>OV656738.1:11875000-12500000 GCA_927399415.1 Macaria notata | reverse complement strand
GTTTCATTCATCAAAAAGTAAACTAAAAACACATTTTATAAAAATCAGTTGAGTTTTCTTAGGTAGGTACATAAATAGAGGTGTACCTTTTATGACCCTTTACTAAGTTAGTACCACTACACCAAAAAATATGATGGTTGGTTGTTCCATAGAGGAAGACACATACCAACAAACCAATAAACTCACTTTTGCTCGTATTAATATAATGCCATTTCATGGTTATACAGACAGACAACATTTTTTTCTAGATGTTGAAAATGTATGGTGGTACTTTCAGGCTATTTGGACTTTCTTTAGTGCCTTATAAAGTTAGGGTCTAGGCATTTATCATGTTTATTATTATATTTTGCTTTGAACGTTGTGGTCATTGTTGCTGCCCATACCAACATGTCAGTAAATG
Source organism: Macaria notata (assembly GCA_927399415.1). Taxonomy (NCBI): domain Eukaryota; kingdom Metazoa; phylum Arthropoda; class Insecta; order Lepidoptera; family Geometridae; genus Macaria; species Macaria notata. Next base: position 12,499,600 of record OV656738.1, on the reverse strand, counting down.
GATTTCTCAGTTGCGGCTTGTAAATAATGCTAGACTAAAACTGGGAATGTTCTGACCTATTTTCCCAATTTTATAAATCATCATCCGAAAACTATAAAAATACTTAAATCGTCTACTTAATGTAAATTACTTAGTAGTTAGTAGACAAAAAGAATCTCAATTCTGGTTTATATTACGTTAAATTTATACGTAAGCTGAAGACAAATGTAAGTAAAAAAAAAACAAATTAAAAAAAATAACTATTTATTATTAACATCGTTTTATTGGACAGCGCATTAGTGTGGGGGTATGACAGGTTAAACTGACAAATTTTCTATATTTTCATTCCCAACCTGTGACACTGTTACAAGGGGGTGTGATAGGTTAGGAAACATTCAACTTTTCCTATCTAGTTTTAAGTTTTATTATTGCATGTTCGTAAGAGCAAAACTGTTGTGACTATTGAAGATATTGTTACACCATTATAGTGTACAGCTTGCAATAAATATACTACTTTACTTTTACTTTATTTTACTTTACTCTGTATAAAGTTAATTCACTGTCACTAATTACACGGCAGCATTTCTATATGGTCAACTGTGGCGTTCTTTTGTTGTGATATTGGACCAATAACTTAGTTGTGCGCGTAATATGCTTTGTCTAGCGATGGGACTACTAGGGCTGCTGTTTTGTTTGTTGTATAGGAACTATCTAATTTTATACTATCTTTTATTCTATTTCACAAAATGCCAACATGATTACCACATCAAAAAAAACAAGGCCACCAAGAAACCATCTCTTTCAAACAACAAATGAAAGAAAAAACCAATTACAAATGGAAACTAATTAACACGGCGTAATGTCCAGAGGAGATCTCCCGAGAAGGTTCTAGACTGAAACAATAATAAAAAAAAGCGTCTGTAAACACGCGGGTAATTGAAAACCGGGCCATGGAACCTACACAAACAATTATAGAGGACTGAGTAAACAACAGATTACTGACTTGGATATCGCATTTGCATTCAAGGTCGAATGTGATTTGAAACTGCTTCACATATAAAAATACTTAAGCATACCAAGCATACAGTTAGGCATCAAATGAGTTTTACGAGTAAGTTATGTTTTTGGTAGTAAGGTCAAGTGATGAATACGTACTACTTAACATTTTTTTTAAATAAATAAATAAATGTTACTTAAGTAGGTACAGGAAATATCACAAAACGCTCTCTAGCTCCACACGAAACAAACAATTAAATTTTACAACTTTTGCGCCATTTCATTTAGTTTCGATTGACTTGCTTTATAACATCCCATTCATCAAGATTAGTTAATAAAATAACATTTTATTCTATAATAAAATGTTATTTTCAAATATTACGTACCTACTGCAGTTTGTGTACGAACTATTTCATTGTGCGTGAATTTCTTGAAATGTATTTGGTTCTATCGTCAATTCGTCTGTTGTTTAAAAGCACGACCCGTACTCGTAATCTAAATCAGGTAATCTTTGTAAAGGACAGAACAAACCAATTAATTTGGAACCGCACCATTCGGGCACAAACAATGGCCAAGGAAAAGGTGGAACTGATAAAAATGTAGGGAAAAAGGATCTTTTACGTCACAGTTGCTGCTCATGTTTAGAATGGCTACGCAGTTGCCTAAGTCTACCCTAGTTTCAAGTAGGTAAGTACAAATATGTTACATACAAGCTTACTATACAAACTCCATATTTTAATCGATGAGATTGAGAAACAGAGACCGTTTTGTTTAAACTGCTGGTAAAAACTTAGTTCAAGATATATTTCTGAAAATGATTATTCATTGTTAACGAGAAGTTCCCATATAATATTTTTAATAATTTAGTATACCTAGTTAGTATGTGAAATGCTACAGTGACAGCCACCACGAAACTTCTTTAGATTTGAACTCAAGGCCATTACCAAAAACAAGGTTATTAAGATGGCCGAAAAAACCGCAAAAATAAATCACACGGCCCCATTGGGATTCGAACCACCGCCTCCGGAACACCTGAGCTGATTTAACTTGGTAACAAGCGAGTTTACTTAAACGTACTTAAAGTGGTTTTTAAGTTAATTTAGAAGCTTTCCAAGTACCGCTGTTTCGGGAAAGCGACAAGCGTGACGTTTCAACGAATGAAAGTAAAGCACTTTCCTAATTATGAACGTGTCACGAATTCTATCGGATTTCACGGAATTTTTGGACCGTGAATTACTTAGTGTTTAGACAGATTTTTCGGTCGAAAGGCGTTCGATCATGAAGCGAAGTAAATTACTAAGTAAATGAGAAAATAATTCCTAGAAAAGACCAGCCTCCTTAGACAAGATGCGTAGTGAGCGTACTGACGCTTACTAATGGAATAGAAAGACCAATGTACGGGAGCGACGTAATTCCCACCGCGGAGCGCATTGTGATGTCAATCCCATGCATTGCCTTTCTATTCCATAAGTGAGCGACAGTATGCTCACTAAAATACGCCTCTTGTCTAAGGGGTCAGAACAATATGTGGTCGCAACCGGAATTATTGGTGACACTTCCTTTTGACTACGTAATTTTTGCCACGTGCTAAAAATCTATGAATGACCTTACAACTTGAGTAGGTACTTTCTTTATAAAATGCTTCAGAAAAGGTAAAGTTATGATAATCAGCAAAATCAAGTGGAAACATACCGGAAGCCGCAAAAAGTTTCAATATAACTTGATGATTCCGCCTTCGGAGTTTTAGACAAACACGAACTTGCAAACTGAATCATAAAGTTAAAGCTACCGACGAAATACATTCTGACAGGACTATTTTGGCAGTCGATTCCATACTGGAGATTTTAAAAGCGGGCGCCAGAACAGAGTATCTGACAGTATCTTCCTTCCTGTTTGGAATAAGAGGAAGAAAAATTCTGATAGAATTTTACGCATGAATTGATTCCATATCCAGAACGTTTAAAATTTTAAAAAGAAATTACAATTCTCAAAAAAATCTTGCATGTTAATAAAAGGCCCTATACCTACAAAATCTCGAAATTTCACAGCCTAAAAAAAAAAAAAACGATATGTTTTAGGTAACAAAGTGATAAAAATTATTTTCTTACTAACTATTTACTTAATCATTTGTATTGGATTGGAAATTGATATTCACTAACAGAACAAAAGGCTAGGAAGCGGACAGCGGTATAAAAAAAATATAAAGAGCGGTAGAAAGATTTTTCTATTTTATTATTGGTACAGATACAGACCCGTATGTAATGTATGTTTTCCTTCATCAAAGATACGAAGTTAAAGTCCCAGTAATTTATTCTAAATTATCATAAGGATATACAAACTTTTTCCAAGAAGAGTGCTTGAAAAACATAAGGGAGAAAAAGTGTCTCTTCAAAATTGAATAACTTTAACTTGCAGGTAAGTAAAAGGAATTATTAATGTCCAGTTAGTCCTTGAAAACTGGCTACATTTTTAATTTAGTATTGTTTGGTGGTTCTATATTCTCATGGTCGTGTAAAGAGTTAAAATTAAATGAAGGTGTTTGAAAAAGGCTTACTTGTTGAAAGATTTTTTTATATCGAGACATTTACATAAATAATAGATTTGTCAACATTTTCATACTTAACAAAATTGTTATTATTTTAATAACAAAACTTGACTTGACGAGAGTTTATCAAGCCGCCCTAGGGGTCTCGGACATGAAAAAAATCTCAAAATATGTACCTAGGTTCTTTTGTTTTGAGATGTTATGTAACATACCTCACACTCACTATTACTATTTTAAATTTATCAGTTTATTTACGTACATAAGTAAGTATGTACTAAATGGTATACTTAAACAGGTATAAAATCACGCTGTCTCAAGTATATTATTTAGCCCAATATTCTTACCTCTTAGCATAATTCTAACAATTTTTGCGAAGTATAATCAAGTCAATACTTATTTCTAACTTAAGGTAACCTGAGAAATCTAAACTGCTGAACCAATTAGAACGTTCGAAGTTATAAACTTGATCATTTAGTAAAATGCGGGTGTATTTTAACTTGGCGAAATTAACTAAGTTTTACCAGTAAATTAAAGTTATCGCCGTAGTTTTGCGAGGTTTTGATTGCTGTCTATATTATCCCCGGTGCTCTATAGATTACGAATGTTTGAATTACTTTGTTAAATGCTATAGCGTTTTACGATAAAAGTAATAGTTAGGAGATTTTGGAACCGATCAAATTTGAAATTTATTTACTACTAAATTCATATTCATTTACCTGAGTAATGTCACTTCATGCACAACCTGTATTTTCACACAAATGGCAGATTCATTTCTTAACTTGATTTCACAGTGAATCTCGCACTGATTGATTTAATTTTACATATTACATACTTACTATATAATAATACGAACATACAGAATCTCGTTTATTTTGCTTTTCTTTATTTATTTTAAATCAGGAACTGTATAACACAAGTCAACTTCCAAAACACTAGTTGCTTGAACTTTTGAACATGCGACTCCGAAAATTTCCTCCGTCAATTTGTATCTAAAAGTTGTCCGAAACAGATTTAATTACACTCCAGGACTTTTAATACCGCTCGCAAGTCAAACGTCAAAATTTTAACTTTAACTTGGTGCTTGAGTTCTGCAAGCCAAAGAAGTCAAGTGTTTAAAATGTCCGACAGCAATCGCATTTGTTATAGTTTTATAAAGAGTTTATTTAATCGTATAGATTAAAAGTTATTACTTATATTGTATAAGTAGTAAGTTAAGAAATTGTGGAGTAGAATCTTCGAACCGCGATAGGAGCTTAATTAAAAAGGGCAGACTGTAATTTAACATAATAATCATACGACTCTTGTTAGCGCCGTAGGTAAGTAACGTATAACTTTTTGACACTTGGCAGGGTGTATTGACTGTTCCTAATCCTTAACTTTAATAAACCCTCAAGCGGTTAAAAGTATACCTACACTACAATCAGACATTGGTTTATAGTTTACACAACAAAGTGAGTGTCGCGCTCGCTCATACTTAGAAATAATAACAAGTAAGTACTTCTAATGACTAGAGAGAGACTTACTTACAATAAATTGATTTTTACTTTTTACTTTACTTTACTTACTGACTGAGTTCTTATTCTCTTCGTAACGAGTTGAGGTAAACGTTTTGCTTCAACTTTCATCGTGCGAACTATTAATTTGTCGGTCTTAAGTCGAGATTAAGCCGGTTTCTTTTAGGTAAGCGCGCAAGATCGTAGATTACAACGTTGCCTAACATCAGGCAAGTTGTAGTCAAGCATGAGCCTATCCCATATAGAAAATACTAATTTGGTAGATAGCGGCCTTTCTATACCCGATTAATCTCTGCACCTGACCTGACCCATGCTGTTCAGGCAGTTCATAATTTTGCGCGATTATTTGACTAATGCGCTGTGTACTCAGATTATTTTGTTTCGGGATTCCCAAAGTTGGAAAGTTAAAGGAATCCGGGTAGTTATAGGAACAAAGGCGATTTGCCAAAGATTAATTTATTGGTTCGTGATATTCAGAATCTTTTCGAGGAAACTTTTTATCTGTTGCTGAGGGATTCCTTAGTTTGTTTCAGCGAATTTATTATCTAGGAAAGCGTGAAGGTATTGTGTTAAGGTTGCTATACCAACATAATCCTTGGTTGCTATGAACTTAAAAGAAGTTTTATAAAAATAAAATGTTCAATATTCGCAACAAGTAAGTACTCAAGCAAGTACAAATGCAAAATTTATGCAAACCAAACTTTTATGTTAGGAGGACTAGTCACCAAGATACAGGCTAAGGCAAAGCGTGGTACAAAGCGCCGCAACGTCATGTAAGAAGTTTTTTCTACATTCGCGTTTTTTAGTAGGTACCTACTTAAGTACCTAGTTACAACACATTTCCTACTGAACAAAATGAATCGATGATTACTTACATTTTTACTCACAATCACCACGTATCAGTCGATACGCTATCTCCCCGTCTGATAGCAATATGTACTCTGCGATATGACGGGTGCGGCGAACTGTATTGCAAAACTGTTCCATTGCATCGATGCAGACTGGTAATCTTTAAAAGCTGGCTTGCTATTGGTTGGACTGAAATTGGGTATGAATAGGTAAAGGTTGTACTTATCTACACGTAGGTACGAATACAATATCAGTAATGCACGTAGATAAGTGAGTTTTCAAAACTACTTTATGGATACGTTATTTTTGTTACGTTATCCGTTGTCATTTGTCTTGAACATATATTGTGTTATTTCTTAGTATGGAAACGAGGTACTTCATATTGACCACTTACTTGTATTGGTTTGCCAATATTGCCCCTAAAATAAATAGAGAATTACAGAAATAAGAATAAGTTATTAAATACTATGTGTAATTGTCTAGATATCCACGAAATTTACAAGTGATGAAATGAAAATCAGTTTATTAGTTTTAGTTGTGGAACTCTCTGCCTGACTCCCTGTTCCCCACGCACTATCTAGCTATCTTTAAAGCGAGAGTGAATCCGACCTTATCGGGTAAGCACGCTTTTATTAGGCCATAGCCTATGCTTAACATCAGGCAAAGTATGGTCATGTACAAATCCGTTTAGTTAAAAAAGGAGGAATAAAAACGTTTGTTTCGATGAGTATAATAAGGACAAACCTTACTCTGTTCAAATAAGCACCCAAGTACTTTATTACAGTTAAAAACAAGGGGTATTGTGTGACAATAATGTACTTACCAGTTATTTGTTCTTGAACTATATCGATAAAAATATGCTAAAGATAAGGCCACTGTTACACACTGTTGATTTCTTTTGTATCGATTTTTATACCTACTTACCAATTATAATATATATCAAATACACTTAGTAATATTGTAACTGAAGTGGTGCAATGTTAACCACCATAAGTACCCAATTCACACACATTAAAGTAAGCAACTAGGTTAGGAAATTAACTGATTCTGTTATTGGCAGGTTTCAAATTGCCAACCAACCACAAGGCCAACCATTTGATCATTTGATTTGTTGGACGGCTTTTAACAGATCTTTGTTCTACACAGCCGCACTAAAACTCTCTAACTTTCAAAACCTCAGCCTAAACTTAGGTCTTGAATAAGTCAGATAAGAACTTCCAAAGGCAGTTTAAGAATCACTTAAAGAATTGAACTCGAATAGAAATGTCTAGAAAATAGCTCGAGCAAAATAATTGGGGCAACTATCCAGCGTTAAGACAAATGTACTTTGTTCTTGAGACAGATTCTTGTACAGAGATGGTATGACCAGAAAGCATAGTGCTTTTTCGTTTTTTAAATAATAACTGTTAGTTAAGTTAGTGAAATGGGATCCGATTGCAACATTACTTAAGAGTGAGGTACATATATTTCAAGTTAGGGAACCGTAAAAGGTTCAAGTAAATCAATTCAGTAGACAACAAAAATTAATAATAAATACACTTACGAATTAAAAAAATAAAAGTATGAGTATAAACCACCTAATCTTTTCAAAAGGCAGCGTACCCAAAATGCTGGATGCATTGATATTACTGAATTTCACTTATCGATCATCTATAGGAAACAGATATGCAAGGCTGGACTTGCAGCATCTATTTAATGATGAAGTTGCTTAAAATCACAACCTGTATGATGGAAATAAAAACAATAACTACATTAACGTATAGTCATTTCGAGGAAATACCTACAACGTTAAACAGAGCGTAAACCAAATAATGTGCGAGACGATTTGTATTATAAAGCACGTATAATGGCGATATGTAATAGGTAACTTTTATTTAATATTGTAGTCTTCATCAGGCATTATAAGTGTGCGATTAGTGAGCGAGCGCAGCGAGTTCCAATAAGCAAGTGAAAAATGTAACCTTCTAATGGACTCGTACCGGAACGATTTTACATCGCGGCCGATTTTACTAAATAAATAATAAAAATAACAGGTGCTGTCTTTTCAGGCTTCAGTTTTCAATTTCTACCCTCATCCGTAAATTTTCTATTCCCTGCCATATTGTCTCCTTGATCCCAAGGGCTTAGCTACAAGAACTAGGATTAATTTGGTCCTGTCCGTGGCAGGATCACTTCAAGGGACTCGAAGAATGCTGCTGATGGAGTATCGTATGATTAGAACTTTGTAATTAATCTGGAGACCTTTGTTTGGTGGATTTGGAAAGAATGGGTGCTAGGAATTGGGGATACAGGCCTACGTAACTAAGTTTTATACAAGTAATTACTTATCTAGATTCTTTATCTAACTTCAAAGTTTAAAGTAAAATAATAAAATAAGAATATAGATCCGATGTCACTATCAATAATAGTCAGCTTAATCAATTTTGAGCTACAACAGAGAAATCAAGAAAATCAGTTCATTTTGGATGTAACTTACTTAGATTTCGGTTAAATTAACTTTAACCCTGGCGTACAACACATTTTACTTGGTTCTATTCCATATTGAACCGCAAAACACAGTAAAACGCTATTAATATATGAAATAAAAAGTTACATAAAATAATACATCATAAAATAACATTTTCTTTACCAAATTCTCTCGTTTTTTTAACCCATAACGCCATTACGCGTCATTTAGACCGAGCAAGTAAGTAAAGAGTCATTACATTGGTCATTTCTGAATGACACTCATAAATAGAAGGATCAATAAGCCAACGATCCGCACAGCCCTACTGGAGAAGTTGGCGAACTCTCGTTATAACCGCGCGATGCAGCCGGGATAGGGTTACCGTTGATATATTTTAATGGCTTGGTTTTTTTACCAAAGTTAGAAATAAGTTGTTATTTCGACATAAGAATGTACTTGTTTAAAAGGATATAATTTTAGTAGGAAGATGATCTTATAAGGCTTTCAATCGTATGTACCGCCAATGATCTTGATAAATTAGTAAAATACTTTAGTAAGAACTAGAAGGTGTTTTTTGTCCTGGCTTAACTCACCCAGAGGCAATGTACATCTTAATCTACTAAAAACTAGTACTTGTGAATGATATCTTCAGGGGGAAATAGGATGCCACTGATACACCATCTTCGAGAGCGATTTCATAGCTGCAACTCGAGACTCAACTTTTGTTCCTCTTCAATTTATCGTCGGTAGTTTGATAATTTCTTCAAGTCTTGTTTGCAAATCAAACACGTTCCATATAGTCTTAGTACTTCCACATCAGACACCCCTATCTCGCAAGCCAGTTCTCGTAGATACGCCTATCGGGCCCGTAGAGCCCTCGAGTCGTGCCCAAGCACCGATACGGATTCACTTCACAACCGCTACGTGTGTCCCAAACTTGAAATTTGCATTTTCTTGCCGCCTGATATTTTTCGCTGGGAACGGAAATTAGGTTGGTGACTTTAGGGTTATAGTGTGGGAAGCGTATTTTTATGGATAGTTAAATGTATTTTTTATAAAATTTACAAAGCTTTTGTAAAATAGGCTTACGCTTGATGTAAGTAACACTGTGTGAACTATTGAAGATTCAAATAACTTAGTGAGCAAATGCCTGTTTAGTGAAAAAAGGAAACATTGAAGCCAACTAGGATAATTTATTGGCGCGTTAGAGAGGCCTATACTCAGCAGTGGGTGAACACAGGCTGATATGATGAAAATGATAATTTGCAGTTAAGTGGCTTGGAGATAGTAGGGATACGGCGAATGTTTTTCATTTAGAACTAAAACGTCACAAAATTTCAATTTTTGCAGCAAATTATCGTCTTATATTAAGGTTACAAAACTTTACTTACTTTATTTGGAGATTTATGAAGACAATTAGGCGAGAGCAACTTTATTATGAAGCTGCATGCAATAGTAGATCAAATTCATACCTGAAACAGATGAAAGAGCACGGTTAAAAATAGGAATAAAATTTATCGAAACTAGACTTTCTATTACTTAGTTGTAACTGATTGCGTGGTTACTGTAATAATCTATACTAATATTATAAAGCTGAAGAGTTTGTTTGTTTGTTTGCATGTTTGTTTGTTTGAACGCACTAATCTCAGGAACTACTGGTGCGAATTGAAAAAATCCTTTTGTGTTGGATAGACCATTTATCGAGGAAGGCTTAAGGCTATAATATCATCACGCTGCAACTAATAGGAGCAAAGAAACAATAGAAAATGTGGGAAAAACGGAGAAAATAATTCATCTTTAAGGGCTTCCGTTGCGTGCGCTGCGAAAACGGTTCAAGAATCAAAAAAATGTGTATGAAAGAATTATTCCTCTTGAAATGATCTAACAAAATGTCCACAACACTATCTTTTAAGGTTAACTCACTAGAACCGTTTTTATGGTAATAACTATTCCACGCGGACAAGGTCGCGCGCACCAGCTAGTCCAAGATAAAAGTAGCCTGTTAATCCACTAATCTATCTCCATTCCAAATATCATACAGATCACATCAAGCGTTTGAGTGCGAATTAGGGACAAAATATTCATTTATCTAAACTCATTAGCTTTCGCCTTTATCACATTAAATAACCAGTAACTACGTAGATTCCGGTTTATTCATGGCTATAAGTGTTATCGAAATGCAGATGTCACCTCAGTAATTATCGTACGAGTAGGGGTTCGGCAAGGAGGCACCGTTATACAGTTGAGGTTCCAAAGACTCGCACCAAGCGTTTTGCTTCGACTTTCATCGTGCGAACAGCCAAACTGTGGAACTCCTTGCCTGAATCTCTATTCCCCTTGAACTATAATTTGTCGGTCTTCAAGTCGAGAGTAAACCGGTTTCTTTTAGGCAAGCGCGCTACATAGTAGACTATAACGTTGCTTACCATCAGGCAAGTTGTAGTCAAGCGTAAGCCTATATCATGTAAAAAAATACCTCCTTCTTCTTAGTTGTTACTTATTACCTACCTGCATTCTTCAATAAATCAGTATCAATACAAATGGCGTTTGACTGCGACATACGATTCCTTATCCCGGATAAACTAAAAAGTTAAAAAAAGTTTATAAAACATATATATTTATAATGAACCGGGTACTACTTACCTATAGAATAGAATATCTGTAGGTAATATATCTAGAACATAGTTATTAAGCACTTTTTGGATCACAGCCGTCCATATAAACCAGACCAAGTTCTGATTAAAACGAAACCCATCGGGATTCCAGAGGCGTCAAATAATTGGAATTCGATTTAATGAAGTAGAAATATGGCTTCGTTCGCAACTTCATATTTTTTGCACACCTATTTTCGTGGATAATGCTAAAAAAAGTTATGAAATTGAACTAATTTTGTGAGCTTTTATTTTTTTAATAAATATTCAGAGGGCCTATTGAACGAAGATGAGTTTGTTGCTAAAATTTATATTCTGTAATTTTATTTATTAAAGTACTAACGAAATTTGCTGCATCAAGTACTTGTTTACATATCTAAAAAGTAATGATTAAGGTAACTTTTTTTTTTGACAAACTCAAAATATGTACTAAAAAACTACTCAGGTACTTAGGTACCTACTTACTTACTTGCGAGTAAGTACTTAAGTAGAAATAAACTATTTTTAAAATAAAGCCTGTGTCAGAATTACTTACAATACATAACTGACTTAAGATATGTAAGAACATAACATTAGATACTTAAATATTTTTTCTATAAGGTAATCACTCATGCTATGAAACACTCTTTTCTAAAACCGGCTTAAAACATCAATTCGCTAACTTAGCACTCAAAACTAAACATTAAGTCACATAACTTAGTAACTACCTACTCAACTTCTAAATCCTAGACTCTCAAGTTAAAACTTGTACCAGAATAGAAGTAACTTACATAGACCAATTAATATCCAGAAGTAGTTTTAAATAAGATATGTTCATTAAATTACATTAAATTAAAGTACAGAAAATCGTAATCGATGTTACCTACTACCTACCGTAAACTCATGTATCGTGTCCAAACAGTTAAACTAGTGTAAATGCGGTTAACCTTGTTGATGTGAACTTCGGTAATACCTAGGTAAGCATAGTTTTCTGTAAGTAGGCTAAGTTATGACAAATAAACATATTTGATTTGATTAAGAAATAAGTTCACCGCTAGAGGCGCTAGTTTATAGTGAGGTCTGATGTGTCTAATTAGCTCCAAATAAGTCTTCGTTTAAGCACAGGTTTAAGTTAGCAGAGATCAGCAGGGTGTTTTACAAATTTGGTACGTTTTAAAACGTGGTCGGAAACAAAACTCCAATCGTATATACCCTTGGAACAGTGTTAGGCAAAATTTAATTACAATTCACATTCGATTAATTGTAAAAAGTAACTCAAATTCAAATTTTTCACAAACAAGGTACATATTAATACAAAAATAACCTTAGCAATACCTAAATGACATGGAATTAACAATGTTATTTTTTTTACATACTAAGTACATACATGTTCGTTTCTAGCGGACCCCGAACTAGGCAATGCCTGTATCTCGGTAACTATGTACTTAGGTAGTAGTTTTTTTTACAATTATAATTGATTAATTGCAATTAAATTTTGCTCAACCCTGCCTAGAATCTTGATTAGTTAAAATATGTCAGTTTTAACGTCTTTAGATGCTTTTTCGTTTCCAAGTGACAACTTTCAGAGTTTGTGAAACACCTTACCCTCTTTGGTCTAGCAACCGATACTTTCAAACGAAACTGACAGAACGCACCGTTAGGTATAATTGTATTACCACGTGACAATTACTCATGTAAAGCAGACCGATCGAATTTACATTATAACAAATTTGACATATTTTACCAACTATTGTTACCTACTTATTTACGCACACTTAGCCGTAACTACAAGATGTTGAATCGAAATATTTTAGCTTAGTAAGACTTCTATTTATAATAATGTCATTACTTTGCTTCGATATAACATTCTCAGTACATAAGCACTGAGTAAAAACAGGTAAGTTACGGGTAAGGTAAGATCATGTTTTCCACAAGTTATCTAAGTTATACTCAAGTAAGTTTCTGGAGCAAGTCTTTGTTGAGGAGCTTCTTGAGTACTTGACGTATACCTACTTACTTTAAGATAAGATTTTGTATAGAATAAGTGGTTGTGAAACTCAAAGAAGACATTACATATACACGTGTACATTTAAGCTTTACAATAAAACAAAGAATTTATTTATATGTAGGTAGGTAGGTATATGAAATATTCTTTGTGACTGTATTCATAACTTTTATCTTCGGTGAACGGGTCATGTCAGAGGCCCTCGGTGCTGCTTGATAAACTCTCGACACCAGAGTTGGCCACTCTCATTCGATATGAAGATGAATAACGGGTTTAATATTTATAAAGGGTTTAGAAATCACTTAAAGCAGAGAATCACCTCTGTTACTTATAGGTAGGCAATTTTGGTATTTTAAAAAGTATTTACCTACTTACTTAAGTAATAAAAACAAAGTCGTTTTGAAATTGGCGAATCAAAATAGTTAATTCATTTTATTCAGTCGGTTAGTGGAGGAAGTAAATTAAATGCTATCTAATAACAACCGTTTCCATTAAAATGTTTCCTTTAGCTAAAAAAATGTATCATACGTATACTTTTTATGTCTCTGTTAAAATTCCAACCATAACGGACCCTTTTCAGGGGTGCCCTAAAAACTGACACTTTTCAGGGTAATAAGGGTCGACTGGCAACCCTGGCAACTTTGGCATACCGACCGCTCTGGCAATACTTAGCATTACATACATAGAGGTAACATGGAAATTCGGTTTTTAAAGCTCTTAATCTTTCGTTTATACAAATAAACTAATTTATGGACTTATCGTTGTTAAAATTGGGTCAAACTAAATCAGGACAGTGTACGTAACAGCTTTCAAATGAAATTAATAAATCATCAAAATCGAAATATCTAGTAGGTAAATAACATAGAAAACAATCGTTTTAAGAAGCTAAAATGGATTAAAAATAACTACCTACTTAATATCAAATCACATATCACTTCCTACAAACAATGTACTTAATTACTTAGAGTTAATCATATTAAAACTTAGTTTATTCCTCCATCACTGCCAAACGGCTGAACCGAACAACATGCCAAATAATATAATAACTATGTTAGTGGTAGTAGCACAAGGTAGAATTAACGCAGGTAACACCGCTGCGTCTAAGCAAAATAATCTACAAATACGTAAATACTCTTATGAAAGATACCGACTCTTTTGTCGAGAGTTTTCAAACCGCCCTAAGGGCATCTGTCATGGCTTAACGACTGCCGTACTAAGACTTACAGCCGAGACCTACAATAAATGTAACTATAACTAAATAAGTTTAAAAATTGCTAGTTTACACCAGTTTTCGTTATTTGTTACTAGAGGTAGGCACTAGGCAGTATTTATTCCTTGCCAGTGCCAATAAAATTGATGGATGTTCGGCAAAAAACTCATCGGACCATAAATTACAGTTATTTTACTTTTTTTCTGCTGAAACTTGTCAGCGAAGGCTTTGCGTGTTATTGCATTTTAGTTGTTAGTCCAAAATGGCGTTTTGCACCGATGGATGTTTTTGATTGGATGCGATTTTTTCATTAATTGATATCGTAGTTATTGAGGTTAAATGACTGCACTGGTTGAGTTTCTATTATTTTTGTATGATAAATCGATTAATTACAACGAGATTTATAAAATTTATCGGTTACAAAATGTCGGGCTCGGAGCTAATGAGACTCCACTACCGACTAAAACCTGTCACGATGTCCCTTCTGACATGGCTTCACGACTGCCGTACTAGACAAACAGCCGGGACCTACAATTTTAAGTGTTATCCGATCTTCGGAAGCGACTAAAATGGAATGCCACTATTCGTTCACCCATCCAAGGACTTACCTCGTCGACCTTTGCTTTACATTGGTAATCGCAGGCGATTGCCTTCGCTAGCCGCCCTAAAGGCCTCTTTGTCAGAGGCCCTCGGGGCGGTTGATAAACTCTCAACACCAAAGTGAATGAGAGTGGCCACACTCTCATTCGATAAGAAGAAGAAGAAGATGTCCCTACGTCTCGGCAAGTACAGAGGAGTACTTATCTCCGTACGTGAAAATGTACATATGTACATATATCTCTTAGGTAACTTAACTATCTTAAAAGTAAAAAAATCTGCAGACAGGTATTCTGTAAGCCCTACGATTAAGTTCACACTGGCAAAGAATCCTTAATGAGAAACAATCCCAAAGTTCACTGACCTGTCTCGGAATAATAACCTCAGTAATCTAGCAAAAAACTTAACAAGTCTGCAGAATATTAATCTGACGTCGCGAAGGGAAATACCTACCTATATGTATATCTAAAACCAGACGACACCTAGCTAAAAATAAGTTGTAGGTTGGGAGCTCGTGGTACATATGAATACTAACTAGTTGTTACTTAGTTATAACTATATTAACTTAATCATTATTATCATTGGCCTATGATGAATGTTTGGAAATGCAGTATTTTATTCGGTGCTTGATAGTAAAACAAACCTTATAATATTGTGAACTGAGGAATTGTGGTCACTCTTCGAATTAACGTACCTATTGTGGAATGGGTCTTTAAAAAATTCTTTCAAAAGATTTGATAACCTTTTTTATTTGAAGTCGAAATATTAAAGGGGGGCATACAGCAAATGTAATTTTAAGCCATTTTTGCTCGATATTAATAAACAGGTAGAAACTTGAATATTTGTAGGTAAATATTTAGACATATACTAACTATAAAAATAAATACCTAATCTACCTACTTAATACATAAAATCTCAAAAAATGAAAATAATCCGTGCATCTAAACACAGTGCGAGCGCCGCGCCGCGGTGTGGTGGTCGCGCGAGCGCGAAGCGGTTGCTGGTTGATTTTATAAACAGAACTATACTTTGTAGTATCTAGAAACGTGATTTTCTATTATAGATGATAGTACGGAACTCTTCGTGCGCGAGTCCGACTCGCACTTGGCCGGTTTTTATTTCATTTTATATCCTTTAGAAAGAAAGAAAAAGGAATTGGCTGAAGATTGGGTATGATGGCGCCTGCACAGACAAAAGCCTTGTCCTTAAATTTCTTTATGATAAGAAAGAAAGTCCTTCAAAATGCAAATACTCAAACCACAATATTCACTTTACCTTAACTACTGCTGCTCTTGTAGTCATAAAAAGACACAATACAACAACAGACGTGACAGAGTCAACCAGTATCTCCCAAACTATAGTAACAGCATTGGTTAGTCAAGTCCCGACAGCAGAATCAATATCCAAGTATAGAAAGTTCACAGATTAAGCCGGAACTGATATCATTGCTACTGATATTTCAAATAGAATACCGGATATGTATACCTATCGTATAACTAATGGAATTTGAGTCACTTTTATCAGTTTATTTTTGCACATACAATTAAGTATTATATCTAATAAAATTATTTTTATTCCAAGTAAATAACTTAGACTTACTAACATAAGTACCTACATAAATATCAGTGGGTACACTGGGTACATTCAAATAAAAATAAAAAACAGAAATTACACGACCAAATCTTGTAACTATCCAGTGATTCTTTTTGTGTTGTCTGAAAGCAAAAAGATGTTATATTGATACTGAAGTACTTACAAGGTAAGAAGCTACTTACTTACACCATTAATTAATAATTTTATGATTGTAATTTCGATGAGTGAAAAAGAAACTTTCAAAAGACTTGATAACCTCCTCCTTTTTGAAGTAAGATAAAAAGACGAAACAATGCGTTAAGCGAACAGTTTTTTGAGTATTGATCGTTCACTTTAACACAAAGTAAACAAATAGGTATTTAATCCGATTCAGTAATAAATGGAGGCAGCAGTAAAACAGAAATTCTGGAGTAAAGTCGGGACTTGAGAAGTTATTTATCAAAGTCCAGCAAAATTTAAATTTCTTCAACACAAACTGGTCATAGAAAAGGGGTTTCTTGTAGGGTTAAAACGCACTTAGGTAAACAACCGTTTTTATGCTTAGGTAATAACATACCTATGTACTTAAACCCAAATTACACATTAGATACAGATTAGATGCAGATACTACGAGTAACTATTGCTAACAAATAAAAAATAATAATTCGTGCATGAGCACATCATTATCTTGACGGAAAAAAAATTGAAGACTTAAAGAAATTTTATGAAATACCTAAGTACTTATACTTACTTATTAATAAGCCTATTATTTTTAAAGTTTTTTTTTATTATATAAGTGCTTAACTGCTAGTATTAAACTATCTGTACCACAAACACAAACTTACTTAATAATTCAAAACTATAAAATAACAATGAATGGAGAATATTTTTAAAGTGTGTTAAAAATAACGGTCGTAGTGCACAAAACCCCGGACAATTTTAATTGTTTGCCCTCGGAAACTGTTGGGGATGATTGTAAACAAAATAATCCTTTGTAGGGTTTACATCGCCCCTCACTTACAAACAACGACATGATTCGCGAGAGACTGCTTTTATGTAGGTACCTACTTAATAAAAATATTCCGGGTCATTTTACATTTTCATTTCATAATGATTAAAACGTATTTACAGTATGTTTAGGTACTAGAGCTCGCTTGCACAGCGACTATTATGCACATTGAGAATTTTTTTTAGAGTAGGTAACTAATTTTGTGTAGCCTATTCCTTTACTTTAAGCGAGTGTGGCTCAGCGGTTCCAGTGTCTGCTTTTCATCCAGACGTACCCTGGTTCGAATCCGCCCTACACCAATGACTTGTGTTTTTCAAGTTATGTGTAGATTTGCACTCGCTTAGCGGTGAAGGAAAACATCGTGAGGAAACCGACATGTTTGAGGACCACAATATCCGAGGACATGCGTCTTCCGTAGAAGGACCTGGGCGCCCACCACGATATATCTGCCCAAGAAAACTCCCCTAACGAAATAATTCTACGGGGGAGTCACGACCCTCAGTCATGAGGAAATACGACTCAAAGAAAGATTCCTTTACTGCCAATAGAATACTTTTAATTATTATCTACATATGAGCAACTGATACATTTAATTATACAGAATTTGAAAATATAAATTTAAAAAAAAAAACAATAATAAACGTGACACATTTGAATTCTGAATGCTGGTTGGACGACTATATAAACACGAGATAAATCTAGATGCTGATTTGATCTCGCAGTTGAATGGTTAGCGGGACTGTTTGTATAGAAAACCAAATAACATTTTTAATTAGCAGTCAATCCATTATATTGTCTACATTCTGGCCAATTATTTTATAACAGCACAAGAGTTATTAACCGGTTTTGATTTTGGGAATTATTATCTACCCAAATTACCAGCCCTTGCGTTTCTTGGAATACTCGACGCAAACAATTTGAAGAAGGGTTATTGAAAAAGCTTGTTAGAGACATAACAATAACTACCTATAGCTTTATTGTGCAAATGTACAAGATGGTTATAACTTAGTACTCACAGAAATCTAAATAAACGTACCTATTTATTTAGATTTCTGTGTTAGTACCTACTAGTTAATTCTGTGGCGAAAGTGGTGACGCACAAGCGCTACAGCGGCAATGGAACTGACACACAAACACACAAATGAGAGCTGAAATACATACATATAAGTAAGTAAGTTTTTTTGAATAAATTATGTTCTTTTCTCTATATTTGATAGGTAATCGCATATTCAATCACCGTCAGCACCCGCTGTTGTTCCGACTTTATTAGTGCTACCGGTAGAGGTGGTATTACATCTACAGACATCCAGCGTGCACGGCACGACCCTGTCGCAATGTGGTATTAAATAACTTAATAAAATTAGGTGAGTTGGTGAATAGTAAATTTTCACTCGACACGTAAACTAATTATAATTTTACAACAGCTACAAAGCTATTGTGCTAGTCGATAGCAGTTCATACCACCTACACTGCAGTAAAAACTCAAATCTAATGTCGTAGGTATCTTATTTTTGCAGCAAAAAGATCCTTTATGTTACTAAATATTTGACAATATGTACATTAAGATAAGATAAGATAACTTTATTGGTCAAAAACTTAACTTATCTACATTATACTTAGAAGTCATTCTTTGTTATAAACAAGTAACTAACTACTGAAAGCTGAAATCGGCATTAAGTAGGTATGTATGTCCACACTTGTCAATGTAAGTAGTTAAGTTGTATCACTTATCTGTTTCTTGTTACATGTGTTTTTTTGTCTGCTCTTCCTGCATCTTGTTCGCTCGATATCTGTAGGTATAAATAGTTCGTAATGCCGCAGGTATTTACCTACCGACGTAAGGTAATTGTTCTGAACTACTATTTCATCAGGAAAAGTTCGCGAGTTTGGAATAATACATGTAGGTATGTACATTGGAATGGAATGTATGCATAAGTAATAATAAATAATTGTTATTGGTAAATAGAAAATTTAATTAACCATTGGCAGAGAGGCAATGCACCATTTTAGTAGCGATTTACTATAGTCACTAAATGCGTTGAATAATCTTTGTGCAACACCTATTTTTCTTTATTTTACAGCTAATACAAACAACACGAGGCACAACTAGGTTCTAAGCCGTACAGCAAACTTGCATAACATCGATTTGGAGTGAATTTCCGAATTCACTTCATGTTTTGGAATTCGGCTGACGTTTGACAATAGAGCTTGCTAATATGCTGATATTATGTTGCAGCTGCATAGGATCCGATTACGCATTGAATTAACGAATAGTTTGGTAGGCTCATGGCGCCGATATCAGAATAAAGGTTTATGGAATGTATTGTGGTCGACATTTATGAAAAACTTATAAACTTATCTTAAGTACTTTTTTTTATTAAAACAGATGAACGAAAATATGAAAATGTTAAGTAATACTTAATTATTTCAAAATAAGTACTTAGTACTTTACAACCATACGTAAGTAATTTATTATGAACCTACAAGAATAACAAACATTTTTCAGTGAGTTATTTTGTCAAGTGCTAAACCCGCACTGTGGTTGTTTAACTTAAACTTATAACTATTGAAAAATGAGCGAAAATTTCAATGTTGATAATTTTAGTCATTAGTTAGTGTGGTATGCTAGATATAAAATTCAAAATTGACTTGATCAAAAGCAACATCTGATTTCAAAACAAATAGTTACATTATGGAATGTAACTATTCAGAAATAGAACACCATCAGTCAAATAATTCCCAAACACTATTATTTTAAGACCCTGTCAAAAGTGCAAAAATATTACAGATACAAAATTCAGAAATTCACTCGTAAAACGTCGGAAAGTATGTCTTACTGTCTGCGCTGTATCGGAATACAGCTTCACCACTATAACACGGATCGAGATACAGTGCCATTTGTCGAAAACTCGACATATTGTGTTGAAAATGACCGACAGAAAATTCGGAGCAATATTTGGAACTGTTTGGTCGAATGACGTGTGTCAGAATTGAACTGTAGTGTGATAGTAGAAGTAAGATTATCTCTCTATTGAGTCGTATTTCCTCATGACTGAGGGTCGTGACTCCTCCGCTGAATTAATTCATTAGGGGAGTTATCTTGGGCAGATACATCGTGTTGGGCGCCCAGGTCCTTTGAATCAGGGTGCGTCTGGATAGAAAGCAGACACTGGAACCGCTGAGCCACACTCGCTCATAAGAGGTGAGGTTATAACAAGAGTATATTTGTTGCTTTTGGCTGTTTCTGATCCGATAAACTAAGTAACAACAAGTTTGCGAGCGTGTATTTACTAATTTAACGCGCTCAACGGGCTGAATTGATTACCTAAGAGGTAAGATAAATTTGAAAATTTTCAAACTTTTAAAATGATCATCTACCTATTGTATAGGATAATGGTTAAACGTATTAGAACAAAAAGCAATCACGTAACTACAAATTAAAAAAATAATCAAGTACTCAGATAGTACAAAATAATTCAAAAAGTGGGAACTTGCAAAATATGTCCCATTCCACTAAGTTTTTATCGGTAACGATGGACAAATCCCGCGGCAGCCGTGAAAGAGGTCAGAGCGACAAAATAATTCCAAAGTCAACTGTAGTCACTATCGGAGCACCGGAGTGCCGGCAAGGGGTCTCTAAATTTCAATTCGCTTTGAACGCAGACTTGATATTTCATAGACTTTTCACTCCTTTCGTTCTGGTGATAAAAGAAAGTACCTAAGTTAATATGAAAGTGGGCAACTCTGGAGTCAGAGCAACTCGCCCAAA
Source organism: Macaria notata (assembly GCA_927399415.1). Taxonomy (NCBI): domain Eukaryota; kingdom Metazoa; phylum Arthropoda; class Insecta; order Lepidoptera; family Geometridae; genus Macaria; species Macaria notata. The sequence goes on along the minus strand of OV656738.1, from coordinate 12,478,479 downwards.
GAGCCTCTGATGTAGCTTACCGATTACCGTACTATGATGACATTTAACCGGGACCGAGTCACCCAACCTACGGAAGCGCCTAAACTGAATTGCTTAAAATAGCCTTGTCACAGGTCCTAGATTCTGTAAATCTGACATCATCATTTTCATCATGTCAGCCCGTGTTCAGCCACTGCTGAGTATAGGCCTTCTCTCCAATGTGCCACATAGTACGGTCTCCAGCGTGTAAATCTGTACAAACCGATAGTAAAAATCATGATGATGATGTTATGGCATGAAAGCGGTTAAAACAAACATATCAGCAAACACATTTTCGCTTTACAATACTGTGACTAACTATGTTGAATCTGTCATTTAACAATAACGTCTTTGGCTTGGAAAAAGGAAGACAGTCCCAACTTTCCATTACAGCTTGGAAAAGATTCCAGCACTCCACCAGCTCCGGAAATAAGGGTCGCCAGTAACACGGTCACTCGATTGGTCTTTTGCTGGAATTCTCGAAAATAACGTCACTTGGATCTGAAGCAACGGACGGAGATGTTTGCTGTAATACTTGAGTCTACTTAACATGGTGAAAATATTCTTACTTTTCGATATTGTTTATTAAAAAAAATCGTACACTAGTTTCTTTTTTGGTCTTTACTAAACAATATCGAAAAGTAAGAGTTTCGTGGAGGAAATGCATTTACGCATCCCCGCAATCTCCCGTGACGAATATCGTTATAACTAACTAGTTAGCTAAGTAAATTACTTAGTTGAATTCTATCTCTTTCTTTAGTCGCGTTTTTATTACTGAGATCATTTGCTAAATAACAACAAAAGGCATATTATATAACAACAACTGAGTGGCGTGCCTTGGGAGAGTCCTATGTCCAGAAGTGGACGACTGTGGGCTGATGATAATGATAACAACAACTAGGGAAATTAGGGAATTATCTAAGACAGATACATCAACGTAGTTATCCTAAATACCTACACTACTTATTAAACAAGTGTTTTTTTTTATCTCAGTGCCAATGGCATACTCTTGACTTGACTATTCGAACGCAGCGGCAATCCTTTCATCTTTCTTACGTTCCTTACTAGAATGAACCAAACAAAATACTTAAAATCCTAATCTATCTAACCTAGTGTAAAATGTTTACCTAGTCAGCCTGCAGTCTAAACGACTCCGTCCATTACTTCTCGTCCTCGCTAAGTACTTGATATCAAACCTTTGGCACGGGAAACTTTCCAATTATACCAAACGGCCAATTTCGCTAAATTCGAGCGCGTAATTTTAACCAGCTCATTATACGAATACCAGATTTTCTGGATCACTGCGACCGATCGTAATGCGGTTCCAAATATTATATTTCGTTTCGGGCCTAGAGCTCTTTAAGTATCTGAATTTTAGTAACAGAATTCTATAATAATAAAAGGTAGGTAAGGGATTTGTCTAATTAGAAATTTGGAGCTGGTCAGGTATGAAATGTCTAGATTTAGGAACCCTTAATTAAATTATTTCAACGTAGTTGCTTATAGTTAGGTCATTAAGAAATTTAATAAAAAATGTGAACCCTTTCGTAGGACGTGGTTGAGTTATCGTTGAGTGTTAGTAAGGAACAAAAGAGAAGTCTGCCCAAATTTTTTTTTATATTGTTTCTGAATACTTTTAATTTATCGACAACTTATTATAATATTTACTTTTAGTTAGTTACTTTACTATTATTTCAAATTTACACATTTAACTACTTGTGTATGTTTAGATTATAACAAGTCACCTAGCTAATAGAATATGCAATCTTCACATGATAAAAACAACAAAACCTTATCAAGGCGCCAAAGAAAACAAACTGGTTTCTCGACTCCAATCCATCAAGTAACAAAGCGGTCATGAATATTAATTTTAGGTCTAGCTCGAACAAAGGATTACTAACTTCAGGTTAGTTATAAAAGGTTAAAGTTTAATCCGACAAAGGTGTCTTACCTCTTCTAATGGGCTTTCGATAAACAGTGTGACTTGGTTAAGTAGAACCTGCATAGTTAGTGGACATAATTATTGTGTCTCTACTGTCTGCCTAACTATTTAGCTTTTTAGTCAATGTAACTAACTTTACTATGATAACTAAATGTACTAAAGAAGTGTATTAAGTACTAATGTGGTTTTTTGTAAGATTTGTAGTCAGTGCTGTAAGTGAGTAACTACCTACATTTTCAAAATTTGTGGAGCATTAAGTATTTGGAAAGTAAGTACTTACCTATGGATCGAGAACTAACTAGGTCAATTTACTAGTTAACTTTTTAAGACCAATGTAAGTGTGCATAAAATTAAACAAACACAAATCCGTCTATTTTTATGTCTGATAGCATAGTTAGGTACTAACTTAGTTGAGGAGACTTGCAATAGAAGTTTACTTAAACATTTGTAGAAGTTCTAAGTAAATATACAGGTTCCACTGTAACTATTTGGCTCCAAAAATAGTTAGTAATCTGTTGGATTAAGTGGAGTAAGTGAATTATCGAACAAGACCCTTATTAACTGCATTGCATTCGTTGGGGGAGTTATTTTAGGATGAGTTTTGTAGCAGACGCCAGACCAGACACAGGTTTATGTTTCAGCTAGTTACAGTATTAAGGTGAGACTGTTTCGACTAACGGTCAAATGCTTGAGACATGTTGTTGAGACTAAGTTACTGGATGCTTCAAATCTAGAGTAAATTGGTTTCTTCAAGGCAAGCGTGAGATGTAGCACTTAGACTACAGTGGTGCTTAACATCAGGCAGGCTGTAGTCAAGTAACTGTAAGTAGTGAGTAAGCCTTTTACGTGATATTTTTATTACGTGTGATAGGTTTGCGTTTGACTACTTACAGCCTGCTTGAGGTTAAGCATTGCTGCAGCCTAGGGTGTAACACGCTTACCTAGAAGATACCTTTTAACTCTACATTTGAAGACCCCTGCTTCGGCTATCTATTCTAGGTACATTGTACTTTCATGTCTCGATCAGTCTTACTTCGGTCTCCTTTGTAAGAAGTCGTTTCAAATAAAGCAGCAATCCTTGTCTTTGTTTTACATTAAATAGTCTTACGTTTGACTATAGCCTGACTGATGTTAAGCACCACTATATACATATATATATATAGTGTAAGTTCCCCTGGCTGTCTCCACTTAATCCGTCAGCAACTGAGAAAAATCCAACCAAGTCTATTGGATATCGTTTTAACGATATTCACCCCGAGAAGAGACGAGAAACTGGTAGAAACTAAGTTAGGCTAGTTTCAGAATGTTGGAGAATATTCCAGAATTCTTCAACGTTATTTTAGTCTCCGTGAAACGCTTCGTAACTCGAAGAGGTAAGTCGTTACGTTGCAAAGTTAATCTTATGGCTTAGGACAGTGGTTCTCAAACTTTGGGGCGTGTCGTGTCGTGGCTTAAATGGGTCGAATGTTAAATGTCTAAAACATTTTCAATTGTAATTTCACTTACTATTTCACTCGGTTTCAAACGCAGTAAATACCTACTTAAGTCAGTAACTGATCATTACGTTTTTTTAATCAATTAACTAGCACCGTTTGTTATGATTTATATTTTATACCAATTTATAAGTTAAGGTTACATCTAACATATTATTAGCTTAATCAAGTACACAATTGTATGTACCTAGTTGCGTAGTTATTCAAAACCACAATTAACAGGAGAAGGAAGATACAGAATTACCCAATAAGTAGTTAGTACTTAAGTCATTCATTAATCATTGATTTCAGATTACAAGTACGACAAAACTAAGAACTTAAGAAAGTACTCTAGAAAGGTTCGCGCCTACCATCCATTAAAGGTCGAGAGATAAGTTTGGTTCAATTCTCTAAAACAGGTCATAAATTTTACGAGCTAAACTTTGGCAGCCACAGCCCTAGGACGCTCAGTAGTGCTTGTAAATGCGCCCAAACTTCCCATGCATAGTCTAACTAAATGTCCGAAGATTCTCAAACTTGGACCGAAAGTTTGTTGGACGTTTCTTGGAGTGGAGTCCGAATTTACGGAGGTATGCGAACATGTTGGTATAACAAGGTAAGTTTTAACAAGATATAGAATAGCTGGAATTAGATGGTTGAGACTAGGTAATAGTGACAAATCCTAGGCAAACTCAGGCTTTGAAGATAGTAAACTGTTCAGTTACCTAGATTGAATCTGGGTTTACGTTTGAATTTATACCCATGCCAAACAGACTGCCCCAAAAATTATAAATAAGTACCTACGTACTTAATATAAAAAAAATCTTTGGAGTAAAAACTTAACTACATTTGATCATAGTGTAGTAGGTACCTAACTACCTCGGTAATCCAACGGACAACAGTTTCCACTAACTATTTACAAAGTCGAAAATTCAGGTTTTAAAAACTAAGTTAAATAAGTACCTAGGTACATAATAAAGGTTTTAGTAACTAAACATTTAAAACCTTTATCCTCCGCTACTACTGAAGGATAAAGGTTTTAAATGCTCTTAAGAGCCCCATTTCCTTGCCAGTCGCAGGTCCCTGCACCATTTGCAAATCTGTACAGTCCATTATTAACCATTTCACTCAAGAAATGAACTCTGTAGACGGCAACAAAGACTTTATTGTAGAATGGTTAAGGTGGTGATTTACGCCCCAGGGTATACTTACTTTAGGTATTTTTTTTTAATTTTTGCCACACGAACTAGTCACTTAGCCAATAGCGTGTAATAGTTAGTAGCTAAGTAATAGCAATAGACAATAGACACGTGGTTAAGAGAACTGATAACAGATAGAGTAAAGCAGTCAGTAGAGTGGGTCGTCCGGTCGCGCGATGGGTCGACGACATCGTCTAAGTCGAGGGTCCAACCTGTATGAGGTCTGCACAAGATCGACGCAAAAAGGCACATGCAAAGGGAGGCCTGTACCCTGTCGTGGGATCCCAAGGGCTGTGGATGATGATGAAGTAATAGCAAATACCGAACATACCTATGTACAATATTGTATAGGTCATTTGCGAATCAGGCATTAGATCACTAGCTTACCTGATGAGACAGTGTGACTGAAGATGGATTGATTGATTTATTTCTTTTTATATCGATTTGTTCACCAGCAATACGAAAATCATGTTAACTAATTAGGCAAGTAAGTTAGATACTTTACTACTTAATACAGTAAGTAGGTAACTCAATCAAGTTTTTTTTACTAAGCGCTAGGTTTTAGTTTGATTTCAAGCCTGATGGAATACGACAATGAATTCGAAGATCCATCACTCATGCGTATTCAATTCTATTGCCTTAACTTTCCATTTTTATAGACATCCAGATTGTACGTCTCAAGGAAATAAGATCGAAGTACCTAAGTTTGATATTTTTTGCTTTAGCTAGAAATTACGTATTTTTTTACCGTTCTCCGCGAGGGCGTCAAACAGCACCTTAATGCTTCAACTCTGGTATTGTAAAGAGAACCTCATGGAACCTGTTGCAAAGTATCGCTTGACGACTTGAGGCTTACTCTGCATGTTTAATAGCCGTAATGGGGCTCTAGGCGGAGTGAGAATCCGACAACTCAATTGTGCGTGGTAAGAAGGCAATTGTTGGCTTACTGTGTAGGTACGTACCTAGAATACCTATATTATGTTGAACACGTTAGGTAGAATATGACCAGAAAGATACCTAGTTTAAACAAGCAATCATTCTCTAGATACCTACATACCTATGAACCACAGTATGGGTAACTATGTAAAATCTGTGCTAACTAACTAGGTACCTATAGTTAATGTTTTTTGTAAATATTGTGATTTTAAGGTATTTGAGTATGAAATAGTTAATGTACCTAATTGGTTGCGACCGTTTTAATTATTATTAATTAAATAAATAGGTATATCCATAAATAAATATTTTTTACTTAATAGCGTCCTGCGGCGTATCGGCGTAAATCCGGGTAAAGAAACTATGCTTTTGATCTAATAGGTACCTTGGTCAAATCTATCTCTATACGAAATTTCTTTCTATTGAATCGCTTGAGCATAAAATTAAGTACTTAACAAATACAAGTACATACAACACAGACACATACACACTCACACTTATATAATGCTACTTAGTGAGGTGGGACGGGAATTTGGGATACAATGAGAGGATAACTACAACTGAATCCTAGTTTTTCAGTTTAATTTAGCGAGAAATAAAAGCTTCTTCAATGACAAAATATCAAGGCATTTGTACGGAAAGTCCTAAATTAGGTACACCACATTAGGGGTGACCATGTTTTATCTCTCGCCGTCGCTTCCGAGCTCTAACCAAATGACCGGCTTTCTGCTCTGTCCTGGCTCCTTAAATTATGTTAACCCTAACCTAGCGGGAATTAATTTTATTACCTACATCTGGGCCGCCATTTTGGACGAAAAATCTGTAACATCTGGTAAAAAAATTGAGGTAGGTACCTATTTATTTATTTTGATTTTACATGCAACTTTAGTTCCTTATTGTGTTTTTGTCAGCAATTCATAATTCTTATGTAGGTAGGTACTTGATGGTAATACCAATGTTGGCGGAGCTCGCATGGAATTTTGTCTTTAAGTAACTAGGTAGGTATTTTAATTTAAACGATTTGAATAAAAATAAAACTCATAGTTTTTTTTTTAGATTTCTCATGAGTCAGGTACTTAACTGCTTACCTGCCTAACTATCAAGCATTTATTTTTATTTCTGGTTCCCGCTTAACTTAGCTCCCACCCTCCAAGTAATATCGGCCGCCAACCGCCTGTATAGGTACCTACCGGCAGCCTCGATTGAGAGCCAGTTTCAGTACAGGTAGGTTTATGAAGCGCCCGCCGCTCAGCTAGCGGAAGCAATCGCATGCGATTACCAATGTTAAGCAACGGTCGATGCGGTGAGTTCTTGGATGGGTGACCGAAAAGTGGCCTTTCATTTTGGGCGCTGCCGTGGGTCGGATGACGCGTTAAATTGTAGGTCCCAGCTGTTTGTCTAGTACGGCAGTCGTAAAGCCATGTCAGAGACCCTTAGGGCGGCTTGATAAACTCTCGACACGGTAATATTTACCGTGCTCTCGACACCAGAGTTAGCCATTCTCATTCGATAAGAAGAAGACAGGTAGCTATAGTAGGTATAGGTAGGTAAGTACCTACCTACTCCACCTTGCATGTAGCTGGTGGAGATGTCGATTCAGATGACCCTATGGTGGTCAAATGCTTTTCTTAGTCTAATTAAAAATATCTAAAAAAACACTTTTTTTTCATCTACCTAATTGTGAGTAAAGACGTTATTTTTATTTCCCCCTTCTATCTATGCAGTTAGGTATGTAGGTACCTACCTACGAAACCAACCTGCATAGGTACATAGTAATGTATTTATGAAAATAAGATCGATAAGTAACTACTTATATCTACCTACTTGCAACAGATCTTCCAATAAATAATCTCCATTTCTTATCTTGGATAAGATAAATGAGCCGCATTCTTTGAACATGGCCATACGGAATAATAAAGCGGCTTTGTACGTTCACATAACTAGGTACCTACATAAATAGTTGGCTAGGTTGGATGGATAAGTAGGTACCTACCTAGACAGGTACGCACGGTTCAGCTGAGCTGGTAGATGAAGGGGTTCCAAAAATGAAACATTTTTATAAGAACCAAGGACGTTTATTCGCCTACATGGCTACGCTAATACTAACTTACAAAACAATACTTAAAACTAAACTTAGTTACAATACTACCTGCGTACAAAAAAGGGACAGCGTGCACATGTGTGGGTCGGGAACCGACCGCGCGGCAGGACACTGGAGCCGTCGCCAGTGTTGATAAAAAAACATTGGTTATTGCAGATGGCAGGACATAACTCCTCCGTCCATAAGAATGAAATTTTACGATGATGAGTAAATCAGAGGAAAATTACATTAACAATTTTTTTTAAATGTCCATTAAATAGATATCTGTATTATAATGTGTTCCGTTTCAACAATTATAATCAAAAATCAGTTTCACATATTTGAATAGCAAAATGGGTTTTATACAATTTAACAGAATAATACAAATAATAGTTACACAGAACTAAAAGGTCATGAATCGAAATATTACACAATGACATGTATATAAACTAATATTTTTTTCTTAATAGCTTTAGAAACAATAAAAATCATTTAAATCTGTCTACACAAAGTGTTACACCACATTAACAAAGAAAGACTATAAAAGATGACAGTAAAGTAAAACATTTAAATTAGAAATTAGTGAAAACGCACAGGGTTGTATCAAAATATAAAAAAACGAACTCAATTAAAATTGACTATAACACTGAGACAAAATATTTGATTCAAATCAATTAATGTGATATTCCATAGTTATACCTAATTGAAATGAATTTTGTTTTAAAATGACATGATAATTCTGATTAATTAAGATGTGGCAAATTAAATATTTTTATGATTAATTCAGAAATTGAATATCTACTATAAATGGTATATGTGTTAACAGATAGCGGCGGGATTATAACATTATTTGTTACAACTTGTTATCAATTTCATAGTTTCACTTCGGTGGTTGCAATGTATAAATCAACTGATAAAAACTTAATTTTTTTGCATATGAAACATTGTTACCGCAAGAGTACTTATAATTTATTGGTATTACTTAAACGATTTTAATAGAATTACACATAAAGTAAAATTATACAAAGTTTTACATATAGGAATGTTTTACAAGTATGATGTTAGATGAATATGAGGTGACCTGTTATTATAAACAAAAGTTAGTACAATGTATATAAAATATTTCAATGCAAATGTAAAAATAATTAGAGCAAGTGGAGCAGTCTATAATTTATAAACAGGTTTGGGCAGATTTTACATTCAATTATAAGTTACTTGTTAGAAACTGCATTTCAACATTTTATGGGGCAATTTTATAGAACAATACATGATTGTTTTTACATGAATATGCAAATAAACACATAGGCAATGCAATTACGAAGAAAATTAAATAGTTAAACTAAATTTACATTTAAAATTTTAGAAAACGAACACAAAAACCTGTTATAATTGTCCATTGTCTGTTCTGCATTTTTTTTTCTCTTATGTAACGTTGTTTAATCACTCCAGTAACGTTATCACAAATACGTTTTTAAAGTACGGCACTGATTGGAATTTCACTGTTGTAGATTAAATATTTCACTAGTTTTAATTGAACGGCTTGCACAAATACTTTTATGTAGGGCAGTTTCAACCGCCACCAGAGCTGGAACTTATTTGATGTATCAGGAGACATCATGAAGGCGATAGGCAGAGTTACCTGCATCACTTTGAGGATAGGATTGGATAGGTTTTTGGAACATAAACTGTTTTACGTATGGGACAACCATCTAGTAATTGAAATGATCTCAACTTGACAGAAATACTGACATTATTAACTCAAAACAGTAGTATGTAACTAAATTGATACCTAACACACAAAATTACATTATACTTACACATTATAACTTCACTAAGGTGGCTAGATTTTGTAGCCTCATCTAATGCTAGAGCTTAATTCTACTTAGCTAAGTCGCTATTGACTCCGCCGATTTTTAGTGCAGTGTGCAGCGACAACTTGTTAGCAAGCGATGCTTGTCTTACTCCCAAGTTCCCTAGTCTAAACTTACCTAAGTCACGATGCATCCCGCCGATTTTTGTGCAGTATGCAGTGACAACTTGTAAGCAAGCGATGCTTGTCTCACTCCCAAGTTACCTAGTCCTACTTACCTAAGTCACTATGCATCCCGCCGATTTTTGTGCAGTATGCAGTGACAACTTGTAACACGAGCGATGCTAGTCTCAGTTACAAGCTCCCTAGCCTAAGATCTATCTAAGTCGCTATTGATTCTGCCGATTCTAGTGCAGAATGCAGCGACAACTCGTAAGCAAGCGATGTTTGTCCCACTTACAGAGTTCGTGGAATAGGTAGGAGGTCATGGGATTAGTGATGAGTACTACTCACATGCCGTCGCAAACCCTCCATGAGTATAGCTGCCGGCGCCGTCCTCTGCTCCAACCTCGAACCAGTTTCTTCTACAGCTGCACACGCGTCCAGGAGTCGTATTTGTTTGGTTCGCGGATTCAGGTTCCAGAACTTCGTGATATACACCGGCTGATGATGTCACTAAAGAAGTCTGGACTTCCTTTTATCCGCACCGGCCGCGCCAGACAGGTACGCACGGTTCAGCTGAGCTGGTAGATGAAGGGGTTCCAAAAATGAAACATTTTTATAAGAACCAAGGACGTTTATTCGCCTACATGGCTACGCTAATACTAACTTACAAAACAATACTTAAAACTAAACTTAGTTACAATACTACCTGCGTACAAAAAAGGGACAGCGTGCACATGTGTGGGTCGGGAACCGACCGCGCGGCAGGACACTGGAGCCGTCGCCAGTGTTGATAAAAAAACATTGGTTATTGCAGATGGCAGGACATAACTACCTAACCTATGTACCTACCTACTTTACTAAGTCAAAATCATGAAAAAAACACGTTGCGTTCACACAAGAAACTGTAGAAGCCTAGGTAGGTTTAGTAAAGAATATTTTAAAAGGTATATTAGGTATATACTTTATAGGTAAGTAAGTATTTACATTCATAGTTAGTTAGGTACCTACAAAAACCTAGCAGTAGGTAGGTATGCATAATTTTATCTAAAACATTTAGGTAGGTTTCTTCAGCACAGAAAAATGATGACTACTGAAATAATGAAATTAGCAAAGTTGACTGACCTTTAGTTTAGGGGCTGATTTCAAACCGCATTCTCGAGAATCCAAAAAAAAGAACACGGTCACTACACTTCTAGGTACCTAGCGATACCACATAACTTTATGACCAACACTGCGACAAACAATTTCTTGTTCAGCGGTTTGAGATGAATCACCGAAGAATGCACACAACTTAATCACTTAAATCGAACTTTGTACACACATACTCACACAAATTACACTAAATTCGAGTTTTATTCGTTTTTCGGATCGATATCGCGAGTTTAAACTGTGATTTTCGATTAGTTTGAAAAGTTTCCGTTGTTATATCCGCGCGCAACACGGGAACACGCTATACGAGCCAGCGCGATACTGAATACTTGAGTTGACGTACAAGTATAACCCGGCGGAATACAAGAAACCCCACGCGTTCCAAGACGCGCGGCCATCTGTTGCGCTTCTCAACACGGCAAGGTTATCTCACCATTTTATAAACAAAGTTGGAAACTTTTCTTGCATTAGGTTGTTTGGGGTTACTGTAGACTAAATTACTGGGCTGTGCGTGTTTAAAACTTAGTTCCGAATGTCAATACAGGTTTCTGTTTAATTTAAAGTCACGCGTGGACTGTGTGTCTGGAAATAAAGATTTATTTGTTCACTCGCTATATAGGTACCTAACTGTAGTGAAGTTAGCTACTGTAGTAGGGTCAGAAAGTGCGGATAACTTCATTCTGTCTTAGTTTTTCTTTAGTTTTTTTTATGGATTACAGCTACCTGCGTGCTTTTTTGTGCCTCTTTTATCTTGTCGATAATGATGTATATTTTCGCCGCTTGGCTTCTTCTGCTGCGTCCGCCGCGGCTCCTGCCGCTTGTACTGTTCCACTGAGGCGAGAAGGAGCTAGTGTATCGACGCAAGTTGCGTCCCATACAAGAGCTTTTCCCCGCTCCCAGGGAATCAGTGTGAGGCCATCGGGGCGCTTACCATCGTCACGTCTTACTTACTTACTTTGCACTTAAAGTTTTTATTAACCCAAAAGAGTAGGTAGGTACCTACTTATATGTAGGTACTTTTGCACAACTTTCAATAACTTACACAAATTACTAAAGAATACCTAGATAAGTACTTAATAATAAGTATCACATTTTATCTAGGAATCATACCTATTACCTAGGTAAAACAAAAAAAACAAATCACGATTTTGGTAAATAGAGTACCTATTTCTTTCTTCTATGCAGGTAAGTATTTATATACCTAGGTACAATCTAAATTGCTAAGTATATTCAACCATCAGTAAAAATACCAACACAAAGACAATCTCTATATAATTATATACATATGTAGGTAGGTATATCTAATCACTATCAGTTATCAGTCATCGTTTGTAACGCAGCACAAAAGGTTATCTAAAAGTCATGACTTGTAAAAAGAACGGACGGAGTTTTACCAAGATACATGATAAACTACTTATATACCTATGTGGTACTTATGATGAATCTTACTTATTACTTTTTTCTAAAGTTACCAAATTTAAGCAACTGTCGGTCACGTTTCGTCCTTGGATGGGTGACCGCGGCCGGCGCTTCCAAGGGTCGGATGATACGTATAATAGTAGATACCTACCGGTTGTTCATCTTACGACTCACGCCGTTAGAGCGGTTTGAAAACTTCTTAAAACTTAATTGTGAAATTCGATGAATGAAACATTGTCCCTTGAAGTAAGTACCTACCTACTAAAAATCTATATCGCCTTACAAAGTTAAAAATGTATTTTAAAATTTTCATAATATTTAATCAGTCATATTTTTCTTTTATTAAATGTGGAACCAAAGGTTATCACAAAGACGCCTTATCAGTAAGTTTCTCAGAATTTTTTGTCACACAAGATAATTCTGGGAATTGTTTTTTGTTATCTTTTGCATCGAAAAAGTAAGCCATTCAAGATTTTTCTAAGACATTTGACCTTGGGTTCAGTCAGTTGTTAACCTGAAAACATAAAACCACAAATAAACTAAAAATATGCAAATTTTACACAAAAATAAAATTTGTATTATTAGCAGAGACGATGCCCAGCATAAACAATGAGAGATGCGTAGTACCTATACTTCCCTTTAGTTTCGGCCAATCAGCGCCTTCCTAGGTCTCGGCCAATCACAGGTTACCTTGTCGTCCAATCAGAGCACCTGTCACCAACTTTTCTCTTTGGTCGCCAGAGAGGGTGGTGGATCACTTTTCGTCATAGAAGTCTCTCACCAGGAGCCCTTAAGGGGATGCTGGGCATCGTCTCTGCTAATAATTCAAATTTTATTTTTGTGTAAAATTAGCATATTATTAGGCATGTGACGATGACCAGCATAAACAATGAGAGATGTGTTTGTAACTCCTGGTGACCAAAGACGACGCTATGTGAGAATTGAGTTGGTTCATGAAATGAAGGAAGACTTATCCGATCAAGGATTGAATACTTGGTTAATATACATTTATTTATTTAGCGATAAGGCCGCCAGTTGCGGCACTATTTTTTTAAGTCTTTTGTGTTTCTGTTTGTCTTTTTTTTGACACTGTGTGATACAATAAAGAGTTTATCTATCTATCTGTCTATATATTTATACGATCAATTGAAGGAATAATAATTATTATACAAATTATTCCTGTCTTGATTTTCGACCGTCTTCATCAATTAGCTATCGAAGCTTTTTGACCACACCTAGACAAACATAATACTAGAATATATACTTTCCCTTCGGCACTTTCTCCGAGTTTAATATATCGTCGATGGTGAAATTATTGTACCAACTAAAAGAAGTGACCTTGATCCGTTTACTTACGACCAGGAGCGACGCTGCCATAGAGTTGTTTCTAATTGTGGCACATAGAGCATAGTTGGAATCAAAATCTACCGTGTGCATATCGGTACCAAGCTGGTCAACTTCTCAGATTCAGTATACCGGGCATATATCTTATCCGTATCTCTTAACACCTTCCTGATTGAATCAAAGGCAATAACTTTCTCCCGAATAAAACTTTTCGGATACCCAGCCCAAGACCTAATAAGGTTCATCCAATGCACGAACCAAGGGCTTGTCTACTCTTGGATTATGAAAAAAATAAAAATTTGCTTATATAATGAGCCTAATATGGAGCAATTTATACATTAAATAAACAATACTAAATTACATATAAGTATAAGGCATCATCCGCCACATTTTTATATAAATGAGTACAACTAGTGGGTTTCGTCTCATAGACTAGTTAAATTAGGACAATGAATAACTCAACACCAAAAAGCCTACATTAACACCATGTCTGCAATAGTTATTTCGGCACCCTTACATTCACTTAATGTAATTATTTTACTTAATTTATGTGTATTAGGTATATTGTAAAAGGCGTCTCTGTATAGGCTACGGCCCCACTGATAGCTTAAAAATACCGGGCGTGAGACCCGAAAATCTGTAAAGGTAAATAAATATTCATACTTAAATCATATCATATTAACTCAAGTGAATTTAATTTCAATATGGCTTTCCAAAAGATAACACCATTAAACTATGCATGATCCCTCCTCAAGATATCAAAAATATGCTAAATTAATAAACTTATGTGATATTATGATGATACTTTATACAGTAGAGATTTTGGTTTTGAAATTTCCTTCATACTTTAATCCGAATATTATGCTTAATATACATCTTTTTTCAAATAGTAAATGTCACAGGCCTACGGCGGCTCCAAGAAAGAAGATCTCCAATTTCTAGGTTTTCCGCAAACCCTGTTACAGTAACAGCATAATTTCTTCAATAAACTCATTAATACGGATGAGTGTAGCAGAATTTCGACGTATTTGTCGAAGATTTTATAAGGATTCTGGAATCCAACTTCAAAGGAGTTGTTTCAGGTCTGGCAGGCGCTGAGCAAATAACTCCTTGAAATTATCATAGTTCGTTGATAACATTTTACGATCCTCACTGACGAACTATGGAGTTATAAGAACGCCCGTATAACGTTCGTTTACATGATGTCACGTAATGCAGCTAAGTTATGTATACTACTGTAGCTAGCGTTGCATTGCCCCATCTCAAGTGCACAATAAAGATGTATTGTATTTGCACGTGTGTACTGCAACATCTGCCCCGTGGCGCTATGTGAAGCGAGCACGGGGTTAGTCCTGTATTGTATTTCTCCGTCCAAATGTTTGACCTTTTGAAACACGTGAGTTGTCCATTATGTTCAGGGTACTACCTTGAACAGATTGAGGCTTGTAGTTGGGGCTTCACAATGACGTATAATGCTAAGGTTTTATAATGCAGTATAGTGTTAACATTAAAGTTTCGTAATAGGCGATTACACCCAGTGCAAGGTGATTTAATGCAACCTCAACCGTTGGGCTAGGCGCAAAGAAACGACACCGTAACTTTAAAAATGATAACTTGCCAAATGCGGCCAGCTATTATAATGATTAGCGTAATATGCTGGTCTATCAAGCTTTGAATAAGAAATGCTTGATATTTTAGATATGTACACAAATCAAATTGGAATGGACTCACCAAATCACTTCCATTTCACCCAGATACTTGATCCTTCCAACGTCGAAGAAGAGTCCAACATCTCGTATATATGAAGAGCACGGCCGCTCAGTAGGTACCACGCCGCACGCGCTGCCGCTGCAATAGTGAGCCTGTGTGATGCACAGCACGTAGGCTGTGCGTTTGCTGCCGAAATCCTGATCTGCTGGAGACGACATGATACGATCTTCGCCAACCCGATTATCAATGAGCTACCGGGCCCCGCGAAAACATTGTTAACCCGTATGCTATTGACAAATAGCACTTATTCACGCACTATGACAGTCTATCAGGTTTCCCGCAAAAAACCGTTGGAAATTAAATATTTCAGAATAGCACTTAAGCACTCACTATCACAATCTATTAGGTTTTTACGAAAAACCGTTGGGTTTAAATAACTCAATATTGCACTTTTCACGCCCGAAATAATCCATGAGGTTTTTCGAGAACACTATTGTATTTAAACTTAAAAATTCTCCAAAATAACACTTGACCGCGCACTAAAATAGTTCATACGGCACTTCAAAAACACCGTTATATTCAAATTTTAAATGTTCCAATATAACACGTGATCGCGCACTGAAATAGTTCATACGGCTTTTCAAAAAATGCCGTTATATTCACATTTAAAAATGCTCGAAAAAGCACTAAATTGCGCACTCAAAGAGTCCATGTTGTTTTTAGAAAACGCTGTTATATTTAAAATTCAAAAATATTGCGGAATAACACTTCATCGCACACTGAAAATCACTATGCTAGGTCTTTCCGAAAGACCTCTAGAAAGATTGTTCGGATAACAACCGACAGATTCTTTAAAACTTGAAAATTAAAAAGGAATTGCTCGAAACACGTTAATTCAAAAACGTGCGTTCAGTTTGAGAAGTAACGACGCTATGACGGAAAGTGATCCACCACCCTCTCTGGCGACCAAAGAGAAAAGTTGGTGACAGGTGCTCTGATTGGACGACAAGGTAACCTGTGATTGGCGGAGACCTAGGAAGGCGCTGATTGGCCGAAACTAAAGGGAAGTATACTACGCATCTCTCATTGTTTATGCTGGGTATCGTCACATGCCTAATAATAACATTATTAGGGACCTAATGTTATTTATTATCTTTATTACCTCTAATACCTATAGGAGTCTGGTTGTGGACGCCGTGCCGAGCGGTCGCTTTCGGGAACGGTCAATACAGCCTCGTCAATACAATTGATCCATTAAACAATAGGCACAACATCTGCCAGCGGCTAGCACAATGGCTGCGAGCAAAGCCTGACGGTTCCTAGCTTAGGTCAATTCTCTGGCCCGCGAAAAGTGACTGTCAATCAAGTGCCGTGCAACGCGTGTTTATAATCTTTACGTGTATCAGTGAGTGGCAACCAGTGTACGTACATACATACGTGACCAGCGTCACTGCCATCAGAGGCCACCGGTACCAGCGCCCAGCTCGTGGTAACCCACTCCAACAAAAGGAAAACTCGGTGAGCTTGTTCCATATTAGCCACACGCGGTCTAAACCCCTTTTCTTCGGTCTCTCAAATTTCAAATTTCTTTATTAGCATTAAATGTACCTATTTACATTTACCCTGTTCAGAGGGGAATTAGGGCGTTGCTAAGATTAAAACTAAATATTCTAAGATCAAAAACTTAATATAAAATTTCAAATCTTAAACTTAAACTAGTATGTATGTGTACAATATTTTCTTATATTATCTATTATTAATCTACTTTACATTGAGATCATTATTATTATATCCTATTCCTTATTTTCGTCATTAAAATAGTCTTCTATTGTGTAGTAGCATTTCTGTATAAAATATAGTTTTAGTTTAGTTTGGAAAGTTTTAATATTTTGTTCTTTTTTTATGAAGTTTGGTAGTTTATTGTATATCCGTATAGACATGTAGTCTCCTTCCTCAATATCCTAAGATATTGTCTAGACTAGTCTTTATTGCCACGAGGGACAAGTCTGTTTTCAAGCAGCCTATACCAGCATCCAACATCGTACAGTCACATCGGTTACTTATAGATCAAACCTACGCGTTACTAGCGTATCCGATTTCAAAATACATATCTACACAAACTGCCGTAAAAACCTGCTAAATTTACAAGGTTAGACTAGATTACGCGATCCCATAAGCCAATCTACTTTCCCAAGGCAAACACAAAAGCCTAAATACGAGTAAAAACTACGCACATCTGCAGGCCCGTTTGGACAATAGCTTAAGATTTTAAAACGGCGCGCGAAATATTACTTAAACAATAGCTATCCATTCCCAAAACAAATACCGACACCTAAAACTAAGCAATAAATCAGAACATTAACAATACAGGCAAAAACTCCCTTCTTAAAACCATTTCCGGCACAGCTGCGAGGCCTTACTATCGGGTCATCCTTTGTGATAATACGCCGAACCGCTAAACAATCATTACAAAACAAAAATTTACTTCTAATTGTAGTCATTTTTGCTACGTACAACAAAGCCCAGACGTTTGTTTCATACACATAGCACACCTAGTACATAAAGCGTAATTAATAGACTTATTCCAAATAATTAGCCCTAACTCACTTGGACACCACGCTAGAACTAAAAGCCCTTCGCCTGCCGCCGGACGGAAGGGTTCGTAAAGATCACATAGATAACCTAGGAAAAGAACAGCCGGTATTAAGTGCAAGTATCCTAACATACACCTAGCAAATGATTCGTACCTAGAGTTGTTAGACGAGACCCAAGTACTCACTCGAGTGCCACGCACTCCCCTTCTCCGTTAAAGGCAAAGGGGAACTAGTATAGTGCATGATATACCTTAACTAATACAAATACATAGTATATAAGCTTCCTTCACAGCCTCGATCACGCGCATACCTGAAAGATATCACGAGTTAGCCACGACACCCTGTCCACTGCGATACCGCCACGGTAAGGCCCAAAGCAGATATGGAAATAGGGAACCCTATCGTAAAAATACCAGGAGACGGCAACTGCTTGTATCGCGCTATAGCCCACCAAATTATCGACTTGTATGGCCTAACCTTTGACCACCAACACATTCGACGAGACCTCGCACGCCAAGTTGAGGAAAACCAAAACGATCCACAAATGTACCTAGCGATCAGAAGTAACCTAGATAATTCAGCACAAAGCGAACAAATCAGGGACTACATTCTATCACAATACCAAGATGGCACATGGGGCGGCATAGACATACTTATAGCGGCAGCGGAATATTATAGTATTAACGTGAAAATCTTTCAAAAAGCCCCGCTACAAGAAACAGTATGTTTCTCCCCTAAGGCACCAAACGACGCCGCAGGTAGCATAGGTCTAATATTTACGGGGAACCACTTTGATTGCCTTGAAAATCACCTAGGAGTAATAAGTACAAGCACCACGCAAATGACCTTAGTCTAACTCTTGGAACTAGCACCCCTGAGGAGATACCAGATGAGTCCGGATACAGACTTGCCCGCCCCAGGCCACACCAAACAACAAAAAACAGGTAGTAAATGAAAACACAAACACTGCCACATGGAATGTTAGAGGCGCCGCAACGTTGACTAAAAAACGAGAGATCGACGAGTTTCTAGACGGAAAATCTATCCATATTGCCTGCCTACAGGAAACTCACTTAAAATCCGGGGCCTACGAATCTGGTCACTATACGTGGCACCTAAGCGGAAACAACAACAGAAGAGGCCAAGCTATTCTCATAAGAAAAAGCAGCGGCCTAAGGATGAACTGGACTAAAGCAAACACAAACAATATGGTTGCTTCAATAGATACAAGCAGTGGAGCCTCTCTATTCATTACTACAACGCACAGGTCCAATTCAACGTCATCAGCAGCAAACGACGCGACTCGGCTACTACAACTGACCAAGAACAAACCAAGGAAATCAACAACAATCATACTAGGTGACTTCAACGCCCACATAGGACTCACAGATACACACGAACTTCGCGATAAAAATCAAATAGGCAAAAATCTCTCACACTAAACAAGTAACGTAACGGGAAAATCTCCGATTGGACACATCATTCGGCCGGCGCAGCTGTAAACTGACTTGGACGTCGGGAAACAAAACATCGCAAATAGACCACATAATGACAGAAGCCAAAAACAACCAGATTTTTAATTACATCATTTATTTATTTATTTACAAATCAATTAAAACGGCGCGAGCCAATTACTTACATTAATTAATAAATGATGATATAATAACTACAATACAGAGAACAAAACTAATAATACAAATAATACAAATACAAAAGGTGAAAAAACAATCCCATCTGACCATAGAATCATATGGGGAAACCTGAAGCCCCTCACGTTAAATTCCAATAGGGACTCTACGAGACCTCCTATAAGACTAACCAGGGCCAACGTTGCGAACGAGTTTGACTACAAAACCCTTTACTACGAGACGCTTCAAAGTAGCTACCACCACTCGAAAAAAAAATATAGCAAGAAACTTTATTATAGAGGAAACCAAAAAGAGCAGGAACGGCGAAAACTGAAAAGAGCCGCTACCGTGGGAAGTGATAACAAACGTCATGAAGATGGCGGCCAATAAGACTATGAAACATGAAAGAAGGCGAACTTCCATTATAAGCATCACCCTCAAGATATGGAGGCTAGAAATACACTTAAAGAGTGCCGGCGCCGTTTGCAAAAGATTAAAGCAACGGAAGACCTTAAAGTTGGTAGACCTATCTATACGTCGGAGGATTATTTATCTCATGATATGGACTACTACTCCAGCAACATATCTGACTGGCAGGACATGGCGAAAAACAAAGGAGACTTTATAAGAGCTGCTAGGGAGACCTATAAGATGGCAGAAACCGACAGCGAATCTGATGAGAAAACAGAACGACATACCAACAGGCAGGCACCAACCATACCCCAGGAAAGGCCGTCAGATGACACAAGAACACTCCCTTAGCGACATAGGATCTATTCGACCCACATTTAAGATCCACCTACTACACCCGACGCGGTTATGATTACTCACAAAAGGACCAACATTACACAGCGAACGTATTAAGATAGCTCTTGCAAAGCCAAACACTAACAAACCCCAAGATGGGTCAACTCAATAATCAACGAACACCATTTTTTACTAACGCTTATCCCTATCCTTAATAACAACCTTCTCCAAATCGGCGTCTGGCTGCATAGCCGGTCGACTACCATCCCGGAGCGTTAGCACAAAACCACGCTCCACAACCTCGTGCCCCCTGGTATGCCGGTTTGACCGGAGCAGGCTTGTCCTGGCTGGGTGCGGTACCTATGTTCATGTTTATTACCTCTAATACCTATAGTGTATCTAATCTAGGAGTTAGAATTTCTAAACCTAGTATGACATTTCGCTAATTATTACGAGATATTATGTATATTATTATTATGCTGCGCTAAACTAACTGACAAGATTGCTTACAAAATATACTTAAATACAAATTGTACTTATGAAGAAAGAACAAACACAGTGGACACTTCGATTTATAATTATTGTGGTTTCAAACAACTGTTAACAAAATGTCATAATACTCCCTTCATATATTGTTAACTTATAAACGCTCGAACTCCCTTCCTTAGCTTAGCCATGCTAAAAAGTTACTTTTATATGGTTATCGTTTAAAAACTGCTATCGCCATCTAGTTGTATTTAGGGTTTTACTAAGTTGCTTTTGTTGTGTTGCCTGACGGCTTCTTATAGATGGCACAAGTTAACATTCACGCATAGAAGGCAAAATTAAATAATATTAGAAGCATCAAACGAATAGATATACAATCATATGTGTTCGTGTATATTTTTTCTATGTTATAATTACGTTGGTTATAACATAATCCAAACAAAAAACTTGATTGCTTAACGGGACTCCTAGTGCCTGACAAACATATTGTAGCAAAATCACAGCCGTGTGATTCTTCATTACGTTGTAACAGTAGAAATAAGTACTCTGACCAGCCTTTCGCCTCTAAAAATAAATTTTACTTTAATAAAATAAAATAATTAAAATAGCCTTTATTTCTACTACTACAAAATGACTTAATTACTTAATATATAATGATCACTTTTTACGCTTCACTTGACAGTTTTTGTAATTTTATAATAAACTTTTTTATAAATCTTTATTTATTTTGTTGGTAGAAGTTGCCTGTATGGCAAAGACCTCCCCTTTATTTTCTTATCGCTATATTATATTCTATTTCCTTGGTTCTTCTGATCGTTGCGGGTAAAATGTAGAAACATATTGATTAATATCTTAATCTTTTATCTTTTTATTCTGTTTGTGCCTGCATGTTTCACAATTTTATTTTAGCAAAATATTTGTTTGTATGCAATGTTTTTTTTAATTTATTATTATTAGTTTAGATTTGTTATAGGGGGATTTGGTCTGACTTCTCCTCGGTGACCGGCCGGCTTGGAGAAGGAGAAGAGGGGCTGCCTAGATGTTTTGGTTTTTGTTGTATGTTGTTGCTTGCAGAAGGTATATAATAGCTTGTGGTGGGTCGGTTTGTTGGACTTTCTTGTACAGTTATCTGAGAAGGCCGAAGGAAGCTAATTATATTTTGTGATTTTGTCTTCTTTTTCGCTTGTCTAGTTTTTTGTACTGCTGGGCATGAACTGGTACTGTTGATATATTCAGAAGATTCAGGGAGTACTTTTTTGTTTGGCTGCACTGAAACCATATTAGAGCTCTTTGATGGATGGGATCTGAGTTTCATAATTTTATCATAGTGTAAAGCTACTTTATTTCCAGCTTCTTTTTCTTTCATCAAATCTTCTTGGAGCTCCTTACGTTTTTGTAGAACGTGAGGAGGAAAATCTTCTTGTATATAAATATTTGTACACAAAAGACATCTTTTGTTGCAAAGTATTTCTAATTTCCTGCTCACAGTTGATATCGTGACTATAATTGGTCTGATTTTACCATCGCATTTTTTCCCCACTCTAACAACTGATTCGATTTCCCACCTGCTGCAAGGAATATTCATGTTTTTATTTATTATGTGTAATATTAGATCGACAAGGTCATCATATTTTTGTTCATTTGCCACAATTCCGAAGAAAACGATGTTTTTCTTTCGTAATTGTATATCTAAATATTCAACAATTTTCTGTTGTTTTTGCAGTTTTTCTTCGATAATTTTTTGGCTTTTTCCTTAATATTTCCCTCCATTTGTTTCGTGTCTTGTTTCTGAGACTTTATATCTCCTTGAGTGTACTGCAAAATTTTCATCATTTCTTCCATTGTTATGAAAAGGTAATATAATATCCAACTTCTGTACTAGTGCGGTCCTCTGTCGGCTTTTTTTGTTACTAGGTAATTTTGATCGTAGATTGCTTTTCGAGGTGATTGTTGAAGTGGTTCTTACAGTTTTCAATAGATGGCACCACTTGTTTTTGTTTACGTAGATTTCTGTTATATTTGCCAAAATTTACCCAAATTTCAGCCCCTTTCACTTTAAACCCTTCACTAGTACAGATGGTGCACTGACTGACCTCAGAAACATATATTTTTGAAGTTTTCTTCGAATAATCGCTCCAAATGTCTTCGTGGCTTCCAATCCGTTGTAAACAATGTTTTCGAAATATTTGCTTCAAATTCACTATTTCCGAGATTTATTCTTTTGTTTCACGTGCTTCCAAGTATTGTTTATTGATACAGATATGAATCAGGTGAAGAAACGCTTGAAAAATAATTTTAACGATTTAATAAACACGGAGTCGATGTAAACATGAGCACAGCAGCGCCCTCACATAAAATTTTACTTTACAACTTTTTAATTTGGTATTGGAAAACAGTACATATATTTTTATACCAATTCCTTTTTTAGCCACTCATAAACTTTAAAACGGAGTTTTTATGAAGCTTCCAAAGCTTCTGAGTTCTGAGTTACGAAAGATTCTCACAAAATTATAATCTGCTCGTTGCGTCGGCGAACAAAAAGGAAAACCCTTAAAAACATTGCTTGTTTTTGTGTGGTAAAAATAGCAGACATTAAAATATGTACTTAGTCGGGTAACTTAATTAATGAATAATGTTCAACCTAATCAACAGGTGGGGTGGGTACCAGTTTTTGATTGGCTCATATTTACTAACCTCCAGCCCCTCTTATCCGTTTTACAGCTGGCAGAGGCGATCACATGCGATCACCAATGTCAATCAATTGTCGACGCGGTCAGTCCTTGGATGTGTGACCAACTAGTGGCACACGTTTAATTGTAGGTAGCGGTTGTTTGTCATACTTGCTTACTGATGAGTCTTCACATGGTAAATAAACCCAACCCAATTTTAACCGTGAACCTTTTTATTGTTATTTTGTATGTTATATTTTAAATTATTTATTCAAAAACGTAAAAATCTCAGTAAATATGTTAAAATCTGCTTTCAAACGAGTATAGATTTTTGTACTTTGGTATTGCTGTTAAAGAAATCTCTCTTCCTACCACCATTTTTAACACACACTCACATTTACAATCACACATTCATACACCCAAAATCTCAAAACAACGCCACTATTCAAAACCCATGTTTTGTCTTTTGGCTAGTTGTACCAAAATATACACTACAATCCCTAAGTAAGTTTCAGGACTACACGTTTAAAGCTAGCATTCCACACAGAGTGACCATAGGCGTATTTAAAGCAGGCTTCGAATTAAATTACTATTACCCTGAATATGGATAAATTAGATATTTACAAAGACATAGACGAAACACTGAGTATAAAGTGTCACTCTATACTTAGTCTAGAGGAATGTAAACGTAATATAGCAGATCATAATTTTAATATCCTTTCGTGTAATATCAGAAGCCTAAGCAACAAAGCACATTTAGGTCAGATTGACATAGTACTGAAACGCCTTGCCATAAATTTTGATGTATTAGTATTCACTGAATGCTGGTTTAACATGCCACAGCCAGTCATACCAAACATTACAGGATATACTTTCTTTCACACAACCAAAGTGTTAAACAAATGTAGCGGAGTGGCCATTTACGTTAAAAGCAGCTGGTCAGCAAATGCTGAGGAACCTACCCTCGATGATGCCAACTGCCTTATGGTAAAAGTTAACAATATAGCCTGTATTATTGGCATTTACAGACCACCCGCTGATAATACAACAGCTTTCTTAAATTCGTTCGAAACATTGCTTGATACTACTAAACACCACAAAAAGGTTATAGTCGCTGGTGACATGAACATCAACATGCTTGACGACACGCTAGATAGCAGTAACGACAAATACCAATGCGTCCTAAATCAGTATGGGTTTCTACCTGCCATCACGTTACCAACAAGAATCAACACCTGCCTAGATCACATATTCTTGAGAGGTTTTGACAATGCCACTGGTTTTGTGTGTCAATGCACGGTGACGGACCATGATATGACGATGGTTAGTATCAAAATAGACCAAAACAAACCTAAAAACTGCAAGGCATGTAGGTATATAACTAATACTGACTTCTCGCTTATTTTAGAAGAATTGAAAAACAAGGATTGGAGAGATATACTGGAAATAGAGGACGTCAACACAGCGGCGGATTCCTTCACAAATTACATTTTAACTCTTATTCAGAAGCACACATACAACCGGAAAACAAGCAGAACAAAGCACTGCTTGAAAGCGTGGATTACGCCAGGTCTCATACGCTGTATGCGCCATAGGGATCAACTACACCTCCAGGTCAAGCAGCAACCGACAAACGTAAACCTGAAACAGACTTACACCAGATACAGAAACTTTTGTAACTCTATACTACAGA
Organism: Macaria notata; assembly: GCA_927399415.1. Lineage (NCBI taxonomy): Eukaryota > Metazoa > Arthropoda > Insecta > Lepidoptera > Geometridae > Macaria > Macaria notata. The sequence goes on along the minus strand of OV656738.1, from coordinate 12,453,421 downwards.
AAAGAAAGGAGGAATATGATAACCAGAGGATCACCAAAACACACAAAGATCCTAAACAGTTGTGGAAAGCAATTACAGAGATATGCGATATCAAAAAATCCAAGAACATTCCCACAGAACTTTTAAAAGGAGCCTCTCCTCAATGTAGAATTAACGAATGTAACGAACACTTGGCAAAAACAGGAGATGACCTTGCAGCAGCTATCCTGACAAAACTTAATGAAACAGAAGTTTCTCTAAGTATGATATTAAATGGAAATTCACTCACCCCTAGATCCTTTTTTCTGGCTCCCACTGACCTGTTCGAGGTAAATAGTATAATTTCCGGCCTTAAAAGTAACAGTGCCCCGGGCAAAGACGGCATCACTCCAGCGCTGCTGAAACACATCAAACCTACGATCCTTGTTCCGCTCACGCATATCTTCAATCTGAGCATAGAAACAGGCATCTTTCCAGAGTGCTGGAAGACCGCGACAGTTATTCCAATCCACAAAGCGGGTTCAAAAGACGATATAGATAACTACCGTCCAATCTCTCTTTTGCCCGCTCTCTCCAAAATCCTGGAAAAAATAATAAATAACCGGCTTGTGCGTTTTCTAGAAGAACAGCAGTTACTGTCAGACCAGCAATTCGGCTTTAGACGAGGGAAATGCACAGAGGATGCGGTAGATCTGCTCACTTCAACTTTAGCAAAAGACCTGGATAATGGAGAGAGATGCGTTGGAGTGTTCCTAGATCTCGCCAAAGCCTTCAATACGGTCTCAACAATTATGCTGTTAAGGAAGCTAGAAAATTATGGGGTGCGCGGAATAGCTCTCGAGTGGTTCTCAAGCTACCTGACCAACAGAAGACAACATTTGAAAATTGGAGACATAATCAGCCAAGAACAAACAATTTCTTTCGGACTACCACAGGGGAGCATCCTTTCGCCTACTCTTTTTACCATCTACATGGATGGTATCCTAAGGATTAAGCTCCCTAATTCTAGGCTAATCTGTTATGCAGACGATGCCCTAGCCTTGTTCCACGCTAGCAGCTGGTCGGCTGTAAAGTCTGCTGCAGAAAGAGGAATGTCACGGATTTCTGAGTGGCTCGACATGAATCTTCTAACCCTGAATATTAAAAAGACTAGTTTCATTGGCTTTCACATAACCAATGCCACAGTTCCTAATATGGAGTCAATCAAAATTCACACAAAGGGATGCCCCGTTATCTCCTTTCCTCTTCTGCGAAATTGTCCATGTCAAAACATTAAGAGAGTGTCATCAATAAAATACCTAGGTGTTGAAATAGATGAAAAACTCACATTCCAATCCCACATTGCAAGTCTAGTCAAGAAAGTCCGGAAACAGATATACCTGATGAAGACGCTTAGACCAGTAATGAACATAGCAGTTAAAAGACTAGTATATACGGCACTGTGTCAGTCCTTACTTCAATACTGCATAAATGCCTGGGGGGGTGCAGCAAAATCATTCATGATTTCCTTAGAACGAGCTCAAAGAGCTGTCATAAAAGTTCTACTAGGAAAACCGCGCCGTTATCCAACCTCACAACTTTATCTTGATGCCAAAGCTTTGACAGTGCGACAATTGTTTGTAATGAAGGCGGTGAGCCAAACTCAACATAAAGGCCAAAATGAAAACACAGATAAGACCTCTGCACAGGTCCAATTACCTGAAGTCCGAACAGTTTTCGCCTCACGCCTGCCGCCATATATTCATCTTTTTGTGCTAAAAGCTGTGCTAAATAGCTGTGATGTAAGACAGATTACACACAGGAAAGCGCGTGGTAAAATAAAACACTGGCTACAAACAAAGTCATATCAAGAAGTTGAAGAATTAGTCAAAGTATACAACCAAGCAGGCAGAGAGAACATACAGGTGGAAGATCTCTTTTGATTGCCTGAAGCCTTAAGCGATACCATTATATCACAACCATTACTTACTTCTCACTGCACACTTAGAAGGTGATGGGATGACACCACAGCTTCATTGTCTGACGGCAGAAGCCCATCAATATAAAATACACACACTCACACACACACACACACACACACACACACGGATACACACATATACACACTCACACACACAAACACACAATCTTACCCGGCCAAAGTGCTTAACATACCTATAGTACCTAATAATAAATCTACCTAAGCTTAAGCAGCATCTTCATGCGGTAAACATCAATCAACTGATTTCAATTTTCAATTTTCAAAATGTAATTTTTGTGATCATAAATATTGTATTAAACTTTTTGACAAGGTTTTACTACAGATATCTTATTTAAAAAGATTTTTTATAAACTATGGATGAACATTTCTGTAACTAAACTATGTACATGGCCGTGATTATTATTGTTTTATACATCTCTAGATAGTATTGAAATTATTCTTTTACTAGCGTCAACTTCTTACTGGAAAACAGGATCTTTTATAATTGGACCACCAAGATACAGGCTAACGCCTAGTTTGGGGTCTACAGTTAACACTATTGTTGTATTGTAAGTTAAACAAATTGTAATATTATATAGGTTAAGTTTTTCAATTAGTAAATAAACATATTTTTACTTTACTTTACTTTTACTTTTATGATACAGAAAACTTCGAAAACCTTTTACATACTGCTAGTAGAATTTTCCCGGAACATTTTTATTACCTAGGCGATAAAAAATACCTGGACCCTTGTCGTAATCCCTTACTTGACGGGCCAATATTAGGGCCTATTATTGTAATACCTAGTCCTACCCTATTACGATACAGGTAACAGGTAAGATAGATAGATTATGAAGATAGAAAAAAAATACACTTACATAAAAAAGACGCCTTTAATTCGTAATAAGACTAGATATTATGTCTGTAACGCACACAAAAAAAAAATACATAAAGAAAGAAATTTAAAAACAAATTTATAATGCTCTTTGTAATAATAAGTTATTTCTTTCGTGAAGGATATACATAAGTCAAAATTAAGAACCCGGCTTTTTTTACATGTAATTATTATGCTCAGGGCTCAGACTATATGTATGTACTTTACTTAGGTAAACATAAATTACACCGAGACCTGGGAATTTTCAATAAAACATTTCGAGTTGTATTGCTGTCTTTATTTTATTTCAATATTTTGTTTGTCGACTAATTCTTATCACAGACTATTTGTTTTTTTGTAAATTCTGTGTAGGTAAGTACTTATTTTGTTTTAACATCATTATATTACCTACGTGCATCGTACATATAATATCATTAACATTTAGTTAAATTGCTTTAAATCAGTTATCTAGTATGGCTACTATGTTATGTACTAAATATATGTACAAGTACATAATATATTATAGCATTTTTTTACTGTGTCCATTCATTTACTCTAAAATATTTTAGGTTTAAATTTAACTAAATATATAAAACTCAAAGGTGACTGACTGACTGGCATTGTAATCTATCAACACACAGCCCAAACCAGTGAACGTATCTGGCTGAAATTTGGCATGCAGGTAGATGTTATGACGAAGGCATTGGCTTAGAAAGGATTTTTGGAAAAGCCATGTTTAAAGGGGTAAAAAAGGGGATGTAAGTTTTACTTCTTAATGCGAGCGAAGCCACGAGCACCTACTAGTTATACACAAAACTTAATTAAAATATTTTTTTGTACCAAAGAGTTGGAGGTCATACTTAAAATCTAATTGGTAACTTATTTTTCTATGCCTAATAATACTTACGATACGGCATGTAGTACAATGGTTTCATACAAACAAAAAACTTTCAGAAGACTTGATAACCTCCTTTTTTTGAAGTCGGTTAAAATGGACAGACAGACAAATTTGGCAGGAAGACAATTATTTATGATTATAGATGGAGTGTTTTCTGTTATAAAAAAATAGTTAAATTACTCAAACTATTACTTAGTATATTTAAATACTCTCAAGTAATAAGGCATAACATAAAAAAATGCAAATATAAGTAAGTACATCTGTAAGTAATCTGTAAGTGAAATTCCGACCAAGCTAAAGTACAAAAAAAACCTTTTTTATGTACATACCTAATGTGAATGACACATAATATACACACATATATTATTATATAAAAATCCAATTATTCCAATGATTGACAATTTGATTTTCGAGTGATAATTTTTCGTTACTTACATTGCTTCTTTATTTTACACAGTTTTGTATGAAATCGCAGTACTACATAGCTTACTTATTCTAATCACAGCTCGGTCCTAATATTACAAATCCTGTAAAACTCCTGTTCAGGTAGTTGGTATTCCTTAACTAATTCTTTGAACTTGTTAATATCACAGTATTTCTGTTCGCAGCCGGCGATGTGCAGCTCTTTTAGAGCTGAATTTCCAGCTGTTGGTAAGTAGATGGGCTGTAAAAAAAGATGCAAGTTAGTTTCGTACAATTTGTATCTCAGGAAACACACGTTTCTACCTACTAATAAACTTCAATATGTTTCTCAGAATAACTTCATTAAAGATAGGCCTACTCTATTGTATATTTTATTGCAACTAGTACATACAACAACTCAAAGGTTTGACTGACTGACTGACTGTTCTGACTGACTGATGTAGTGATCTATCAACGCACAGCCTAAACCACTGGACGGATTGAGCTGAAATTTGGTATGAAGGTAGATGTTATGACGTAGGCATCTGCTAAGAAAGGATTTTTGGAAATGCCACTTTTAAAGGGGTGAAATAGGGGATGCAAGTCTTACTTCTTAATGCGAGCGAAGCCGCGAGCATCCACTAGTGTACTTATAAAAGTTCCTTTATCAAAATAAGTATATATAAAAAGATCACAAAAACTCACCAAAACACTCAACTTCCCGTTACTCCTCGCCCGATACAATTCCAACGCGAACACTGACCCATAGTCCGGGATGCCAAAATACTCTACAACTCTGGACACCTCCATGAGAGCTCCGAGGTTGAAGTCATGGGAGGAGAAGAGACGCAGCCGCTGCGACACAGGCACGCCAGCGGCAAAGTCATCTGCTGCTTTCAGGAATATGTCGAGGAGGACACCTGGGAAGATAAACAGTTCAATTTTAATCAGGCCAACATAAATCTAAGTAAAGAGCAACTAACCGTTGTAATTTTTCTAATTTTCATCCACTAGTTACAGATGAAAACATATTAGTTATAAGTGAAGATCGTTATGTGAGTGGTTCAGCTAGCTTTGTACCGCAAAGCTTCATTTACTCTGGGATCTAGCCTAGACTATGCTGCAGGGCGATTTTGAGTCGCCATTTTGAAGCGAGACCAACTCGTTCTTGAACGACCAATGAGGATGCTATATGAAACATGACCAACTCGATTTTCTAGAACCAAAATGGACTTCAATGATAAAAATACCCAGGAATTATGATTAAATATTCCTTACCTCCACCGATCTTCTTCATCTCCTCAGTTCTGAAGTAGAGTTTGTATGCTAACTGAGCAGCCTGCTCCAGCCTGGCTCGCATTTCGTAAGGTTTCGCCCACTCTGGGAGGTTGAGACCCAGACTATGCTGGAAAGAAAGAAGCAAAACTTTAGGTATATATTGTAGTAAAATCGAAAGCATAGCACAATGTGATTGTTGGTACCTGTTTAAGAAAATGTGTTCTTGTAATCGGTATGGGATAACAAATGACCATGCAAGTAAAATCACTATAAATACTATATAACATTCATTAAATAGTACAGGGTCGTTTGATAGTGTCGCTTTAGGCATTCTTACTTCTTGTCACAGAAAAAAGAAGTAGTTCTTGTCTAGTGTTGCGTATAAAAAAAATAAACAAAACTAACCAAATGATTGAATGGACCTATTCTTTCTATTTGACCGATATTTTTAAGTACATATTTATTGTCAAAGTTTTCCTTTTCAGCAAGGTGTTTCACAATGACTCGGGTATGATCCAAACCGCTCGTAGTAGAGGTGGGAGAAATTATAAAAATTGGTAGAAACATAAACATTATGCTTTAATGTCAATTTTACCATGACGAAAACGAATCCGCTTCCTTTTGGCTCAGGGAAAGTTTCCGATTTTTCTGTGGAATAGATTTGTTTAAGGAATCGTATGGAAGAATTGTGATTTGGAAAAATTCTTTTCGTATACTTTGAAGTCCGTCTTAATCAACCTCGGATGCGTATCCGACTCATTGTAAAACACTTTGCTGGTAGTCGATTAAAAAGGCAATAAACTGCAGATGACGTTGTATTAGCCTTTACTTCAGAAAAGGTCAGAAGGTGCATAAAATAGGTATTTGAAAGTCAAAGAGTCAAGGCGATACTTCAGCGCATAATTGAAGTTAATACCTAACTATAAAATCGGCTGACACAATTTATGATAAGTGATTTTTAAGTAGGCACCTTAAAGTTTGAATACATCGAGAATTCGTTTCATATTTTAGAAATTGCTCTTGGAAAAATGTTAGGCGTCATCGATCATCGAATTTATATCATGCAAACGAAATGTCAAGGAGTACATTATTATTAATTCCTGATTCTGGGGTAAACGCTATTAATTCTCAATTAACTACGTTATGCCTTAACGTAGGTTTGTTAATGTTATGGTTCAAAGTCCATAAAAGATTTTTAATTATAATTTATACACCCGGAATAAGCCTTCGTTTGACTACAGCCTGCCTGATGCTAAGCAGCACTGTAGTCTTAGATGAAGCACGCTTGCCTACAACAAACCTATTTGCTCTGGATTTGAACATCAATTATCATTTATTACTTACAGTACTTCTAAACAGATCAATCAGCGACTGAAACATGAGCGGGTTCTCCGTGAAGTTGACTCCAGTCTTCTCCTGCAGGAGTGGTATCAGGTCGTGGAATGGCTGGAACTCCTCCAGCATGGACTGGTGCTTAGCTTCCTCCATCAGGGACATGTACTTGGGGCAGTTGGAGTAGTAGCGGAGCTGGAAATACATAAATAGTTATATTATGTAAAGGTATGTATTTCAACAACATATGCGAAATTATACGTAAGTAAAAACCACAATAGTTACAAATTTTATGAAGGTCTGACTGACATAGTGATCCATCAACGCACATCCCAAACCATTGGACGGATCGGGCTGAAATTAGTATTCAGGTAGATGTTATAACGCAGGCATCCGCTGGGACAGGATTTTTGGAAATGCCACGTTTAAAGGGGTGAAATAGGGGATGCAATTTTTACTTTATAATGCGAGCGATGCCGAGCACCCACTAGTATACTATACAAGGTTAATAGTAAATAATACATAAACGCTTTATTATGTAAAAGCTACCAGCTTTGTTATTTATTTTAAAAAATCGCAAAAAAACTGCTGTTAGGTACATACAAAATGTTTATCGCCCACTAAGAAAATGTATTGAGAAAACAATTATTAAAAAATCCTAGAAAAAAATGGTTCGTTTGATGTAGGCAAGTTTTTAACCTGCAAGCGAAATGTATTATCATTCAGTGCATAAAAAAGAAAATTGCATTTATTGTTCAACAACGCTCCTTAATTTAGAACTAAATAGATACTGATTCCCTGGGAGCGGGGAAAAGCTCTTGTATGGGACGCAACTTGCGTCGATACACTAGCTCCTTCTCGCCTCAGTGGAACAGTACAAGCGGCAGGAGCCGCGGCGGACGCAGCAGAAGAAGCCAAGCGGCGAAAATATACATCATTATCGACTGATTATATTTTCGTACCGCTTGGCTTCGAAACTTTTGGACCGTGGAATAAAAGCACGAAGTCTTTTATAAAAAAATTAAAAAAAATGTTGATTGACATCACTAGAGACAAGAACGCTGGCTGGTTCCTTGCGCAAAGGATTTCTATAGCAATCCAGCGTGGGAATGCAGCCAGCGTTCTTGGCTCCATACCACATGTAGATTGTTTAAATTTAGTTTAGATGTAAATACTCTTTTTTTAGTTCTGTTAGTGTTAATATGTGTAAATATTGTTTCTTATTATTTTAATAAATCGTACGCGTGAATTTAATTTAATAAATTAATAGATACAGTCGATATTCACATCCTTAATATTTGATTGACTTTTTATATTATACATATAATGATTTTAGGGATTTATTTTGCAGTAAATTGATGTTTAAATTGTTTAGCTGTATGTGTAGAAAATAACTAACTAATATTTACATATATTCCACAAGTATATACAAATATTAGTTTAACATAATGATTAATAAGTTATATAATAATTGATAAGTTATGATTTTTTTTTGTGTAATTTATTCGGGTCACGTGAAGATAATTTTATACATTTATCTACAAAATAATCTACTTTAAATGTTTGTGTTATTATTTATTGCATAACTTAACCGTATCGCGCAGTTTTTATACAAAGTTGAGATTACAAAACTAAATGACAGATATTGTTTATTTCAAATTTATGCTTCACTTATTTAATTTATCAGTTCCAGTGATAGTAACTTAACTTTATCTTAGGTCAAGTTCAAACTTAGATTACTGTGATATATGAAACTGCGAATATTGATCTCATTAAATAATAATTAGTTTACTAGTTCAATTAGATAACTTTACTAACGGAATTCAAGATAATTTTTCCACATTCCTGTATCTTTTATTACATTATAATTATTATCTCCATAAATATTAATAATATAAGATTGACATTTAATTGACCATTATATTACACGTGAAAAATGAGAACATACATATGTATGTATATCATGCTATGTACATAATATATGTATATGCATATATATATAAATCCTCGCACCCGCTTTAGGCCCGTCTGGCGTAGTTGTAGTTGCGCATACGGACGAAGCTAAAAATGCTTGGCGCCTGGCCTGTCCAAACACCGATTTTCCTACAACACCTCGTTCCCAGAGACTGTGGGATCGGCCGATCAGCGAACTAGCACGGAAATCACTTCTCGATACGTGTACTAGTTTCGCGGATCGCGCCCGCATCCTTGCGGTCAGTGTGTGGGAATCCGGTCTTTGGCTGCAGGCCATGCCCTCTTTTAATACAGGTAACCTTTTAGATCCGACAGCTTTTCGACTCGCGGTTAGCCTGCGCTTGGGTGCGAGGAGCTGTGAACCGCATCGCTGCCAGTGTGGTACTGATGTCGACCAGCTCGGGCACCACGGCCTCTCATGTTCGAGGAGTGCTGGTAGAATTTGCCGCCACGCTAGTCTGAACGACATCATTCGCCGGGCTTTTTCCACTGCCAATGTTGCAGCTATGCTCGAACCGAGCGGCCTAGCACGTGACGATGGAAAAAGACCTGACGGTATGACTCTTGTGCCCTGGAAGTTGGGTCGGTCCCTTGTGTGGGACGCAACTTGCGTCGACACATTGGCGCCGTCTCATCTGTCTATGACACGGTGTCGGGCTGGAGCGGCGGCTATTATTGCCGAGCATCACAAGAGACGCAAATATGCTAACCACGGCCGAGGTTACATCTTTGAGCCTTTTGGAGTCGAGACTTTGGGGCTGTGGGGTCCGGGAGCCCATACTATTTTCCAAAACCTCTCGGAGCGCTTGGTTGACGCGACGCATGACCAAAATGCTGGCCTTTTTCTGGCTCAACGTATCAGCATTGCCATCCAGCGTGGTAATGCGGCCAGCATGCTGGGCACGCTGCCCTCTGGTAGTGGGCTGGAGCACTTAGATTATCTTTAGGCTTTTCTAAAGATTTTCTAAGTGCCCCTTTTTGTAGTAGTTAGAAGTAGTATGTTTAGTTTTCCTTCACTTGTTTTTATATTTTATTATTGTAAATATGTATATGCATATTTAATACGATAATTTAAATATCAGCAAAACTGTTATCATTTTTTTCCGCACCAGATATTAAAGCTGTGTACACAAAGTTGCTTGTCACCATATTTCAGTGTTTCCTTTTAATTTGCAATACATCATTTATTGCTCTATTTGTATATGTGATTTAACAATTTTCCACTTGTATGAACATGTAAAGTATATATTTTTAAAACATGAAATATTTTTTATTTTTTTTTAAAGGAACATCGTAAAGTTTCACTAGCCACAAATGGCGTGTTAAGAACTGAAAATTTGTACATCATACCGACAAAATAATCTCGTATTTCGTTTCGATTGAAATCACTCCTTTTCTTTCAGATTTAATAATCCGAATGATTGCGAATTGGCGTTCAGCTGCAATTTCAATTTCAGCTGAAAGCTTGGGAAGATTTAACGGTTTTTTTGGTAGGATTTACTGGCAACAAAAGGATCAATCCGAATATGTTGTGACTAGTGGGTGCTCGCGGCCGCACACATTAAGAAGTAAAACTTGCATCCACTATTTCACCCCTTTAAAATTTCTAAAAACCTTTTCTTAGCGGACGCTTACGTCATAACATTTACCTGCATGCCAAATTTCAGCCCGACCTGTTCAGTAGTTTGGGCTGTGCGATGATCAACATACTGTACTGAACTGTGACTGGTAAAGGTGACTCACTGACTGACTGACTAACATAGTGAGATCACTATGTCAGTCAGTTAGTGTTTTCCATGTTTGGATTAACAGGTTCTGCGTTAGTGAACAATTATGTATATTTAGCTATTGTAATTTAATTGTACTTTAATATGGATTCAACGTACTGAAGGATTCGTTTCTATGTACTCGTATAATAAAATAAGTATGTATTCACAAAAGAAAAGTATATAAGTATCAAATTCGTTATCTTGTACCCACGGCACAAGCGTTTGCTTAGTGTGGGGCTAAATGAAATATGGAGTATTTATTTAATATAAATCCCACTCACATAGTCCTCACTAAGTGGTACCGAGGAGTAAGGAACTGGTTGCCAAACTTTGCCCACGGCCTCGTCCCATTGCTGCTCCGGCTCCGGTGGGTAGCACGCTGCCATGGCCACCTGGAAGACAGAAAAGTCAAAGTCAAAGTTATATATTCATAAGAAATGTCTTACAAGTCACAGAATATGTTGTCAATTTATAATATTTCCTTAAATTATTATATATATTATTTTTATTATATATATTATTTGTATTATTAGTATTTACAAATTGGTTTTTCATACACACAATGGTGGTAAGGTATCTTTGTATTTACATGAAACTAGTGGACGCCTGCGGCTACGCAAGTATTATTTCAGGACAAAAAGTAGCCTATGACACTTCTAAGGCCTCATACTACATTCATACCAAAATTAATAATAACAATCCGTTTAGTTTTTAGATCATCATGATTTATCGTATATAGGTAGTAGCTGTAGTAAGAGGTCATAGAAGTGTCACTTACTAGTTTTAACTTAAAATAATGCGAACGAAGCCGCGGGCGTCTACTAGTATGAAATAAATAAGTTGATATTTTGCTTACCTGAATAGTCATCTTAGTGCGTTCCTTGTCAGTACTCTTGATAGCAATTTCATCTCGTAGGTACAGATCTGAGATCAACTTCAGACCTTGCTTGCCGTAGCGCTGTCTGTAGAACTTACCTAGCTGGTAGGCTTTTCGTTTACCCATCTGTGGAGAAATCAAAGAATTGATAAGAAATTTACTTGTACACGAATTGGGTTTGCACTTGGCCATAATTTGCCTAAGGATACAATTTTTCATCTATTTCGCGATGGAAAGATTTGTGGGGGCCTAACTAAAACGAACCTCAATGAATCACATAAATAAATTAATTTACTAAACAAATCTTAGCCTAACAGAGAAAACAGTATTAAAATCGGTCTAGTAATTAAAAAGATATAATGTATACAGCGTTGTTAAATCACATATACAGCGCCCCCTGGTGAGTTGTCATCGTTACACATAGCTAGGAACATGCACCTATCAAACCTCAACACATTACAGAAGACTGCATCAAAATCCAAAAAATCGTTTTGGAAATATTGATAAAATTAATTTGCATAAATTTATCGTTTTAATGGACTATAGATGTTTCTCAAAAAGCACTGAACCAAATGAAATTGGGGCCATCCTTAAAACAATACCCATCAATCAATCCAAAAATAATGATTGAAATTGGTTTATAATAGTCATCTCGTTACGCGATTACTTCTTTATACCCACAAAACAAAAAAAAGAAAGACTTACAGAAGAATTGATAAAATAAAGACAATTGGAAAATGAACAAAATCATCACCACCGGATTGGAACCTGAATTTTCTATGTATTTTTGTAAACTGTACATTCATTTATAAATAACATAGCCTGCCCTCCACAACACAGGTTATCCTAGTGTGGAGTGCAGTGAACATAATTGTTATAGTTCATAAGAAATTTTTATTTATTATGAAATTTTAAAACTACGCATCATTCAGCATTGTAATATTATTTCAAGGTAGCTTATTAATTGATCTCTATGGTAAGATTAAATTGATAAATTTCAGGTTTTTCTATTTTATACATTACTTTGCATATATCTAACTATTTGAAGCCTATTTCTTCGATCCTCTCTCGAACATCCGTATTCTCTTCGATTCATCAGTTTGCACGTGACCGTATTACTCTAAAACGTAAATGAAACAACTTCGATACTCCTAAATATGTACAATAATTACCATAGGTTTATTAAAATAAAACAGCCTAAAAACAAATAAAAACAATTCATAAAACTACTTTTTAACATTCAGACTAATACTGTCATTTAAACAGCACAAAATACACCACTATTAGGTATCTTCTTGGTGTGTTATACCCTAGGCTGCAGCAATGATTAACATCAGGCAGGCTTTAGTCAAACGTTAACCATATTGTGGTCCTTAATAGAGAAAAGAAGCTGGTTTCCGAGACACAGATTATATTCTAGTTCGGAAGCCAGTGACTTCCAAATTTCTTGCGTCATAGATAGATATACAATTTATTAAAAACAGCAGTAAGTATAATACAGAAATATACAAAAAATATTAAAACTTAAGCCTAGTTTCTTAACTGGCGACCTTATCGCTAAGAGCGATCTCTTCCAGGTAACCAAACTGGCAGTAGTGTCATATGTATATTTTTGTCAATAAAGAATTGATACATTTATTTATATTAAAAAAAAATGATCCGTCGCAGAAACAAACAAACTAACAAGCACACAAATACTCTTTGCCTTCTCAAAATAACTGTTTGATACGCGTGTAGGTTTTTTTCATTTCATTTCGTCACTATGAGGTATCTATGGAAAATGATGTCGTTGCTCAAATACGTGACCTTTGCAGAGCGTCGGATCCAATCATCCAATGCCAAGGTTGAGCTATGAGGAAAAGTGGTAAGAGATGCCATAAAAATAGTGTTTAGGTATATATACCTAGTTGTTTATTTATACAAAGTAGGCGGAGTAATTTGTAGTTCGAGCTCACTGATTAAAAGGAAGGTTAAGAGCATACTTACCTGTTAAGAAAAATTGTTTAGTAAATAAACAAGGTGGTTAGGCTCACGCTTGACTATAAAACGACTGATGTCTGAATGATATCTAAAAGGAACATCGATTGTGAATAAGCGAATTCTGATGAACTGGTGTCAAAACAATTTTAACGACTTCAAATGCCTTTGGCATGTTTTATGAACTTGACCTTGCGAAGCGCTCAGATGTACGGGACAGTCTATCTTTTTGCCACGGGGTCCCATCCAAGGACAGACCGTGACGGCAGTTAGCTTAGGCGTAGTATATGATATACTTAGTACTTACATTTAATAGACCTTCAGGTCCTTCGATGTATGTGAGATTCGTAATGCGGTCCGGTTGGTGAGACAGAGACAGCTCATCTGAATCTGGTGCTCTCTCCCCATGCCTGTTTACCTACAACAAGAGAGCAAATTAGAAGAAAGTCGTATTCCCCATTATTGAAGCCTGTGACTCCTCCACTGAATCAATTTGTTTTGCAGAATATACCTTAAAGTAGTGGCTGCCTTAATATCTATAAATGAATAGATATTTTCAGTACATATTGCTCATACATTCATAATTCATATATACAAATTTTATTGACATAACCATATGAAAAGCATAGTTTTCCTCAACATACGCGTACTCGCATATCTTCCTTGAGATTTACATAAATAAATAGAATACATATATAGGAAATAGGATGTGATACATGTCACTGGATAATGTCATTCTTATCTTGATAAATACAGAATGTTTGCTGTAATTTCATAAAATGCAATAGTGTTATAATCAGTTCTGGTTTAGTGTAAGAACCAGATTCATATATTTACATACTTTAGTGACTTAATTTGTTGTAGATACTAGTAGTATATAATGTATTTGGTTCGTTTCTGTGAAATATGCCGAATTAGGTACATTAGGAGTCGCCGTCATAAATTGGGTATGGCTAGAAGGTAATAAATATTGCTCCTGATTTAAAAAATTGACGTTAATTGACGCCTTTAATACCTATTTTAGATTTTTTGCTGCAAAGCTAGGTTTTGTTCCCACTGTTCCCAGCCCATCAAATCATTGCAAACACGTTTTGTTTTTTTTTTGTAAAATTACACATACATTTTTATTTAACCACTGTACAGATAACAAGCTAAGCTAAAGGTTACTGATTTTATCTCCTACATACGTCTATTCATATGTACATTTACATATATAATGCATGTTTAGCCTTGACCAGCAGTTTTTCCCGCATCTGTGTCAATCAAAACTTGTATCAGCTAGTTTACGATAATGGTTTAAAAAATATGTGGTGGTTTTTTATAGATTAGTTCCAAATTGTTGTTTTGCTGATCATTATGTCTCTTATATTTATGTATGCAGTTTTCTTTATCGTGGCTTTTTTTACCTTACATATATTAATTCTATAGATGTTCTAAATTATATTGAAAAAATTTGGTTGTCTATTTTTGTATGCCAGACTCATACAAAAGTATGTAGGTATTCGGGCCGTGATTGTAGAAGATCGTGCCTGCATCATAGAGACAACTGAGCAATGCTATACTCATCAGAAATGCATGAGATAAGGCTTAAGAGGAAAGATTTTCGTTCTTATTATCTATTAAAATAATTTGGACCAAAACTGTAACCGAATGGCTTCCCAGGGAGAGTCCTTGCCCCACAGGCATACCACCAGCTAGATGGATCAATGACACCTGATCCATCGAACTCTGGACGAAAAATTCACAAGACCGACACCAATGGCACCTAGGGGTGGAGGCACCCAGCAGAGGGTCGACAAGGGAGATGCTGATGTTGATAATTAAAAAAATAAAGAAGAATGATGGACAGAAAGCTACTCACCGCTACACTAAACACTAGTTCCAGATCGTTGGAGATCTCATTAGTGATGGGGTTGCCTTCAGCTGTCTGCGCTCTGGACAGCACGGTCAGCACGCACACTGACAGTAAGTAGCGGAACATTCTGGAAATAAGAGAATACGAGTTATTATATACCTATCACCGTAGTAGAAGAAGTTCGGTAGAAGTGCCGAAGAGTCGACGTCACAGCGTTTTGCCTTTACGTTTATCGTACGGAAGGCAAAGCTTTGGAACACTTTACTTGAAGCAGGGAACTACAATCCAGAAGTCATCAAATCTAGAGTTAGTAGGTATATTCTAGGTAAGCGTGTTGCATCCTAGACTGCAGCAATGCTTAACATCAGGCAGGCTGCAGTCAAACGCAAGCCTAACAGACGTAAAAAATTACACTAATATATATGTTTTCCATGCAAAAAATCCATTCATCACCTTACAAACTATTTTGAGAACTAGATTCACTTGTTAAATACTATAGTTGCATATAAAATATTATCTTTTGGTTATAAGTACTGTATGTAGGTAAAATTCTGAGTCTTTGTGCGTTGCTTTCTCACGTTTTCATATATAAATATTTATTTATTTATATCATCACAAGTTTTTTGCCCGACTAATTTTCAACACGTCTTGAGGATGCCTCGTGGAGAGGCAAACCAAAACTTGAAAACACAAGGCGTGGTGTTAGTAAGACCTTAAGAGCCACCCAGGCCATATTGGTTAGGAGGATAGGTGTAGCGGTGGTACATGGAGGAACACACCTAAACACCATCAAGTTTGTTTTTGAAGACGGTTAAGGAGCAGTCGGAGCGGAGAAACACTACATTTATCTGCAGAACTTCATTTTCGTCTAATTTTATAACTTTATTATTTTTTTTTGCAAGACAAAAGCCTCCATAATTGAAAGCACCTATCTATCGTTAGTCACCAAAAGGTGCCAAGGCCGTTCTGTACCTAATTAGTAATAAGAGTCCTAAACTAACCAACACCTGTGCCTACCCTCGGGCAGAATAAATAAAGAAACATTAGCTTTCTCATGTTTGCTGTAAATTGTAACTTTAACATCGAACCGTGTAGGTAAACATGTTACTTATATCATATTATACACTTTAATACCATTACTAGTAGACGCTCGCAACTTCGCTCACATTATTTCACGATAAAAAGTAGCCTATGACACTCCAAAGACCTCATACTACCTACATATCAAAATCATGACGATCCGCTCAGCCGTTTTTTTTTGTGATGAGCGTTAAAATAAGCAGATGAACAGACAAATATTATTTATACTGAAAGAAAGCAAGCGAAGCCACGGGCGTCAACTAGCACTCTATATACATACACCTCATTTTCATGTATCTATTAAAAATCACCCTCGCCGTATATAATGCACCTTTTAAAATATTCTATGTACCTACTATGCAATAAAACAGTACCTACAATATAAGGTATCATCTAACTCAAAAAACATATTTTCTTAATTCTGTCATCATTCTGTCATCATTATCATTACCGAAATCTTACATTAATTGCATAACCGATTTCATACTAGGTACCTATTAAGTTAATGTGCAGTTTTTTATGATATCTCTTTGTGTTAATATAAAAAACACAGATATGAATGTCAAGATATAATTAACCACAGATTAGGCACGTGCCAGTCTCGTGAGTGTCTTTATTAATAATTATGAACAATATATTATATTATGTAAATGTAATGGTGGCAGCACTTTCGCATTTGTTGACTTACAAGATCATTATATGGAGCGAATGCCTGAATTGAGCATTTTTTGTTTTTTTTTGTTAACCTTTAAAAAATATTAGAGTTAATTATAAGATTCTGAAAGAATACCGTGCGAATTACTAAACTGTGGAACTCTTTTCGGGTATTTCTGTTAACAGTAAAAAAAAATTCTGAATAAATGTCGCTTTTATATATAACTTAAGAGTAAGAGTAGATTGCAAATGATTTTTAAAGTTACACGTTCACACTAGGATAGCCTGTACCATGGAGTCCAGGCTAGATATCAGTATATTCAAGTTCCTCATGAACTACAATATGTTTTTAGTCAAGGCAGAATCGATTTTTTCCAAGCAAGTGCGTTAGAATATTAGGCTGCTAGATGGAATATCAAACCTCTATTCCTGTTAGAACTTTTTAGTTCAGATTTCATCCGCTTGTATATTTAAGTTTCTTCGATATCAGGAAGCGACCTGCTTCCCTATCGCTTGAACTGTGGACTTTGTACTATCGGTTTGAGTTAGTTTTGCCGTTTTTGAGATCATTGCTGAAATGTAAACAGTAGTTGAAAAGGTGCATTTTCCGATGGTCTTTTTAATGTTTAGACCCCAAAATACGCTGGGACTGGTATCGTTTTGATACTCATCAAATATTTACGTATGTAAAAAGCGGAGTACATGTAGTATTCCCTAATTATCAATTTTTATTATACTTTAGTCTAATCAAATATATTATATATATGTATTATATATTTATTACTATATTTAGTATAGCTTATAATATCAACCTACTCAAATTTTATCTAATTCTATAAATATTACTCACATAAACACTCCCGTCTGATAATGCCAATCGCTCGTATGGTCACCCATCCAATCATTAACGTGCAGTCAGTCGTCTGCCCGCTATTTCCATACAAAGTGTTTTATAGCTAAGATCAAAAACTAAGAAAATCCATAAATCTATATTCATGGTTTATATCTCAGTTTTTGTATCTAAACCAAGATCTCGCCTCTAGAAAACCAAACACATAGATTTTGTAGTTTCCTTAAGGCTCGAATTCGGTTATAGCTTACTCACTGTACTATTAAGAACAGTACATGAAGTTTTAAATCTTTATCAAGTGTAGCAATTCCAAGTTACTTTAAAAGCATAGTAAGTTACTGTCTTATGTATACGAAATGGCACTTGTACAATCCTAACTTTGAGATAAATCCTACTGATAAAAATCAAGTTAAAACAAGTATGAATTGGTTTGGCCAATGATGTCTGTCTTGATTTTATTTGCGAGAAAAATTTACCTTTTCTTCTTGAAAGTAAATACGTCTCTTCAGACATAATTAATAATAATATAAATATTAAGTCTCATTAACTATCTCAAATAAAAAGTTCAAATAAAAATTCATAATAAGAGGTCAGAAATATTGGGTAGGTATGTGTATGTAGATTTATCGTAAGAAATGGCACAAGTATAAATAACAACTTATATCATTGTTTGTTTATTTTTATTGAGTAGAAGACACATTGCTAAAAACGTGATTTTGAGTTTTAGTTCATTAACATTTTTGTTACAAATGTGCATATACATACATAGGTAATTACCGTAAATCATGAAAGTTGCATGACTAAAGAAGATGTGTAGAGTTGTGAATATTAATGGGTTTAAACGTTTTGTAAAGAAAGGACTTTGTGGCTCTAAGTGACTAATCTATAAGGAAACGCAATACAGGGGGTTACTATAAATTTATGACGAAACTTCTATGGCTCAGTGAATTGCGTAATCCGTTTGCGATTATAAAAGTTAATCAAATGCTATTGCAGGTGGGCCTTATTAAGAATTATCTATTTTTCTATCTATCCTTAGAAATCTAAACTAAATAAGTTTGCAGCATACCTTTGCAACCCGCAATTTAGCGTTATCAAAAGTAAATAGCAAAAATATGGAAACAGGCAACTGAAGCGCTCTTTCAGTGAAACAAAATCTTTTCGCCAATTTTAGTTTATGTAAAGAATTACTCATACTGTTTTTTTCTCTCACAATGTTTTTTCTTCTCAAAGCACTCTGCATATGTATGTATGTAAATGCGAGTATATGCCTAATTAGCCCATGTGCCAAAAAACTTAATGTTTTACTTAATAACGAATCAACTCGGGCAATTAAAATTTTATAATTTTGTCAATTAATTTTTAAACGAAACTTCGTTAGTGGATAACCGGTTCCGTAATTAAAAGGAATTATTTATCAACGCGATTAAATTGTTAAAATGATTATGTTTTTAAATTTAATGCTTTCTTTTTGGCATTAAAAACGATTAAGTGAGTTAACCACATTTCCATCTCTGCCTTACCAACTTATATTACAATCTAGGAGAAGAATAGTATTAAAGAAAACGGGAACGGGGGAGTCAAGCTCCTTAGTAAATGAGATATACGGGTTTAGAAGGAGAAACATGTCTGTTAACAGGATATAATGAAGCAAGACTAAATTGATGACTTTAGTAGCGATAGCTGAAATTAGCACTGAATTAATAAAACATAACTAGAATCACCTGTTAGCTTAGTTGGTAATGGCTGTGCCTTCTAATGTATTGGTGCGGGTTCGATTCCCGCATAACACAAGTATGTAATTATGAATCTTATAAATTTGTTATTACTTGTGTTGAGTCTGGTCGTTTCTATGTATAATAAGTATGTATTTACAAAAGAAAAGTATATATGTATTATATCCGTTATCTAGTATCTACCCATGATACAAGCGTAAGCTTAGTATGGGGCTAGATGGCGCTGTGTGATATGGCCTAAAGTATTTATATATTTTTTATTTCATATATGAGGAAAACATACGAGTATGTAGGTTTTACATTAACCATTACATAAACATACACGTATAACCTCCAAAAGGGTCAAATTAAGCCTTCCAAGAAGGTAGTAACAATGACCTCCTGAGGATAAAGAACTTAAAATTAATGTTAAAGCAGGTCCTATATTTTGGGACGACAAGTTTTTGATTCATATGACAAAGTAATTTTGTTAAAATTGAAGAGAAATAAATAATGACTGGTATATTATCGAATAATATGAAGGAATGTATGTATTATGCATTTACGGTCATAATTATGTTAAAACTAGTGGGTGTTCGCGGCTTCGCTCGCGTTAATAAGTAAAACTTGCATCCCCTATTTCACCCCCTTAGAAGAGGCATTTCCAAAAATGCTTTTTTAGCGGATACCTTTTTTTTTCGTAGAGGAAATGCATACGCTTCCCCGCATTGTCACACTGTCTCACGGGGTATGTCGGGCTCGGAGCTAATAAGACTCCACTACCGACTAAAACCTACCACGATGTTTGTTGATCTGTGCGTTGATCACTATGTCAGTCAGTCAGTCACCTTTGAGTTTTATATATTTAGATAAATTCTAAATTGTGTTTGGAACAAAACTAATAAGATTTTAAAGGTGGCTTTGGTACGCCAAATAAACTTTTGTTCTACTTTTTTGGAAAGTCAAAAGATAAACTTCTGATAGTTTCGGATCAAAAGTCCTTGTTTTTGACATACTTAAATTGCCTTAAGAGGTCGTGCTTTACTAACTGGTATATAGCCCTGTAGAATCATCGACCACAGCTACTATTGCAATTTATCAACTTAAAGAGGTTTACAGTTCGGAATAACAGTGGTTTTTGCAACCTTGACTTCAATTCACTAACCGTAATTAATGCAGATGCTAATCAACTAGTATTTAGTTGAGAACAATTACGTGCAATTTTCAATTTTGACTATTACATAATAAGAATCTAAATATATAAAACTCAAAGGTGACTGACTGATTGACAGACTGATATAGTGATCTATCAACGCACAGCCTAAGCCACTGGACGGATTGGGCTGAAATTTGGAATGAAGGTAGATGTTATGGCGTAGGCATCCGCTAAGAAAGGATTTTTGGAAATGCCACTTTAAAGGGGTGAAATAGGGGATGCAAGTTTTACTCCTTAATGCGAGCGAAGCCGCGAGCACCCACTAGTTGGTTTATAAGGCTCCATAAGAAACAAACTATAGATTTATATATGTACATAGGATGTATATGTACATATAAGATTGGTCCCACGTTAATCCGAAAGAATGTAGTATCTTGATAAAGAACATTAAATTGAGCTGCATATTTAGATGAGTAATCCATCCATCCAGAGTCTAATCTATATCCGGACCACATTTCATTAAAACCAGTTTAGCCGTTGAAGCGCGAAAAAATAATAAATAAACTTTAACATTTACAAACACATGAGTTTTAGTGTGTGGTGTTATTTCGTTCGTATTTGGTCAGGACCGGGATGAGTGGCGTAATTTTTTTAATACATATCCTAGTTATAGTTAGGCACATCAAAGAACAGTGAAAGTTTAGTAAACTTCATGAAATGTTATGCTTTTTGCTAACAACTATGTTTTGTAACATGTGCGGTGCAAAATGACATACGGTTGGAAAATATTGAAGATTTTTTTAATTCAGTGAAATCTTATTGATTAGTGATTTTATTAAGGGTTTTACGTTAATATAAGATACAATCTTACTATTAACTAAATGACATCAAATATGATTCATAGATTTTGTGTGAAGGATTAACAAAAAAATACAGAATATATATTCAAACATTTTCATGACTTTAACAGTTAAAATAAATAATAACAAATAACCAGATGATATTGATTAATTAACTTTCAGATAGTATATACTTATGTTTCAAATAATAATAAACTCAATTAATACAATGTATAGTCTTCACTTTTCAAATGAGAGAAGATAAATTTATCACAAGTTCACAGTTCTAAAGAAAATTTAATTAAGACTTTACATTTCGTTGAATGCTTTGAAAATTGTAATCATGTTAGCCTTAGCAAAAGTGCTTTACTTGAAACGCGATATAGTTTGAACTAAGGATTTTTGATTAAAATAGTATAGGGTTTCGCCAATGAATACGATCCAATACAATCTTCATTCTAAACTCAAGAAGATTCGTCGCTCCGTTGCGGAATGAAGGAGGAAGAAACATACTAACAGACCTACAAACTTACGTTTTTGTGTAATGGCATGGAAATGGTAAGGAAAATAATACTATTAATGTGCTATGTCATGTAACAGTGTGTTTTTGTTAAAGAAAATTGTCTTTATCTTCTAAATATATAAAACTCAAAGATGACTAACTTACATTGTGATCAATCAACGCACAGTCCAAACCACTGGACGGATCGGGCTGAAATTCAACTAGCGGTAGATGTTGTGACGTAGGCATCCGCTAAGAATTTTTTTAAATGCCACTTTTAAAGGGGTGAAATTGGGGATGCAAGGTTTACTTCTTAATGCGAGCGAAGCCGGAGCACCGGCTAGTATCTTTATATTTTATTTCAGATGTAAGGTTTCCTTCTATTTAGATTAGATTTTTCTAAAAGGTCATTTGAATCCTTAAGTACAGTCACCTTATTCAGTGCCCAAACAAAAATATCATTAAATTTAGATTGATCTTATTAGACCATGTTCAAAGCAAGCATTACGCTCGACCTGCTTCTAATTTGATTCGTGAAAGAACGAGATTTAAGAAAATAATTTAAAATGTTGATATTAAATGTATTTTTACCTCAGATTCACATTATGTGACATAATAAAATGTGATTACAAACTTTTGTAAAGTTAAATTCTTAAGTAGTAATTCAATTGATCAATAAACTATAACCACACTTGCCATTAATAAAATAGACCATATTATCGAAAATAAATGTAATCAAGTAACGTCTAAGTTAATGGACTTGAAAGAAAATTAGCGTTGCAAATGAGACTGAAATTTACAGAATGTTTATGTTAATTTTATTCTAATGTCACGTTTCACGTTTTTCAATACATTTATTATACAGTTTTAAGATAGCAAACGTAGGTTAGCTATGCCTATTTTTAATTTGGTGAAATAAGAATACGCAGGCTTTTGTTTGTTTCTTTGTATTTCAACTATGACATTTTTTATCCTATTTGCGAAAAACATTAATAAACAAAATATTTTTTTTTACTTTATTTGATTTACCATTAGATGTCACTTTTTGTCGAGTTCGTAAAACTGTGGGTAGATGTAAAAAATAATAAAAATGAACACAAATAAATAATAAAAAAGAAAATAAAAAATACTCACATGACTAAATTGACTAGCTAACTAAACACTATCACAACCAAATAGAAGCTAAAAACTAAAAATAATTAAACTAAATATGTGTTGTCGATTCGGGCGTTCGCCGCTAACTGAAGCATCTCGCTGTTTTCATTCAATCTTACAATACAGATTGACCAAGTTATCACGTGCTATCGTTGAAAGACAAGAAATAAATTTTTGATCCACAATTTCTTGTGAAATCGCGACAGTGGCTCCGTCAAATAAGGTAGGAATAACTTGCTTTTATTTTACCTAAGTTTATCTTGCATTACGTCAATATGCACGAGAGACATAAGTGATTTGAGAACTGGTTTATCTAATTGGTTTTTAAATGTTGGCTAGATTTGATTACTAAATTTAATTGATATATTTAGCGGGCTGTGAATATTCTATGTTCTTCATTTGTTTTTTTTTAATCAAAAATATACTGTGTTAACTAATAATAGTAACATTAGGTCCGCGGATTCAGACTTAGTTTATTATATGTAAGGTAGTAGGTATTTCTTTTAGATAATATATGTACTTGGTAGGTATATAGTTTTAAACAAAATATTATTTAGCCTAGTTTACAACTTTCATTGTATAATTTCACTAGCTGTGCCTGCGACTTCTTCCGCGTGGAATAGTTATTTTGGGCAATATATCTTTGAATTTTGACCCGTTTTCGTAGCGCACCCAACGGAAGCCCGCAAATATGAATATTTTCCCCAGTTTTCCCACATTTCCCATTGTTTCTTCGCTCCTATTAGTTGCAGCGTGATGGTATATAGCCTAAAACTTTCCTCGATAAATGGTCTAATAAACAAAAAAATATTTTTTCAATTTGCACCAGTAGTTCCTGAGATTAGCGCGTTCAAACAGACAAACAAACTCTTCAGCTTTATAATATATAGATTTGTACTTATATACTTAGTTGTTGTTCTAGTTAATATTGTTGTATCTGTTTATATAAGTTCAAAATAAAGAGTCACTGCACTGTCCCTATTTAATAACATATTTCATCTCATTGACATTATATTGATACTACATATATCTCTATCAATCTACCATGTTTACATGTACATTTCTGAGAATTTTAATGGTGATGTCTGTTTAAATTATGCAAATAAGCAAACGTTTTATCTAAGGAAAGCAATACAATTTTATTGAAAATTTGGATATTTTTTTTATTTGGATGAGTTATCCTTCTTTTCTAAAGATTTTCTAAGTGCCCCTTTTTGTAGTAGTTAGAAGTAGCATGTTTAGTTTTCCTTCACTTGTTTTTATATTTTATTATTGTAAATAAATAAGTTCACATTTTGATTGCTTCCTTCTTTTCTGCTATAATTATATTTGTCTAATACGTTGCACGAGTGCTAGTTAGAAGCAACCAACAGCACTTATATTTATTTCCCTCTCGTTGTTGGTTCGAGTAATTAGCTTCCTTGAAAAACTTGAAAGTTGAAAATAAACTGAAAATGTACGCAGTAAGATCACGTCTTCACCAGGAACGGATTCAGGGATATTAATTAACTTATTGTTATTTTACTTTAATTTTAGGTTTTCTTCTTATCGAATGAAAGTGGCCAGCTCTGGTGTCAAGAGTTTAATAAGCCGCCCTAAGGTCCTCTGGCATGACTAAACGACTGCCGTACTAGAAAAATAGTCGGGACCAACAATTTAACGTGTCATCCGACCCACGGAAGCGCCCAAAATGGAATGCCACTTTTCGGTCACCCATCCAAGGCCTGACCTTGCTTAACATCGGTAATCGCAAGCGGTTGCCTCCGCTAGCTGAGCTGGATGCGCTTCTAATTTTTAGGTGAAATGATGTTAGAATTTTAGACGATCCAAATCTATACTAATATTATAAAGCTGAAGAGTTTGTTTGTTTGTTTGAACGCGCTAATCTCTGGAACTACTGATGCTAATTGAAAAAAAATATTTTTGTGTTGAATAGACCATTTATCGAGGAAGGCTTTAGGCTATATAACATCACGCTGCAAATAATAGGAGCGAAGAAACAATGGAAAATGTAAAAAAAAACGGGGAAAATTATTCATCTTTGAGGGCTTTCGTTGCGAGCTCTGCGAAAACGGTTTAAGTCGTGGGTAACAGCTATAATTTTTAAAGCTGAAGAGGTTAAAAATAAATATGATGCCCAAAATAACTATTCCACGCGGACGAAGTCGCGGGCACAGCTAGTAACTGATAAATACTCATGAAATCGGTTAATAATAGAAAAGAACTTCGCGAGCATAGTTTATTAAACCTATAAAAATAATATTAATAATACAAAGCGCCGCGCCGAGTCGCGCCGACCGAAGGACATTCACTCAATGACGCACCGCCTTGTCAAAGCATCAAAGCAGGTACACGTGATGGCAGCTTCTGCATTTAATTCTCTTCTGGACGACATTAAAGATTCACGATCGAGACATGCTTTTAAATCTAAAGTAAAAAAGTGGCTCGTCGAAAAAGTGTTAAATACAGTAACAGATTTTCTACCGTGTGGTATTTAATCGGTTTATGTATGTATACATATTATACTCTGTATATTATTATTGACATTTTTAACTATTAATTAGGTATATATTTACAAGTCCTAAACATAATATTAAAATATATAATATACCTAAAATAAAATATGAAGTAAAATTAATCAAAGAGCCCACCCCGGATCGCTCCCGGCGCAAAGGTTCCCATTACGCTCGCCGCGTTGCCACGTTGAATCGCGATGGCTAACCTTTGCACAAAAAATGAAAAAAAAAAAAAATTTAAAACTATTAAAAAATAATAGTTTTAAAAAAATATTACGAAAAATTAATTTTAATTTAATTAATTTAAACAAAACCACTATTAATTTATTAAGTACCTTAAATCAAATGATATATTATGTAATATTATTGTTAGCCATGACTTATAACTTTGTTACAAATAAATGAATATGAATAAGATATGAATATGAAAGCGTTACCGATTGGTCTAAATAGCTCAGCTTTAAAAGTCTTAATGCGAATACTTTTTACTTGAAAATGGAATTATGATCATGATTTTAGCATAACTTTAACATAACTTATTTTAAGTTTTATCTCTGTTTTATTGGCATTTTGTGATCCTTAATAGAGAGGAAGTTAGTTCGGAAGCCGGAGACTTCGAAATTTCTTGTGTCAAATGTATATTTCTGTCAATAAAGAATTAATTCATTGTAAGATAACCATTACTAGATTATAAGAAACATTTTGTATGCACCATCGTTTGTCTGTAATAAATGATTTTGTTTTTTTTTTAACCATGCACAACCCTTTGCATCCAACTTTAGGCTTCCCTTTTATAAATATATGTACATACCGTCGCATTGATTCTGGGCAAACATGGTCCATAGTTAAGTTAATAATAAATTATTGTTATTTACTCAGATATCTCAATTTAAACGTCCTTCACTTCGCTTTTTTATAACATCAATTTGAGTTGTATCACTGACTAGCTATGCCTGTGACTTCGTCCGCGTGGAATAGTTATTTTGGGCATTAATTCTTTCATACATATTTTTTTGATATCTTGAACCGTTTTCTCAGTGCACGCAACGGAAGCCCCCACAGATGAATAATTTTCCCCGTTTTTTCTACATTTTCCATGATTTCTTCGCTCCTATTAATTGCAGCGTGATGTTATAAAGCTTTAAGCCTTCCTCGATAACTGGTCTATCCAACACAAAAAGATATTTTCAATTTGCACTAGTAGTTCCTGAAATTAGCGCGTTTAAACAAACAAACTCTTCGCCTTTATAATATTTGTATAGATAGATAGGTATTTCTTTCCCCGCCCCTTCCTAAATGCGTCCCTGCATATTTCGTATTCCGTACTGCCTTGGCAATTACTGCAACTAATTTGTAGATGGCCGGCCTCAGAGGAATATTAAGCTAAAGCTGTAGTGCAAGGCGACTCACAATTGATTAGTGTTAGGAATCCACACCAAAATGTTAAAAACGCAAACGATATTTACTAAATATCATGTCCATCTATCTGCCTGTCTGTCAATAACTAGTTCCTAAGACCCGCACGAAACGGTACGCGTCAACCTTTATTGTTCGTACAGCAAGGTTGTGGAACTCCCTTCCTGACTCTCTGTTCCCCACGCACTACAATCCAGCGATCTTCAAAGCGAGAGTGAATCGCTTCTTATCGGGTAAGCACGCTCCATCGTAGGCCATAGCTTTTGCTTGCTGTCAGGTAAACTATGGGTAAGTGCAAACTTGTTCAAGTTAAAAAAAAGTCTATATCTCCGCCGTACCTACTGTTTTTTCGGCAACAAAATCGATCAGTTCGAGTTGACAATTTTGCATTGCAATAGCTAGAGAAATAAATATTATTTAACTAAAGGCTAATACATAAAAGTTTTAACATATGAGCCTTTTTTTATCGAGCAGTGGGATAAAAAGGTTGCGGATGATATCAAATTGATGAATTTCTGATGCTTCTTCTGTAAAAATAGTCATTTAATTATTATTGCAATTTCATAATGCAGAGCTATTGAAAGTGTTAACAATTAACGAAATTTTTATGCAGACTAGATTTCGTAAATCAACTTTTTACACCAATTCTCCATAAAATCATTGAATTATTGTAATGCAATGCGCGTTTCGGTTGAATAGCTATGTAGTGACGGCACGCATTCAGTGGTCATCCCATTTGCCATTTGCAGCTCAATAGTTTGGGACAGCGAAGTAAAATCAACACAATGGATATTCCATACATAATTAGTAGATACTTACATTATAACTTATTTACGGTTGTGGTTGCCTACGGTTTTCCTGTGTTGCTTCGGGGTAAACCAATTTTATTACTTTCGAGACCTTTATTTTGGAACACATGATTTTTTACATAATTAGCGAGTGTGGCTGAGCGGTTCCGGTGTCTGTTTTTCATCCAGACTCACCCTGGTTCGAATGTAGATTTGCACTTACGCTTAGCGGTAAAGGAAAACATCGTGAAGAAACCGAAATGTTTGAGGACCACAAATATGCGAGGACATTATGTCTTCCGTGGAAGGATCCCGGCGCCCACCACGATGTATAAACCCAAGAGAACTCCCCAAACGAATTAATTCTGCGGGAAATCACGTTCGTCAGTCATGAGGAAATACGGCTCAAGAGAGACATGTAAAGTAAGTTTATAAGTTTAGAAATATGCAGGTAGCAGGTAAAATTCACGTTTTTCCGGTACGATTTTCCCGTAATTTCACTAAGTATAAGGTAGGCTCAAAAACCCATGCGTAATAATCAGTTTTATAGATCGGGTTTACTTCACGAATACGCGCGTGAGGCTTATTAAGGCTGTCAAGTAGGTAATTGACGCGAATCCTTCTAAGTGCGGGTTTGTTAAGGTATGTAGGTACCATAGAAAATCCCCTTTTTAATTTTCACAAGCCGGATACGAATTAATTGAAATTAGTTGATGGCGAATATAGATAGATAGATATATGCACACTAAACAATCATAAAAACAAAAAAAACTTAAAAACTAATTTAATGTACATTGGACGGCCTTATCGCCTTAGGCTATTTCTTCCAGACAACTTTTGGATGGACAGGATTTAGAATTATATATAGGCGGTGTACTAATATACGTAAAAAAATTAGGTGAAAGAACACAATACAAACTCAAAGGATACAGAAATAAATAATAAACAATGCTATACATAATACTATTGATAACAGAACACGTTTCAACAATTTAGAGATTTTTTGTATGTGTATGTTTTTCTGTTTATCCGTTTATTTTAACGCTCATCACGCAAAAACGGCTTAACGGATCCTCATGATTTTTGGTATGTAGATAGTATGAAG
Source organism: Macaria notata (assembly GCA_927399415.1). Lineage (NCBI taxonomy): Eukaryota > Metazoa > Arthropoda > Insecta > Lepidoptera > Geometridae > Macaria > Macaria notata. The sequence continues at coordinate 12,424,470 of OV656738.1, read as the reverse complement.
TCTTGGAAGTGACGTTGGCAACTTTTTGTCCCGAAATAACGCGAGCGAAGCCGCAGGCGTCCTTTAGTAAAACAATGAAACTGCCTCCTCCAGCCTTCCACCATCAATGTCTGGATACGTCCGGTGCACGCGCGTGTGTATCAGTCAAATCAATCCAGATATTTGCCCGCATTCCTTGACTTAACACTTCCTACTGAACTCAGCTGGGTCATACTTGTGTGTACCACATACATTTTTTTTTTTTTAACTTGAACGGGTTTACACTTGACCATAGTTTACCTGATAGCAAGTAAGGCTATGGCCTAAGATAGAGCGTGCCTACCCGATAAGAACCGATTCACTCTCGCTTTGAAGATTTCTATCTAATTGAGTCGTATTGCCTCGTTGCCGAGGGTCGTGACTGCTCCACAGAATTAATTAGGGGAGTTCTCTTGTGCAGATACGTCAGTGGGCGCCCAGGTCCTTCCACGGAAGACACATGTTCTATATATTGTGGTCTTCAAACATGTCGGTTTCCTCACGATGTTTTCCTTCATCGCTAAGCGAGTGCAAGCAAATCTACACAAAACTTGAAAATACAAGTCATTGGTGTAGGGCCGGATTCGAACCAGGGTGCGTCTGGATGAAAAGAGAAATAGATAAACAAACAAAACTTCTCAAAATTGTTGAAACGTGTTCTGCTATCAATGCGAAGTATCTCCAAATATTTTTTTTTTAAATCTTTAATGTTCAGAATTTCGCCCTCTTCAGCCTTAATACATGTATAGATAGCTGCATTTAAGACTTAATCTTACGTGTTAAATAAAATAATGCTGCATTTAAGACGTAATCTATGTCGAATTTCCCCATTTAAATGAAGTAACAAGAACATAAAATTAAATTGAACATAGCTCCATCTACGAAACAACAGCAATACACATTCAAATGACGTTAGAGACGCTAAAAAGCTCACGAGTTGCACAAAATTGCAATCTCACCAAAACACAACATTTTATGCAGGTCGGGACATTTCCTAGGAATTTTACCTGGGACATGTAAACTTGACAAAATTGCTTCGGCCAAAGTGGGACAAGGGGTTACTGCTTATGTTTAGAACTGACCTATATTAAGCATTTTCTTTGCCTCGAATTTTCCGTGATCTCAGCTTTTCGTTCACCTTTTATTTAATCTTTTTTTTGCATGAAGTTTTTCATGACAATTTAATGGCTCTAAAGCTCTGTTTTCATTCAAGGCTATGTTTAGGTTTCATTTTTTTTACATTAATTAGGGTTACGTTTGACTATAGCCTGCCTGATGTTAAGCACCAATATAGTCTAAGATGTAGCACGCTTGCCTAAGAGAAAATTTTAATTTTTTTCAGTTTATAGTGGGCCATATGATTACAAGTTTTTTTTATCACAAGTTTATATGAAACGAAAACTGTGGCCCAAGGAGAAGTATGGTACTGGATTAATTCTATTATTATTATTATTATCAATCAATTCGATATTGAGCTATACGTGGAATTTCGCTTCTATCACAAGGAAAGAAAACATTACGAGAAAAAAGATGTTGCGACGAACTCAAAATCCGAGAGCAAATCTGAGTGATAACCCTGCTAGAATATGAACGCCCACCTCGAAACATGTGTATGTGTATGAACACAGAATAACTCCATAGAATTATTTGTCTATGGAATGTGGTTTAGGAGTTCATGACTAAAAAAAACGAACAAGCTGATTTTTTTAAATTTGAATACGTTTTGTGGTATAATTTTACATGATGCTGTTAATTGCTTTAGTTGGAAATGTGTTGCAAAAGACAGGTTATTCCAAGCGGTTTAAATGTTAGTAGTTAAATGTATAGGTAACATTAAAACCATAATAGCAAAGCACTGTAAGTAGCAGCCCATGCAAAATGCACTTGTATTATATTTGCTGAACTTACTGTTGTACCTACTTCTGTAGTCTGTGCTGCAACTTAAGCACTGACATGATTTATATCTATGCATATAAGGTCAGATAGCGAAGGTAATCGCATGCGATTACCAATGTTAAGCCAAGGTCTACGCGGCCAGTCTATGGATGGGTGACCGAAAAGTGGTATTCCATTTTGGGCGCCTCCGTGGGTCGGATAACACGTTAAATTGTAGGTCCTGGCTGTTCGTCTAGGACGGCAGTCGTTAAGCCATGTCAAAGGCCCTTAGAGCGGCTTGATAAGCTCTCGACACCAAAGTTGGCCACTCTCATTCGATAAGAAGAAGATTTATATACAGCTAAAGAGGGTTGAAAGACTGTACTTTGAAGATGTGCGAAATTAATTGTTTGGAGATACTTAATTGATAGCAGAACACGTTCCAACTACATCTAGAACCTTTGTCTGTTTGTCTGTAAGGCGGGCATCACGCAAAAACAGCTGGACGGATTTCGATGGAAATTGTATAAATTCGTTGAGAAATTTTCCGGACGTAAGATATAAAGAGCTTACCAATCTTATACTCATATTATAATACTGTAATTGCCTGTAATAAATCCTAAGCGGTAAGTCAATTTCAATTTCAAAGAGTCTTTATTTCACATATAAGTAATTAACAATAAAATATACTACTTAGTGTACATTAAGTAGTTATAAACTAGATTCCTAGCATGTTTTGACATGAAAGTTAGTACGTTTTCAAGTTGGATCACCACTCATATAAAACTTGTAGCAATGCGTATAGATATAAGTAGACAATAATAAATTGAGCGGTTAGTAAAACCTAATTAAGTATAACCAACTCTCACTGACAATTTACCGAGTACTCGTATTTAGATACCTAAAGCGAAAAATTAAGCAAGTGAATGAAGTTCTTTTTTGAACTTTTACCGAAGTTCAAAAAACACTTAACTGTTCGAACTTTGGGTTATGTTTTAGTTTCTTATAATCAGGTAGACTGTAGTCGAATGCAAACCTACAAGTATATCCATAATATAATAAAAATCAGCATAGTATCAAAGTTTCATCATTCCCAAAAAATATAACACCAGAAACTTCTGTCTAAATACCTACTGGCCTTCAAACTAGAGACCTGACAAACTTTTTCTTCCAAGGAACTTATAAAGACAATCACAATTTTCAGCGTCGATTCGTCGATTGGCCAACATTTGCCTATATTGCTTTTCACTTTCAGAAACTGTTTGATTACAGGGTATGGATTTAGGTACGAGAAAATTAGAGGCTATTTCAATATGCTAGAAGGTGTTTTATATCATTTTTATTTTCAATTGATTTGCGTATAAGAGTTAAATACAATCCAGTGGTTTTCAAGTCTAGAGTTAATAGGTATCTTCTAGGTAAGCGTGTTACACCCTAGGCTGCAGCAATGCTTAACATCAGGCAGGCTCTAGTCAAACGTAAACCTATCCCACGTAAAAAAAGAGTATTAGGTTGAGCTTTGAGAGTTACCTTTTTACTATAACCAAAATTTTTGTTCACATGTTACGAATCTTCTTACATACCTTTTTCATATTATCTACATTGGTATCGCAATGGTAGTTCACGGATTGGTTTTGTGTGCTTTGTTTTACCTTTGTAATAGATTACTAATACCACAATAATCTGATCTATGGGAGTTTTTTATTCACGCGTAAAATGATAGAGAATGGGAAAGGATAAATGTAATTTAGTACATTTTAATGTACTTAAACTCAAATAAAAATATATGTCTCCAATTCAGGTAGATCCTGTAACCGACCTATACAATTGGAAACATGCCTAAAAGGTACAATAACACTATTTAAAAGAGTACCTTATCCTTGACTACGTACCCCAAATGTCAATCTTTTCAAAAAGCGCACAGGCAAAGTAGTCGATTCCGTGGAAAAGTTTGATTACTCTATACGCCTTCAAGTGTTCAAAGGTGTCTCTTCGATTGAATTGGCTCATTCTTTTTGCATATGGGACGGTTATATTTGAGCATGGTTTAATTGGTTAGCAAAATACTGATTTTTGTTGGCTAAATTTAATTTAGATACCTAATGTCTCTGACTTATCAGTAAAAAAATACTACTACACTTATAAAGATTGTTGGTATGTATGTCTTCGATATTATGTTACGATACTGAATTGATGTTTAAGAAAATTTTGCGTGGCAGAATTAATCAATTTAGACCTGATAGATGAACTTTTATCATGCATTTATACCAATAATGTTTCCATCCTTTTTTATGTAAAAATATTAATAACGTCTAAATAAAAAATCTTCAAACATGACATCTTTTAAAATAACATTTAGTATAAGTGTAAATTAATATAATAAAGTAGTAGGTATTGTACCTATTATAAAAACATATTATTATTAACAGATCACATATAAATAGCTGCCCAAAATATTATGTCTTAATACACACTTTGAAGTCACCTACACGGTAAATGTGATAGAAATGTGATTGTTCCGACAGTTTGTTTGTTTTTCCAATAGTGGGTGAGTAGGGAGGGGGGAAAAACGGGATATTGAACGAATTGTTCGCTATTTTCTTAGTTTGGTTTGGTCTATGGTAGGTATGATAAAACATTTGTTAAAGTTTTTTAATGTTAAATAGAAAAAAAAATGAAAATATTATTAATAAGAAGAACACACGCAGGTAAGTTTACTATTTATGCTCTGTATTTTGCTACCTACACACTAAAACACTACACAAGAAACACTGAGTCTATTGTTTTACTGTCAGATGACAGCGTGCCCAGCATGCTGGTCGCATTACCACGTTGAAAGGCATTCTTATTATTCTTATTCTTCTTATCAATGAGAGTGGCCAACTCTGGTGTCGAGAGTTTATCAAGCCGCCCTGAGGGCCTCTGATATGGCTTAACGACTGCCGTACTTACTATAAACAGCCGGGACCTACAGTTTTACGTGTCATCCGTCCCACGGAAGCGCCCTATAAGAAGGAAGGCATTGAAAACAATCAAATCTGTGGTAAAACAAGTGATCCTTTGTATATTACCGTTACATACTATTAATTTAAATTTAGGCCTGAACATCCATTTTTAATTATTAGAATTATTTATCTGTTATTCAGAAATTATATAAGTAATAAAACTAAAACCGATCTTCGTTTTTCGAAGACTGTAAAAACTTGCAAGTGCTGCCATCTTTTTTCATTTGCCAGGACGTGTCTGAAATTGAGTTACAAACAAGTAAAATAAAATCACAAACGACTGAGATATATAAAAATACGTTAATACACAGCCCAAAAATATGTAAATTCCTTCAAATTCCACCATGGTAACAGACACACAGTAATTAAAATGATTTATTGCCACTTCAGCGCGCCAGTTGAAAACAAAACAGTATTATTCAAGCACCATCGGCAACCATAATTTGGTTACATCTGCGAGGGAACATTTCAGGAACCTGCACTAAATAGCCGCGTAAAATAAACGTTGAGTTACGTCGTAGTTCCTAACTTGCTCCATAGATGGCGCTAAGTGTCACGTTTTAACACAAATATATTTATTCAACTTTCGTTATAATTCAATAAAATATCTCATTTTGTGTTCCTATTTTTATTAAAAATCATTAATGGTAGGTAAATAAATTATCATGATTATTCCATATTTTGTTTTACTTACTAATACAATATTTTGTAACATAGTTTTACGTTTACAAGGGTGAAACTTCTAATTAAATTTAATGATAGAAACGCTGAAGTGCTTATAAAACATTATTGCGTTAGCTACATGCATATCAAATTTAGTGACGACAGATTTAACGTTATTTTAATTTCAATCAACATAGTATTATACCATTTTACGAACAAAACAATACTTTCTACACCAACCAGATTAAAAAAAATCTTTACCCCTAAATCCTACTCCGTTTGTCTCCATTTTCTGCATCTTTCCAAAAATATTAGCTAGCATCTAGCCTAGACTTGCAGACTGCATAAAAGTCTAGGTATCTAGGTCGCCAATACATCTCTGACATTGTAGATTGCTCCACAGAAAGCCGCTGTAGTTTCTACAGAGTTCTTTGAAAATTAGTAATAAAAAGAGTGGTTTTTCTTCATCTTTATTTTAAGAGTAGATCTATCTATAGACTTATGTGACTAAACTGACTGATTGATTTCTCAACGCACAACTCAAATCCCTTTTTTATAAATCACGGAATACAACTACAGCCTGCCTGATGTTAAGCACCACTATAGTCTAAGATGTAGCACGCTTGCCAATCAACATCAATCTACTACTGTGCATGGGACTCCTCTCTATAACATTAAATCAAAGACCACAGGAACAAGGTTTTTTTTGTTGGTTACACCAAACATATAACAGGCAGGCTGTAGTCAAACGCAAACCTATCCCACGTAAAATACCTTATTCTTTTCTCTTTAACCCTGTATATCGTGCAGGATGCTTGGAAAGCCGCTCTCGGCTGTATGAAGATATATTTGCCTTCAATATACTTACATTACCTTGCCCCGATTCCCTAAAGTAAAATAGTGATGGGGTAAATTGATTTGTAACAGTATCGAATTGATTTAAGAAAGTAACTTAATAATTTAGGTGTATGTAAGCCTGTTTTAGATTGCATTAATTAATAAAAATCATAAAGTCGATATCGACTGTAATACTATTAAATAATATTATGGCGATACATCTTTGTATTTGGACAAAACTTTTTTTCTATACATGTCAACCTAATTTTGTGATTAAAGGATAAAAAAAAAACAAAAAATATATATTTAGCGATCAGTGTAGTTAATTGTTAAAATATTCGATATAGAATAAATATAATTTTACACTGAATGTTTAACTTAACGCAATCATAAGCGCTAGTTAAACACATGCTTTTATTAAAAATAAAATGAGACACATTTTAAAAAAATAATTACTAACCTTACTATCGATAAACTATAATTACCGCTACCCCATCACTAGCCCTTCAGCCCTATCTCAGAGCTCCGTTACTTGATTAACTCGATGTCGCTCGAGTAAACATCGATAATCCTACATCACTAGCCCATTACAGGCAGCTCTAATCAGCTCCTTATGAAGGTGGCGTTAGTTTCGTGTTAGTGAAATTTTGATGGGGTTGAATATTGTTACAGTCACACAGGGGGTTACTATGCGATGCTGGTTTAATATTGATCTATACATATTGTTACGGAAGCGGGTTCAGGAATTGGAAAGAAACACCGTTTGAATTTTGCACAACATCGCTCGACTTTTATTTTTTTACTAGGTACGCTTCATTCCCGCTAAAATTACACATGTCAAAAAAAACTAATTAACCTATTCATAAAAACAAACGAAAGAAGTTCCTACACCTACATGTAAGTTCCTACACCAAGTACCTACATACAAAGAGGTTCTACGTCACACTGTCCCCTCTTAAGACAATTCGTCCCGAGCATCGTTACTCCCGTGGTACCGAGCCAGTTGATCTATGTGTTAACGTGTAACGACAAATTCGTAGTGTTACGTAATTATTTTTTTCTTTTCTTTACGTCGAACAGGATTATGAAGCCAGACCAAGGTTCCCTCTTCAAAGCTAGGGCCATTTGCTCGTCGGTCATAGCGTGTCTTCGTTCGATTAACTTCTAAGTTATCGTAATATGCTTCTCCTCGCTTTGTATTCCTCATTACTGAGGGTCGTGACCCTCTCACTTATATTAAATAAAATAAAATAAAAATAGCCTTTATTTCTACTACTCAATAAAATAGATACATTAATACTTAACTTATACATTTTTAAATGAAGGTTAAACATGTTCCTAATGTTTACAAATTTTATATGAATTTGCACATCAAAATCCTTATTGCCTAAATTATTTTGTACAACATGTTTGTGCAAGAATTGCTAATACCAACCTTATCTCTAGTGAACACATCTTTATTTATTTATTTGAAATATTTATACATATAGGGTTTGTATTTTATTTTGTATATATTTATTTATTTTATACCTAATCATATGCACAAAAGAAAGTAAGTGTTATATTAAGATATCTAGTATTACAGAAAACACAAGTTATTATTACAGTTCTCCAAGTTGCAATATAACCAAAGTTAGCATAATAATCGAAGTACATGATAACCAAAATTGATGAAAATAATGGATTAGAAGATATATCTGATTCCAAATGTTCTTTATAGTCTTTGCAACTTAATTACAAAATGTATACATTGAACAAAATTGTTTAAACTTATAATGGTATGTATAGCACCATCACTTAAACTTCCCGCGCGTCCTGTGAACGCGCCGAATGAAAGCAACGATTTGAATGGTCCAATGACAGTGACTCCCGCGGCGTCGCTTGTAAATTCACCGGACCCCGCGCGAGTCGAGTCAGTTATGTTAGAGTCAGAACGCCAAGCTCGCAAGCGCATGGTAAAAAAACCCATGCGCTATGCTGATTATATTATATAGTTTAGTGATAAGATTCGGGCCAAGAGGCCCTGGCGCCCAAGTTTGTAATTATAGTGTGTGTGAATAAACATTAAGAATGTATCTACTACATTGTGTTTTCATTCATTCATAGATGCTAAAGTGGCTGCCCAACTTTGGGGCATGTGTTTGTTGTGCAGTGAAGTATAGTATAATCGTCAATAATGCCGCGTGCACGACGCCAAACACGCCGTCAATCTGAGTTTTACGATGCCGACGAGGCGGACGAGTCCGCCCCGGCGTCGGCCTCCGCCGGCGTGCCCTTGAGCGACGTTGCCTCGCTTATGGCGTCGCTCCAGCAGTCTCAGACTGAGGCCCTCGAACGCATAATGACTCGTGTGCTCGGGCCTCGTCTCGACTCACCGCATGAATTCAACCAGACCTTCTCCGCGCCCTCGGGACACTTCGCTGCGTGCAAGGCGCGCTTCAGCGGAGCGTCGGGCGAGGCGGTCGAGGTATTCATCGACGCCATGCAAGCGTACCGGGAGTGCAGTAACATCTCTGAAGAGAACGCGATGCGCGGCCTCTCGATGCTGCTGACGGGAGACGCGGCAGTATGGTGGCAAGGCACCAGGCATGACGTAACCAGTTTCGACGAAGCTATCGTAGCGCTTCAAAATGCATTCGGGGAACGACGCCCTCCGCATAAGCTATACAGAGAGCTTTTTAACAATCCACAACAACACGACCAGAAAACTGAGATTTTCACGGCTAGAGCTAGAGCCTTACTGGCGAAGTTACCGAGGGGTGATATAAGTGAGAGAGCAGAGCTTGATATGATCTTTGGCCTCCTTCATCACAAAATCAGGTCACGTCTTCGGCGCGATGAATTTAATACCTACGGTGAATTACTGTCAAAAGTACGAGAGATTGAAGAAACCTATGAGGATGAATTCAAGCATCAGAAGCGAAGTATGCCACCTGCTGCCTCCGCCGCCATTGCGCGCGCCCCGGCCGCTGCCGTGCACGCTCTACCGACCGCCGCCGCGCACGCTCTGCCGACCGCCGCCGCGCACGCGTCGCCCGCTGCCGCGCACGCTTCGCCCGCCGCCGGCGCTTATGCATCTACCGCGCGTGCTGCACCTGCCGCCGCACGCTCTGCTGTCGCCGCGCATCAACATGTTCAAGCCGAACCGAAGCTGTACTGCCTCTACTGCCGCTCCCGCGGCCATACTAGAGACACTTGCATTAAGTTAAAGAATAAGGCTAATATTGGCAATGATATTGTACCATCATGTTATCAATGTGGAGAAAAGGGTGTCACTCGTAGTCAGTGCTCTAAGTGCGCTAATACATGTGTAATGTCATTGGATCTTTCTCACTCGGTTGCATTGGTTGACAGCTGTATAGATTCATACCCACAGAAACACCACAATGACAATGATGGTAAGGTTGAGACGGCAACTCCCACGCCTAATCCCACGGACTACCAGGTAATATTTTCTTATTATTGTAGTAATGAACAAAAGAGCCTTCGACCCATTCTTGGTGTGTCAGTGCTTAATAAAAAAGATAATGGCTTACTTGATACAGGGTCTAAGAGAACCATTATTGGATCTTTACTGTACAAACACCTTCGAGAGATCAACCATGCTTTCAAGGAAACCACCAGACAGGTGCGACTGGCTGATGGTTCAGTCCAAGTTCGACCAGTCCTACTGACTGATGTTAACTTTGAAATTGTTGAAAATAGAAGCATCCAACTCGAATGTATTGTGTTCCCAGACAGCTCTAACGATACACTATTGGGGATTGATTTCATTAAAGCAGCTGGGATGTTGCTTGACTTTGATAAATCTGTTTGGACACTTTCAAACAGCCAACATGTTTATAAATTACAGTTTGAAGCGGACAACTCCAGCGTGGTATCTGCAGCCTGCCTTCGTGACGATGAGGGGCTGATGTTGAGTGGAGAGCAGAGACAGCAGCTGGCCGACCTTCTGTGGAAGAACCAAGACATCTTCCAAGCAGGGGGAGAGCCTACTCCTTTTGCGCAACATCACATTGATACCGGTAATCACCCACCTATCTATGTACCGCCATACAGACTCACACCCGCTAAAAAGGCACTAATGAAAGAGGAGCTCGACCAAATGTTGAGAGATGGTATAATTGAGGACTGTGAATCGGCCTGGGCTGCACCGGCAGTGCTTGTACCCAAAAAGACAGGAGGTGTTAGGTTCTGTGTAGATTACAGAAAACTTAATAGCATCACCAAGGCTGATCATTATCCCATTCCTATTATCGATGAACTCATTCAAAATACAAAGAGTGGTTCTTTTATGTCCAGCATTGATTTAAAATCCGGCTATTGGCAAGTAGCAGTTTCGCCAGAAGACCAAGACAAAACTGCGTTCATAACGCCTTTTGGAACTTTCCGTTTTAAAAGGATGCCATTCGGTTTAAAGAATGCTCCCTCAACATTCCAAAGACTGATGGACCGATTCCGATCTGGGTCCTCGCTACAGGATGTTACCTTCGTAGCCTATTTAGACGATGCCCTCGTTATGACTCCTATAAGCTTTCAGGATCACCTGCAGGACCTACAGAAGGTCTTCGATCGCATGCGGATATTTGGACTTCAGGCAAACCGTGACAAATGTTTCTTTGCCCGTCAAGAAATCACATATCTGGGACATGTCATTACACCCCAAGGTATTAAACCAGATCCCTCAAAAGTGGACGCCATCCTGCAAATGAAGGAGCCAGGTAACCTTAAACAACTTAAGTCATTTCTGCAAACCTGCTCTTGGTTTAGGAAATTCATACCAGACTTCTCTAAGACGGCCGAGCCACTGACCAAACTCACGCGCAAAAAAGAGGTATGGAGGTGGCAAGAAGATCAGCAACATGCTTTCGAAACGCTCAAGCAAAAGCTGTGTCAGTCGCCCATTCTAATACAGGCTGACTACAGTAAGCCATTCATCCTCCGCACCGACGCTAGTAATCATGCTCTCGGTGCTGCGCTGTTACAAGGAGAAGGTAATGACGAGAGACCAATAGGATATGCAAGTAGACTTCTTACTCCAGCCGAACAAAATTACTCGACCACCGAAAAGGAGGCTCTTGCTGTGGTTTGGGCTGTAGAAAAGTTCAGAGGTTATATTGATGGCCATCCTTGTATTGTTAAAAGCGATCACCAACCACTGAAGTGGTTGTTCACAGTCAAAACACCTAGCGGCCGTCTTATCAGGTGGGCCCTGCAATTGCAGAGTTTTGACCTGCGTATAGAATATGCACCGGGGAAAGTCAACTTTCTCGCAGATATGTTGAGTAGACCTACGTGTGATGAAGATATTAACTGTGATGTGTGTTCCGTGACAGTCGACTTCCCGCACACCTTGCCGCTGACCTCCGAGCTGCCCAGATGGAAGACTCAGACGTGCGCAAAATCATCGAGGCTCTTGAGGGTGCTGAGCAACTTCCAGTCGCCCAATGGTCAGAGCGCGGATATATCGTATCACAGGGAGTACTGTATCGATATGACCCTGACGGTGAGTTCGAGGAGGTACAGCTGGTGTTGCCATCATCTATGAGAGGGGAAGTAATGAGACAATTACATGATTCATCCACGGCTGGTCACCAAGGTATCGAGAGAACGTTATATCGGCTGCGAGAGCGGTACTATTTCCCCGGCATGCGGCGGTTTGTTACCGAATATTTGAAACAATGCGCTGACTGCCTTAGATATAAGCCATCCAACCAAAAGCCAGCAGGTCTCTTGCAGACTCCTGTATTGCAGCAGAGAGGAGAGGTTCTAGCTATCGACCTTTTTGGCCCTCTGCCACCAGGAGATCAGGGGGAGCGCTGGGTACTTCTCGTGGAGGACGTCGCCACCAGGTGGGTCGAGCTGTTTAGTCTCGCCGACGCCACTTCCGAGGCATGCGCGCGTAAGCTACTAGAAGAATACTTCCTAAGGTATGGCGTGCCCCGTCGCATCATCTCTGACAATGGCGTACAATTTATATCGGCAGTTATGCAGCAGTGCATGCATTTGCTTGATGTAAAACAAGAACTAATTCCCGTTTATCACCCTGAGGCAAACCCAGCTGAGAGGAAAAATAGAGACATGAAAACTCAGCTGGCCATACTAGTTAAAAAGGTTCATACTAAGTGGCCCGATTACCTAGCGCATGTACGTTTTGCCATGAACAGCGCGGTATGTACGACCACTGGCAGAACACCTGCCTATTTGAATTTTGCTCGTGAGTTACGAACCCCTTTTGACGCGTCCCACGATCTACGCTCTGTTCTTACAAAAGATAATTTTGTTCCGCAGATCACTCCTTATTTGAAGTCCTTCGTGAACACACTACGTGATATCAGGGAGAGCGTTGAACAGCAGCAGGACCGGCGCAAGGCTACCGCCGACGACGCCCGTCGCCCCTTTCCTGTACTTCAACCGGGAGACGCAGTCCTTGTTAGCGTGAAAAATATTAGCGATGCAAGCAAGGGAATAACGTCAAAATTCATGCCCAAACGGGACGGCCCTTACTTTATCCAAAAGGTTGTTAGTCCTACTACTTTCTTATTGGTTGACTCCAAGGGCCATCCAATAGGAAAGTATCACAGTACGGATCTTACTCCAGTCAATAATAATTTTAATACCGGCCCTCCCGTTTTACCAAAACGACCCCGAGGTAGACCTTGCAATCCCAGGTCGGAAACGAGACGTTCTTCCAACCTGGAGGGGGAGTATATAGCACCATCACTTAAACTTCCCGCGCGTCCTGTGAACGCGCCGAATGAAAGCAACGATTTGAATGGTCCAATGACAGTGACTCCCGCGGCGTCGCTTGTAAATTCACCGGACCCCGCGCGAGTCGAGTCAGTTATGTTAGAGTCAGAACGCCAAGCTCGCAAGCGCATGGTAAAAAAACCCATGCGCTATGCTGATTATATTATATAGTTTAGTGATAAGATTCGGGCCAAGAGGCCCTGGCGCCCAAGTTTGTAATTATAGTGTGTGTGAATAAACATTAAGAATGTATCTACTACATTGTGTTTTCATTCATTCATAGTTGCTAAATATGTAATTAAAGCAGAGAACTAAGTTTTAAATTAACAATTATGTACATGCAATTTGAAGTGAGTACTTACATAATAAAATTATAACATATTTGATACCTACTACATAGTATAAAACTTTTATTGTGAGTTAAATATGATTGGGAAGTTATACATATCTGAGTAATAGTCGCTGTTGTAAGCGTAGGCCTCCCCCAGACAAGTCATCAAAATTGTAGGTAAGTACAATTATAGTATTTGTCTTTTTATAATTAATAGTTATTTAAGTATAGTTAGCTAGTAATTTTGCCTGTGTGTGTTGCCTGGGGGGCTGTGGTCTACTCCTCCACGAGGACCAGTCGGCTTGGAGGAGGGTCTATTTAATTATTATTTTTAAGTACATAAATAAATTAGTATTATTGGGACATCGCCGCCGCTGCTGCCATCTAGTTACTTGCCTGGTTTCTGGCGTATAATAAAAGAAGAAAGATTGTTATTATTTTTCCGTTTTGGTGCTTTCTTAGTAGATTGTTTGCTGTCTTTTCGTTCGTTTACCACATTTTCTGGACTTTCTGAAAGTTTTCTTTTATTTTTTGAGGTATATTTTTGTGTATCTTCCAAAATAATTATCTTATCATACTTGATCACAGCATGTTTGCCTTCTTCACGCAATTTTATGATTTCTTGTCTTAATTCTCTCCGTTTTGCTAATATTTTTGGGGGGTAGTCTTCATTAATGTAGTAGTTTGTATGTGCCAAGTTGTTTTTGCTTTTCATTATTTCAATTTTAGTTCCCATTGAGTTGAATGTCATTATAATCGGCCGAATTTTATCGCCTTTTTTTCCTAGTATTCTTAGACATTTAAATAACAACGGATCACATTTGATTTCATGGTTTCATTAATAATGTTAGTAATATTTACTTCTAATTCCTTGTAGTTTGTCTCCGTTTCTTCCACTCCGAATATAAGTAAATTGTACTTTCTCACTTCTCTTTCCAGTAGATCTAGTCGTTTATCTTGCTCATTTATCTTTTCTTTTATTTCTTTGTGCTGTTTTTGAAACATACTAAGCTTTTCGTCGATGATTTTGTTTACTGTTTCTGTAATGATTCTGGTCATTTCAATGTTTTGTTGTTTTATGTCCTGTGATATTGCCATCACTACTTTTTTGACTTCTTCCATATTAATTGTGTTATTATCCATTATGCAGTCTTAGATACTTCAGAAGAAGTAGTAATTAATAATATTTTGTGAATATTTTTATCACTATTTTTGTTTTTACGTGTGGGGTAGATGAAAAAAATATTTTTGTTTGCTGATTGCACCAAATATTTTTTACTATTTTTGCACTGTAATTAGCTTAAAAGTTTAAAAAAATATAAAATATCACTTTTAGAAACACCGACTAATGTTCAAAAAACACAATTTAGGTAAATTGGAGTTCAAAAACTATTTTAAATTGCTTTTATTCGCGGAGTGTATGTTGACGTTTCGAACGGCGCGGCGGTGAACGAACCCCTCTCTCACTTATATTAACCAATTGTAATTTAGTAGCTGTATATACGAAATTACTAGATAATAAGATTAAAGATTACAGAAGGTTATGCCGACTACATTCTGTGACTACAGTTAGTTAAGCAAAACCCAATAGTCGTTGCGATTGCGCTTTAGAAAGGTGATATTTTAAACGATTTTTTTGCACTTAGATGGTCTGATTGTATATCCTAGATGGTTGACCGTAAGACCAAATTTCAAACCTCAAATTCTAGTGATAGTCCATTTAAATGTAACAATTTTAGGTCCGAATATTGCAGGTGCATGTTTGGGGGGTCAATAGAAGCTTAACTTCAAGTTTGTGGGATCGCCACTCTTGTCCCCCGGCTGCCGTCTTGGAAAAAGGAGTAAAAACGCTTTTTTTGCTATATCTCGGAACCTGTGCGTCTTACAAAAAAATTGTTAAGACATAATTAATTATTAATTTGTAGCAAATTGTTTTACCTACAAATATAAGTATTTATATATTTTTTGCCGTAAATTAAAAATTAAAGAACTTTAAACATAAAAATATAAATAAATAAACGTTTGAAAACAAGGTCCAAAATGCTTTTTTTTGGAAATTCATGCAAAACTCGTGTAACATTTCAATGGACTATGAAAGAAAAGTCGTGTTCTGTTGTTGTAACAAAACTCCATCTGTTAGGTATACGTACATATGTATGCATAATAATAGACACAAGCATGCATCGTTAGGGGCTCAAAGGTAGGGGAATAATGAGAGCATCAAGTACCAGCTCTTGTGTCTGCTTTTTAGTTGGCTCTAGGAAAACAATGTGTAACCTGAGGTTTATATGTTAGAGGTGAGCAAAAAAATCTAAATTCATTTATTTGTACAAATATTGTCATACATAGTATGGTTTACATCAACTGTATCAAATATTCTGCCGATAGGGGAACAAATTTTATCAAGGGAGTTATGTGATGGTAAGTGGTGAATACTTTCGATGAAAATGTCTTATAAACGGGGCAATCTGTTATCTAATGTATAATGTTCATACTCGTCTTGTTACTAACTGTTGATTGTTGATTCCTCCTAAAGACGGATTTCTCCTTACTGAGGGTTGTGATAAAGTAATTTTTAGGTCAAGTAATACATTAATGTATTGGAACATAACAAAACTCGTAAGTACGCACATGAACAACAGAGGGTCGAATTCATAGGAAATCTATTAATTAACC
Source organism: Macaria notata (assembly GCA_927399415.1). Classification (NCBI taxonomy): domain Eukaryota; kingdom Metazoa; phylum Arthropoda; class Insecta; order Lepidoptera; family Geometridae; genus Macaria; species Macaria notata. Next base: position 12,408,315 of record OV656738.1, on the reverse strand, counting down.
GAAAAAAAATTGCTACAGCATAATAAAGGTCGAACCATAACATTAAACCAAGAGCAATGCAATAAGAACTTTTGGATTAATATTAGCAAAATTGCTGGCAAAGCACAAATCACTGAAGACCTAACAAAACCTGTTCTTCAGTGAAAGAGAAGCTATCCACGATAGCGACACAAATACAGATTTTAGAATTACTTAATTCATCTCTCTCATTAATTATTAATTCGTTTTCTCTTGTTTGTGTTGTGTTCTATTTTATTTGTGTGTCCAATAAAGCGTTAATCTATCTATCTATCTATCTATCTATCTCTCTCTTCTTAGTTGTGTACCTCACTGCTGAGGATCGTGACTCCTTCTGATACTGTTGACAAGTTGTCGCCATCGGTTTCGTTCTGTTGCTTGGTGCATTGCAACATTTATTGGCATCTCCAGCTCTTTAGTTATTTGGTCAGACCACCGTATGTGACTCCTGCCTCTCGGTCTCTTTCCTTCAACTTTCCCGGTCACTATAAGGCGCTCCATCTTAATTCATCTAATTAATCTGTAAAAGCAACGTATACAATACTTTTATCAGGATATGTATTTCCTCCACGTTAAAAAAACAAGTATTGCAATTAATTTTACCTACGGAATTTCAAGAATAAATAAAATAAATAAATAGATAAGAATAAATAAATAAATAATAAGAAACGTTGATAGGTAGGTATATCATTAATATAACCAACTTAAAGGCCCATACATATACGAGTAGGTATATACGATCACCTAAAAATATGTAGATGTCAATATCTTAAAAAAAAACTGAACAGTTAAATTAAAAAATCAGTTTTAAAATCATGAAAACCAGATCGATGCAACTTATACGTTTCAAAGTTTATACTCGTTTTTGACATCAATGTTCTTAGGCTACTTTCATAGCGTAGTTTGCAGTGTAGAGCAAACCTTCAGGAGTTTGGCAGACTGAGATGTCATAATTTAAGGAAATAGCTTTAACTTTGAATATGAAATCACGAGGAACGATTCTAAGTAGCCATTTGTAATGCTGGAGGAAATTCGTAGCGATTATAAAGAAACTTTATTGATGTAAGGAAAAATACTGGATAAGAGAGTGTGAACTGTATTCTAACTTTCAGGGTTTTGTAGATTATTAATAAACGCCTTAATTTTATTTTCTTTATATTTGAAAAACTAAAATCACAAGAAAAATATCTAAATTAAACCAAAAAGGGGAGCAATTAAAAAATCATTAGAAAAACCTAAAGATAGTCACACGTGTGCTAGTGCACAAGGCCAGAGGTTTCACGAAGTTTATTGTTAAACATTTCTATTATGTGAATAAATATTTTTTTGTGTTTTTTGTACTTGTACAAAACACATACAAATAGCTTATACAGCTTTACCTGAAAAACACAGCAACTTCTCGAGGCTAGATAGCTTAGCTAACATCATATTATTATTATTATACCGATAATAGGATTTTAAAGCATACTAACTAAATAGTGTTACAAAAATTGAGAATATTTACAGTTTATCTTAACCAATTCGCTGCTACATACATTTTGTCAGAGATCAATGATATTTTTGCACGTAATCAAAAAAGATAAACGTTAGTTAAAGAATCTGCTGTAATATAATAATTATGTTCAATCATTCTAGATTGCTGATACCCCTGTATTTAAAACATGAAAAGAATGTTATTATTATCACTATGACATTTCTTTACCTTCATACCAATTGCGAAAAAATATACACGTGTTAACAATATATAAATACTTATGCATTTGTCTATTCTAAAGGAAATACTGCCAGCATCCTGGGTTCCCTGCCGCACAGCGACAACATGGACGGTGTGCTGAACTTTTTGTAAAAGTTCAGCAGTTTTGTATAAGTTTTCTGTATTTTTAAGTCATTTTTGTATATACTTATGGTATAACTGTACATACTTTACTGGTAATTAGATATACTGTACAGTTTGCAATAAATATATTACTTCTAAAGTATATTTTTCAAGTAACGCCAACTTATCACGAGGAAAAAAATTATTATAATCTTATTTGTTACTCTATTAAATTTTTCATGTGGAACTTACGTTATTTCACTGTACGGTGATGTTTATAAAGGTAATCTAGACAAATTAATAAAATTTTACTATACGATCTCTATTAATTGTCAAAATATGAAAAACTAACGAAATGAACTAGAAATGTTCGTTTCTATGTGGATATATTGTTCTTGTTTAATAAAAGTCTAATTTATCTCCATATCATATTTCGTCTAAAGGTTCAGTCAGTTGAGGGTAAAGAAGTAACATATGCACTAAATTTCGCTTCTATATTAACTATTAATTGTACAAAAAATACAAAATTATTTATTTATTTGCCAATAAAACTTTGTTACAAAATGTTTCGAATCCTCTGAACTGAGTACTTTTGTATTCTATGCTTTTGGTTATGTATGGATTAATTTTTGTTACAGACTCCAATTTCTTCACCACCACCTTCCCATGGATAGTAGACAACATCGGTGGCGAGGTGATGGTAGACTTCTACATGCTCGGCAGTGGTCGGTACACGGTCCCACAGATGTGTGCGCTCGCGCAGCTCCGGAGTAACACATTCCTACAGGCGCAGTATCTCAAGTGTGAGGCGGAAGGTACGGTAATAGTTTGACTTAAATCCGCTAGATGGCGCTGTTATTAATTTTCCAATTATGAAATATTTACACATATTAACACTAATAGAACTAAAAAAGAGTATTTACATCTAAACTAAATTTAAACAATCTACATGTGGTATGGAACCAAGAACGCTGGCTGCATTCCCACGCTGGATTGCTATAGAAATCCTTTGCGCAAGGAACCAGCCAGCGTTCTTGTCTCTAGTGATGTCAATCAACATTTTATTTAATTTTTTTATAAAAGACTTCGTGCTTTTACCCCACGGACCAAAAGTTTCGAAGCCAAGCGGTACGAAAATATAATCAGTCGATAATGATGTATATTTTATTATGAAATAGTGTTGTAATAGTGAGTTGAACGTGTTAATCCAAGATAAATAGAAGCCTTTTTATTAATCAACAGTCTAATTTATATACTATCTGCATGAAATTGAACTGTGATAAGCTTTTTTAGCTGTTTATAACATAGGTTATATATGTGTAATGTCATCACATTACACATATATAACCTATGTTATTTAACCTATTATTATACGCTTTTAAGTGTTAGGCAGTGGTCAATACTCTGTCCTATAGTTGTGTGTACTCGCGCAGCTCCGGAGCAACACCTTCCTACAGGCATAGTATCTCAAGTGTGAGGCAGAAGGTACGGTAATAGTTTGACTTAAATCCGCTAGATAGCGCTGTTAATATTTTCATATTATGGGTTTCGCATGTATCAAAATACTCTTCAATGAAAGATGATTCTCTTCTTCGAGTCGTTCGTAACTCTCTTTATCAATTCATTGAGAGGATCTCTTGGGCGAGTTAATCGTGGTGGACGCCCAGCTCCTGCGATGGCAGATGGAAGTTCTCGGATTTGGTGGTCCTCAAACATGTAGACGGTGTTTTACGACCGTTAAGCAAGTGCAAATCCACACATGTCATAAATAAACAAAAAAAAATGCAAAAGATGGTGACATAAAATTTTCTTCTGTTGTATTTCAGAAAACCCAAGCGACTATTGTCTGTGCGAGACCGGCATAGATCCGATTGCTCACTTTTTCTTGTTGGCGCTATAGTGATGATCCGTTACAATGATTAAAGAAGATATTTTTTTTGGTCTTAGGCTTATTTTCGTGGTTTAGCCTTTTTTTGGACTTGAGCTTATTTTTATGTGAGCTACATTTTTTTAGTAAATCTATCGAAGCATATATCATATCTGATGTCAAACATATCTTTTCAGGTTAATGACACATGGTTCCTGAAAAAGATTTGCTCAATATTTGGAGACAACCTTCCCAGAGGTTGTACAAAACCTTTCGCATGCAACGGAACAGACACCTTAAACCCCAAGAGAGCGCTCGCGCAGTTTGATAAATGCTGCTCGGGGGAGTGTAGGTCTTACGTTACTTATACCCCAGAGCCAGAATTGTATATAAATGAACCTACGCCTTATTAAAAAGTATATAATATATATAGACTGGTTGTTTTTACGCAACCACTGTAAAAAGTATATTATGCAGAGTTAGGTTTTATTGTGATATTTTTATTTTATTTAGTATTATGTAGTTTTATCAATATTTCACTATGTATATACGTATATTGTTGTTCTAGTAAGTTTATATATCTTACAATAAAAATATCCTTCCTTTCTAAATACTCTAATGTTTTAGTAAATTTAGTTGGTTCCTAAGTGACGTCATGCACGTAGTTATACAGAAGTACGCGTAGCAACACAACATATGAATTTTTAGGTAACCCATATAGTTAAATGCACTTACCTACAACCTACCTATGCATGTACTTATAGTCCTACAGCCTATGTAGATAGCTCACTATCATGCAGGATTTATGATTAAGCACCTCCTATTCAAGCTAAATCAGACATATATGCATACAGGGTTAATGAAAATAACTTACATTTTCTTGAAGTAATAGGTACCGGCTGCGAGGAAAGTATTTTACATATATGCATATGATAATCAGGTATTCAAGTCATGACTAAGTCTGGCTTCTTCTTCTTCATCATCATCATCATCATCAGCCTAATGGGACCCACTTCAGGGCATAGGCCTCCTCCTTCTTACGCCAGTACTCCCTGTTTTGCATAGTTCTTGCCCAGATGTTTACTTCCAACTTTCTAATATCTCAGCCTCGTTAGATAAGTGTATTTTTTTCTAAACTATAGAATAGGAGATTGGCCGTTATAAACTAGAAATATTCGGGACTTTTTATAATGAAATTTCCTTAAATCGCAAAAACAATCATAACAAAGAATTTACGAAACTGCAAAATTACCATTACATATTCAGAATTACGTTAAAGCATTGTCATTACAATGTTTCAACAATGTTTTTTGCTTGAACCAAACCAAGCAATTCCAGGTTCCTTTCTCCGCCATATATATTACACCAGCAGGGCTACAATCGTTTCTCTCTAATCTAATAATCTAATAGTTTTTTCAACATTTTTATCCACAGCCATAGCACGGCATGGGGATAAATAGTCTTTCCCCCATTTTATCCACCTGACAGTGTCATTCCCACCTTTCTTATCATGACAACCTATGACAACAGTGGAAAGAAATATAATTTATCCCAATGATGTTTATGGTGGAATATTCATGAAATTTTATCACGCTACTCCCCGCTGTAAATAGGTATAAAATAAAAATAAAAAGAATGAACAATTTCTGAAGGTTAGATGAATTGATACAACGTTTGAAGCATAATTCAAACATTGTATATATTTTAATTTGATTTCGTAATTATGGCAACAAAATAGGAATATAATATTATAATGCTACTCCCGCCGTATATCTATCCCGGTTTGACTTTCCCCGGCTACTCCGTGCCAAAATTGACAGCGGGGAAACAAATTCTTTTCTTTCCCTCAGGATATATTGTCTCCTGCCCGTGCTAGCCCTGTTGTTGATTGATAAAATATAAGTCCCTGTGCCATGCAAGCCCGAAATAAAGAATTCTTACCAATCTATGAAGCGTTAAAGTGTCGTCTACATAACTAACCCTGTATACACACGTATGTAAGCATTTGTGCAAATGAACTGTGGTCGAGAGAGCCCAAACTGGACAGGGCTGCATGCTGCATAATCTTTGGATATCTGGAGAGATGATACAACATTGATGTGAAAAGAGAAAAGTCTTGTAGGCCAAGATGAGTTTTAAGTTAGCTTCTTCTTCTTGTTATCGAATGAGAGTAGCCAACTCTGGTGTCGAGTGTTTATCAAGCCGCCCTAAGAGCCTCTGACATCGCTTAACGACTGCGGTACTATGACAAGTAATTTGTTGAAGGATGTAGACGATTTATTTCATTCATTCAGAATTTAAGAGCAAAGCTCTTCTACCTTGATCTCCTTAAACGACATGTCTTCATCTCTACTCAGCCTTTCTCTTCTTTTTCGTATTTTTAACTTTCTTTCGATGACATGATTCAGTTGTTCATATTAACCAACCAATGGAGTTTTTTCCAATCCATCTGATTTTTGTCTCTTACCTATTTTTACTCAAAGTGTCTTCTACCAGGTCCTCATAACTCACAGATAACCAATGAATAATAATGATACTAAAAGGACTCATCACAACAAAGTATTACGCAAAGCTTTTCGCATTTATCCCTATGTATGCATACATATTTAAAACTACTCAACGGCTTTAAATGATTTGTTTAATATATAGAGTGATTCAATGGTATGTTTATATGTTTATTAATGCGTGCAAAGCCGCGGGCAAACGGTGGTTAAATATATTTTAAGTTAAAGCTGGCTGTAAGTGTGGTTTTATGATCTCTGTTCGTATCCATAAAGCTAGCAATGTGCAACTAGGCAGTTGTAAACGCAAATTATGTGAGAGCTTGGCGCGGCAATCAGGCGACCAAACTGTGGATTTTCGTTTGCCGTAACTACTCTGTGGCACTTACTTACTTTCCAATACATCATCATCATCAGCCCGTTGTCACCTACTACTGAGCATAGCCTCTCTCTTGTACGTCACCCTTCCTGTGTACCTAGTTAATTACCTATATTATAGTATAAACATGGTTATTCATGTATGGAAGCTGGTATTAACATAATTAATAGATAATAAATAGACTTTTAATTCTAAAATAATGCAAAGGAAGCTGCAGGCGTTCACTAGTTGCGGAATAAAAAGTAGCCTATATCACTCCCAGGATTCAAAACACAATATCCGTGGAAGGAACTGGGTGCTGGGTGATAAACACTAGACACCAGAGTTGGTCACTCTCATTCGATAAGAAGAAAAAGAAGCAAAGAAATTACCTACATATGTCTAAAATATTAAAATAGTAATCTACTGCTTTGGATTTCTGCACAGTAATACCTGACGTAATAGTAACATATAATACGGCTATTAACAACATTTCTTTAATTAATTAATTCGACTTATACCAACCTGAATTACTCATTGAATTAATTGAAATGTAGTTAAATATATTAGCATTTTTAGGGTTCCGTACCTCAAAAGGAAAAAACGGAACCCTTATAGGATCACTTTGTTGTCCGTCTGTCCGTCCGTCCGTCCGTCTGTCAAGACCCTTTTTCTCAGGAACGCGTAGAGGTATGAAGCTGAAATTTATTCCAATTACTCAGGTCTACTGTCCCTTGAAGCTATGAAAAAATCAAACTTCTAAGCCAACGCAATCAAAAGATACAGCCATTTATGCCGCAAATTTTCGACACTTGCAAGGGAATTAAAACCTACAGGGTGCTTCCCGTGAACTCAGAATCTTGAAATTTGGTACGAAGCAACGTCTTATAGCATAGATAAAGGAAAAAATACGAAAACCATAAATTTTACGGAACCCTCGGTGCGCGAGTCCGACTCGCACTTGGCCGGTTTTTTTTTTAATAATATGATATTTGATTTCTTATAATTAGCAATTATTATCACATGCCATGAATAATAAAACGACGAAAACCCCAAAACTACAAAATCCATGCAGATTTTTTAGAGATGAGGTAAAGAACATCATCTTCATTATCATCATCCTCAGCCCTTGGGAACCCACTGCTGGGTATAGACCTCCCTTTGTATGTGCCATCTGCGTCAATCTTGTGCAGACCTCATCCAGGTTGGATCTTCGACTTTGACGATGTCGTCGACCCATCGCGCGACCTGACGACCCACTCCTCGTCTGCCAGTTCTAGGCCACATGGATAATACAATTTGAGATGTAATAGTAAGGAAATCACCATAAAAGAGTATCTAAGGTTAGTAAGGGGAAGGAACATCTATCAAAATTTTCATTTACACATTTAGTATGAAGTAGAGTTATTTTTTTCTAAGCTTGATAGTAAAATGGATTAATATAGGCAGCTAGTTCGCGCCTTTTTCCCATTTTCATTCCAGTATAACTGCTTCTAACGACATTTAAGAAAATACGGCCTGCGATGGTAATTTATTAGATGGGACCAAAAAGTGGCGTTTTTTCCATTTTGGGGATATTTATCAGTTCACCTGTAGTTACACTCGGACAAGCGAAATCTGGTGTCTAAAGTTCAAAGTCAAAGATATTTATTGCGAAATATAGGTACGATTGATGGTAGTGAGATTACATAGGAACTCTATACTTCCACCCATAAGGTGTGCAAATTACAATTAAAATAATATACAACATTGAAAAATTAAATTTAAATATATGTCACTATAAATATGTATACCTAATGTCAATGTATCTGTAATATGGGCTTATGTCTGGAATTATAATTGCCATAAAATTTTATAATTTACAAAAAAAACAAATTTGTTATCAATATGAAAAGTTATATAAGTCAGATGGTACGGTCAAGAAGAAAAGATTTGATAGAGAGTTTTTGTATTCGTTAAATTCGTCTCACTATATTAATTTAACATTTTCAAAGTAAGACGATACCGGATATTTTTCATCTCTGAATTGCCAAAGTTAATTCAATTCTCTGGTGATTTGTTAATTAGGTAGAAATAAGCAAGCCTTGTCGGCGGCATGGGCCTGCGAGAGGCGTCGATCATTAATTTGATAGATGGAACCTCTTACAGATCGCTTTTCATATCGAGGAGTTTTGGTTTACTCCAGTGGAGTTTTCTTGGGCAGATATATGTATAGTGTTAGGCGCCCAGGTCTTTCCACGGAAAACACATGTCCCTGGCGAATACAAGACATTACAAACTTTCTGTGTCTCTGTTTATCTATTTATTTAAACGCCCATCACGCAAAAACGGTTGAACGGATTAACATAATTTTTGGTATATATTAGGTAGTATGAAGTCTTTGGAGTGTCATACTTTTTATCTTAAAATAATGTGAGCTAAGCCGCGGGCGTCCACTAGTTCATAATGTTTTGATGATAACCTAATTCGATATTTCATAGGTGAATGATTTTCTTTTAGTATTTAGAAAATTATGTTTTTATTGCAATCACATATGTATGTTACAATATGTACAACCTGTATTTATACGTATATAGGGTATGTGCTAAGATTTATTCAAGTAGCTATCTAATACTAACACTCCAGAGTTACAAATCAAGGCTTTTCTCGATTTGTAGAAGCAAGTCAGTCGGAAACATTGTTTTAGGGAATGATGCCAATTGGATTTGGAAATTCCTTGGCTCTTCTTTTCATAAGGGAATTTACCTGCTCCTCTAGAGTTTTTGAACTGATTTTTGAACTAAGAAAAATCTCAATGTTTTTTCTATGCGATTTATGCAGACCCAGCAGCCATATTTTGTGATGATATTTTGTGATGAATCTACCTCCATACAAAACTGAGTCAAACTGGTTTTAGGTATTAAATTGTAACGGAAAAACAAGCATACTACACAGTCACATGGCAAGTTATTTAAATTTATATATTTTTTATCATTATCTTTAATGTAAGCGTTATCAGTTAACACTTTGTTACCATTCACAATTATAATGAGATTTTAGCATTGTTGCTTTTTGATGATTTATGGGGTGTCAAATAATGGCAACATTGGCTATAAACAAAATAAGGTACGGTCTGGTTATGAATTATTATAACATTTGTATAAACTTGATAGGTTTGTTTACAACAAGTAAAGCGACGTTGTTATCTACTAACTAGCTTGCTTGTCTAGAAGAAGCCGTTTTACTCTCGATTTGCAGACCCATAAATTAAGTAGGTCAACTTACAAGTCAAGTCAGAGATAAAAAGCCTACGACACTTCTAAGACCTATGCTACCCATGTACAAAAAAAAATGATGATCCGTTCAGCCGTTTTTGCGTTATGAGCGTTTAAATAAACAGGCAAACAGATAAAATTTTAAAATTTATTATATGTATAGATATTATAATAGTTATTAACTTAAAGTACAGTTTAACCAATTTAACTTCACAGAGAGTAAGATAAGAATAGTCTTATTCGTGTAAATTTAGTTTCTGAGCTCGCAGAGTTTTGTTGAAGCCCCATTGATATATTAAAATTTTCTCAATGACTCGCTTAAAACTTGAAATACTTGGCTGACTAACTTTAAGGGATTAATATTGAAATATAAAGTGTTATGGAATAAGCATTGTTTTATTATTTCTGATGCCGGTGCAGACATCGAAATGAAATTTATTTTACATAATTTCAATTATTATCACTATCAAAATTTGGGCAAGTTTTTATTATAAATGGTGATATTTTTTATGATTAGATCAAACGGTCAGAAATACATACACACATACTTTATTTACAATATTAAACCATAAACACAAGAGAAGAAAACCTAAACATACTATGTATTTCTAACTACAACATAAAAAATGTTTTTTTTTAGAAAAGCCTAGTCTAATTGTTCCAGCCCACTGCCAGAGGGCAGCATGCCCAGCATACTGGCCGCATTACCACGCTGAATTGCAATGCTGATACGTTAAGCCAGAAAAAGACCAGTGATAAATTATAATAAGTTTCACTGATGCTTAATTTTAAATGTAAACAAAGATTGACTTATCTATGAATTTGAACTCTAATTTGTAGATCTGAAATGTATTAGATTTTTTTCAGTAAGTAAGTTCGTATAAGAGTGACCAACTCTGGTGTCGAGAGTTTTCAAGCCGTCCAAGGGGCCTATGACTTGGCTTAACGACTTATTTTGCAGTGATACTTGCAAAACAATACCTATTAAGTAATATTTTAGCTCTAAGTTACCTCTAAAAGTAATTCAAAGTTTTAAATTTTCAAGTGTCTTTTGCCACCTTTTACAGACTTCGGTAATTAGAATTAATTAGTGAAATGGCTTGATGGGTTTCTAACTTCAAAATTTTGTTTGGAGCAGACTTCTTTTTTATTGACTGCAAAAAAAGGAAGAGGTTTACAAGGATGCAAAGGATGGAAGTATGCGATTCGACTCACATTGATGTTAAATATTCATCTCTAAATTGGTTAGGTCATGGATCAGAGGGTATAGATATTTTTATAAAGGTTGTTTTTCATTTTTCCTTTCGCCTACAAATATACTCAGGCACCTGACGGAAAACTTAAGAAACCAGGTACATATTTAGTGATTAATAAGTAGGAACATAATACAGATAACTTCTGCAAAATCTTTTAAGTTGAAATTAATTACGGCTTCAGAAACATTATGTTTCAAGTTTTTTAGGACTTTGTAACATATAGGCATCTATGAAAATTCTACATTTGAGAACCGTTTTGTTTAGTTCGTGTCGTATTATTTTTGGACTTCTCTTATTGACTGGTCTAATAAAACGCCAATTTCATATGTAAGGACCTAATATACAAATGCTACTAATAACAACCTTACTTAAACCCGTCTAAACGAAATATGTACTAATTAAGCCAAGCCCGGCTCGGCCGTGGAAGTTCTCCCAGCAGACAAGGCAAGACCAGTGGACGACTAAGTTTGGGTTGAGGTCTACTCCTACGCAGGAGTCTTCAGCCGCGGCGCGGTTCTTTCACCAGAAATAGACCTGAAAATATGAGAATACATGTGTGATTAGTCTCATTATGTTCAAGAAAAATGAAGTAAGAAAGTACTGACTATTTCATTTATGCTGCAAAAATGATGATTTGGTTCTTTTTATTAGTTAGATAAACAGTTCCTAACATTTTTATGTTCGTACCTCTCTCATCATCATCATCCACAGCCTTCTCTATCCCACTGCTGGGCATAGGCCTCTCTTTGTATGTGCCAGCTTCGTCGATCTTATGCAGACCTCATCCATAAAGAACCCGCGACTCGTACCTCTCTAGTAAAAACAAATCCATCAGGGGTGGCAATGGGCAGGATGACCCAGTCGATGTCCTGTATCAGGTCTTGTTCAGTGACATCGATGACGAGTCGTTTGATGGCGTACAGAGTGACAGGGAGGGTGACCCACTCGCGGGCGTGAAGGAGGGACTGGATGTAGATGACGGGCTTGGAAGAGTCCTGGAAAAAGATAAAATAGTTTACATTTGCATACTGACTCCTAAAACGAGAAGTTCGTGTTTGTTACGCGTGTTCTCCGCTAATTATGAATATAATAATAATAAATAATAATTATGAATATATTTATTTTATTCCATTTTCTTAAGTTCAATCGTGGAGGACATGCTGAAAATGCGGTTTCATATAAATCTTAGTTTTTTAGAAGGATTATATTATCGTTTAGTAAAAATACTGGACGAAAAAAATGCATAAACGTGGATAGTGACTTTTCGGGTCACATTAGTTTTTATTAAAATAATTATTGCGTTGTAATTTCCTTTGATTATTTATTTTTCCCTTACCTCAAAGTCGGTAGTAGTCAGTTTGATGTACTTGATGTCGCGACCTTCAGCTTTGAAGTGTAACACATTTTGTGAAAGATTTATTAATAGCCGCAAAAAGACAAGTATTTTTAGATGTGTATACCTCTTCATACGTATAGATGTTCGAAGATAAATAGAGTAATAATAAATGATATAGAAAAAGAAGCACATGTCAAGCCAACTTAATTAAAGAACAACTGATATTTTGTCTGTCTAGTAAATATAAATATAATAAGTAGGTAATATAATTAAAACAAACGTAAACTTCATAGGACTCATGTTTGGCATAATCCAAACTCAATTAATAACTGAAGTGGGTTAAATAAACTGATCACATTATTATATAATAATATAATTTTAATTGATTTTTTTGACATATAAATTTAATTTTAATTTCATACTTTGTGAAACCATTTTGCACGCCCTATGGGTGAGAATGTAGCGGACAATATCTTATTTTGAACAACTCTGTAAAACCTATATTCTGCAAATAAATGATTTTGATTTTGATATAATCTAAATAATATTTATCTTTATCAAATCGATCGATCAATCTGCCATTCACACTGATTAAAGATTAGTCATCCCAAACACGTGCACGGGCGGATACAGATTATCAAAAATGTATAGTTATTAAGATATTGAATCAGGCGTTACTTTGCGGAAGTCCAATGTAAATGAAGCTCTGGAGAAATATGCAGTGCACACCTAAAAACCACCATGTTTGTTGTTTGAAGCCGGTCAAGGTGTAGTCGTAGCGGAAGAACACTACATAGTAGTCCATAGGTTCGCTCACGTTGTTTCTGAATAAAAAGAAGCCTATTATATAATGACCAGGATTGTATACTATCACCGTACCGAAAATCACGATGATCCGTCGCTCCGTTACGGCGAAAAAGCGGCACAAACAGACCAACAAACACACGGTCACATTTATGTATAAAATAGTGTGATATGATTGGTTTGGTACGATAAATAATAACCAAAATTTTTAATAAAACTGATAATTTTGGTTTTGACTCGAATCAGTCTGTCTGTAAGAAAATCAGCTTTCACCGAATTTAACTACAAATGTAATCTATAACACCGTAAATTGTTTCGTATGTATTTTTTTCATATAAAACTGCTGTAGAGTAAAACTTAACACTAGAATAATATATAAATCAAAATTTCAGGACACATAGCCTCATACTAAGCTAACTTTATCATGGCTACTAAACTAGGAAATGCTAGAGATATTGACTTGCTGGTCTGGTGTAGAACTATTGAAGTAAATAAACATAAATATAACTTCCTCCTTTCTTTAAATGAATAAACCTGTAATCAAGTAAGTAATGTGGTAATTTTGCTTCGTAATACTGCAGTGGGTAAATAAATGGATCGAGCCGTAACGAAGGTAAAGTTATTAATTACTTCACATTAAAATGCGATGGAAATGTAAGATTGGTGGAGTTATTTTTAATGAAATATTTTTTATATTGTACTTTTTGTCGACCTACTTCGCTATACTAACTATAAACAGTAAATATTGTTACTGGTGCATGAAGGAACTAGCAATTTATATAAAAATATCTGACCAATCAATTGATTACAATATACATTAGTACATCTTCTCCAGAGTTATGTACAGTACAGTTTCCAAGACGCTATCAAGATTTTCCTAATGTTTGTTCAAGTACTTTTCTATTGTATACATGTAAGAAGTAGTAAGTTAACTTACTTAGTAAATTTCGTAATAATTGACAAATCTAAACGTTATGATTTCCACCATCTTTTGTCACAATATTGCACTCTTTTGCCCAAAGCCGCATCGGAGCTTGCTAGAACCCTTCTTTTATCAAAATCATTTGTTTGAAAACGACCCTTATTTGCAAAAGTCCCGCAGAGGTCCTTTTTGAAAAAGATTTTATTTGGAAACCGTCTTATTCATAAAAAAGTTCCATAGACGAGGCCATAGAAAAACGAATTTTATGGTTATGTTGTCTTTTATTGCGCTGCTAAAGTTAGAATAATATGAAGGTGAAATTTTTACAGGATAAATCCACAGAGACCTAAGACGGATAAATCGATTAAGGCCAAAGTTTGTTGATTCTGTACATATTTTTTGACCTTTATTTAAAACACTTTTTCAATTATTTGCTTGCAAATACGGTACTTCTTCTTCATATCGAATGAGAGTGGCCAACTCTGGTGACGAGAGTTAATCAAGCCGCCTAAGGGCCTCTGACATGGCTTAACGACTGCCGTACTAGACAAACAGCCGGGATCTACAATTTAAAATACGGTACTAAAATTATAAAATTCAGTGACACTTTACCACCAAAATAAATATTTCTGCCGCCCAAACCTTCCCACACGATGCCAACCAATGAATGCACCCTTTAAAAACACAGACAATCCAACAAGCAGTGGGTCTTTGAGTCTTCTCAAGACACTCGACAAACCGCGGCCCTCTTTGTGCCGGCCCCTTTGATCTAACAACTAGTCCTTGTTCATATTTCCATCAACAATAGCAAACTTCAAGTTTTATTTAAATTTCTTCGACATTAATATTGACATAATAAGTGTATACGTTGACATAAAATACATTGCAATAATTACCTACTAGCATAGAATAATAATTTTATAAGAAAAAGGTAATGAAGGGCTACTGGCTAATTTGATAAATTCTTTATTAATCATTGTACTTTGGGCATGAAAGAAAATAAGGTATGATGAACTCTATTTGATTTCACTATAATAGCGAGTGTGGCTTAGCGGTTCTAGTGTCTGCTTTTCATCCAGACGCACCCTGGTTCGAATCCAGCCCTACACCAAATACTTTGTATTTTCAAGTTGTGTGGATTTGCACTCGCTTAACGGTGAAGGAAAACATCGTGAGAAAACCGACCTGTTTGAAGACCACAATATCCGAGGACATGTGTCTTCCGTGGAAGGACCTGGGCGCCCACCACGATGTATCTGCCCAAGAGTACTCCCCTAACGAATTAATTCTGCGGGGGAGTCACGACCCTCAGTCATGAGGAAATACGACTCGTGGCGTAGAATATGGCGGACATAAAATACCAATGTGCCACCTATTGTACCGCTATCACCCATGTTTTTGCAACCGGCGACTGCCAACTCCAATTGACGTTTTCTATTTTTTACATTGCAATATATGAATAATAAGAATTTGCTTAGCTAATTCCTATAAATAAATATTATGCAATGTAAAAAATTTAATACGTTAATTGGTAAACATAGAATACGTTAATTGGTATACAATGGTATACACATATATTAATTTATGATTATTGAAAGCTAGAAATTGCATAGTAACGTCACTTTTATACATATCCTCTTGCATATAAATATTTGAGTTCATTATTCGTGTATCTTACTTTAAAGTGAAATTGATAGCACAAATAGCATTTGTTTAAGAAAAATATCAGTGACACTCATTGCAAGCAAAATAATGTAAGTTTATTAGATAAAAAAAAGATTAATTAATTAAGAGGAAGCTCTAAAATGCTTGATAACGCGTTGCATATTTATTCATAAGACCGTAGGTCATAATTTATTAAACTGTTGACTAACTATTTTCACCGATATTTTATGTAAGTTAATGTATTACTTATTTTTCAGAGTATTAACAATGATCCTATTCTTTGCCTTGGGTGTGATTCTGTTTCTACTGTGGAAATTATCGAAGAATGATAATTCATCAGAGCCGCCTACCTTACCTGGCAAATGGCCAATCTTGGGACATTTTCTTAAGTTTACTGTCGCATCCAGTAACAGTGTTGGTAGGTTTTTTTATTTTGTATTTTATTCCAAGTAATTTATAAGAAAAAAATGTAAAATACACTAACTATATTTTGAGGAAATAAATAAAAGCAAATAAGTCGATTGATTGACACATGGAGAAGAAACTGTCCGGATCAAATTTAATAACAATAACATTTGTTTGGGGGCTACGATACAATTAAATATACACAAAATATCTTTTAAAAAATATTACATGTATATGTCAGTAATATTCATTTATTGTCAGTAAAACTAGGTTTCTTTACAGTGGTCTTAAAAATATATACAAATATCTCTAATTTATACCCTGTCGGGTGTAACATAATCAATTTAATACATTGTCATAACAGTTATGTTTGAGGTCCTAATATAAATAGTCTTGTACTTTGTAATAGCATGTCCTGTATGTCAATGTCCTCCCAACAGGAATGTTTAAGTCGATGGAAGAAATCTCAAAAGAATGTCAAGATTTAGGCGGAGTGGCTAAACTTTATACAGGGCCTGTGTTATTTTACTGTAAGTAAAAATATTTATACTATATTATGTATAAGATCTATAGAATTCTATACATTCTTTTTAGATTATAATATCCAACTTTAGTCTCATATAATATCTGCTATATCAAGTTTAATATGTTTATTTATGAGCTGAGATGAATAAATTTAATAATTATTATTTTATTTTAAGTATGTTTATTAAAATTATTGGCTCTAAACATGTTTTCTATTTCAGGTATAACCGATCCTGAAGATTGTCTTAAAGTGTCCACGGAATGCCTTGAAAAACATTACATCTACGATTTCTTAAAACCAATATTTGCTAATAGCATACTGATTTGCGATGGTAAAAAATATTTATTAATCGACTTCTTCTTCTAATAAAGTGATTATCTGCGGGCGGCACGCACTTATTCATAAAGGGTTCCTTGCTTCGCACACTTTAGCATTTAGAAAGTGACTGTTAAAGCTAGTTAATAAGGACTCCATTTTACGCCCTTCGGCTATTAACCCTAAAAACCACCTTTAATATGTTGGTCATTGGGATACATACTAGTTTGCAATGGGATAAGAAAACTAACTAAAAAATAGATTAACCTCTTTGTGCTGTCGATTGGGTGAACCGATTTAGATCTAAAACAGATAAAATCTTAAACAAATACCTGGAACCTGTTTGATATATTAATAACAAGTAATATTTTAGGCACAACATGGACAAAAAAGCGGAAGCTTTTGAATCCCGCATTCAGTCAGCATGTATTAGACGAATTTATCGGGATTTTCAACAATTTCGCAAACTCATTGGTACAAGATTTTGAAAAGGAATTGGGAGAACCATTCGATCATGAAAATTACATAAGGATGAACAATTTCGAGACGATATGTTGTAAGTTTTTTTTCCATATACAAATTTTCTACAAGTTTAATTAGTGCCATAACCTATCGATCAAATATGTTTTCGGTTAGTAGCCGAGTAATCATTACCTATTTTTTACAATATACAAATAAATGTTAGTTTAGAAACTTGATTAATTCAGTGGGTAACAGACAAATGATTAAGAGAGTTGAAATGTGTACATAAAATTATGGTTTTACTTACTGCAATCTGCTCAACTCTTATTGATGTAAAGTAAAATTGTATATAACTTACTTTTAAAAATACCGGTGGGCGCCTAAGGCTTGGTTCGCGTTATTACGAGATAAAAAGTAGTCCATGTTGCGCCCAAGATCGTATATTATCATAATACCGAAAGCCACGATGATCCGTCGCTCCGTGACGGCGTAAAAGTGGAACAAAGAGTCAACAAACACACTTTCGCATTTATATAATGTTATGAAGCATGATAGAATATGATTCTCCTCTTTCCAGCTACATCATTTGGGCTGAAAACTGAAGAACTAGGAAACATAAAAAACGAATTTCTATCTCTCTTAGAAGAGTGTCTTCATATATTCATTACCATGATTACAAAGTTTTGGTACCACATTGATTTCCTTGCCAACTTATCACCGATGAAACAAAGAGGGTTGAAAATTGTTGAAAAGATGAATGTCTATGCTGATATGGTAAGAAGCAAAAAAATATAATTGTGTATATTGTATACTTACAATAAAAGAGTGTGCCTCCCAATATCCGAATTGCACATTTGATAGCTTTTTTTTATCCGAATTTAAAATTAGCCGACTTGTAGCCGAGGCACTTAAACTCTGACAGATTTCATAGGAAGGAATGGAAACCTTTCTATATAGCGGGATAAGTTATTTAAGGTCACGAAAAAAGTTTTTCTCAAATAGCTCGGTTCCTAATAGTCTGGCGACGTTATGGTTGATTGGTCATTGTAGCGCTTGAATGTGACGTTTTATTCTGAGAATTTAACTGTACCGTGGGGTTTTGGAGGCACCGACAACAATTATTACGGCTTTCAATAAGTATACTAATAGGATTGTAAGTTTCAATAACTTGATAGAGTCTTTATTAACAATTTCTGCATTTTGAAGTCGCAAAAGGGATTTTTTTTATAATATCAAAAACAATTCGGCAAATGCGAGCAGATTCTGTTTCAATATGGGAAGTGTTTGTTAATAGTTATTAATGTTTAGTATCAATGTCTTTGCTATTAATTTTAACTGTGATCATACATGCATTATGTATGTTATGTTTGTTGTGTTGTGCCCTTTTCGTGTACGTGCGTGACGTCACAGTCAGCCCCAACGAAAGATCTACGCTGGTTGCTTCCACACAACCAGCATTATACTGTGTGGGGGGTCGTGTTGTGACAGATTTTATGTGCAGTGCGTTGTTGTGAATATTGTTAAGTCTGTCACAATACATAATATTTCTTTAAATTGGCAACTTTATGCTCTTTCGTTTCTTTTTAAATAATACCTGTGGTATTACTTTAAGTTTTTTAAGATATTGGTTAACAATTACATTTACTCATATAAAAATAAGAGAGAGTGTATTTTTTCCTAATTTTATCATGCTATTTACAGATTCTACAAAAGAAAAAAGCTCAAAAAAAATGAATAATAGCACTCAAAATAGCTCAGGTCAGTTACGGTATGAATTTATAAGAGTGAATTTTGTACGAGTTATTAAAGTTCTATTAAAATTATTGATATTGAAACTTTTATCTTGCTGCTAGTTTTATTTTTATATTTCATATGAGTTTCATACCTCTCGCAGTATTCTCATAATTTAAAAAAATAATAAAGAAAATAGGTTGTACAGAAAGAAAAAACCGATGGAGAAGTGCTGAGCATGGTCCAAGAACATAGTACAATAATGGTGACAATTGAAAACAAAAGAACGAAGATGGTTGGCCACCTTATACGATTTGTCAATTTTCTGAAAAACATAATTTAAGCTAAACTGGAAGCACGAAGAGGAAGGCCGAAAAGTTCATATATGGACCAAGTAAAGGCGAAGGCGGGCGTCATGTCGTATAAGGAGGTTACGATCGGGAAAGATGGCACATTCTCCCCAGACAAGGGCCACATCCTAAAATTTGTCATGATGATGACCTTACTCTTGCATCTACGAGATGCTTAGTAAGCCTGAAAGTTTTGTTTTTAACTCGATTGTTTGTATAATCTTCTTAAGATCATCTACAAGAACCTACGTGAGATTGAATCATTTCGGTTTTCAATTTTCCATTTCAGTAAAGCTCAAACCTTTCATGGATTTAATTTTGGACTTAGCTGATAGCAATCCAGACCTAACTGATGAGCAAATTAAAGGCGAAACAAATTTTGTAGTAAGCGCTGGCTACGAAACTTCTGCTTCTTTGTTGAGCATTGTACTTACAGTACTTGGATCCCACCCGCGAATACAGGAACAAGCGTACAAAGAGTAAGTTACAATACTTTTATCTAATTTCCAAAGGGGAGATATAAGAATATAACGGAATTTGGTTTTGTTCACGACTTTAAAAGAGGAAATGCTCAGCTCTCTTTATTGTTGATCTGTTTATGTTATGTGCTTACTCGGCCAGTTTTTAATAGATTTCAATCATTCTTATCTCGTTAAGTAGTTGATTTTTGATAAACAGTCCCGTATGATTTTTATGAATAAGGTAGGTAGATACTTTAAGAAAACAATCCAAGAAACACGGTGGTTCCTACAGAAATTTGGAAGAATCAAACAGGAACCGTCTTTCTTTGTTTCGCCCGTTTCATTTGATTTATTTGTGTCATTTGAATTTTTAGTTTTTATTGAATCTACTTATACGAGTATGTGTGTGTGCGTGATTCTTGAGAAATTAAATTCTTCTTTTAATGGTCGCAATACATATGTATAACTATACGTGTTTTACAGGATTATAGATGTACTCGGAGATTCAAAAGAGTACATAGACAAAGAAGATTTGTCGAAATTTGTGTACATAGAAGCAATTTTGAAAGAAACGTTGCGATTGTATCCGATTGCCCCAGTAGTGATAAGACATATAGATAGAGACATCAAGCTCAGTAAGTACCTATACATACATATAATAAAGCTGTAGAGGATCGACAGACTAAACATATTTGAAGATATTTAACAAAAGTGTATGGAGATACTTAAACTTGATAACAGAACAGGTTTCAATAGTTTCTAGAATTTTCGTGTGCTTGTCTGTTCAATATCAACTAATAAAAAACCTTACTACACACTAGCGAACGCGATAGAAATCATTTGTTAGCGCATAAAATTGGAAGTACTGGTCAGATTTGGATGCTGCTTTCTACATTGAGTTTGTTGTTGATCGAGGTAATCCACTGAATATGAAAAGTGTTAAAGAAATCTTGCTCGCTTTGCTCGCGTTACATTGTCCCACTGTGGTTAGCTATCTCGATAGTGAAGGTTGCAACTTGCATATAGCGAATTCAAACGCGAGGATAGCGTATTAGCAACAGCTAGTATTTTACTATCTTTATATTATTTAGTCGGCAGAACAACTTGGTATATAATTGCAATTCATAGTGAAAAAAAATAGTCGTTAGGCAATATCGTGGCTTATTTAATCTTAGTCGAAAATGTATTATCTATACTTTTATACTAATATTATAAAGCTGAAGAGTTTGTTTGTATGTTTGTTTGAACGCGCTAACCACAGGAACTACTGGTGCGAATTGAATAATTCTTTTTGTGTTGGATAGACCAGTTATCAAGGAAGGCTTTAGGATATATAACATCACTCTGCAACTAATAGGAACGAAGAAACAATAGAAAATGTGGAAACAGCGGGGAAAATTATTCATCTTTGAGGGCTTCCGTTGCATGCGCTGCGAAAACGGTTCAAGATATCAAAAAATGTGTATGAAAGAATTATTTCTCTTGAAATAATCTAACAAAACGTCCGCCACAGTATATGTCTGTTGTTTTAAGGTTAACTCACTAGAACCGTTTTTTATGGTAATAACTATTCCACGCGGACGAAGTCGCGCGCATCAGCTAGAAGTTTATATTTTCTTAATACCAAACTAAATTCTTGACTTCCATTTTACAGAAAACTACACTCTTAAAGCCGGCTATGGATGTATGGTGTGTCTATACGGGGCAATGCGTCACCCAATCTGGGGCCCAGATGCAACGGAATTCAGACCAGAGAGATGGTTCGAAACAGATTCTCTACCACCTCCACAATTATTTGCTGCTTTTGGACTTGGGCGGCGTTCTTGCATCGGTAAATTGATCTTCTAATGCATAAATATTCTATTTTTTTGTTAGTTTCCTTTCCGACCACTTCTGGCAATATCTGCAATATTTTACATATTTTTTCTATTTCTCAGGGAAAGTGTATGCAATGATGTCAATGAAGATAACGCTGGTCAACATAATCAAACGTTTCGTAATATCGTCTGAGTTAGACAAAATGGCGATAGAAATGAAAACCTTGATCAGACCGGCGTATGGGCACCATATCACTTTGAAACTAAGATAATTTCTGATCACACAGAGGTTCGATGGTTAAGACAGATTATAACTTGAAAACTTTATTTATAGACAAATAAAACACATGCATATCAATATGGAGTTTTAATTTTATTTTCTTTGAAAAGATGGCCACTAGAAGTATAAAAAGGATTCAAATTAAATTCAATAACTTATTCAAATAATGTCAATGACGACTCAATACATAAATACATACAAATGAATTTGCTGATTTTGAATATTAACCAAATTTAAAAAAAGCAAATTTGTTTGTAAACTAAAAATTACTTCAATATCATGGCTTGTCCCATTTATTTCCTCAATTCAAGTCCAACAATTTTAATTATAAAACTCTGTAGTATTAATTGCATGATTTATATCCTAATCTGAGCTATAGGCATTGTTGGTATCACTAGCGATTCAATCGATACCAGACCATAACCCCAACAATATAGAAGTAAAATTCGTATAACAACAAGTTTATCATCACTTCTCAATTTGGGTCACAAACCTATCATATTAAAACTGCACATGTTATTGACATTTCAGCAGTTCTGTCACATAATAATTTATAATACTGAGTTCATTTTACAGTTGTTCTTATTTTATAGCAAATAGTAGTTAAGTTCTTAATATGAGAAACTACATTATATTTATACGTTTGTAATAGTATATTTATAAAAACCCCTAGGGGCCTGTGACGTGGCTTAACGAATGTCGTTTAGCAGTTTGTAATCTCTCTATAATAGATTTAGTTACTCTTACATGAACGTACTTTAGTGGCTTATTAGATTTTGTGAGACTTTTTTGAGCAAGTTTTTAGTATATTTCCTTAAGTAAATTAATGTTGAAATAATTTGGGGGCACGGCAGTGCCCCCGCCAAGTCGAGCGCGAAGCAAACACTGCCGTACTATCCTTTTCTCGAACCGTTTCGCCGCATTATCAGCCCCCTATTTGATAACTTCTGGATAGGATTAAAACGCAAAAATTTTCGTCATCTAGAAATTTGTAATAACACACTTGAAATCCAGAATTTCAAGTTGGTAGATCAATTAGTTTCGAAGTTATGCTAATGCAAAGTTTCGCATTTTCGACACTGACTCACTCACTCACTCATGATCATCAAAATAGAACTAGGCCGTTGACTTGTAAGTAGTAGATTATGATTAATTAAAGTTTAAGGGAAACATAGAAACAATTACCAGAGTTCTAACGAAAAATTAAGATAGATTAGAATCAGAAAAAATAGTTAAGTGGACTCTACATAATAGGCAAAAACTTTAGAAGATTTGAATAAATCTGCAAATAAATTAGTAAATAAACTTGTATCCACTAAACGTGTAAAGAATGTTCAACGGCAAAGTCACGTAAAATTAACTATAATAATAAATAAATCGCAGTAAGGAACCTTAGACTTGGCTTAACTAATTCTAGAGATTTCATCACTTTTTAGAGATAAACAAGCAGCTCTATCGAGACTTGGCAAATTTTGTACAGAATGTTTTTTGTGGGATGACATTTTTGTTTGTTAAAACATAATTAAATCTTCTTTTTTGTTAAATGAAAGTTTAACAGTCTAGTATCACGGTAATATTATTAATTTTACCGTGCTATTATTACTGCGGTTATTAATTGGGAATTATCCGTGACGTTATATGCTTTACTAAAATGGTATTCATATTAATTCATATTTTATTAAATATCCTGTTCTCCTTCCTTTTAAAATAGGTTAAAACATCCAAACCCAGTATTGCACGGCCGCGGCACCGATTTCCAAACGTAACGTAAACCAATACAGAATCGTTTCACTATAACAATGTGATTTTATTTCAATCGGGACTCTTCTGATGGATTCTGCGATGACCGTCAACGATGACGCAAACAATTTATGTATATTTTAGATTGTATGTGAAAGGAGCTACCGTTTTTTAATTGAATACCATTATTAGTATCGTTAACCATGAAAATGTGCTTCATCTTTAGTTACATCTGTGGCTTAGAATTGGAAATATCCAGGGCCGATATTGGTGTTTCTCCTTTCGATTTGACGTACAAGTAAATGTGTTTTTGACGATTTACTAAATTGGGTGAGACCGTCTGATATTTTTGACCTAATGACCCTTTTCAGATTATAGTATGCTGTAATAAGAAATCTGCTATATATTACTACAGGCACAGAAATCTAAGTAAACAGGTACTGTTTATTTAGATTTCTGTGACTACAGGTCACCAGTATTTTTAACAGTTGTATGTTCTGAAGTTTGTCACTGTGCCGTATGTAGATGAGGTGTGGATATAATTTTTATATCAGTTTATCAAATTAGTACTCAAGCACCCAGTTAGACATGAACAGTACAGTACAGTTTATAAACAAGTTTCTAACGTGGCGTGTAACCGCCTCACCAATTACCAATAATGCAGCAACTAATAATAGTTTTTTTTCTATCTCATACTCACATAGCGTCACATCATATTATTATAATACTAGTGGACGCCCGCGGCTTTGCTCGCATAATTTTGAGTTAAAAAGTATGACACTACTAGGACCTCATACTACCTACATACCAAAAATCATGATGATCCAATCAGCCGTTTCTGCGTTATGAGCGTGTTAATAAACAGACAAAGCCAGACACATATAACAGAAAATTATATATACTGCTGAAATGTGATTTATTGTCGATTTAAAGTATATCCAAACATTTTTTTCTAATATCTTCTATGTTCAGATTTCTGACCTTCTTCAGCTTTACTATATGTATAGATTAGCTCCACTATAGGCCATAGTTATTCCTTACTAACAGGTAATCTATAGTCAATAATAATTTGTAAACCTATTTTAGTTAAAAGCATTGATAGATTTTACAATAAGTGTCAAGACACAACTTATTCAATCTTTTATAAATTATGTTACTAAGACAGTACAATATAATACGATTTGATCCAAATCCGACCTTGAAGGCTATATTCATATATCTGTGGTATCTAACCCCGACAGCACCGCAGCGCACCTGTCGTATCAACAATATCCATGGAGTAATTTAATTATCATCTAAAAGTCTAACTCTAACCTATAAAAATATCAATTATTTTACAGCTGATACCGTAAAATTATGTTTATTCAAACATAGTTTTGACTTAAATTGCTGCATTAGATAACTAACGTCAAACACATACAACACCTTATGTTCTAAAGATTCGGGAAAAGATGGCTTATTTTCGCTTATTTTTCGTCGTAGACGATGAACGTATTGCATTGTGAAAGCTTTTTACGCACGCGAAAAATCATGAAACAAATAGTTAATACTGGAGTTATTTTTTTAGAGAACCCTTCACAGGTACCTAATACAATTTGATCCAAACCCATCCCTGTTGGTTATATATATATTTATATTTGTGTATCTGTGGCACCTAATTCCGACAGCACCGCAGCGCCCTCTGTCGTATCAACAATATCGATGGCGTAATTATCGCGACGTGTCGACCTTTGATGAATTGCGTCCCAATACACCCCCGAGGGGAGAGCGTATTGTATATGTATAATGTAACACTATAGCAGTATGGATAAATTAAATTACAATAAAATGAAATTGTAGATCCCGACTGTTTGTCTTGAATCTAAAACGGCAGTCGTTAAGCCATGTCAAAGGCACTTAGAGTGGCTGGATAAACTCTTGAAATCAGAGTTAGCCACTCTCATTCTATAAGAGGAAGTAGAGATAGTATCATATTTAAGTTTTTAGATTCAAATTCATCATCACCATAAACACATATTTAAAAAAAAAAAAAAAAAATGTTTTGTATAGACCACTCTTTCACGCTATGTGAAACATGTGTTATGAAGTTTCATTTTAGCACAGTGCAGCAAGTATCAAAGATTCAAAGATATTTATTGACCTTATAACATTGCGCTACAATAGGTACGCCATAAAATACAGTAATCATTTATATAACTGAATACTAATTATTTACGAAAGAATTAATGATAAAAACATAAAAATGTGTACATAATGTCATTTACAAACAAACAATGTCAGATTTATTTAAGTAGATTAGATAAAATAAAATAATTTTAAGCTATGTCAAAGAAAATTCAGTTTTCATAAAAAAAATAATGTCACTCAAAAACAAACAATGTAAAATATGGATTCTTAAATATTTTTATAAAATTTTAGAGGAAATAATACTACATAATAATTTATAATGTCACTTACAAATAACAATGTCAAATATTAGATTTTTAAACAATTTTACACAATATCAGACAAAGTAATATTAAATGTTATTAAATAAACTAAACAATAAAAATGTTCCATGTCAACCTGTGGCCATTATAAATTAAGATTCTATTAGAGGCAATCTCATATATTCATCTCATATATCGTGTGATTCGCAAACAGTTGTTATTAACGATTTCTGGGTTTTTACGCCAAATTTGTTATAAAATGATAGTAATTATTTGCAAATTGCAAATAATTACTATCCAGTCCATATATTGCAAATTGCAATATAGGGACTAATAACATTTGGATTAATTAAATTAGGCCTCATCCAGTTATCATTCAAACTTAATTAATTTCAATTTTTATAGTCTGTATTACAAAATCTAACTAGAATTTTGTTTTTTGAAATATAGCTTACCTACATACCTAAACACAAGTCTGAAAAAGTCTACGTACTATCATTCCTAAAATAAAACACGTCCATACTGCTTTCACAAGATACCATTGTGTAGATGACAGGAGATGGTGTATTTTGACGAGAATAAATTGGAGCAAGGCGGCACTAATCCCGCCTTGTTATGGGAACCGACACTTTGTTGTGCATACCATGGAGGCTTCATAGAGAAACCATGGATAATTAGGGAGCCATTTTGAAGTAAGGAACTTATGAGGTAAGAGTTTAGGAAGAGAATATAATTGTTTTAATTTAAGGTTTTGGTCGAAAGGATTAACTATAATTTGTTGAGCGTACATTCAGTATCAAAAAGTACGCGTACATACTTAGGTATGCTTATAGTAAACATAAGTTGTGTCTTTTAAGTAGGTTTCTCACTTTTTTCCTGTAGGCGTTACAGCTTAATCAGCTTATTTTTCTTCAGAAAATTGTCATCTACGTAAAGATCAAAAATTAAGATGATCGAAGGGGATTAATAGTAGGTATATTCACATGCATATTTCAAAGATATAATATTATATAATCTTGCCTAAATATTTGAATAAGAATGTTAAAGAAATTATGACAAGAAATCATAGTGTTGCATAATGCATAAATTTATTTATTTATTTTGTCATGTCATTCTTTCATATCAACGATAATGTCTTATTCTCTTTCTTTTAGAGTAATATAAAATCCGGTGCCAGGTCTGAGCCAAGTTTTCATTTTCAACTTCATGTTGTTCACATCAGAAGATATCTCGTACCGTCGGAGGACGTTGGCCAGTGTTATCTTCATAGACATCATGGCGTACAGTTTTCCTAAAACAATTGCATTTATTTATAAATAATTAGATCAATTGTAAAATTTAAATAGATAGATAAGATAGATAATACTTTATTGTCGCACACTTATAAAACAAAATTAACTAAAAATACTTTCATAAATTACTCTAGTGCCACAAGTGGCGGCCTTATTGCTAAAAGCAATCTCTTCCAGGCGTTTAAAAGACCTTAAGTAGCAGAAGAAAATTCGAAACGTTTTCAATACGCGGAAGCAATACGCCTAGGTATTATAAAAACCCAGTTTTTAGTGATGGATAACTTTCATTAGCTAAAAAATATCAGATTTGTCATTTTTCACACGTGATTTCGTTCCCGAGTGCATGCTTTTCGAATTCGTAAAACACTGAATGGTTCCGAAACACAATAACCTGACTGCTAAAATTGCGTTTAAGTAAATTTAAGTAGATGGGGTAGGCGAGTTCTGGAGTGGAGACCGCGGCTCGGCAAGCGTAGTGTAGGGCGCCCTGCCACAAGGTGGAGCGAGGACATTATGAAGATAGCAGGGAACAGGTGGAGACGAGAAGCACAAAGTCGGGCTGAGTGGCGTGCCTTGGGAGAGGCCTATGTCCAGAAGTGGACGACCGTGGGCTGATGATGATAATGAAATTTAAGTTCATCACAGGTAACTGTTTCATCAAGGGAATCTAATCTAAGATAAAAGGAAAAAGTTAATTTAGTCAATCAATTTATGTAACTACCATAGTGTGGGTGTAGCACTTGTCAGAATAGCTCATAATCTAAGATTCTCGGAATGCGAAACAACCGTTCGCTGCACAAAGCCCGTCAAAAACTTGACTGCATTATAAAATCTCTCTCTCTCTGAGTCGAAAATACGACTCAGAGAGAGAGAGATTTTATAATGCAGTCAAGTTTTTGACGGGCTTTGTGCAGCGAACGGTTGTTTCGCATTCCGAGAATCTTAGATTATGAGCTATTCTGACAAGTGCTACACCCACACTCAAAAAGAAATCTTTTTATGGCTCATCATTTACTGTACAAGCTGTTACTTTATGGAATTCTCTGCCTATCAACATTCAAAAGGCTCAGACAATTGATTCCTTTAAAAACAAGTAAAGGAATTTTATCTCGCTTCCCTTCAGTGAAAATTGCTGTTATTATTTCTACTACTATCACCTTTAAATATTTTGTTGTGTATTATATGTATTTGTATATAAACAATAATTTTATTATATTAAGTATGTGTATTGCGTATTTATATGTATATATATATATATGTATATATATTAGTAAAATTTCTTTTTTCCTTTTTGTTGTACACCACATTCTTCTTTTTTTTCTTTTGCTTATTTCTCTCCAGCTGAAGGTTGCCTGGAAGAGATCGCTTTCAGCGATAAGGCCGCCGCTTGTGGCACTAGTTAAGGTGCAATTTGTTCTATGTACTGTTTTTTTAATATGTGTCAACAATAAAGAGTTAATCTATCTATCTATCTATCTATTTTCTCATGACTGAGTGTCGTAACTCCCCCGCAGAATTAATTCGTTAGGGGAGTTCTCTTGGGCAGATACATCGTGTTGGGCGCCCAGGTCCTTCCACTATTACTATTATTTCCACTATATTGAGGTCCTTAAACATGTTGGTTTCCTCACGATGTTTTCCTTCACCACTAAGCGAGTGCAAATCCACACATAATTTGAAAATACAACTCATTGGTGTAGGGCCGGACTCGAACCAGGGTGCGTCGGATGAAAAGCAGACACTGAAACAGCCGAGCTACACTCGCTTACAAAAAAATTAAAAATCGACAGCAAAATAAATTACCTATACAAGCCCGTCGTCCCAGTCCAAAAGCAGCATTGTACTGAGGAGCGAGCACAGAGTCCTTATTGAACCACCTCTCTGGTCGGAACTGGTCGGCGTCTGGACCCCACATGGGATGACGGAGGGACCCATACACACTGAGCATGCAGCCGTGGCCTGCTTTTAGGGTGAAGTTTTCTGAGAAGTATTTAAAATAATAAGATTAGTACTCAATTAAACTAGAACTCAACTTCTCAAGTAAGATTTAAAACTCTATAATAATATAATTATTACAAAAAAAATATAACATGTTTTGTATGATTCATCAATTAATATTCATTTCTTTTAAGGCACAACCAATTAGTTCTTGATCTATTTTATTCCTCTCTGTTTGTGCCTTAACGGAGTTACATCACGATTTTTGACATCAAGTGCATATAAAAGGTTCCTTGAGTAACATGGGTTACATTCATCAATAAACAATACGAGCGAAGCCGTAAACATTCAAAAGTAATGTAAAATCTAATTAAATAATAATTACGTACTTAATTTAACATCCCTATCAAGCTGCCTCATAATGATAGGCGCTGTTGGGTACAGTCGCAGTATTTCCTTCAGTACGGCTTCAATGTACACAAACTTGGATAAGTCGTCTGTATCTATGTATTCCTTGTCTCCGAGTACTTCGATGATTCTAGAACGAATACATAGAACGAATTATGATTTCAATAATTTGTGAAAAATAATTTAGCTGAAAATGATTTAATTGTAAAATATTATCTTACTGTGCGTATAGTTAACAAATTCATACCTACATATTAATGTAAAATTATAAAATATTGCCAACTGACCTCCAAACTACAATAGATAAACTTATTTTGCAAAAACATTGTTCTGTATCTTTTTATTGCAACTCACATAGGTACAAACCAGTAATATAAACTTGGTGGCCTCATAAAAGCGTTGTAAATCGAAAAATAAACAACAAAACATATTTTCTTTTCTTACTCTTTATAAGCTCTCTCTTGTACTTTAGGATGAGAACCAAGCAGTGTCATTGCAAACGTGAGCGCAGAAGAAGAACCTTCCTGACCAGCTATTATTATAGAACTGGTCTCTCCTTTGATAACATCGTCAGTTATTTCTGGGTTGTCATCAGCCAACTCCAAAATCAAGTCCATGAATGGTTTGAATTTTCCTGAAAAACAAACAAATTTAAGGCAAAGATCTGGTAACCGTTAAATATAAAAACAATAAAACAAGTTTATTGCAAAGATCTGGTAATCGTTATATATAATCTAGTTTTCAATATGACATCGAATAAAATAAATAATAAAAAACAAAACGCGGATTCTTAAAATATCACGATGTTACATTTTTGTACCTAATATGCAGATTAGGGATAAACCAAGCCACGATGTATAACTATACGTTTGCTTAGTATAAGGCTAGATGGCGCTGTGTGAAATGTCCCAGGATATTTATTATTTTAATATTGAAATGCTAACCGGCGCCATAACTTAGACAAATTTTGAAAGGAAAACTACCGGTTTGGATTGCAATTTCTAAAGAAAACCTGGAGGTGCCAAATAAAATGATACACTCTGTCTTGTTGTATACTTTGTATATATATATTTTTCCGCGATAAAATGTAGTTACTAACCTGAGCCATATACCGGGGCACTTTGAGATTTCCTTTTAGCTTTCTTCTCTCGAAGTATCTGAAAATACAAAATTATATCTTGCATTATTGACGAAGTAAAACGATTATCGTACAACCAGCAGGTTTATAATAGGGTTATTAATAACGAACTTTTAGAAACGTAATAATATTAACATAAGAGCAATTTTATGGGAGCGCTTTTTATAACTATCCGCAAGCCGTATAACATAAGTTGTCGTAGTAATTAATATATTAAGGCAACCCGTTAATACACAATTCATAAGTTGAAGCAATATACATACACAGTACACAACGCCTTGTTGAGTTATTGATCGATATTTCTATACGATTGCTCACATTTTTCTGTAGGCGTTATTGTATGTTTTGTTTGTATCCTGTGGTTTGCGTAAAACTTTCTTTTGAAGTTGTTGAACAAAGAATACACACGTTATATATTATCATGGTTCGTACCGTATCAGCCACTTCATTCATTTTTTCCACGACATCGCTCTCTTTTTTCTTCAACGCTGACATGTTAAAGATGAATTCACTGTGGTACCAAAACTTGAGGACTCTTTCATTTATAACTTCCAAACCTCTTTCTAATGTTGGTAGATACATCTCTGGGACGTTACCAATTTCATCCGCTGGTATTCCGAATGATGCATCTAGAAAACAAGATTATATATGAAAAACTTTAAAAAAATCTTTCGCACGAACGTTTTAGCTAAGAGCTAAGAAAACGTTTAAATTTTTCCAATAAAATAAAGAACGTGCGTATATTTCAATCATATTAAAGTTAATTTAGTTATGAATAATATCGAAAATTGCTATTTTTGTGGCACATGTCTCTGCTTATATTCAGACTAGCTGTGCCAGCGACTTCGTCCGCGTGGAATAGTTATTTTGGGCATCATATTTATTTTTGTAAACAACCTCTTCAGTTTTTGTAAATTATAGCTGTTACCCACGACTTGAACCGTTTTCGCAGCGGACGCAACGGAAGCCCTCAAAGATGAATAATTTTCCCCGTTTTTCCACATTTTCCATTGTTTCTTCGCTCCTATTAGTTGCAGCGTGATATTATATAGCCTAAAGCCTTCCTCGATAAATGGTCTATTCAACACAAAAAGAATTTTGCAATTCGCACGTAGTTTCTGAGATTAGCGCGTTCTACAAACAAACGCTTCAGCTTTATAATATTAGTATATATACGAAATACGAATTGTGTGTCGGTAATCGATGCAATGTAATAAAATAGTTACTTAATAAAACCGTTCTTGCTTCGTAATAAGTATGTATTCAAATCCTAGCCCAAAATATTATATCTACTTACCACATATAACCTGGAAATTGTTAATCCTCAAGTACTGTTCATGGTCGAATGGTTTTCCCATTTCTTTAGCAAATTGTTTGACTAAAACATTGGCGTGATGGTTGAAGATACCCACGAAGCTCTCTAGCACTTGTTGACTGAATGCTGGAGTTAGAAGCTTGCGGTATTTCTTCCATGTTGGCACTAAAAAGAACATAAAATTAATTAAATTTTTGTTGTATTTAATAGGGCGACGCTTGACCAGCCCCACAGTAAACAAACTCAGGTATTATTCGAGACTAGTGATGATATAATATGTTCGTCACTTCTTTACGCTAAAACGGCTTTAAATTTATGGATGAAAATCAAGATTGAGGTAAAATAGACCCTGGATTAATACACCAGTAATTTTTTGCCCTGGATTAATGCGAATAGCAAGCTGCTTATGTCCATGGATTATGGAATCTTCACCCTATATTTGAAATTAGTGGACTGCCGCGGTTTCGCTTGCATAATTTTTTGATGAAAAGGCTAGCTTTAGGCTTATGTCATTTCTAAGACCTCATTCTACCTACATACCAAAATCATGAGTTAGCCGTTCTTGAGTTTTGAGGGTTTAAATAAACATACAAATAGACAAAATTTCTAAAAATTGCTGTAACGTGTTCTGTTATGGATTTCTAGTATACCCAATTTTTTTTAATTTATTAAATGTTAAAAATTTTTTCTCTCTTTAGCTTTATTATATGTCTAGATAGAAGTGTAATTTAATTTAAAAAATACCTTCTTATGGTACATACTTAAATATTAAAAAGCGAGTGTGGCTCAGCGGTTCCGGTGTCTGCTTTACTTCCAGACGCACCCTGGTTCGAATCCGCCCTACACCAATGACTTGTATTTTCAAGTTATGTATGGATTTTCACTCGCTTAACGGTGAAGGAAAACATCGTGAGGAAACCGACATGTTTGAGGACCACAATTATATCCGAGGACATGCGTCTTCCGTGGAAGGACCTGGGCGCCCACCACGATGTATCTGCCCAAGAAAACTCCCCTAATGAATTAATTCTGCGGGGAGTCACGACCCTCAGTCATGAGGAAATACGACTCGAAGAGAGAGAAATATTAAAAAGATATCTTACCATCGCAAGCAAACATAGATTCCTTGATCACTGGTTTGAAAAACTCTTAAATGTAATACTTTCCAAGGCATGCGTTACTTACAGTGTAACAATCCTCAGGGTCTGTCAGAACTAGAAGAAAAAATATATATCGTAAAGTGAAATTATCACAAGGACAGTAAGTAATATTATTGTACGGACAGTTAATCATATTTTTATATTGTTATTGTTATCATTAAAAGTAGCTACAGTTCATTAACAATATTCTTGTCATTTGTATATCTCAGAACCTATCAGAAACTTTTTTTGTCACAACAAATAATATTATCATGATTTATGACGTGCGAATCATGAATTAATTCCCAGTTTCTTAAACGACGACCAGTTTATACGCTGATGTCTAATCAAATCAATTGATTGAAGCCATCATCGGTGGAAATAAAATTTTAATTGTAATTACAACGTGGATCAGTTATGTAGTTTCATGAGAAAAGCGTCTGCTCGTCGTCCTATACTATTAATCCAAATAAACCACACTTTAAAACTGAACCTCTCTTCACTTACAATATATTTTACGGCCTAAATACAAGGTGCTGGCTCCCCCCAAACTGTTGCACTCTGAACAAGCTTTGTATAATCCTTGCACCGTGTCTGAAAGAAAAAAATAAGTCTGTTATACTAAAAGTTAGAGTTTACGTCAAATTAAACAATAACGCTGACTTTAACAGAGACTACAATAACGCCTTTAATATGTACCTAAAAAAAATTGTTAACATTTAAATTAAAATTTGCTTCAAATATATTTTAGGTACATATATTGTTTTTCTTTTCATGTTTTATGTATTTACGATTATGAATAAATAGTTTATCAATCATTAAAAAATTAAGTTAGGTAATTAATTAACTTACGTAGGTAGTTTAAGACTACGTTTTCTATTTCTATTTTATAAAAGGAAAGTTAAATTTATTAAAATAATAAGAAACAATATTTACACATATTAACACTAATAGAACTAAAAAAGAGTATTTACATCTAAACTAAATTTAAACAATCTACATGTGGTATGGAGCCAAGAACGCTGGCTGCATTCCCACGCTGGATTGCTATAGAAATCCTTTTGCGCAAGGAACCAGCCAGCGTTCTTGTCTCTAGTGATGTCAATCCACATTTTATTTAATTTTTTTATAAAAGACTTCGTGCTTTTATCCCACGGACCAAAAGTTTCGAAGCCAAGCGGTACGAAAATATAATCAGTCGATAATGATGTATATTTTCGCCGCTTGGCTTCTTCTGCTGCGTCCGCCGCGGCTCCTGCCGCTTGTACTGTTCCACTAAGGCGAGAAGGAGCTAGTGTATCGACGCAAGTTGCGTCCCATACAAGAGCTTTTCCCCGCTCCCAGGGAATCAGTGTGAGGCCATCGGGGCGCTTACCATCGTCACGGACCATGCCAATCGGTTCAAGAACTGATGGTACGTTGACAGTGGCAAGTGCCCGTCTCACTATATCATTCAGCGAGCCGTGGCGGGAGAATCTGCCTGCACTGCGAAGGCATGAAAGGTACATATATTATATATTTTAATATTATGTTTAAGACTTGTAAATATATACTATTAGTTAGTTACTATATGTACCTTAGTAAAAGTTATCGGGGTAGCAAGTCCTGTCTTTAGTTAAACATGCACTTAGTCCTCACTTGTGTCTTTCAAACTAGTAC
Source organism: Macaria notata (assembly GCA_927399415.1). Classification (NCBI taxonomy): domain Eukaryota; kingdom Metazoa; phylum Arthropoda; class Insecta; order Lepidoptera; family Geometridae; genus Macaria; species Macaria notata. The sequence goes on along the minus strand of OV656738.1, from coordinate 12,373,113 downwards.
TAGGTTCCGCAAGTAATTCTCGAACAATGAACGGACGTTATCATAGGTACTTAATTTGTTATTATTTTTTCTGCCGTTTTAGAGGTTATGTTTTGCGAGTCTGATTCATTGACATCGGTTTTTATCGGGTAAGCACGCTCCATCTTAGGCCTTTGCTTACCATCAGGCAATCTATGGCCAAGAACAAACCCGTTTTAGTTAAATAAAATGCTAACCAGCCATCCTCGGGCGGGTACCGCTCAGGGTTAAATTATGCCGTATTTTAACAATTGTCAAATGAGTCAGAGACTCAGAGTTTGCCCAACTATTACTTTAACAAGTTCGTCAAAGCTAAAGCAGTAGTATTTTTAAAAGCTAATTTCGTTATTATTTGGCAAGCTCGATCCGATTAAAAAATATGTTGTTGATATCATATTTGTTTTCCTGTTACTATCTTAATTAACTTGTTTACAACTTAAGTATTGACGAGTTCAAGAAACCTTACGTAACATGTTTTTGTAATCTATAAAAAACTTACCGAAACAAAATTTGAAAAAATGGCCAACAACAGGTAATTTCCCAGGCAGTACCGGTGGTTCTGTTTTGTTTGTTTTCTCTAAAAATTCCCAGAGAAGGTACGCAACAAGTCCCAATACAAAATAGATGATCATGATTCTGGGTTATCTGAAACATACAATATTATTACGATTCCAAGAATCTACGACTATTTTTGAATCTATTAAATATAAAGTCAAAGTCAAAATCAAAGTCAAAGTTATATCACTTATCACTTAGATTATCTTTAGGCTTTTCTAAAGATTTTCTAAGTGCCCCTTTTTGTAGTAGTTAGAAGTAGTATGTTTAGTTTTCTTTCACTTGTTTTTATATTTTATTATTGTAAATAAAAAAAAAGTCAAAGTTATTTATTGGTAAGTTATTTTACATGTCATTGATTCAATCTTAAAACTTACATTTTTAAAATTAGTTACAACTATCCATATACCTAAGTACATATGTAGTTATAGATTATAAGGAACTTCATGTAATTATTTGCTTAATGTAATGTATACATTAATTAAATCAATATTATTATTAAATTATTTAATTCTAAAATATACTAAATAATATACTATATATACATACATATACTATACATAGAGTTACTGCCCCCTTAGACAAGAGGCGTATTCTAGCGAGTGTAGGTAGACTGACGAATATTTATGGAATAGAGAATGACCATTGTATGGAAGTGACGTAACATTTCCCCCCGCGGAGCGCAATGGTCTAAGGGGATGTTAACTAACGCATGACCTTATTAATATACGGTCAGCTTTTGTATGTCTAAAGCTACAACTTTTTTAAACGACTATTGGAAAAACGCGACAAAAAATATTTCTTAAATAATACTACTTACCTTCTCTTCTGTATGTTTAATTATTGTTTGTATGTACTCGTATATACTATCTCTGATATACTTTGTATGTAAAAACTTATCTGATTGCTTAATATTGTAAACACAACAACCTTGCTACTCTTGCCAGCATCATCTGAATTAAATTATTGCGAATCTTTACATATCTATACTAATATTATAAAGCTAAAGAGTTTGTTTGTTTGTTTGTTTGAACGCGCTAATCTCAGGAACTACTGGTCCGAATTGAAAAATTATTTTTGTGTTGAATAGGTCATTTATCGATGAAGGCTTTAGGCTATATAACATAACACTGCAACTAAAAGGAGCGAAGAAACAATAAAAAATGTGGGAAAAACGGGGAAAATTATTCATCTTTGAGGGCTTCCGTTGCGTGCGCTGCGAAAACGGTTCAAGATATCAAAAAAATGTGTCTGAAAGTATTATTCGTCTTAAAATGATCTAACAAAATGTCCGCAACTGTAAATGTCCATTTTCTGAGGTTAACTCACTAGAACCGTTTTTCTAGAAGTATTCCACGCGGACGAAGTCGCGCGCACCAGCTAGTCTCTTATAAAAAGGGTGCATCACTCATTTTTTTGTAGCATGATACGTCCAAACTTATACCTGTTTGACCGTGTATTAGTATGGTAAAGAGAGACAGATATAATTCTCGATTGTTTTGTGAAGGACGAGAAAAAAATACAATAATTTATCTATACACATAAAACTCAACGGGAATGACCGATTGACTGACATAGTGATCTATCAACGTACAGCCCAAACCACTGGACGGATCAAGCTAAAATTTGGCATACAGATAGATGTTATGACGTAGGCATCCGCTAAGAAAGGATTTTAGGAAATGCCACTTTTAAAGGGGTGAAATGCAAGTTTTTGGTTTTACTTCTTAATGCGATCGAAGCCGCGAGCGCCCACTAGTTATACATATATGTAATTAAATTTTACTCACAAAGAACGTCATAATGTTCATACAATTAAATACTGTCACCCAACTATTATATTTGTCGGCGCGTTTAATTCGAAGAGTGTTTAAGTTGATCTTAATGTTTGATTCGGAGAGTAGGCGAGTTGGTTTCAATGTCACTGTCAGCTGTCACAATGTTCGAAATGTGTTATAATGTTTGTGTCACTGTCAATAACGGCTGACATTGACTTGAGACTAACTTCGGGGTCCTGCTCTGACGCAACAACCAGCGCTAGTGCCGTGCGAGAGACCGCCATTCTTACTTGGGACGGCAATCGGTTCGCATCGCGTTGTGGCGTTACGTGTTGGTTGGAGTGTCGACCGAATTAGTGTAATTAGATATCAGACAATCTTCCTACAGTTGTATTTCATAGTTTAACCTCCAACAAATTGTAATATACCATCAATAAGTTGAAGTGCTACGTTTTATTTCTCCATGCCCCAATACCCATGCCCAGCCGGTAGAATTACTATTATGGATAACGAAGATGCTCCGCTGTCCCCACATCAGAAGTGGGATGATGGCAAAAATGGAGAAATAATTGATCGCCGAGAAACACAATGGGAGCCATGCATGTTCTGCCTACGTGAAAATCAGACCCACGAACATTATCAATTCTTCGTGTCAATAAACAAAAACGTGTGAAAGATAAAAAGCAGTTGGGATTTGTGTTTTACTGAAACTTATCAATGCGGCAACGATAATCCTCGGACCAGAGAAGACCATAAAGCGATTTCATAATTGCGTTGAAATTTACGAATATGTGTGCTGTGAATTGAAAGACAAGATTTGCTGTTCGGATTTGGTAGGAATTTTATATCTTCTAATTGGAAATGTCGTACAAGAAAGACTACGAAAGAAACGACAAAAAATATTGACAAGCAAGAAGATTACAAGATATGGACCGCATCGTGAGGGAGTACAAGAGCAGCGCCTGCAGCAGACTCATGCCACGTGGCAGTGATGCGCGATGCCGCTGCAGTGGCGTGCGCTCCGGGCAGCACATGGAGCAGCGGTGGTAGCACGCGGTCGAGCTGCCGCGGCCCATGGAGCAGCAGTGGTGGCATGCAGCCGGGCGACCACGGCACATGAAGCAGCAGTGGTAGCACGCGGCCGGGCGAGCGCAGCCAGGGTCGAGTGGTGACTGAGTGCAGCGTGCAACTTCATCGGATATCAAAGGTGATATTGTTTAAATTCATTACGTTTCTGGTGTTGAATGCTCTTTTGTCAAAGTAAGATTTGGTTGCAATTTGTTATAAATGATTAAAAGGCGTTGTTGAGAAAAACCATACCAGTCATTACGAGCATACAGCACTATATAATATGTTGTGTAACGATAAAGCCATTTTTTTGTAAAAAAAATTATTGCCAATCTGTTGATGATTGTTAGTGTGTAGCTATTTAATGATTGTGCAGTGATACATAAGTGTGAGGTCGTTTTATGTCCCATAAGAGGTCAGCTATGCACTGTGAAATTTAATTGAAATTCAAGATTCAATCTAAGATAGCGTTGTCATAATTTTAAAAGTTAGGAGTGTTGTCCTATTTTACGCAAGATATTTTAATGAAATCAAATCTTGACAGGATTCGTTGAGATTGGTCTGTTAGCAGTCCAGCTTTTCTGGGAGTCGCGCCCGTTAGGGGTTGAGTTTCGAGATAGGTACTGAGCAATTAAAATGAAACTAGATCTGAAATCATCCCTGTTTAAATGGTCCATATTAGATGCTTCAGTACTGGCGCGTATCCGTTTCTGTTTTCAGGATGCTGTTGTCACTTCTCGCTGCCAGCCAGTAGCAAGTCATGCCGCCTTCTAGCTGATGAGCTTGAGCACCGCCAGGGCAGGAATGCTGTCAGCGTCGTTCTGCGCGAACATGGGCTGCTTGAGACTGACACCTGATCATACTCCCGGTGAGCTCGTTTCCTTTTGGTTACTCATTAGTGAATAGTAAAACAGACAATCAAATTCTGGGTACTATGCGTAGGGATTAGAATAGAAGGCATAGTAATACAGCACAGGTACCCACGTTTTGAAAAGATAGATAGTTAAAATCAGATTCATAAAGATGTTCACGAAAATCTGGGCATAGTGCCTAGGAGTCTTGACGGCTTAATAGAAGTAGGTAGATACCTTTTTGATTAATTATGTTGACGATGAGGAGGAGGAGGCCGAGACGGCGGGTCAAAGTTAAAATAGTGAGGAGGTTTCATCAGACGATGATACGATATGGTTGCTAGTTCGCACACAATGACCACCACCTCGGCGACCCTCTCAGCATTGGGAAGTGAATTAGAGATTTAATTTTGAGATGTGACTTTGTTACGTATCATTCAACACCATTGCTTAAGAGTTAGTTGGTTTCACGTCAGATGAGATAACGTCACGTCGTATGAGATGCCGTCGGGTAGAAGCTAGAGATTTGGCGATATTTGCATGATGTCAAATATTGTCGTAGAGAGGTGCTCCGACTGCAGGGCTGTCCGGTGCTCCCTTGTCGTTACCTGAGAGTGGCGATCTTGGTGGTGGGGGCACCCTGCGGTGGCTTATTTGCATGAGGTCAAATAATGTCGTGAAGTGGAGCTGCAACTGCAGGGCTGTCCGTTGCTCTCTTGTCGTTACCTGTGAGTGGCGATCTTGGTGGTGGGGGCACCCTGCAGTGGTTTGTTTGGCGGAGTTGAATAATGTCGTGGTGTAGAGCTCCAGCTGCAGGGCTGTTCGGTGCGTCCTTGTCGTTACCTGTGAGTGGCGATCTTGGTAGTGGGGGCACCCTGCAGCGTTATGATAATATTCGCACGATGTCGAATAGTGTCTTGGGATGGAGCTGCAGCTGCAGGGCTGTCCGGTGCTTCCTTGTCGTTGCCGGTGAGTGGCGATCTTGGTGGTGGGGGCACCCTGCAGCGGTACGGTCATATTCGCACGAGGTCGAATAGTGAAGTTTTGTGTGATAATTAACTTAGTTGAAACAACATCTTGACGTGATCTCAATTTCTCGAAGCCAAATGTAGATACTGATAATATGTGCGTGTACTGAATGATATCTTTCGAAATTGTCAGGATAGACGAGCGAAATGACATTTGTGATCCCAGTTGTGTCTTTTCTTTAATTCCAGGTCATCTGCTGCTAGAGAAAACGGATCGCACGAGGACGTGCGAATGTCAGTCTGGCCGTGTCGGCGCGTTTAATTCGAAGAGTGTTTAAGTTGATCTTAATGTTTGATTCGGAGAGTAGGCGAGTTGGTTTCAATGTCACTGTCAGCTGTCACAATGTTCGAAATGTGTTATAATGTTTGTGTCACTGTCAATAACGGCTGACATTGACTTGAGACTAACTTCGGGGTCCTGCTCTGACGCAACAACCAGCGCTAGTGCCGTGCGAGAGACCGCCATTCTTACTTGGGACGGCAATCGGTTCGCATCGCGTTGTGGCGTTACGTGTTGGTTGGAGTGTCGACCGAATTAGTGTAATTAGATATCAGACAATCTTCCTACAGTTGTATTTCATAGTTTAACCTCCAACAAATTGTAATATACCATCAATAAGTTGAAGTGCTACGTTTTATTTCTCCATGCCCAAATACCCATGCCCAGCCGGTAGAATTACTATTATGGATAACGAAGATGCTCCGCTGTCCCCACATATTCTTATGTTTTGTATTTTTCAGATACGAAGCATTATCCACTCGCGCGTTCGGGTTACTATATTTACCTAAAAAGTATAAAAACGTAGTTAAATTTAAGTTTGATTACTTAAATAACTAGGGGATTTTTCCTAATCTGTCTCACTCACACCCCTTTATAGCACTGTGACAGGTTAGGATTGAATTTATAACACTGGTCATTCCTAACCTGTCACACCTCTACGCAACAAAGTTACTGTTTACTTCATTTGTAAAAAAAGTGGGTTTGTATTCATATATCTAGGCTTTTTAGTGTTAAGTTTTATTTCACAGCAGTTTATACACGCAATTAAGTACTAGACAATGCACAGTATAATTGATTAATTTAGTAGTCAAGATTGGTGATAGCTGAATAGAATAGCTGGAAAAAATGCATAAAATTGCATAGTAGAATTTATCAAAGATTGAGCATGTTGTGTCTTATTGTAAAATCTACCAATGTTTTTTTTAACTAAAATAGGTTTGCACATGACTATAGATTGCCTTGTAGAAAGGAATAGCTATTAGTTCCACTAAAATTATCTATTCCTTACTAAAAGGCAATCAATCTATATGTCGCAGGCATTTTGTATGATTCCGCCGTTTACATACAGCGTCGTCAGTTTATAAACGCTTGCTGTTATGTAAAATGCCGAAGGCAAAATGTATAATGCCTTGGCTCCTCCTCGCTTCACTCGTCGTCGCATGTGCGTGGTAGAAAGCAACCTAACGAACCTAATTATACCTCCTGTCACAGACAAGTGACTTCGCAGTCATATTGAAAACATCATCAAGAATAAAGACAATTATACAACAAAAATAACATTTTTACATAACAGCAAGCGTTTATAAACTGACGACGCCGTATGTAAACGGCGGAATCATACAAAATGCCTGCCACATAAACATAATAATAAAGCTGAAGAGGGTCAAAAATCTGAACATAGAAGATACCTAAATATGTTTGGATATAGGTACATTATATCGACAACAAAACACGTTCCAGCAGTTCTTATAATTTTCTGTTTATATGTGTCTCTGTTTGTCTATTTATTTACACGCTCATAACGCATACACGGCTTGCCAAACTTGTTTATAAACTGTATTCATGTTCAAATGAGTGCTTGAGTACTAATTTGAAGGCCTGATATAAAAACTATACCCATACCTAATCTACGTATGTATATACGGTACAGTTTGAGCGTGCGATCAACATACATGCGCTGTGACAAACTTTCAGTACATTTTATAACTTGCAGAGGCCCTTAGGGCGGCTTGATAAACTCTCGAAACCAGAGTCGGCCACTCTCATTCGATAAGAAGAAGAAGAACATTTAACTGTTAAAAATACTGGTGACTTGTAGTAACATATGACAGATTTCTAATAACAACATACCATAACCTGAAAAGGGTCATTAGGTCAAAAATATCAGACGGTCTCACCCAATTTAGTAAATCATCAAAAACACATTTACTTCTACGTCAAATCGAAAGGAGAAACACCAATATCGGCCCTGGATATTTCCAATAGTAAACCACAGATGTAACGATAGATGAAGCACATTTTCTTGGTTTACCATCAATTTTGCTAATGTAGGGAGACTGTGTAGACTGAGTAGGTAATATTATATCAAATCGTCATTAATATAATGTACATTTTATTTATTAATAAAACATATAATTATCTTTGTATTTCGTTATCTTAAAATTAATATAATAACATATAGGTTATTTTTTGATGGTCCAGAAATGATTGGATTTAGTAAGTAAAGTAAGTAAGCTATAAGCATACTATAGTTAAAGTGTTCAATAAGCATTTAAAGTGTTCTATAAAGTTTACTATTTATAAACGTTCTATAAGCCTTCTATAACTATAGTACCCACGTGGTACCGACAATAAGCCAAATCATTGCCATTATTAAGAAAAAATCAAAGAAGAACGAAATTAATCACAGATAATACGTATCTTAGTGCCAAATATATGCTAACTTTGTCATAAAACACAAAATTTTGTCTATACTCAGACACAAAGAAACGTCAAAGTTGTTGATATTCAGACGCGCAAAAATCAAAAATTTTAATAAAAATAAGTAAATAGCATCACTCCTGCTGCCCAGAGGATTTGCGATGCTGAAATAGCCTGCCGACGGGAGCTACATGAGGCCCAAATGGCCAACGAGCAACAAAAATTGAAATATTAAAAGAAGAGCTTTTGAAATTGAAAATAATTTATTATAAACTCTTGCTGCCCAGAGGATTTGCGATGCTGGAATAGCCTGCCGACGAGAGCTACATGAGGCCCAAATGGCCAACGAGCAACAGAAATTGAAAAATTAAAAGAGCTTTTGAAATTAAAAATAATTTATTATAAAAGTAAAACAGAATGAAATACATAGAAAGACTTTTATTAACATGTTTATCACTAATCACACATACTAAGATACCTTCATTTAACATTATCACATGTCTGTACCTACTATTAATTAATTATTACAAGAGCAGCAGTGTCATTGTGTACAATAAGGGCTAATCTTTATATATAATTCTGATTGGAGACACATAATGTCACCGGATCTGGTTTTACAATTCCACATTTTTCCTTGTTTTAGTTTTGGCTTAACAGTAAAATCATAGTAGGTACATGCACCAAAGCATAACTTTCTTTCATGTTATGTTCATAAAGATTATCACTTCTATGTATATATATGTAAATGTGTCACCAAACACCTAGCAGTATGTTCTTGCAGCCTCCTCTGAGAGCCAGTTCCATTACAGTACAGTTATATGCCAACTTCAACCACAGTATCATAAATATTAACTACTTACTAACTAAGATGTGACCTAATAAATGATTGCAAGATGGCGTTTGAGCGTCCACTTGCAACTTCTCCTGGCTCCTCTTGGACTACTGGATTTGCCTGGTGAGCATCTGAGTTACTTGCAAGCACAGCATCCCTCTGGTCAATGGCAATAAATAAAAAAATAAAAAATTGCGAGTGCTATTATTGTAGGCTTTACATTCTCCAATTTGCAAGTCATACCAAATAAAAGGCAATGAAAACGCTGTTTTAAAACCCCAAATCATCAAAAAAATAATTTATATTACAAAATTTGATTGTTTGTTTTTACTTCAAAGACAGCAAATCAGCTGACAGGATAGTCGGCCATCTTAGATCTTATAGCACCGCTATAGTACGGTTATAGTGGGGTCCTCGCTACTATAACTTTATAATAGACTTATAGAACTGTTTAGCGCTATAGTGCGTTTATAAATACCGATTATGGTCATTTTTCTTATAGTGATGTTATAGAACACTTTAACTGTTCTATAACTTTTTATAAATAAGACCGTAAGTATGTATTTACAAAAAAAGTATATGTGTAATATATCAGTTATCTTACCCATGATACAAGCGTAAGCTTAGTATGGGACTAGATGGCGCTGTGTGATACGTCCAAAAAATATTTATTATTATTTTATTATTAGTCAAAAATGTATTTAGACAATGCTCAAACTGTAATAAAATAAAATAAAATAAATATTCCGGGACATTGCACACAGCGCCATCTAGCCCCACACTAAGCAAACGCTTGTGTCGTGGGTACTAGATAACGGATATAATACTTATATACTTTTCTTTTTATAAATACATACTTATTATACATACAAACGACCAGACTCAACACAAGTAATTATAAATTTTAAAGTACATAAATACTTGTGTCATGCGGGAATCGAACCCGCGACCTCTAGATTAGAAGGCAGAGCCACTACCAACTAAGCTAATACAGGCCAGTCATAATCTCATCTTTTATTGAAACATTCCTCATCATCAAAAAATTGTTGAGTTTGTAAGATATTTGTGAAATCATAGGTACACCATATCAAGATATAGCAGACGTTTGGAAGCTTAACCAATATAGAATATTTAAATGTTGATTAATGCGTGCAGCTTGTATTGACAAAACTACTGAGAATAGTATTTAATTAAAAACCGGTAGCTCCTTTCAAATACAATCAAAAATATCTGGTTTGCGTCATCGTTGACGGTCATCGCAGAATTCATCGGAAGTGTCGCGATTGAAATAAAATCACATTGTTATAGTGAAACGATTCTGTATTGGTTTACGTTACGTTTGGAAATCGGTGCCGCGGCCATGCTATACTGGGTTTGGATGTTATAACCTATTTTAAAAAGGAGGACTGGAGATTTAATAAAATCTGAATTAATATTGATAACATTTTATTATAGCATATATCGGCACGGATAATTCACAATTCGCAGTAAAGCTTTGATTTCCTAGGAAAGCGGTGCCTTCATATAGCGGCCGTAATACAGCGGTGAATGACGTCACTAAAACGTCTATGTAAACGAAATGGCGCGGTTTCTTGGAGAGCGGTAACTTGCACCGTAATTTACTTTAATTATTTTTGCGTCCGTAATATCACGGCCGCTATACGATGGCACCGCTTTCCTAGGAAACCAAAGCTTTAGTAGTTGTTAACGTCATCATATTAACACACTTTCATTTAACAGAAAAAAAGATTTAATATATTTTAACAAACAAAAACTTTGAAATATTGAAGTTTTTGTTTGTTAAAATATATTAAATCTTTTTTATAATATATTATCACTTATTTGCTTAAGTTAATACACAAAAACCTTGGTAAGAAAAGCCGATAAATAAACTCATGAAAGACAAGATATCACAAAATCTATATAACCACCAAATAACATTAATATAAGAGTTACTAAATGTATTGTCGAAAGATTACAAACTGCTGAACGACATTCGTTAAGCCACGTCAGAGGCCCCTAAAGGCTTTTACAAATATTATTACAAACGTATAAATATAGTTTCTCATATTTAGAACTTAACTACTATTTAACTATGGAACAAGAACCACTGTAAAATGAACTCAGTATAACTACTTGTTCTGTGACAGAACTGCTGAAATTTCAATATCATGTGCAGTTTTGATATGATAGTTTTGTGACCCAAATTGAGAAGTGATGATAAACTTGTTGTTATACGAATTTTACTTTTATATTGTTGGGGTTATGGACTGGTATCGTTTAAATCGCTAGTGATACGATTTACAAATATGTAATAGATTTTCTTCTTACCTCACAATCGAGATGTAAAGCAGAGTAGTTAGCTCGGGTGTAAGCATCAATTGCACCCTCGAACTATAGGCGCACTCGCTGCGCTCGTGCAACTAAATATTTCGGGCTGCAATTGATGCCTTACAGCCCTCGGCTACTAATCTACTATTAATTTAAAGACATTGATCGGAAGTGGTTATATGACATAATTTATGTAGTACAATAAATCTGGCTAAGTTAAATCATAATAATTATGTGCCTACGCTAGTTTTACAATTAATAGATTTAACTATAACATATTCCATCTGCACATTCACTTACAATTTAATATTGCTGAATTTTTACTTTTAGTGGCCATTTTATCATAGCATACAAATTTAAAATCGTTATTGATTTATAATGTTTAACTTGTCTAAACATAATTTGTTGAAATTATAATCTGTGTAAACCATCAAACCAGTGTCTGATCAGAAATTATCTTAGTTTCAAAGTGATATGGTGCCCATACGCCGGTCTGATCAAGGTTTTCATTTCTATCGCCATTTTGTCTAACTCAGACGATATTACGAAACGTTTGATTATGTTGACCAGCGTTATCTTCATTGACATCATTGCATGCACTTTCCCTGAGAAAAAGAAAAAATATGTAAAATATTGCAGATATTGCCAGAAGTGTTCGGAAAGGAAACTAATAAACAAATATAATATATGCATTAGTAGATCATATTACCGATGCAAGAACGCCGTCCAAGTCCAAAACCAGCAAATAATTGTGGAGGTGGTAGAGAATCTTTCTCGAACCATCTCTCTGGTCTGAATTCCGATGCGTCTGGGCCCCAGATTGGGTGACGCATTGCCCCATGTAGACAAACCATACATCCATAGCCGGCTTTAAGAGTGTAGTTTTCTGTAAAATGGAAGTCAAGAATTTAGTGTTTGGTATTGAAAATATAAACAACAATACATTTTCGACGATGATTAAAGAAGCCACGATATTGCCTGACGATCATTCTCACTATGAAATGCAATTATATATCAAGTTGTTCAGCCGACTAAATAATATAAAGATAGTAAAATACTAGCTGTACCCGCGGCGTTCCTCGCGTTTGAATTCGCTATTTGCAAGTTGCAGCCTTCACTATCGAGATAGCTAACCACAGCGGGACAATGTAACGCGAGCAAAGCGAGCCAGATTTCTTTAACACTTTTCATATTCAATGGATTACCTCGATCAACAACAAACTCAATGTAGAAAGCAGCATCCAAATCTGACCAGTACTTCCAATTTTATGCGCTAACAAATGATTTCTATCGCGCTCGCTAGTGTGTAGTAAGGTTTTTTATTAGTTGATATTGAACAGACAAGCAAACGAAAATTCTAGAAACTTTTGAAACGTGTTCTGCTTTTTTTAAATATCGTCATATATATCGTCGATCCTCTACAGCTTTATTATATGTATGTATAGGTACTTACTGAGCTTGATGTCTCTATCTATATGTCTTATCACTACTGGGGCAATAGGATACAATCGCAACGTTTCTTTCAAAATTGCTTCTATGTACACAAATTTCGACAAATCTTCTTTGTCTATGTACTCTTTTGAATCTCCGAGTACATCTATAATCCTGTAAAACACGTATAGTTATACATATGTATTGCGACCATTAAAAGAAGAATTTAATTTATATAATTACTCACGAATCACGCACACACACAAATAAGTAGATTCAATAAAAACTAAAAATTCAAATGACCCAAAAAATTCAAATGAAACGGGCGAAACTAAGAAAGACAATTACTGTTTGATTCTTCCAGTTTTCTGTAGGAACCACTGCGTTTCTTGGATTGTTTTCTTAAAGTATCTACCTACCTTATTCATAAAAATCATAGGGGACTGTTTCTCAAAAATCAACTACTTAACGAGATAAGAATGATTGAAATCTATTAAAAACTGGCCGAGTAAGTGCATAACATAAACAGATCAACAATAAAGAGAGCTGAGCATTTCCTCTTTTAAAGTCGTGAACAACAAAACCAAATTCCGTTATATTCTTATATCTCCCCTTTGAAAATTAGTTAAAAGTATTGTAACTTACTCTTTGTAGGCTTGTTCCTGTATTCGCGGGTGGGATCCAAGTACTGTAAGTACAAAGCTCAACAAAGAAGCAGAAGTTTCGTAGCCAGCGCTTACTACTAAATTTGTTTCGCCTTTAATTTGCTCATCAGTTAGGTCTGGATTGCTATCAGCTAAGTCCAAAATTAAATTCATGAAAGGTTTGAGCTGTACTGAAATGGTAAATGGAAAACCGAAATGATTTAATCTCACTTAGGTTCATGTAGATGATCTTAAGAAGAATATACAAACGATCGTGTTAAAAACAAAACTTTCAGGCTCAGTTAGCATCTCGTAGATGTAAGAGTAAGGACATCATCATCATGACAAATTTGGAAGGATATGGCCCTTGTCTGTGGAGCATGTGCCATCCTTCCCGATCGTAACCTTCTAATACGACATGACGCCCGCCTTCTCCTTTACTTGGTCCATATATGAACTTTTCGGCCTTCCTCTTCCTCTTCAAGCTTCCAGTTTAGCTTGAATTATGTTTTTCAGTAAATTGATAAATCGTATAAAGTGTGGCCACCTTATACCATCTTCGCTCTTTTGTTTTGAATTGTCACCATTATTGTGCGATGTTCTTGGACCATGCTCAACACTTCTCCATTGGTTTTTTCTTTCTGTACAACCTATTTTCTCTAATATTTTTTTTAAAGATGAGAATTTTGCGAGAGGAATCAAACTCATATGAAATATAAAAATAAAACTATGCAAGATAAAAGTTTAAATATCAATTATTTTAATAGAACTTTAATAACATTAAAATTGCTTTAATAACTCGTACAAAATTCACTCTTATACATTCATCATTCATACCGAAACTGACCTGAGCTATTTTGATTGCTGTTATTCAATTTTTTTTCAGCTTTTTTCTTTTGTAGAATCTGTAAATAGAATGATAAAATTAGGAAAAAATACATTCTCTCTTATTTTTATATGAATAAATGTCCTTTGTTAACCAACATCTTAATAAACTTAAAGTATTACCACAGGTATTATTAAAAAAGAAACAAAAGAGCATAAAGTTGCCAATTTAAAGAAATATTTTGTACCAGCTGGTTCCCGCGACTTCGTCCGCGTGGAATAGTTATTACCATAAAAACGGGTTTATTGAGTTAACCTTAAAAGATGTTGCAGACATTTTGTTATATCATTTCAAGGGAAATAATTCTTTGATACATATTTTTTGATATCTTGAACCGTTTTTGCAGCGCACGCAAAAGACGCCCTCAAAGATGAATAATTTTCCTCGTTTATTCCACATTTTCCATTATTTCTGCGCTCCTATTAGTTGCAGCGTGATGTTATATAGCCTTTTAAACCTTTCTCGATAAATGGTCTACTAAATACAAAAATAATTTTTCAATTCGCACCAGTAGTTCCAGAGATTAGCGCGTTCAAACAAACAAACAAACACACTCTTCAGCTTTATAATATTAGTATAGATTTTATCTCCTTTAGGGGTGGAATTTATCAAAATCTTTTGATAGCGAGCGCTTACGTCATAGTAGCTTTATGCATGCAAAGTCTCAGTCCGATCGGTTTGAAATTGACAAAGTTTCATACAAACTTTCATCCCCTATTTTATCCCCTTTGGGGTAGAATTTATCAAAATATTTTCATAGCGAGTGCCTACGTCATAGTAGCTTTATGCATGCAAAGTCTCAGCCCAATCGGTTTAAAATTGACAAAGTTTCATACAAACTTTCATCCCCTATTTTATCCCCTTAGGGGTGGAATTTATCAAAATATTTTCATAGCGAGTGCCTACGTTATAGTAGCTTTATGCATGCAAAGTCTCAGCCCGATCGGTTTAAAATTGACAAAGTTTCATACAAACTTTCATCCCCTTTTTTATCCCTTTAGGGGTAGAATTTATCAAAATCTTTTCGTAACGAGCGCCTACGTCATATTAGCTTTATGCATGAAAAGTCTCAGCCCGATCGGTTTAAAATTGACAAAGTTTCATACAAACTTTCATCCCCTATTTTATACCCTTAGGGGTAGAATTCATCAAAATATATTTTTAGCGGATGCCTACGTCATAACATCTACCTTAATTCCAAATTTCAGCCCGATCCGTCCAGTGGTTTGAGCTGTGCGTTGATAGATCACTATATCAGTCAGTCAATCAGTCAATCAGTCACCTTTGAGTTTTATATATTTAGATTGCGACAGATTTTACTATATTCACAACAACGCACTGCACATAAAATCTGTCACAACACGACCCCCACACAGTATAATGCTGGTTGTGTGGATGCATCCAGCGTAGATCTTTCGTTGGGGCTGACTGTGACGTCACGCACGTACACGAAAAGGGCACAACACAACAAACATAACATACATAATTTATGTATGATCACAGTTAAAATTAAAAGCAAAGACATAGATACTAAACATTAATACCTATTAACAAACACTTCCCATATTAAAGCTGAATCTGATCGCATTTGGCGAATTGTTTTTGAAATTATAAAAAAAACCCTTTTGCTACTTCAAAATGCAGAAATTGTTAATAAAGACTCTATCAAGTTAATGAAACTTACAATCCTATTAGTATACTTATTGAAAGCCGTAATAATTGTTGTCGGTGCCTCCAAAACCCCACTCTACAGTTAAATTCTCTAAAAAAACGTCACATTTAAGCGCTACAATTACCAATCAACCATAACGTCGCCAGACTATTAGGAACCGAGATATGAGAATAACTTTTTTCTTGACCTTAATAACTTATCCCGCTAAATACTCGAATGTAGAAAGGTTTCCATTCCTTCCTATGAAATCTGTCAGAGTTTAAATGCCTCGGCTACAAGTCGGCTAATTTTAAATTCGGATAAAAAAGCTATTAATTGTGCAATTCGGATATTGGAAGGCATACTCTCATATTGTAAGTATACAATATACACAATTTTAATGTTTTGCTTCTTACCATATCAGCATAGACATTCATCTTTTCAACAATTTTCAACCCTCTTTGTTTCATCGGTGATAAGTTGGCAAGGAAATCAATGTGGTACCAAAACTTTGTGACTCCAGCATTGAATATATACGAACCCTCTTCGAATAATGATATAAATTCGTTTTTTATGTTTCCTAGTTCTTCAGTTTTCAGTCCAAATGATGTAGCTGGAAAGAGGAGAATCATATTCTATCATGCTTCATAACATTATATAAATGCGAAAGTGTGTTTGTTGACTTTTTGTTCCACTTTTACGCCGTCACGGAGCGACGGATCATCGTGGCTTTCGGTATTAAATAAAATAAAATAAATAAATATTTCGGGACATTACACACAGTGCCATCTAGCCCCATACTAAGCAAACGCTTGTGTCGTGGGTACTAGATAACGGATATAATACTTATATACATACTTTTCTTTTGTAAATACATAATATATTATGATTATTTACGATCTTGGGCGCAACATGGAAAACTTTTTATCTCGTAATAACGCGAACCAAGCCGAAGGCGCCAGCCAGTGTTTATAAAAGTACGTTATATAAAGTTTTACTTTACATCAATAAGAGTTGAGCAAGATTGCAGTAAGTAAAACCATAATCTGGGGGCACGGCAGTGCCCCCGCCAAGTCGAGCGCGAAGCAAACACTGCCGTACCATCCTTTTCTCGAACCGTTTCGCCGCATTTTCAGCCCCCTATTTGAGAACCTCTGGATAGAATTAAAACGCTAAAATTTTCGTCATCTAGAACTTCGTAATAACACACTTGAAATCTAGAATTTCAAGTTAGTAGATCAATTAGTTCCGAAGTTATGCTAATGCAAAGTTTCGCATTTTCGACACTGACTCACTCATGATCATCAAAATAGAACTAGTACTTCCCATAGACCTAGAGAGCTGAAATTTGGTACAGACGTAGATTTAAGCGCCCACATAAAGGAAAAACTATCAAAACAAGATTTATGGAAGATCTGGATTACCTGGTGACCCTGATGAGAAAACGCAAGAGTTCAGCCGAACTATTAGCGTTTTTACGAGAAATATGACAACGCAGTACATGCGACGTCAAAGTGAGCGGGATGTGAGGCCGAAGGCCGAGTATCACCATCAATTTGGCCATCAGACCCAAGAGTACCATAAGGGATCTCGAAAACTATAAGAGATAGCGGGTTGGTGCTTGAACTAAATATGATGAGAGCTGGTGTATCGGATCTTACAAAATCATCATCATCCAGAGCCAACTTTCTACTGCATTCAATTTTCTATATATAGTATATAACTGTATTCTACTCAATAAATAAAAATATTAATAACGGCAAAGTCACGTAAAATTAACTATAATTATAAATAAATCGCAATAAGGAACCTTAGACTTGGCTTAACTAATTCTACATTCATAACTTTTTAGAGATAAACAAGCAGCTCTATCGAGACTTGGCAAATTTTTTACAGAATGTTTTTGGTGTGATTGAATGTACACATTTCAACTCTTTTAATTATTTGTATGTTGAAACCCAATGAATTAATCAAGTTTCTAAACTAACATTTATTTGTATGTTTAATGTAAAAAATAGGTAATGAGACTCGGCTACTAACCGAAAACATATTAGATCGATAGGTTATGGCACTAATTAAACTTGTAGAAAATTTGTTCAATGACAAAATACTTACAACATATCGTCTCAAAATTGTTCATCCTTATGAAATTTTCATGATCGAATGGTTCTCCCAATTCCTTTTCAAAATCTTGTACTAATGAGTTTGCGAAATTGTTGAAAATCCCGATAAATCCGTCTAATACTTGCTGACTGAATGCGGGATTCAAGAGCTTCCGCTTTTTTGTCCATGTTGTGACTAAAATATTAATTGTTATTAATATATCAAACAGTTTCCAGGTATTTGTTTAAGATTTTATCTGTTTTAGATCTAAATCGGTTCACCCAATCGACAGCACAAAGAGGTTAATCTATTTTTTAGTTAGTTTTCTTATCCCATTGCAAACTAGTATGTATCCCAATGACCAACATATTAAAGGTGGTTTTTAGGGTTCATAGCCGAAGGGCGTAAAATGGAGTCCTTATTAACTAGCTTTAACAGTCACTTTCTAAATGCTAAAGTGTGCGAAGCAAGGAACCCTTTATGAATAAGTGCGTCCCGCCCGCAGATAATCACTTTATTAGAAGAAGAAGTCGATTAATAAATATTTTTTACCATCGCAAATAAGTATGCTATTAGCAAATATTGGTTTTAAGAAATCGTAGATGTAATGTTTTTCAAGGCATTCCGTGGACACTTTAAGACAATCTTCTGGATCGGTTATACCTGAAATAGAAAACATGTTTAAAGCCAATAATTTTAATAAACATACATAAAATAAAATAAAAATTATTAAATTTATTCATCTCAGCTCATAAATAAACATATTAAACTTGATATAGCAGACAATATATGAGACTAAAGTTGGATATTATAATCTTAAAAGAATGTATATAACTCTATAGATCTTATACTGATATAGTAAAAATATTGTTTACTTACAGTAAAATAACACAGGCCCTGTATACAGTTTAGCCACTCCGCCTAAATCTTGACATTCTTTTGAGATTTCTTCGATCGACTTAAACATTCCTGTTGGGAGGACATTGACATACAGGACATGCTATTACAAAGTACAAGACTATTTAGGACCTCAAATATAACTGTTATTACAATGTATTTAATTGATATTGTTAGTACCAACACCCGACAGGGTATAAACTAGAGATATTTGTATATATTTTTAAGACCACTGTAAAGAAACCTAGTTTTACTAACAATAAATGATTTTTACTGATTATTACTGACATATACATTAAATATTTTTTAAAAGATATTTTATCCCCACCAAATATGTATAGGGAGGGGTCTTATAATGTTGTTGTGTGTATCGTAGCCCCAGAACAAATGTTATTGTTATTAAATTTGATCCGGACAGTTTCTTCTCCATGTGTCAATCAATCGACTTATTTGCTTTTATTTATTTCCTCAAAATATAGTAAGTGTATTGTACATACTTTTCTTATAAACAACTTGGAATAAAATACACAAATAAAAAAACCTACCAACACTGCTACTGGATGCGACAGTCAACTTAAGAAAATGTCCCAAGATTGGCCATTTGCCAGGTAAGGTAGGCGGCTCTGATGAATTATCATTCTTCGATAATTTCCACAGTAGAAACACAAGCACACCCGAGGCAAAGAATAGGATCATTGTTAATGCCCTGAAAAATAAGAAAAACATGAACCTACATAAAATATTATGTAGGTGAAAATAGTTTGCCAACAGTTTAATAAATTATGACTTGCGGTCTACATTTAAGCCTTATGAGTAAATATGCAACGCGTTATCTAGCGTTTTAGAGCTTCCTCTTAATTATTTAATCTTTTCTTTATCAAAAGATAAAGAAAAGCTAATAATTGTTTGTGTAATGTGAAAATAGAATAACAGTTCACAAACTTACAGCGCTCTGGAAGAGAGAATGTCTTAACACCGTATATTAAAAATACTAGTGATTTTGTGTGGACAAACTAATGTGAAGCCAAATACTGGAACATTTGTTTTTACTGATATCTTGAAATACATATTATATCGAAGCAAAAACTAAGATACTCGCAAGCATTTGAGCTTTTTAATTAATTTTAAAGTCTGGGTAATTATTAAATGAAACATGCGAGCTTGCTGTGTTGCGATGATCGTGCAAATTTTCCCACTATTTGTAGCTAATGTGCTGAGAACTGTATAGTTGTTTTTGTAATGTATGTTTATTACTACTTTATTATGTATTTTTTACTAACAAATAAAACATTTTCTTAATTGATACGGATACCATTGTAAGCGTACCAATATTATATTGAAAAACCTTTAAAAGTAGCCTTAAGGAATGAAACTATATACTTTTGAATTAATAGTGCCAGCATTTCTTTCAATACAATAGTAAAAGTAAGTATGTAAACCGTATGAGAGTGGCCCACTCTTGTATCAGAGCTTTCAAGCCTCCAATAGGGCCACTGATATGGTTTATAACAATAAAATAGCGATCTTGATACGGTCCCTAAATAAAGATTTTATATTTTAACTGTATGTAATACATTTTTATCTAATAATATTACCTGCATGCCGGTCGTAAGTTTTAGGGTGGCCTTAGTTAGTCCTATAGTTGCAGAATTATTCTTAAGTAAGAAGCTTAGAGACTACCAACATTTTTAAGTAAACTTACATTATTCTGCTTGCAGTAGTGTTACTGATATTTTTCTTAAACAAATGCTATAAATGCGATCACGTTTCACTTCAAAGTAGGATACACTAATAATGAACTAAAATATTTATATGCAAGAGGATATGTATAAAAAGACGTTATTAAAATAAAATAAAAAATAAATAAATTATGCAATATCTAGCCTTGTGACATATAATGTATATTATGTAACTAAGCAATACATAATAATAAGTGGAAGAGGGTCAAAATCTGTACGTATAGAAGATGGAAATTTTATGGCATTTCTTAGAATTTTGGTTTAAGCGCTCATCACGCTAAATTGGCTAAACGTATCATCATGATTTTTGGTTCGTAGGTAGAATAAGGCCTTAGAAGAGTCTTATGCTACTTTTTAATCCCGAAATAACGCGAGCAAAGCCGCAGGCGTCTACTTGTTTATAATAAAGCTTTAGGTAGTCATTATCACTGCATCCAAAATTCTAGGTATTTGATAAATAGTCTATTATAATAATATTATCTGTTTACGTACATGACATTTGTTCTACGCACAAAAACAAAAAATGAGGAGTATTATTTTTAGTTCTGTTTCAATCTGCCAATTCATAATTTTCATATAACTGTATTCAAATAAGTATTTACATCAGGGGGGTGAAACTTAAAACAAAATGCAAATATAGAAACATCGTGCTGCTAATCTATATTTCTTGACCGCAAACGAAATAGTAGATGTCGCTTTAGTAAAAAAAACATACAAAGTTAAAGCCAAAGAAGAAAAAAAAAGTCAATCCAAGTGACACTGACTGACGTTTGAAAAAATATTTTTTGAAAACTTCAGTTGAAAAATCAAAGATCTTGTGCGAATTTGTTTGTGTTTTATTTTGTGATTTCTTCATATTCATATCAACAATTAGTGTGCTACAGTAACTTTTAATGTGACAATATACAGTTGGTGTCCAATGTTAGCCGGGCAAATACTATAATGTGATGGTGACGATACAATCAAAACGTCGGTGCAAAGTTAATACTCTTTAGTATTAACTTTGCACAACATAATTATTTATATTACAAAATAGTAATATAATATTCTGCGTTTTATTTTAACTTCTAACATACCTATATATGTAAGGAGCAAGATGTAGGTAGGTGTTTTATTTATATTTTAGGCTATAGGATATATACGTAAGTATTACTAGGTATATATATAAAATATTCGTTTTGGTCAAGAAATGCAGAGGGCGCTTTAATTTGATTGGCATTAAAATTGCACAAGATGGCTCTCTATTCCTGGTATATTATATTACTCTATGGCTTCATCTCTTCTACGGGTGCCACGGACATGGTGCTCACTTGAGAATGAACGATGGAACTTACTTTCATTTCTACATTCAACAGTCAACGTCACTTTTAACATTGGCATTTAAAAAGACAAATGGAAACAATCCTCCTTATCATTATCTTTTCACGTCAAATAAAAAATCAATAATACCAAATTATAATAGTAAATTATAATACATTTTGTGTAACTTATTCTCACTGATACGAAATTGCGCGAATAGCGTTCGAAATATAAAAAAAAGGGAAAGAAAATCATGTATGGTAGCAAATAATAAAAATAATGCTTTTAACACAAAAAACAAAGGCATACCTTGATAAGATAATAAATACCAAAGTCATATATTAGGCAATAAAAAATAAATCACTTAATAAGTATTAACCATTAAGATAAGAATATGTTGATGAAACTCTGGAGTTTTTTTTTGTTTTCCTCCATACAGCAGCGCCACATCTCTACTCCTACCTAACTCCTGACCTTCGTGGCTCTTAAGATCTTACCAACACAAATAAATAAAAAAGAAATAGATTTAAAATGGTCTACAAAAAGTCCGCAATGGTAGTATTATGTTTAGTTTGTCTTCTGGGGATAACCCACAATACCCTATTTTTATTCTTTACGTTGTACGAGAAGTGTATGTTACATTAGGTCTCGAAAACTACGCGACGGGTTTTGATATGTTTTTTTACAGATAGTGTCTTAAGATGACGGTTTTAAGTTTTTAATATATCGTGCATAATGTATCTACCCGTGCGAAGCCGTTTTATAAAAAACAAGGCGTGCATCACTTGTAGGGTTCCTGCCGACGAGTCTCACCTAAACGCAAACAATTTACTCCTATACTTAATAATTTCTTTTATTAACAAAACAAAACATTTCGCTTCCAACACTGAGCTTAAGTAGGTCATTCGCTTTTAAAATTCTTGTAAGTAGGTTATTTTCACTGTGGCTGTAATAATAATAAATAAATAGGTAAATATAAATACTTTTAACTACTTGAGTCTCGCGACAGACTAATGCGGAGCCGCGAATGGCGCCGAACGCGCTCGACTTCAGCCGAGCGCATCGAGTTGGCTCCGCAATGGATGATCGGAGCGAGACGGCGTAGCTGTCAAAATTGATGTTAATTGTTTAAAACAATGATAAAATGAATTAATTATGAATGTTAATAAAATAACTATCAATGACATAAAATCATCAAATAAAATTATGGACATAGGTGTGCCACAGGGATCGATATTAGGACCTATCTTATTTCTTATATATGTAAATGACTTAATAAATATTATGCCTGACTGGACATACATAAGCCAATTCGCTGACGATACACATGTAGGACTAATTAATGATAAAAATAAAGATAGACTAGAAGAAAAGAATAGTTAGCAAATATTACACTAGAACAAATAATAATCGTTAATAAGTTATTTATTATTTTATTTACATTCATAATTAATTTAAGTTATTTATTATTTTATTAACATTCATAATTAATTTATTTAATCATTGGTTTAAACAATAATAAGACCAAAGAGTTTTACAAATAGAGACGTTACACCCATTAAAAATCGCCCTAGCGCGTGGCGAAATTATGCTATAGCTATTTAGGTAGTATATACGCAGCGTTGTTTACATCATTCAGGAAAGCAAAAGTGGTCAGAGATATATAAAGCCCCGTTGTGAGAAAGAGATAAACGTATGTTTCTAGCTACGTCAGCCGTCAATCGTGTATTCGAGTCGCTATTTGTCTCTTTCGTGGAGATGGCTAAGTGGCAACGCGTCACTGGTTGATTTATAGTAATATTAAATGTTTGTATTTTCATTTTAAAAGGATAAACAATAATTACAAACGAAACGACACATCCTTCTTGCTTTTGGCTCAGCATGATTTGTCCCAGTGTAATTATTGCACTTTCTAAACACATACGATGGAATTGTGAATATTTTTTACTGATAAAAAGTCGCGCCGTCAACGTGCGTCGCCGCGCGTTGCTTCGAGGCGACTGAGCCGAATCATGCTACGTAGGCTGATTTGAGTTCGCTACAAATAACGGGGTATAAACGCATCTACCTCAGTTTATATAGAATATCATTGAATAAGACATCAATTTTGACAGCTCCGCCGTCTCGCTCGTATAACCATTGCGGAGCCAACTCGATGCGTTCGGCTGAAGTCGGGCGCGTTCGGCGCCATTCGTGGCTCCGCAATAGTCTGCCGCGAGACTCAAGTCTTTTTACTGCCTAGCTGTTTAATTTGAATATGTGCCACTGGCAACACAAAAATATAACCAAGAAATTTCGTAAATTTTGTTGTGTTATTAAAATAAGTAAATCAAAATAAAATTACAGCTTTACTAAAAGTAATTCACATTTGCAAGTAAATCACAGAGTGACATAACACACAACCAAACAGTGAGTAAAAATTACGAATTCTTTATGTGGTGACCTACAATAAAATCAGTCACAATAATTTCATTATATTACCTACTCTATGGTAATTTCTTAGCAAACCCAGAACATTTTCTTGCTTTGTTGGACTAAATGGAAAGGTATATTTATATAACTTATTTTAACTTATTTTATTTAAATTACAACTACAACGAGTACAAGCTCAATGTCTATAATTATTGTTGATATTGTTTGTGTGACCTAAGTGTATTATTTATATACTTCTTATTGTATGAACAACATGTGGTTAATTTCCTTTAAATAAAATATCTATATATTATATTTCAGTTGAATTACCGCTGGTATATTTATCTGACTGCTATTACCCCACCGGCCCAATCACTATCTGCGGCAGGGACGCCTGCTGCAACACTAGCTGCAGCACCGACTCCAGCTACATAGCAACATCGGCGCCAGCTGCAGCTGTACCGACACGAGGCCGTAGCCGCAGAAGACACGACTCATCTGCATCGCCTTCAACGCCACGCCATCATCGTCACTCGTCCTCGGCACGCAGAAACAGGATGACGCCTTTAGAAAGCACTGCTGCTCGATTTTCTTCTGTTGAGGAAGGGCGACTTGACATGGACCGCATACACGACCAGCAGAGGTTAAACCTCGAGGCAGAGATTGTGCCTATAATTTTATAAATAAAACAATGTTTTTATATTCCATGTCATGCTTTTTATTTGCAAAAACCTGATTCAATTATAGAACCAAATGTTACCTACTGAACTTATATTAATTCTAAACTACGTATAACACTCTTACGAGGTATACTTTTATAATCTATTTACAATACTAGTACGGGTGGCTCTTCCCAGCACTAATTCCTGCTGGAAGCAGTGGCGTGAGCCGGCACTCTATCCTCATCATCTTCAATTTTGCTGGCAACTTGTGGATGGTAGCGAAGATCAATATTCTGCCCCATATAATCACTATTTAATGCTTCTACAAATTGACTGATACAGCGGCTAACAGTTCTCTGAGTTAAATGATGAGTGACACCAGCGATTCTTTGGTAAGTATGAACCTGTTGCCAGGAAGCTCAGTGTACAGAGGACCTGCAAAAGAACAAATATGATTATCTTTAAATCTAGGTGTAGCCTTATATTATAGTAAACTTTACATAAACTATAATAATAGCTACGTGTTGAAAGATTCACATCATAGTTACTTACCTTAATTTCCAATGGGATTTCTGCTGTGCCCCGTAATAAAGTATGGTCATATAAATCTTTATAAAGGTGTTTTTATTCAGTCTAAATCTCGCAATAAAAATAATTTCTTGCATTTCACTTAAGTTTCCCAAGGACAGCCTTTCTTTTTTCTCTGTTGACGCCTCAACCACGTACACTTCTTCAAAATGTGATCGCAAATTTATGCATATTTTCGCAGCAAAAAGAAAAACTTTTTCAAAATATTTCACCAAATGACACAACTACGCCATTTTGAATGGCTTTCTATCCGCTATCGCAAGGCTAACGCCAAGGTTTTGGAGCACGCTCGAAATTGGCGCTCCCCAAGAGAAAAGCTTGTCATAATGTGGCATTTGGCTTCCTCTTTTCTATGATTTGTATGGATAATGACCAACTTGTTATTTCGATTCCGTTTCTAATCGTTTGATCACTACTTTTGATGACATTTATGAAGTTGTCCAAGAATTTTGATATCTATTTTACAGGTAAAAACAGGGAGCGTCACCGTAGGTGAATTCCATACATTTAATCTTTCTAAGCGTTTGGCGCTATATCTATAAACGGCTCTTGTCTAGGCCTGCTGATTGTTATAAAAGTCAAGCTATCATTACATAAGTCTTTGAATTAAAATTGTTGGACTTGAAATGATGAAATAAATGAGACAAGCCATGACATTAATAGTAGTTTAGTAGCCAAGGGCTGTAAGGTATCAATTGTAGCCCGAGATATTTAAGCGTACGAGCGCAGCGAGGGCGCCTATAGTTCGAGGGTGCAATTGATGCTTACACCCGAGCTAACTACTCTGCTTTACATCTCGATTGTGAGGTAAGTAGAAAAAACCCGTATTACAAGAATAAAACATTCTAATGGTTAAAATTTATAGTGAAATGAGAACAATTTAAAACTTTAGTGACAGGTGTTTTATGGGTATGTTAAAAGTTTGAGATTGTGATATTTGCTGCTCACGGACAAAATCAGAACTTACTCGATTTTCTTCTCGCCAATTCATGAACTCGTCGTAAGTTTTCAAATATCTCTCTTTAGAACTTTCAAGCAAAATATTGTTAATTGCTACTTCAGCTTTCATATTCATTGAATCAGGAGTGCAGCTTACATAATATATCGTCATCACTTGCAGAACTCATGTTTTTTTCCTAATTAGCACGTATTTAGAAAAAATCCCAAAAACAAACAACATTTAAAATGAAAGTTTTCTATTCCCGCCTTTTTTCATCTTTTTTGTCAGGAACGAAATGGAGCATCGCCGGTCGATATTTAAAATTGATGACTATTATACTCATACGAAGAAGTTTGAGTTTGAATAGCGAAGCGACCTCCTTTGTCTACTACTTGAACTTTTTAAAAGAGTGAAAAGTTTTTTTTAAATTACTTACCCCCCTAGGGCTTTTCTAGCTACATTATTACCCTAGAGCGCTAATTGGTTACTTACAAGCCCCATTTGGGGGTAATAAGGACCTACTTACCGAACATGAGAGATGTAAATACCAATATATGTATTGTGTATGTATTGAGTAGTCATGCATTAATATTATCTGAATAAATAAATAATTTTAATTTAAAGACATTGATCGGAAGTGGTTATATGGCATATATACCTTATTACCCTTTTCTGTATCCATCTCTCTTCGTCTATGGTATGGTAGATACCTACCATGCGTTGGAAGTAAGGCGAAAATGCAGTTTGCTATTGCATTACTTCCAGCTCTTGCGCGGATCCATCGACGATCCTAGTGTTCTATCCCGGCTATCGCTGGCGGCGGGAGCGCGTGCGGCGCGTGCATGCTGCCCGCGCCGCCCGCTGGCTATGCCGTGCGGGGTGGTGCGCACCGCCACGGCGCGGTACGCTCCCACAACACATGCTGTCAGTCTGCTTAACGACATGCTTGCACAGATGCCAGATCTTGTTGTTGTAAGTAAGATAAGTTGTTAATCATAGGTATGTATAGGACCGGGGCAGGTAATTTTGTAAAAATGACTAAAGTCCTGGATAGACTGTTTAGTTTATTGTGTGATATGACTAATACCAAAATTCTGTTTTTGGGAGATTGGAATGTTGATTTTCTGGTAGAATCCTCAGAACGGACAGCAATAAATGACATCCTAAAGACCTATAAATTTAGAAATGCTGTAAATTTCCCAACTAGATTTGATAAAGGGTCTAAATCATCAATTGACTGTGTGGTTACTAATGTACCAGAAAATAACATTAATATTGAGCACATCGCTACAGCAACTGGGTCCGACCATGATGCTCAATTAGTATACTTGAATACTGCCAAGAAACACATACCAAATTTATATATATTGAAAAGCGTTTTTGTGAAAATTATCAAATAGAAGAGTTATGTAACTCAATGTTAGCTACAGACTGGGACACATTATTTAGTGTGTATGACAGCTCCACATTTGAAAAGTTTTTTAATAAATTAATATGGTACATGGATGTACATTTACCAATAAAAACAAGGCGTATAAGAAATAGACAAAAATGTCCTTGGATCTCTGAAGATATAATAAAATTACAATTAGACATACATGACTTATATCAAATTCAGAGACAGTACCCACAAGTAACATCCACTCAGGATATAATAGAAATAAAAACTAAGTTAAAGAATAAACTTTTAGATGAAAGTAAGAAAAAACACATTGAGGGTAGAATAAATAATGCGAAAAACCCCAAAAAGGAGGCGTGGAATGTAATTAAAGAAGAAACAAATAAAGATATAAAAGAATGGACATGGGATCTATTGGACGAGAACAAAATAAAAGTAAATAAAATAAATAAATAAATAATTGTATGATTACATACCTATTATTATGTTTGACATGATTTTAATAACAAAAATTTAAGTATGATAATAATAAAATTGACATTGTAATAATTTCTAAAATTTTATTAAAACTAAATGTTATAAATTCAATTTGACGAGATATTGTAATTTGTGTAGCATATTTTATGATATTAGTACTTATACCTATGTTGCAACTTTACATTATCAATAAAGATTCTTTATCTTTATATTTATCTTTTTATCTTGATATATTCCATTCGAAATTTAAATTTATATTACAATGTTGTAGTATATTTATTTGTAATAATAGGAAAATTTACCATAAGTCTAGGTATAGGGATAAATTTTAATATAAGTATATTTTTTAAGGTTGGCCCACAGCACGCTTTGGGAAACTGTAAGTGCTGTGGGCAAGTGAACAGTAAATAAATATGCATGTAGTACATTAAATCTGGCTAAGTTTTAACTCGTAATATATATGTGCCTACGCTAGTTTAATAAATATGTAATAGATTTAACTATAACATATTCCATCTGCACATTCACTTACAATTTAACATTACTGAATTTTTACTTTAAGTGGCCATATTATCATAGAAAACAAATTTAGAACTCTTATTGATTTATTATGTTTAACTTGTCTAAACATAATTTGTTGAAATTATAATCTGTGTAAACCATCAAACCACTGTGTGATCAGAAATTATCTTAGTTTCAAAGTGATATGGTGCCCATACGCCGGTCTGATCAAGGTTTTCATTTCTATCGCCATTTTGTCTAACTCAGACGATATTACGAAACGTTTGATTATGTTGACCAGCGTTATCTTCATTGACATTATTACATACACTTTCCCTGAGAAAAAGAAAAAAATATGTTAAATATTGCAGATATTGCCAGAAGTGGTCGGAAAGGAAACTAATAAACAAATAGAATATATGCATTAGTAGATAATATTACCGATGCAAGAACGCCGTCCAAGTCCAAAACCAGCAAATAATTGTGGAGGTGGTAGAGATTCTTTCTCGAACCATCTCTCTGGTCTGAATTCCGATGCGTCTGGGCCCCAGATTGGGTGACGCATTGCCCCATGTAGACAAACCATACATCCATAGCCGGCTTTAAGAGTGTAGTTTTCTGTAAAATGGAAGTCAAGAATTTAGTGTTTGGTATTGAAAATATAAACAACAATACTTTTTCGACGATGATTAAAGAAGCCACGATATTGCCTGACGATCATTCTCACTATGAAATGCAATTATATATCAAGTTGTTCAGCCGACTAAATAATATAAAGATAAAGATAAATAAAGATAAAGATATATTTATTTGCAAGATGTAGTTTGATAATACAGATGTTGTGTGAGTGCTAAAAATTTGGAATCATACATCTTAACCATTACTGGTATGCAAAAAATTATGTCTGGAACAAAAATACTTAGATGTCAATTGAGATAATATTAATGAATGTTATAAATTAGTAATTTTATCATTGAAAAATAGCTTAATAGAATAATAACATTTAGACACTAAAAAATTAAACAATTCCCTTTTAAATATTGACAAATTATGAATTTGACGGATTGATTTCGGCAGATGATTAAAAATTTTTGGTCCCATACCTAAAATACTTTTCATAAAAAGAGCGGTTTTATGTTGTGGTGTACATACTTTGGTATTCAATCGTTTACTCTTTGCAAGTTTATACATATGCAAATTTTTCTTTACAAACATTGCAGTCTCAAATAAATACAGACACGGAAATGGCAAAATTTTTAGTTTGGAAAAGTATAGTTTACATGAGTCCATTGGCCGCAAATGACAAACTGATCTTAGACATTTTTTCTGTGCAATAAAAATAGCATTCCTCTTTGAACAATTCCCCCAGAATATAACACCATATCGTAAAGTAGACGTAACATACGCATGGTAAGACACAAGTACAGCTTGTTGATTTGCTACTTTGGACAACCTATACAAAGCATATGCGAAACTACTCAATTTGGTGCATATTGCTTCAGCCTGTTTCGTCCACTTTAATTCACTATCTATGAACAGACCTAAAAATTTAGTAATGTCAATATTCTCTATGTCAATATCATTATAATGTATTTTAGATGTCAGTTTCTTATATTTATAGAATGTCATAATATTGGTTTTACTTAAATTAATTAATAGATTATTACATGTCAACTATTTGATTATTCTATTTAAACCTGAGTTAATTTCTAGTTCCGGAATCTCGTTATTTTATTTACAAATATTGCTGTACTGTCATCGGCGAATAGTACCATAGGATGGTGTATAACACTAGGCAAATCATTTATATACAATATAAATAGAAGTGGTCCCAGCACGCTGCCCTGCGGCACACCACATTTGACATATTCATCGGTAGAAGTGTACTTTCTTTCATTATTTGATTTAGGGCAAATTCGTATAATTTGGGTTCTCTGTACCCTGTCACTAATATATGATTTTATAAGTTTTAATATATTACCTCTGATTCCATAAGATTCTAATTTATTTAATAAAATACCATGGTCCACAAAATCAAATGCTTTTTTTAAATCAGTAAACAAAGCTACAACTGATTCCTTTTTCTTTACATCCCAGTATTATTTTTTGTAAAAAGTTATAAATAGCTATATTTATAGATTTATTTTTCCGGAAACCAAGTTGTTCTTCAATTAGTATATCATATTTATCTAAATACGCATAGATTTTTAAATGGATATATTTCTCAAATATTTTTGAGAAAATTGGGACTAATGCTATAGGTCTGTAGTTGGCAATGTTATCCCTATCCTCTTTTTTATATACTGGCTTAATAACTGTTAATTTCAGTTTATCGGGAAAAATACCAGTATCTATACATAAATTGTTAATGTGATTCAACACTGGAGATATAATGAGTGAGACATTCTTTATTACTTTAGTAGATATATCGTCATATCCCGTACTTTCCGTGGATTTCAGTGACATAACAATTTTTAGAATTTCGTTTTGAGTTTAATGAGGCATATACATAGAGTTTGATCTATTAACATGAGACAATTTAGCCTTATTTCTATTTAAATTATTTAATTGTACTTGATTTATGTAAAAGTCATTAAAAAATTGCGCAATGTCATTGGGATCTGTCAGAATTTCATTATTACATTTTATATTTTGTGTGTCCATATTAGGAGGTTTTACATTTGTATTCTTATTTATTACATTCCAAGTAGCCTTTGACTTGTTGGATGCAGTTTGAATTTCATAGTTATTCCTAGATTTTTGTGTTAAATTCATTATATGTTTTAACCGTTTAGCGTAATTTTTAAAAACATTTCTATTCTCAATACTTGGGTACCGTCTATACCTCCATAACAACATTCTTTTTTTAATTGAACATTTCCTTATACCCTTAGATAACCACAAAACCTTTTTATGTATATTATTTTTCCGTCTTATTAAAGGAAAACAAAGATCGTACAACAATTTAAAGATGTCATGGAAATAGTTAAAAGCTTCATTTGGGCAATAACTGTCATAAACTTCTTTAAATGATAAGTTACTCAAACATTCCCTAAATTTATCTAAATTTTCTAAACTATAGTCTCGCCTGTAAGAGTACCAATACCGAAAAGGAAAAAATGTTTTGACCGGACAGTTAAAATATTGTGCTTTATGATCAGATAAAGCCAGTTGCAAAACCTCACATGAAGATCCGCGAACATTATGCATAAAGTTATCGAGACATTTTCCACTAGCTGGCCTTGTTGGCTCATGTAATGATATCTTCAAATTATAGATTTTTAGAATGTTTTCAAGAGTTTTCGTGGTATCATTATCTTCTAGAAAATTGATATTAAAATCGCCACAAGGAATAACTTTTTTCTTTTTGACACAAGTACAATAAAGAATATTTTCTAAACAGCTGAAAAATACTTTTTTTGATGGCTTATCCGTCTTAGGTGCTCTATAAACACAAACGAATATAATGTTGTGTTCATACAGTTCTACTGCACAACATTCTACAATATTCACTACACTGAAATCTCGTACCTTATTTATTTCTCTGTATTTATAACTTTTATGAACAAGTATGCATGCACCACCACGACGTGATTTTCGACAGACATTTTTAGCTGCTAACGCAAAATTGGGAATATCAAGATTCCCTGAGTCAGTACTAATCATATTATGTTCAGTAAATCCCAAAGCATCGACATGTTTCTTTGTGTCATAAAGTTTTTGAAGTTCTACTGTGAATGAATTTGCTTTATTAACTAAGCCATCAATATTCTGGTAAAGGAAGCGAATACCATTTTTAGCCAAGAAAAAACTGATCTTGTCTGTTACTACTACTTAAATGTGCTCCAACAATTGAATCGTTTCTTGTTATGATAGAATTACTCATATCATTCTCGCTCAACGGACTCTTAACATTATCGAAGTTTGTTTGTGTACTAGCTTCAACCACTAAAACCTCACATTTCCTGTCTGTTTTCATTTTCAACTTAGTATCACGTAGCTTTGATCTATAATCTTGATGCAACAATTCTCTTAATACTAGCTGACAAAATTTATTACGAATAATATTTTTATTTGGAACATTTCTGCTATAATCCATGTCTAAGTATGTTACATGCGAAAATTTGTTACAGACGTGTCGTATTTCATAATTCAATTTGGGCTCATTTAAAAATTTATTGAAAGGGACCTCGCTAACAATAATGTTTGTAAATTGAAAGTAATTTAAAAAGCTTTCCATAACAAATTTCAGATATTCGGGGTTTGAGTCATTCATGCCTCCTAATATAACAATGTAGTCGTCTCTAGTCAAACTCATCAATTTTTCCTTATTAGAATCTAGGGCGTGTTTAAGATCAGCATTTGGCTTCCAGTAGGCTGAAACCAAATAATTAAAACCAACTAGGTAAATCCTGTAATGCTTTTCGTAATCCAACACCCTGCTGGTCGGCCAATATTACTATCTGCTTCATATTCATCTGGTTTTCGGAACTTTGAACATTGCCTAGCTTATCCGTTTCTTTGCCTTTATTCTGGTCCGCTTGCTGTGTAGTACGGGGTGCTAAACTTCCAATGCTTTGATCCCCACTCTTTGCGGACGAGTATAATTGTTTATTCTGTTGGTCAGATATTATTTTTTGTAGTTTTTCATTATCTTCTTTTACCGTATTGTACTCTTGTTGTATTTTTGTATTTTTTTTCGATATACCCTTCAGCCTTTTATACATCTGTAACTTCTCCTTACGCTTACACTTAGATAGAATTGAATTAGTTTTTCTGATTTTTCTTGATTTTTTAAATAATTAAAATTGCCATTTTTTTCTTTTTCTGCTTCCAGCCATTTTTGTAATCTGATTATTTGATCATTCAATTCCGTAAAAGATAGTAAAATTCTAGCTGTACCCGCGGCGTTCCTCGCGTTTGAATTCGCTATTTGCAAGTTGCAGCCTTTACTGTCGAGATAGCTAAGTGGGACAATGTAACGCGAGCAAAGCGAACCAGATTTTTTTAACACTTCATATTCAATGGATTACCTCGATCAACAACAAACTCAATGTAGTAAACAGCATCCAAATCTGACCAGTACTTCCAATTGTATGCGCTAACAAATGATTTCTATCGCGCTCGCTAGTGTGTAGTAAGGTTTTTTATTAGTTGATATTGAACAGACAAGCAAACGAAAATTCTAGAAACTTTTGAAACGTGTTCTGTTATCAAGTCTACGTATCCCCATATACTTTTTAATATCTTCAAATATGTTTAGTCTGTCCTCTACAGCTTTATTGTATGTATGTATAGGTACTTACTGAGCTTGATGTCTCTATCTATATGTCTTATCACTACTGGGGCAATAGGATACAATCGCAACGTTTCTTTCAAAATTGCTTCTATATACACAAATTTTGACAAATCTTCTTTGTCTATGTACTCTTTTGAATCTCCGAGTACATCTATAATCCTGTAAAACATGTATAGGTTCATATGTATTGCGACCATTAAAAGAAGAAATATATATTTATTTCAAAACAACAAAAATTAATAGTAACACTTCCAAATAATAATAAAAAATAAACATTATATAGTATACATAATAATAAAAAAAAACTAATCTGCATTCTCAAAAGGTAGCGTACCCAAAATGCTGGCTGCATTTCCCCGTTGAATAGCTAGACTAATCTTTTGGGCAAAGTACACGCCAGCATTTTGGTAGAAAGAAGAAATTAATTTATATAATTACTCACAAATCACGCACACACACACATATGAGTAGATTCAATTAAAACTAAGAATTCAAATGAACCAAAAAAAAATTAAAATGAAACGGGCGAAACAAAGAAAGACAGTTACTGTTTGATTCTTCCAGTTTTCTGTAGGAACCACTGCGTTTCTTGGATTGTTTTCTTAAAGTATCTACCTACCTTATTCATAAAAATCATAGGGGACTGTTTCTCAAAAATCAACTACTTAACGAGATAAGAATGATTGAAATCTATTAAAAACTGGCCGAGTAAGTGCATAACATAAACAGATCAACAATGAAGAGAATTGAGCATTTCCTCTTTTAAAGTTGTGAACAAAACCAAATTCCGTTATATTCTTATATCTTCCCTTTGAAAATTAGATAAAAGTATTGTAACTTACTCTTTGTACGCTTGTTCCTGTATTCGCGGGTGGGATCCAAGTACTGTAAGTACAATGCTCAACAAAGAAGCAGTAGTTTCGTAGCCAGCGCTTACTACAAAATTTATTTCGCCTTTAATTTGCTCATCAGTTAGGTCTGGATTGCTATCAGCTATGTCCAAAATTAAATCCATGAAAGGTTTGAGCTTTACTGAAATGGA
Organism: Macaria notata; assembly: GCA_927399415.1. Classification (NCBI taxonomy): domain Eukaryota; kingdom Metazoa; phylum Arthropoda; class Insecta; order Lepidoptera; family Geometridae; genus Macaria; species Macaria notata. The sequence continues at coordinate 12,337,981 of OV656738.1, read as the reverse complement.
AAATGGAAAACCGAAATGATTCAATCTCGTAGGTCACGTAGGTTCATGTAGATGATCGAAGAATATACAAACGATCGTGTTAAAAACAAAACTTTCAGGCTCAGTTAGCATCTCGTAGATGTAAGAGTAAGGACATCATCATCACAAATTTGGAAGGATGTGGCCCTTGTCTGTGGAGCATGTGCCATCCTTTCCGATCGTAACCTCCTTATACGGCATGACGCCTGCCTTCTCTTTTACTTGGTCCACATATGAACTTTTCGGCCTACCTTTTCCTTTTCAAGCTTCCAGTTTAGCTTAAATTATGTTTTTCAGAAAATTGATAAATCGTATAAGGTGGCCAACCATTTTCGCTCTTTTGTTTTGAACATTTGTGTCAACATTATTGTGCGGTGTTCTTGACGATGCTCAACACTTCTCCATTGGTTTTTTTCTTTCTGTACTACTAATTTTCACTTTAATTTTTTTTAATGATGAGAATACTGCGAGAGGAATCAAACTCATATGAAATATAAAAATAAAACTATGCAAGATAAAAGTTTAAATATCAATAATTTTAATAGAACTTTCATAACATAAAAATTGTTTTAATAACTCGTTCAAAATTCACTCTTATACATTCATCATTCATATCGTAACTAACCTGAGCTATTTTGAGTGCCACTTATCAATTTTTTTTCAGCTTTTTTCTTTTGTTGAATCTGTAAATAGAATGAGAAAATTAGGAAAAATTACACTCTCTCATATTTTTACATGAGTAAATGTCCTTTTTTAACCAATATCTTAATAAACTTAAAGTATTACCACAGGTATTATTAAAAAAGAAACGAAAGAGCATAAAGTTGCTAATTTAAAGAAATATTTTGTATTGCGACAGATCCTGTCCATCCAAAGGTTGCCTGGAAGAAATCGCCTAAGGCGATAAGGCCGCCCAATGTGCATTAAATTAGTTTTTAAATTTCTTTTTATATTGTTATTTCTTTGGTGTGCATTAAAGACATATCTTGGGGCTGACTGTGACGTCACGCACGTACACGAAAAGGGCACAACACAACAAACATAACATACATAATACATGTATGATCACAGTTAGAATTAATAGCAAAGACATTGATACTCAACATTAATACCTATTAACAAACACTTCCCATATTGTATATTATGTTGTATTTTTGTATCTCTTGTTTCGTGTCCCAATAAATGTATTTTATTATTTTTATGTTGAAACTGAATCTGCTCGCATTTGGCGAATAATAATAACGCACGGGCGACCCTGATGCCTCCGAACTAGTTTCCCAACGGTGCCGTCTTGCGCTGCGTGTCTACTGGTCTGCGAATCGTGAAACCTCATTCCACTGCCACTTCTTCACCGTTTTACTCGCGAAATGAATTTTTGGTGTGCATAATAAAGTAATATTGTATTGTATTGTATTGTTGTATGAAAAAGGTCAACAGGAGAAAAATGGTTAAACAGCGGAAGCACGCCCTTTCCCTGAAAGTGCATCTCACTAATATTAGAGGGATGCACTCCAATATCAACGCGGTCCACTACCATCTCGAGACCGAGAGACCAGCTCTCCTTTTTCTCACGGATCTCCTTTTTATCACGCAGATCCGATGTCCGTTGGACACGGCGTACTTGCTATACCCGGGTTACACCCTTGAGCACAAATTTAAGGCTCGGGCAGGGGTTTGCATGTACGTCCGGGACGACATCTGTGTTAAGCGTCTCCGTAATCTTGAAGACCGCAATTTTTCAGTTCTCTGGGCGCTGCTGGACACGGGCATTGAGAAAAATCTCTACGCCTGTGTCTACCGTTCGCACACCGGAGACCAGGAGACGACTAGGCTCACTGAATACCTCAGTGAGGCGGCGGATGCTGCTCTTCTCAAGTAACCGTCTGCACAATTAGTGATACTGGGGGATTTTAACGGCCGCCACCAGGAGTGGCTGTTCCCATACCAGATCACCGACCATGCTGGGAGAGAGACGCGAAAGCTCGCTTTAGCGTTAGATCTCACCCAGTTAGTCCAAGGTGCTACGCGGGTGCCTGATGTTGACGGGCATACACCTAATTGCTTGGACCTTCTGTTGACAACTGAACCAGACAGATATTTCGTGTCGATTTCTACGCCTCTGGGCAAATCCGACCACTGTCTGGTGAAATCTGTATCTGTCTACTCCCCGCCCGACCCCAGCCAGCCCTACGGGCTCTAGGCGGATGTGGCGATACAAGTCAACAGATTGGGATGAGATGCGCTCTTTTTTTGCATCTTACCCTTGGCAGTCAGTGTGTTTTTCTTCTGGAGATTCCACCGCTTGTGCTAATGCCGTTACAGATGTCCTCGAACTGGGTATGGAGTATTACATTCCGTACTCTGACCTGACTCCGTCTGGTAAAGCTCGCCCATGGTTTGGACCTGAATGCAGACGTGCTGAAGCACTGAAGCACGTTGCGTACCTCGCCTGGGTCGATGCTCGAAGCCGCAAAGCAAGGGACATACGCCAAAAGAAAAAAGCTTTTAACAAGGCTGCCAAGTCATGCAAAAAAGTAATGCAGAAGGGGCGTTTTGACTATATTAGTCGAATAGGGAACAAACTAGCTTCATACCCAGCTGGTAGCAAAGCGTTTTGGTCCCTAGCTCAATCAGTAGAACAAACTTCTGTCGCCCCTCACTGCCTCAACTGCTGAAACCTGACGGTACACTGGCTCATACCGCCGAAGAGAAGGCAAACCTGTTTGCTTCACTTTTCGCGGAAAATTCACGTCTAGATGCTGGTAGTACGATACCTCCCACATCACTCGGTGCGACGGCTGTAATGCCGGAAATATGCATACACCAAAAGGAGGTTCGGAAAACACTGCGTAGTCTAGATGTGAACAAAGCTAGTGGCCCCGATGGTGTATGATCGTGTATAGAGTATTGTTCGCACCTTTGGGATGGTTCTGCCAAGTACCAGCTTGAGGCGTTGGAGTTAATTGAGAAGCGGGCTATAAAGCTAATTGCGAAAGACTCACTCTGTAGCTCCAAATTACAAAGCCTTGAGCACCGCCGTAAGGTTGCCAGTCTATCGGTTTTTTACAGGTTGCATTTCGGAGAGTTTGCATAAATGTGCATGAATTGCATAATTTCCTGCAGCCCCGTTTCACCATCGTACGAGTAGGGGTTCGGCAAGGAGGCACCGTTATACAGTTGAGGTTCCAAAGACCCAAGCGCTTTGCTTCGACTTTCATCGTGCGAACAGCCAAACTGTGGAACTCCATGCCCGAATCTCTATTCCCCTTGAACTATAATTTGTCGGTCTTCAAGTCGAGAGTAAACCGGTTTCTTCTAGGCAAGCGCGCTAGATCGTAGACTATAACGTTGCTTACCATAAGGCAAGTTGTAGTCAAGCGTAAGCCTATATCATGTAAAAAAAAAGATAATTGTTTTTGAAATTATAAAAAAATCCTTCTGCGACTTCAAAATGCAGAAATTATTTATAAACACTCTAACAAGTTATTGAAACTTACAATCCTATTAGTATACTTATTAAAAGCCGTAACAATTGTTGTCGGTGCCTCCAAAACCCCAATCAACCATAACGTCGCCAGAGCATTAGGAACCGAGATATTTGAGAAAAACTTTTTTCGTGACCTTAAATACCTTATCCCGGTATATAGAAAGGTTTCCATTCCTTACTATGAAATCTGTCAGAGTTAAAGTGACTCGGCTACAAGTCGGCTAATTTTAAATTCGGATAAAAACAAACAAATGTGCAATTCGGATATTGGGAGGCACACTCTCTTATTGTAAGTATACAAAATACATCATTTTAATGTTTTTCTTCTTACCATATCAGCATAGACATTAATCTTTTCAATAATTTTCAACCATCTTTGTTTCATCGGTGATAAGTTGGCAAGGAAATCAATGTGGTACCAAAACTTTGTAACCATGCTATTGAATATATGAAGACACTCTTCGAAGAGAGATAGTAATTCGTTTTTTATGTTTCCTAGTTCTTCAGTTTTCAGTCCAAATGATGTAGCTGGAAGGAGGAGAATCACATTCTATCATGCTTTATAACAATACATAAATGCGAAAGTGTGTTTGTTGAATTTTTGTTCCACTTTTACGCCGTCACGGAGCGACGGATCATCGTGGCTTTCGGTATTATGATAATATACGATCTTGGGCGCAACATGGACTACTTTTTATCTCGTAATAACGCGAAACAAGCCTTAGGCGCCCACCGGTATTTATAAAAGTAAGTTATATACAATTTTACTTCACATCAACAAGAGTTGAGCAAGATTGCAGTAAGTAAAACCTTAATTGTATGTACACATTTCAGCTCTCTTAATTATTTGTCTGTTGAAACCCAATGAATTAATCAAGTTTCTATACTAGTATTAATTTGTATATTGTAAAAAAATAATAGGTAATGATTATTCGGCTACTAACCGAAAACGTATTTGATCGATAGGTTATGGCACTAATTAAACTTGTAGAAAATTTGTTTGAAATACTTACAACATATCGTCTCGAAATTGTTCATCCTTATGTAATTTTCATGATCGAATGGTTCTCCCAATTCCTTTTCAAAATCTAGTACCAATGAGTTTGCGAAATTGTTGAAAATCCCGATAAATCCATCTAATACGTGCTGACTGAATGCGGGATTCAAAAGCTTCCGCTTTTTTGTCCATGTTGGGGCTAAAATATTAATTGTTATTAATATATCAAACAGATTTTAGGTACTTGTTTAGGATTTTATCTGTTTTAGATCTAAATCGGTTCACCCAATCGACCGCACGAAGAAGTTCATCTATTTTTTTTGTTTAACTTAGTTTTCTTATCCCATTGCAAACTAGTATGTATCCCAATGACCAACATATTGAAGGTGGTTTTTAGGGTTCGTAGCCGAAGGGCGTAAAATGGAGTCCTTATTAACTCGACACGTCTGCATGTATGTCCGTCCACACGCCCGTAAGTCACAACTTCTTTATTCAAAAACTATTTAAACAAGACAACTGAAACTTAATAAGAATAGGTGGGTCCAATCTATACGCGAGGTGTGCGGCTTTGAGATCATTTACTAGAACCATTAGTCCAAAGTTAATCATTCTAAAGAAAGTCACTTTCTTAATGTTAAAATGTGCGTATGTGTCCCCTTCCTTCCACGAAGCAAGGAACCCTTCATGAATAAGCGCGTCCCGCCCGCAGATGATCACTTTATTAGTAGGAGAAGTCGATTAATAATAGTTATTTGTTATACAAGAGTGCAAAGTTGCTTTTCAACCGCGTGTTCAATTTTGATGACCGAGCAAGCGAAGGATTCTAATATTGAATCACGAGCGCAGCGAGTGATTCAAAACTAGAATCCTAGAGCGTTAGCGAGGGAATCAAAAGAGCACGAGGTGAAAAATCTTTGCACTCGAGTGCAACACGTAACTTTTCATTCCACCTCAGCAAAGAAATGACTAAATGCAAAACGCGTGATTGTTGAGGGAGAAAGCTCATTTGCGCATTATTAACAGTTTCAGTCAATTCTGTTGGCGTCAAACAAACTTCCTCGTCGCTAGAATCACTTTAGTCATTTCACTGGTTTTCAAGTTTCTTGTTTTTAAATAAAAGGTTTAACAATGACGTAAAAATATGCCGCGTACCGCGTACAAAGCAAATTGAAAAAAAGAACACCAAGAAGGTTCCGAGTCTGCGTTTTTAACAAATTTAAAAAAAGTATGATATATTCGGCACCATAGAGGTAGCAGTAATACTTAAATACTTAGTGTAGTACTAATACTTAAATACGTAAATACTTAGTGCACACGATGTTTTAAATTCAATTTACTTTATCCTCTAGAGAATAATAACGGCTTTTGCACTCAGATATTAAAGAGCAAAAATACTCTTTCCGAGATGGTGGAATGAAAATATTTTTTACCATCGCAAATAAGTATGCTGTTAGCAAATATTGGTTTCATGAAATCATAGATGTAATGTTTTTCAAGGCATTCCGTGGACACTTTAAGACAATCTTCAGGATCGGTTATACCTGAAATAGAAAACATGTTTAGAGCCAATAATTTTAATATATATTATGTACTAGCTGCGCTCGCGACTTCGTCCGGTGGAATAAATAAATTATTTTGGGCATTATATTTATTTGAAAACAACCTCTTCAGCTTTGTAAATTATAGCTGTTACACACCAGTTGAACCGTTTTCGCAGCGCACGCAACGGAAGCTCTCAAAGATGAATAATTTCCCCATTTTTTCCACAATTTCCATTGTTTCTTCGCTCCTATTAGTTACAGTGTGATGTTTTATAGCCTATAAATGGTCTATTCAACACAAAAAAGATTTTTTCAATTCGGACCAGTATTTCCTGAGATTAGCGAGTTCAAACAAACAAACTCTTCTATAAAAACTATAATAGATAGTATAGATAAAATAAAATAAAAATTATTAAATTTATTCATCTCAGCTTATAAATAATTATAGTAAACTTGATATAGCAGACATTATATGAGACTAAACTTGGATATTTTAATCTAAAAAGAATGTATAGAATTCTATGGATCTTATAATATAGTCAAAATATGTTTTACTTACAGTAGAATAACACAGGCCCTGTATAAAGTTTTGCCACTCCGCCTAAATCTTGACATTCTTTTGAGATTTCTTCGATCGATTTAAACATTTCTGTTGGAAGGACATTGGCATACAGGACATGCTAGTACAAAGTAAGAACAGGACTATTTAGGACCCCAAATATAACTGTTATGACAATGTATTAAATTGATATTGTTAGTACCTACACCCGACAGGGTATAAACTAGAGATATTTGTATATATTTTAAGACCACTGTAAAGAAACCTAGTTTTACTAACAATAAATGATTATTATTGACATATTTTTTTAAAGATATTTTATCCCCACCTATGTGTTTCCCACCCAGAAGCTGTGTTTCCTGCGAACTACAATCCAGGGGTTTTCAAATCTAGAGTTAATAGGTATCTTCTAGGTAAACGTGTTACACCCTAGACTGCAGCAATGCTTAACATCAGGCAGGCTGTAGTCAAACGTAAACCTATCACACGTAAAAAAAAATGTTTCTCTTATAATGTTTGTGTGTATGAATCGTAGCCCCCAAACAAATGTTATTGTAATTTAAATTTGATCCGGACAGTTTCTTCTCTATGTGTCAATCAATCGACTTATTTGCTTTTATTTATTTCCTCACAATATAGTTAGTGTATTTTACATACTTACAACTACTTGGAATAAAATACACAAATAAAAAAACCTACCAACACTGTTACTGGATGCGACAGTAAACTTAAGAAAATGCCCCAAGATTGGCCATTTGCCAGGCAAGGTAGGCGGCTCTGATGAATTATCATTCTTCGATAATTTCCACAGTAGAAACAGAAGCACACCCGAGGCAAAGAATAGGATCATTGTTAATACCCTGAAATATAAGAAAAACATGAACCTACATAAAATATAATGTAGGTGAAAATAGTTTGCCAACAGTTTAATAAACTATGACTTACGGTCTGCATTTAAGACTTATCTAGCGTTTTAGAGCTTCCTCTTAATTAATTTATCTTTTCTTCATCTTTTAGCTAATAATAGTTTGTTTCAAAATGTAATAACCGTATTTTAAAAATACTAGTGATGTTGTGTGGACAAACTAATATGCTGGAACAAATACTGGAACATTTGTTCTGATATCTTGACATTAATTTTTCATCACAGCAAAAATGAAGATACAAGCACACATTTGAGCTCTTTAATTTATTTTAAAGTCTGGGTAATTATTAAATGAAACATGCGAGCATGCTCTGTTGCGATGATCGTGCAAATTTTCCCACTATTTGTAGCTAATGTGCTGAGAACTGTATTGTTGTTTTTGTAATGTATGTTTATTACTACTTTATTATGTATTTTTTACTAACAAATAAAACATTTCCTTAATTTATACGGATACCATTGTAAGCGTACCAATATTATATTGAAAAACCTTTAAAAGTAGCCTTAAGGAATGAAAGTAAATACTTTTGAATTAATAGTGCCAGCATTTCTTTTAATACAATAGTAAAAGTAAGTATGTAAACCGTATGAGAGTGGCCCACTATTGTATCCTCGAATAGGGCCACTGATATGGTTTAAAACAATAAAATAGTACCTGACCATTAAGGTCACCTATTAACACTAAAACAATACCAGAAATAACCCTAACAAAGGGCAACGCGGGGGGAATTCAGACGAAAAAAAAAAACAATAAAATAGCGATTTTGTAATACGGTCCCTAAATAAAGTTTCATATGTATATAATACATTTTTATCTATTTATTTATACACAGGACAGTATATATTAGAATGCATTGTCTAATAATATTACCTGAATGCCAGTCTTATGTTTCAGGATGACCTTAGTCCTGTAGTGGCTTTATTTTGTAGAAACGATAAAGATATTCTTAAGTAAGAAGCTTAGAGACTACCAAAATTTTTAAAATAAACTTACATTATTCTGCTTGCAGTATTACTGATATTTTTCTAAAACAAATGCTACATGTGCGATTACGTTTCACTTCAAAGTATGATACACGAATAATGAACTAAAATATTTATATGCAAGAAGATATGTATAAAAAACCGGCCAAGTGCGAGTCAGACTCGTGCACGAAGGGTTCCGTACTATCGTCTATTTTATGCATTAGTTTAGGTATTTATTTTATTATATAATATATTTCTAAATATTTACTACAAATATTCAAGTTTCTACCTGTTTAATAAGATTTAGTAAATATTGATTACGTATGTTAAATGGGAGCCACTCTTTAATATTTATTTTATTGTTATGTAATCATTTATTTTGAAAGGTAATATACATGTAAATATTCTGTGAAAATTTGAAGCGTTCCTGTTACCGTTTTTAATATTGAGCAAAACACACCTTTATATTTATTTTTCATTTTAGTATTTGTTGTTATAGCGGCAAGGGATCATCATTTGTAAAAAAATCAGCTTTCTAGCTATCACGGTTTATAATATACAGCCTGGAGACAGACAGACAGTGGAGGCTTAGTAATAGGGTCCCGTTTTACCTTTTAGGTACGGAACCCTAAAAAGACGTTATCAAAAATGAAATAAAAATGAATAAATTATACAATATATAGCCTTGCGGTATATATAATTAAGCAATACATAATAATAAAGCTGAAGAGGGTCAAAATCTGTACTTACCTAATAGAAGATGGAAAAAGATGATTAGAATAAAACTTTAAATCGATAACAGAACATGTTTAAGCATTTTTTTGATTTTTGTTTAAACGCCCATCACGCTAAGTTGGCTTAACGGATCATCATGATTTTTGGTACGTAGGTAGTATAAGGCCTTAGAATACTTATAATATAATACTAACTAATGCTACTTTTTAATCTCGAAATAACGCGAGCGAAGCCGCAGGCGTCTACTTGTTAGTAATAAAGCTTTAGGTAGTAATTATCACTGTATCCAAAATTCTATTTGATTAATAAATTAGGTCTAGGATAATTTTAAATACAATTTCAAGTCAGACCAGTACTGCCAGTACTAATCATTCCTACGTTAGTAATTATTGCAATATATTTTGTACCAATATAATATTATGACCTTGCTATGTCTAGATTTTACGTCAATATGTAATGTCGAAGAGTTTTCAATGTCAAGGATAACCGGAAAATAATGTTAGATTACAATTAAATGTTTTTGTTATATGACAGATATTTCTTGCTTATTAACGTCGCGTGTTCTCACAGATCAATTCAATTTTTCAATTTCAAAAGTTCTTTATTTCAAATAAAATTTACAAGGTAGGTATCTTAACCAGTGTATGATCACAGATCGTCCAACTTCGAACGTAGGCCAACTTAAGCCACGCCTCCCTATTCTGTGATGTCCTTGTCTATAGTTTTCCAGCGATTGTTTTGATGTTATCTCTCCATCTTCTGACAGGTCTTCCTCGTGCTCTCTTGCCATCTTTTGGTTCCCAATATAAGACTATCTCACTCCACCGGTTGTCTCCATGTCTGGCCGCGTGACCCGCTCATTTGCATTTAAGCTTGGCAGCAACATGTAGAGCGGTTTTAGTTTTCTTACTGGTAACTCGGTCGCAAAGTTTAAGACTTAACATGCTTCTTTCTGCAGCTTGTTGAAAAGTTCTTATCTATTTCATGACTTCCTTGTTGGGTGCTCAAGTCTGGCATTGTATGTATATATACCTATGTCATGTTGGTATGACATTAAACTCGATTTTTTTCTTCAAGTACATTGGATACTTCCCTTTAAATATTTCTTTGTATTGCCAGTACTTTTTCAAGCTAAGATAAATCTATCTATCAATCTCTTTTTTTGTACTATTAGTCATCTCTATTGTTTGTCCAAGATGTATGTAATTTTCAACTAGGTCAAGATTTGTTTTATCAATGCTTATTTGGACTTTTTCGGAGTTGGTTATGGCTTTTGTTTGCACTTGGCCTGGTAGTAAGCAAAGGCTTTGGCCTAAGATGGAGCGTGCTTACCCGAAGATAGATAGACTTATTCATGAAGAGACCACCATCTACTTTCTGTGTCAAGGTCAGTTATTATTACTAAATTGTCCGCGAACCGCAGGACACTTTAGTATTATCCGTTGATGTAAATCCCGCGTCCGCTCCAGTCTATTCTGCGAAATATTGGCTCTATTATAGCTATAAACCGAGTCACCTTGGCCAACGCCTTTTCCTATGGGGAAAGTTCACCATGTTTGTAGTTTTCCAAAGTTCTTGTATTTATACATTATTTATTTATATATATATTTATAATTTGCGTCAAAATTTATATGTGGTCAATTGTAGAGTAGCTTTTTCTGAAGCCGACTTGCTCTCTTAGTTTGGTTCTCATCTAATGATGTAGTAATTTTCTAAGGATAACCGAAGTAAAAACTTTATACATATTTATATACTTTTTGCGATTGTACTTGATTTTCTTATTTATAATAAGGTATAATTGTCGGAATTTTTTCCGTTGCTTGAATGATCGTAGACTGATTTTTCAAACCCTCCCTTTCTTTACATACGCATTCGTAAGTCTTCTTTGATGATGTCATCTAGAGCAGATTGATCTTTATTTTTTCTCTGAAACCACTTAAACTTAAATTTTGGTAAGAATCTTCAATATTCTCATTTGTTTTAAATTTCTCTATTAAAAACATATTTTTCAAAGGTTCTTACTCTATCGGAGTTAAAAATTAAGTGGGTCGATGTCTTATGTCACTTATTTATGTAATTTCACACCTTGCAGGGCGATGGTTTGAGGAAAATGTAGTTTTCATTACTTTAACTTACTTTTTTTACTATTAACTACTACCTCTCATAAACAACTACCTTTCATAAACAATTTAAAATATCTTGTTTGCGTTATCGTTGACGTTTGGTTTTGGATGTTTTAACCTTTACAAAAGGAAGAATATTTAATATAATACGAATGAATATTGATAACATTTTATTTTAGCATATACTGGCACGGATAATTCACAATAATTCTTAGTAATAATAGATTTTGACATATTTTCATCTAACAGAAAAGAAGATTAAATATATTTTAACAAACAAAAAATATTACAACTCTAATTTGGTTGAGGATATACTATAAAAAGATACAGAAATCTTGGTCAAGAAGATAAAAAAATAAACTCATTAAAGACAAAATCTATATAACCACTAAAGTAGGTCCGTATAAGAGTTCCTAAATCAGTTGTCGAGAGATTACAAACTGCTAAACAAAATTCGTGAAGCCACGTCAGAGACCCTAAGGGCCTTTACAAATATGTATATGATTACCATTGCAGATACAAACGTATAAATATAGTTCTCATACATATTTAGAACTTAACTACTATTTTGCTATGGAACAAGAACCACTGTAAAATAAACTCAGTATTATTACTTATTCTGTGACAGAACTGCTGAAATGTCAATGACATGTGCAGTTTTGATATGATAGGTTTGTGACCCAAATTGAGAAGTGATGATAAACTTGTTGTTATACGAATTTTACTTCTATATTGTTGGGGTTATGGTCTGGTATCGATTGAATCGCTAGTGATACGAACTATGCCTGTAGCTCAGATTGGTATAAAAGTCAAGCTATCATTACATAAGTCTTAGAATTACAATTGTTGGACTTGAAATGATGAAATAAATGAGACAAGCCATGATATTAATAGTAGATTAATAGCCAAAGGCTGTAAGGCATCAATTGCAGCCCGATATATTTAGGCGTACGAGCGCAGTGAGGGCGCCTATAGTTCGAGGGTGCAATTGATGCTTACAGCCGAGCTAACTACTCTGCTTTTACATCTCGATTGCGAGGTAAGTAGAAAAAACCGTGTTACAAGAATAAAACATTGATAATTGCTGCTTCAGCTTCCATTTTCATTGAATCGGGAAAGCAGCTTATATCTTCATCACTTGCAGAACTCATGTTTTTTTCCTAATTAGCACGTTCATATAGAAAAATACCAAAAAAAAACAATATTTGAAGTAAAAGTTTTCCATTCCCGCCTTTTTTTAGGGTTTCGTACTCAAAGTGTAAAACGGGACCCTATTACTAAGCCTCCGCTGTCTGTCTGTCTCCAGGCAGTATCTCATAAACCGTGGTAGCTAGTAAGCTGAAATTTTCACAAATTATGATGTACTTATTTCCGTTGCTGCCATAACAACAAGTACTAAATATTAAAATAAGTAAAGAGGGTCCCCTACAATAAACGTATTTTTTTTGTATTCTTTTGCTCAAGTTTTAAAACGGTAACAGGTAGACGCTTCAAATTTTCACAGAATATTAACTTGTATATTACCTTTCAAAATAAATAATTAAATAACAATAAAGTAGATATTAAATGGGGGCTCCCATACAACAAACGTAATTTTTTAAGCAAATTTACTCGATCTTAATAAACAGGTAGAAACTTATATATTTGTAAGTAAATATTTAGAAATACATTAACTGTAAAAATAAATACCTAATCTACTACATAAAAACTCACAAAATGAAAAAAAACCGTGCATATAAACGCGGTGCGAGCGCCGCGCCGCGGTGTGGTGGTGGCGCGAGCAGGAGGCGGGTGATAAGCAACGGCCGCGTTCATCATCTGCTACCCGTAGCAGGGGATGAACGTGATTTTCTATGACAGGTGATAGTACGAAACCCTTCATGCGCGAGTCCGACACACACTTGGCCGGTTTTGAATTTTTTTTAATATTGTCTAACATGATATCAAAAATTGATAACTATTATTACTCATCGAAGACAAGGCTGAATAGCGAAGCGAACTCTTTTGTCTTTGGGCTGAATGGGCATGATGTCTTTTGCCAGTATGATGGTTAGATGTACCTATGCGAACTTTTTGAATGAGTGAAGAGTTTTTTTATTACTTACCGTCTTAGGGCTTTTTTTTTAGCGCGAATTGTTTGCCTACACGCTCCATATGGGGGTAATAAGGACCTTCTTACCGAATATGAGAGATGTAAATTATTGTTTAATAAGTTATAAAATAAATTTGCTTATTTTAAATACCAATATATGTATTGTATATGTATTGAGTAGTCATGCATTGACATTATCTGAATTAATAATTAATTGTGATTTAAAGACATTGACCGGGAATGGGTATATGACATATGTATGTAGTACAATAAATCTGGCTAAGTTAACTTATAATTATTATGTGCCTACGTTAGTTTTACAAATAATAGATTTAACTATAACTTATTCCATCTGCACATTCACTTACAGTTTAACATTACTGAATTTTTACTTGTAGTGGCTATATTATTTTAGAAAACTCGTTACTGATTTAGAATGTTTAACTTGTCTATGAAACATAATTTGTTTAAAATATAAATATAATCTGTCTAAGCCATCAAACCTCTGTCTGATCAGAAATTATCTTAGTTTCAAAGTGATATGGTGCCCATACGCCGGTCTGATCAAGGCTTTCATTTCTATCGCCATTTTGTCTAACTCAGACGATATCACGAAACGTTTGATTATGTTGACCAGCGTTATCTTCATTGACATTATTGCATACACTTTCCCTGAGAAATAGAAAAAAAAATATGTCAAATATTGCAGATATTGCCAGAAGTGGTCGGAAAGGATACTAATAAACAAATAGAATATATGCATTAGTAGATCATATTACCGATGCAAGAACGCCGTCCAAGTCCAAAAGCAGCAAATAATTGTGGAGGTGGTAGAGATTCTTTCTCGAACCATCTCTCTGGTCTGAATTCCGATGCGTCTGGGCCCCAGATTGGGTGACGCATTGCCCCATGTAGACATACCATACATCCATAGCCGGCTTTAAGAGTGTAGTTTTCTGTAAAATGGAAGTCAAGAATTTTGTGTTTGGTATTGAAAATATAAACAACAATACATTTTCGACGAAGATTAAAGAAGCCACGATATTGCCTGACGATCATTCTCACTATGAAATGCAATTATATATCAAGTTGTTCAGCCGACTAAATAATATAAAGATAGTAAAATTCTAGCTATACCCGCGGCGTTCCTCGCGTTTGAATTCGCTATTTGCAAGTTGCAGCCTTCACTATCGAGATAGCTAACCACAGCGGGACAATGTAACGCGAGCAAAGCGAGCCAGATTTCTTTAACACTTTTCATATTCAATGGATTACCTCGATCAACAACAAACTCAATGTAGAAAGCAGCATCCAAATCTGACCAGTACTTCCAATTGTATGCGCTAACAAATGATTTCTATCGCGCTCGCTAGTGTGTAGTAAGGTTTTTTATTAGTTGATATTTAACAGACAAGCAAACGAAAATTCTAGAAACTTTTGAAACGTGTTCTGCTTTTTTTAAATATCGTCATATATATCGTCGATCCTCTACAGCTTTATAATATGTATGTATAGGTACTTACTGAGCTTGATGTCTCTATCTATATGTCTTATCACTACTGGGGCAATCGGATACAATCGCAACGTTTCTTTCAAAATTGCTTCTATGTACACAAATTTCGACAAATCTTCTTTGTCTATGTACTCTTTTGAATCTCCGAGTACATCTATAATCCTGTAAAACACGTATACATATGTATTGCGACCAGTAAAAGAAGAATTTAATTTCTATAATAACTCACAAATCACGCACACACACATATAAGTAGATTCAATTAAAACTAAAAAATCAACTGACCCAAAAAATTCAAATGAAACAGGGGAAACAAAGAAATACAATTACTGTTTGATTCTTCCAGTTTTCTGTAGGAACCACTGCGTTTCTTGGATTGTTTTCTTAAAGTATCTACCTACCTTATTCATAAAAATCATAGGGGACTGTTTCTCAAAAATCAACTACTTAACGAGATAAGAATGATTGAAATCTATTAAAAACTGGCCGAGTAAGTGCATAACATAAACAGATCAACAATAAAGAGAGCTGAGCATTTCCTCTTTTAAAGTCGTGAACAACAAAACCAAATTCCGTTATATTCTTATATCTCCCCTTTGAAAATTAGTTAAAAGTATTGTAACTTACTCTTTGTAGGCTTGTTCCTGTATTCGCGGGTGGGATCCAAGTACTGTAAGTACAAAGCTCAACAAAGAAGCAGAAGTTTCGTAGCCAGCGCTTACTACTAAATTTGTTTCGCCTTTAATTTGCTCATCAGTTAGGTCTGGATTGCTATCAGCTAAGTCCAAAATTAAATCCATGAAAGGTTTGAGCTGTACTGAAATGGAAAATGGAAAACCGAAATGATTTAATCTCACGTAGGTTCATGTAGATGATCTTAAGAAGAATATACAAACGATCGTGTTAAAAACAAAACTTTCAGGCTCAGTTAGCATCTCGTAGATGTAAGAGTAAGGACATCATCATCATGACAAATTTGGAAGGATATGGCCCTTGTCTGTGGAGCATGTGCCATCCTTCCCGATCGTAACCTTCTAATACGACATGACGCCCGCCTTCTCCTTTACTTGGTCCATATATGAACTTTTCGGCCTTCCTCTTCCTCTTCAAGCTTCCAGTTTAGCTTGAATTATGTTTTTCAGTAAATTGATAAATCGTATAAAGTGTGTATTGTGCGATGTTCTTGGACCATGCTCAACACTTCTCCATTGGTTTTTTCTTTCTGTACAACCTATTTTCTCCAATATTTTTTTTAAAGATGAGAATTTTGCGAGAGGAATCAAACTCATATGAAATATAAAAATAAAACTATGCAAGATAAAAGTTTAAATATCAATTATTTTAATAGAACTTTAATAACATTAAAATTGCTTTAATAACTCGTACAAAATTCACTCTTATACATTCATCATTCATACCGAAACTGACCTGAGCTATTTTGATTGCTGTTATTCAATTTTTTTTCAGCTTTTTTCTTTTGTAGAATCTGTAAATAGAATGATAAAATTAGGAAAAAATACATTCTCTCTTATTTTTATATGAATAAATGTCCTTTGTTAACCAACATCTTAATAAACTTAAAGTATTACCACAGGTATTATTAAAAAAGAAACAAAAGAGCATAAAGTTGCCAATTTAAAGAAATATTTTGTACCAGCTGGTTCCCGCGACTTCGTCCGCGTGGAATAGTTATTACCATAAAAACGGGTTTATTGAGTTAACCTTAAAAGATGTTGCAGACATTTTGTTATATCATTTCAAGGGAAATAATTCTTTGATACATATTTTTTGATATCTTGAACCGTTTTTGCAGCGCACGCAAAAGACGCCCTCAAAGATGAATAATTTTCCTCGTTTTTTCCACATTTTCCATTATTTCTGCGCTCCTATTAGTTGCAGCGTGATGTTATATAGCCTTTTAAACCTTCCTCGATAAATGGTCTACTAAATACAAAAATAATTTTTCAATTCGCACCAGTAGTTCCTGAGATTAGCGCGTTCAAACAAACAAACAAACACACTCTTCAGCTTTATAATATTAGTATAGATTTTATCTCCTTTAGGGGTGGAATTTATCAAAATCTTTTGATAGCGAGCGCTTACGTCATAGTAGCTTTATGCATGCAAAGTCTCAGTCCGATCGGTTTGAAATTGACAAAGTTTCATACAAACTTTCATCCCCTATTTTATCCCCTTTGGGGTAGAGTTTATCAAAATATTTTCATAGCGAGTGCCTACGTCATAGTAGCTTTATGCATGCAAAGTCTCAGCCCAATCGGTTTAAAATTGACAAAGTTTCATACAAACTTTCATCCCCTATTTTATCCCCTTAGGGGTGGAATTTATCAAAATCTTTTCATAGCGAGTGCCTACGTTATAGTAGCTTTATGCATGCAAAGTCTCAGCCCGATCGGTTCAAAATTGACAAAGTTTCATACAAACTTTCATCCCCTTTTTTGTCCCCTTAGGGGTAGAATTTATCAAAATCTTTTCGTAACGAGCGCCTACGTCATATTAGCTTTATGCATGAAAAGTCTCAGCCCGATCGGTTTAAAATTGACAAAGTTTCATACAAACTTTCATCCCCTATTTTATACCCTTAGGGGTAGAATTCATCAAAATCTATTTTTAGCGGATGCCTACGTCATAACATCTACCTTAATTCCAAATTTCAGCCCGATCCGTCCAGTGGTTTGAGCTGTGCGTTGATAGATCACTATATCAGTCAGTCAATCAGTCAATCAGTCACCTTTGAGTTTTATATATTTAGATTGCGACAGATTTTACTATATTCACAACAACGCACTGCACATAAAATCTGTCACAACACGACCCCCACACAGTATAATGCTGGTTGTGTGGAAGCATCCAGCGTAGATCTTTCGTTGGGGCTGACTGTGACGTCACGCACGTACACGAAAAGGGCACAACACAACAAACATAACATACATAATTTATGTATGATCACAGTTAAAATTAAAAGCAAAGACATAGATACTAAACATTAATACCTATTAACAAACACTTCCCATATTAAAGCTGAATCTGATCGCATTTGGCGAATTGTTTTTGAAATTATAAAAAAAACCCTTTTGCTACTTCAAAATGCAGAAATTGTTAATAAAGACTCTATCAAGTTAATGAAACTTACAATCCTATTAGTATACTTATTGAAAGCCGTAATAATTGTTGTCGGTGCCTCCAAAACCCCACTCTACAGTTAAATTCTCTAAAAAAAACGTCACATTTAAGCGCTACAATTACCAATCAACCATAACGTCGCCAGACTATTAGGAACCGAGATATGAGAATAACTTTTTTCTTGACCTTAATAACTTATCCCGCTAAATACTCGAATGTAGAAAGGTTTCCATTCCTTCCTATGAAATCTGTCAGAGTTTAAATGCCTCGGCTACAAGTCGGCTAATTTTAAATTCGGATAAAAAAGCTATTAATTGTGCAATTCGGATATTGGAAGGCATACTCTCATATTGTAAGTATACAATATACACAATTTTAATGTTTTGCTTCTTACCATATCAGCATAGACATTCATCTTTTCAACAATTTTCAACCCTCTTTGTTTCATCGGTGATAAGTTGGCAAGGAAATCAATGTGGTACCAAAACTTTGTGACTCCAGCATTGAATATATACGAACCCTCTTCGAATAATGATATAAATTCGTTTTTTATGTTTCCTAGTTCTTCAGTTTTCAGTCCAAATGATGTAGCTGGAAAGAGGAGAATCATATTCTATCATGCTTCATAACATTATATAAATGCGAAAGTGTGTTTGTTGACTTTTTGTTCCACTTTTACGCCGTCACGGAGCGACGGATCATCGTGGCTTTCGGTATTAAATAAAATAAAATAAATAAATATTTCGGGACATTACACACAGTGCCATCTAGCCCCATACTAAGCAAACGCTTGTGTCGTGGGTACTAGATAACGGATATAATACTTATATACATACTTTTCTTTTGTAAATACATAATATATTATGATTATTTACGATCTTGGGCGCAACATGGAAAACTTTTTATCTCGTAATAACGCGAACCAAGCCGAAGGCGCCAGCCAGTGTTTATAAAAGTACGTTATATAAAGTTTTACTTTACATCAATAAGAGTTGAGCAAGATTGCAGTAAGTAAAACCATAATCTGGGGGCACGGCAGTGCCCCCGCCAAGTCGAGCGCGAAGCAAACACTGCCGTACCATCCTTTTCTCGAACCGTTTCGCCGCATTTTCAGCCCCCTATTTGAGAACCTCTGGATAGAATTAAAACGCTAAAATTTTCGTCATCTAGAACTTCGTAATAACACACTTGAAATCTAGAATTTCAAGTTAGTAGATCAATTAGTTCCGAAGTTATGCTAATGCAAAGTTTCGCATTTTCGACTCTGACTCACTCATGATCATCAAAATAGAACTAGTACTTCCCATAGACCTAGAGAGCTGAAATTTGGTACAGACGTAGATTTAAGCGCCCACATAAAGGAAAAACTATCAAAACAAGATTTATGGAAGATCTGGATTACCTGGTGACCCTGATGAGAAAACGCAAGAGTTCAGCCGAACTATTAGCGTTTTTACGAGAAATATGACAACGCAGTACATGCGACGTCAAAGTGAGCGGGATGTGAGGCCGAAGGCCGAGTATCACCATCAATTTGGCCATCAGACCCAAGAGTACCATAAGGGATCTCGAAAACTATAAGAGATAGCGGGTTGGTGCTTGAACTAAATATGATGAGAGCTGGTGTATCGGATCTTACAAAATCATCATCATCCAGAGCCAACTTTCTACTGCATTCAATTTTCTATATATAGTATATAACTGTATTCTACTCAATAAATAAAAATATTAATAACGGCAAAGTCACGTAAAATTAACTATAATTATAAATAAATCGCAATAAGGAACCTTAGACTTGGCTTAACTAATTCTACATTCATAACTTTTTAGAGATAAACAAGCAGCTCTATCGAGACTTGGCAAATTTTTTACAGAATGTTTTTGGTGTGATTGAATGTACACATTTCAACTCTTTTAATTATTTGTATGTTGAAACCCAATGAATTAATCAAGTTTCTAAACTAACATTTATTTGTATGTTTAATGTAAAAAATAGGTAATGAGACTCGGCTACTAACCGAAAACATATTAGATCGATAGGTTATGGCACTAATTAAACTTGTAGAAAATTTGTTCAATGACAAAATACTTACAACATATCGCCTCAAAATTGTTCATCCTTATGAAATTTTCATGATCGAATGGTTCTCCCAATTCCTTTTCAAAATCTTGTACTAATGAGTTTGCGAAATTGTTGAAAATCCCGATAAATCCGTCTAATACTTGCTGACTGAATGCGGGATTCAAGAGCTTCCGCTTTTTTGTCCATGTTGTGACTAAAATATTAATTGTTATTAATATATCAAACAGTTTCCAGGTATTTGTTTAAGATTTTATCTGTTTTAGATCTAAATCGGTTCACCCAATCGACAGCACAAAGAGGTTAATCTATTTTTTAGTTAGTTTTCTTATCCCATTGCAAACTAGTATGTATCCCAATGACCAACATATTAAAGGTGGTTTTTAGGGTTCATAGCCGAAGGGCGTAAAATGGAGTCCTTATTAACTAGCTTTAACAGTCACTTTCTAAATGCTAAAGTGTGCGAAGCAAGGAACCCTTTATGAATAAGTGCGTCCCGCCCGCAGATAATCACTTTATTAGAAGAAGAAGTCGATTAATAAATATTTTTTACCATCGCAAATAAGTATGCTATTAGCAAATATTGGTTTTAAGAAATCGTAGATGTAATGTTTTTCAAGGCATTCCGTGGACACTTTAAGACAATCTTCTGGATCGGTTATACCTGAAATAGAAAACATGTTTAAAGCCAATAATTTTAATAAACATACATAAAATAAAATAAAAATTATTAAATTTATTCATCTCAGCTCATAAATAAACATATTAAACTTGATATAGCAGACAATATATGAGACTAAAGTTGGATATTATAATCTTAAAAGAATGTATATAACTCTATAGATCTTATACTGATATAGTAAAAATATTGTTTACTTACAGTAAAATAACACAGGCCCTGTATACAGTTTAGCCACTCCGCCTAAATCTTGACATTCTTTTGAGATTTCTTCGATCGATTTAAACATTCCTGTTGGGAGGACATTGACATACAGGACATGCTATTACAAAGTACAAGACTATTTAGGACCTCAAATATAACTGTTATTACAATGTATTTAATTGATATTGTTAGTACCAACACCCGACAGGGTATAAACTAGAGATATTTGTATATATTTTTAAGACCACTGTAAAGAAACCTAGTTTTACTAACAATAAATGATTTTTACTGATTATTACTGACATATACATTAAATATTTTTTAAAAGATATTTTATCCCCACCAAATATGTATAGGGAGGGGTCTTATAATGTTGTTGTGTGTATCGTAGCCCCAGAACAAATGTTATTGTTATTAAATTTGATCCGGACAGTTTCTTCTCCATGTGTCAATCAATCGACTTATTTGCTTTTATTTATTTCCTCAAAATATAGTTAGTGTATTGTACATACTTTTCTTATAAACAACTTGGAATAAAATACACAAATAAAAAAACCTACCAACACTGCTACTGGATGCGACAGTCAACTTAAGAAAATGTCCCAAGATTGGCCATTTGCCAGGTAAGGTAGGCGGCTCTGATGAATTATCATTCTTCGATAATTTCCACAGTAGAAACACAAGCACACCCGAGGCAAAGAATAGGATCATTGTTAATGCCCTGAAAAATAAGAAAAACATGAACCTACATAAAATATTATGTAGGTGAAAATAGTTTGCCAACAGTTTAATAAATTATGACTTGCGGTCTACATTTAAGCCTTATGAGTAAATATGCAACGCGTTATCTAGCGTTTTAGAGCTTCCTCTTAATTATTTAATCTTTTCTTTATCTTTTAGCTAATAATTGTTTGTGTAATGTGAAAATAGAATAACAGTTCACAAACTTACAGCGCTCTGGAAGAGAGAATGTCTTAACACCGTATATTAAAAATACTAGTGATTTTGTGTGGACAAACTAATGTGAAGCCAAATACTGGAACATTTGTTACTACTGATATCTTGAAATACATATTATATCGAAGCAAAAACTAAGATACTCGCAAGCATTTGAGCTTTTTAATTAATTTTAAAGTCTGGGTAATTATTAAATGAAACATGCGAGCTTGCTGTGTTGCGATGATCGTGCAAATTTTCCCACTATTTGTAGCTAATGTGCTGAGAACTGTATAGTTGTTTTTGTAATGTATGTTTATTACTACTTTATTATGTATTTTTTACTAACAAATAAAACATTTTCATAATTGATACGGATACCATTGTAAGCGTACCAATATTATATTGAAAAACCTTTAAAAGTAGCCTTAAGGAATGAAACTATATACTTTTAAATTAATAGTGCCAGCATTTCTTTCAATACAATAGTAAAAGTAAGTATGTAAACCGTATGAGAGTGGCCCACTCTTGTATCAGAGCTTTCAAGCCCCCAATAGGGCCACTGATATGGTTTATAACAATAAAATAGCGATCTTGATACGGTCCCTAAATAAAGATTTTATATTTTAACTGTATGTAATACATTTTTATCTAATAATATTACCTGCATGCCGGTCGTAAGTTTTAGGGTGGCCTTAGTTAGTCCTATAGTTGCAGAATTATTCTTAAGTAAGAAGCTTAGAGACTACCAACATTTTTAAGTAAACTTACATTATTCTGCTTGCAGTAGTGTTACTGATATTTTTCTTAAACAAATGCTATAAATGCGATCACGTTTCACTTCAAAGTAGGATACACTAATAATGAACTAAAATATTTATATGCAAGAGGATATGTATAAAAAGACGTTATTAAAATAAAATAAAAAATAAATAAATTATGCAATATCTAGCCTTGTGACATATAATGTATATTATGTAACTAAGCAATACATAATAATAAGTGGAAGAGGGTCAAAATCTGTACGTATAGAAGATGGAAATTTTATGGCATTTTTTAGAATTTTGGTTTAAGCGCTCATCACGCTAAATTGGCTTAACGTATCATCATGATTTTTGGTTCGTAGGTAGAATAAGGCCTTAGAAGAGTCTTATGCTACTTTTTAATCCCGAAATAACGCGAGCGAAGCCGCAGGCGTCTACTTGTTTATAATAAAGCTTTAGGTAGTCATTATCACCGCATCCAAAATTCTAGGTATTTGATAAATAGTCTATTATAATAATATTATCTGTTTACGTACATGACATTTGTTCTACGCACAAAAACAAAAAAGGAGGAGTATTATTTTTAGTTCTGTTTCAATCTGCCAATTCATAATTTTCATATAACTATATTCAAATAAGTATTTACATCAGGGGGGTGAAACTTAAAACAAAATGCAAATATAGAAACACCGTGCTGCTAATCTATATTTCTTGACCGCAAACGAAATAGTAGATGTCGCTTTAGTAAAAAAACATACAAAGTTAAAGCCAAAGAAGAAAAAAAAGTCAATCACAAGTGACACTGACTGACGTTTGAAAAAATATTTTTTGAAAACTTCAGTTGAAAAATCCAAGATCTTGTGCGAATTTGTTTGTGTTTTATTTTGTGATTTCTTCATAATTCTTATCAACAATTAGTGTGCTACAGTAACTTTTAATGTGACAATATACAGTTGGTGTCCAATGTTAGCCGGGAAAATACTATAATGTGATGGTGACGATACAATCAAAATGTCGGTGCAAAGTTAATACTAAAGACATAATTATTAATATTACAAAATAGTAAAATAATATTATGCGTTTTATTTTAACTTCTAACATACCTATATATGTAAGGAGCAAGATGTAGGTAGGTGTTTTATTTATATTTTAGGCTATAGGATATATACGTAAGTATTATTAGGTATATATATAAAATATTCGTTTTGGTCAAGAAATGCAGAGGGCGCTTCAATTTGATTGGCATTAAAATTGCACAAGACGGCTCTCTATTCCTGGTATATTATATTACTCTATGGCTTCATCTCTTCTACGGGTGCCAAGGATTTTTTATATCATCCCTCTCTTTCCCTCTGGATTGTTCTCTCTTTGGTTTTGTGAAATAAATTTTATATGAATAGAAACCTTATGTTTTTAAATTTAAAGTTCATTTTCTATAAATGGTAAATCGGGGGGGAAATCGGTCAAAAATGAAAGGCATATAGAGAAGGCTGTTGTCTTGCTTCAACAGCTTGCCAGTTTAAAAAATAATGTGTGATAAATGTCACTGTCAACTTAAGTTTTGAAATATTTAGCAATAAATAATATTATTTCATTTTATTTATTATAAATCTTACTTGACACATAGAAATCTGAATTAATTTGTGAAATTAACACAAAATAGAATAAGTAACAAATTAATATTATATTATTTTTCACACAAGCAACATTAAATTATGATGACATTATATGACAAAGGTAGCGGGAAAAAAATAATTTCATTTGTAACTAATTTAAATGTATTTTATTGTAAAAATAACAAAATGGTAAAAACTTGTAGTGTTCCGGGATGCAGAAGTGAATCTTATAGTGGCTGCAATATATCTTTCTACAGGTATGCTAAAGTTTAAGCAGGATTACATTATTGGGACTAAGGTGACCATATTTTCTCGTGCTTGAAATAATTTGTGCAATATGATATATTTTCAGTTTTCCTAAAAATGAAAATATCAAAATAAATGGCAAAAGAACTTAAATATAACACGACCTATTACAAAATTCTCCAAAGTTTGCAGTCTACATTTTGATCCAACATCTTTTTATACTCCCAATTCTCTTCGTTTGTTAAAAAAAGGCGCTATCCCAATTCCTGCCATGGTGAGAAAAATTTAGTAATTGATTTGTAGCTATTAGTAGTAGTAGTGCTGATAAAAAGTAGCCAAGTCATATATTCTTATACCATGGTTTCACATACGATTCCTTAGTATTGTATACAGTTTGCTTTATATTGGTGTACATAGTTTAAACCATCACTCGTTTCAGTTAGAATTTGAAACACAAGGAAAACGATAGTGTTAAAAATATAGGATATAGGCAACTACCTATATGCAATTCAAATGTGAACTTGTAAATAAATATTGTTATTACTGCAAAATGTCTATGATTTTGATTACATTTCCCTGTCAATTAACCGAATCGATACTATTATAAGTTACAAACTAAAGTGCATTTTAATTTGTAAGTAAGTTTGTTGGTGTTTGTTACTTAACGCGTCAATAGAGCTATGGATCATCATGACTGGCAAGATGCAGGTAAAATAGGACCGCAAAAGAGACTGCTCCCGATTTGGTAAGAAGATGAATTGGTATATCCTAATTATATAATTTATTGTCACCCTAGTTAGAAAAAGACAACTGCCTTTCATACTTCGCCTCGCTCTGCTCATATTGGATCAGCAGTAATAATTCCCTATATATTACTTCCATGACGGGTGCTTACTTGAGAATGAACGATGGAACTTACTTTCATTTCTACATTCAACAGTCAACGTCACTTTTAACATTGGCATTTAAAAAGACAAATGGAAACAATCCTCCTTAATATCATTATCTTTTCACGTCAAATAAAAAATCAATAATACCAAATTATAATAGTAAATTCAGTGATATTCTATATAAACTGAGGTAGATGCGTTTATACCCCGTTCTGTGTAGCGAACTCAAATCAGGCTACGTAGCATGATTCGGCTCAGTCGCCTCGAAGCATCGCGCGGCGACGCACGTTGACGGCGCGACTTTTTATCAGTAAAAAATATTTACAATGCCATCGTATGTGTTTAGAAAGTGCAATAGTTACACTGGGACGAGTGCCAAAAGCAAGAAGGATGTGTCGTTTCATTTGTAATTATTGTTTATCCTTTTAAAATGAAAATACAAACATTTAATATTACTATAAATCAACCAGTAACGCGTTGCCACTTAGCCATCTCCACGAAAGAGACAAATAGCGACTCGAATTCACGATTGAAGGCTGACGTAGCTGTAAACATACGTTTATCTTTTTCTCAGAACGGGGCTTTATATATCTCTGACCACTTTTACTTTCCTGAATGATGTAAACAACGCTGCGTATATACTACCTAAATAGCTATAGCATAATTTCGCCACGCGCTAGGGCGATTTTTAATGGGTGTAACGTCTCTATTTGTAAAACTCTTTGAGTACATTATAATACATTTTGTGTAACTTATTCTCACTGATACGAAATTGCGCGAATAGCGTTCGAAATATTTAAAAAAAGGGAAAGAAAATCATGTATGGTAGCAAATAATAAACAATAATGCTTTTAACACAAAAAAACAAAGGCATACCTTGATAAGATAATAAATACCAAAGTCATATATGTTGGGCAATAAAAAATAAATCACTTAATAAGTATTAACCATTAAGATAAGAATATGTTGATGAAACTCTGGAGTTTTTTTTTGTTTTCCTCCATACAGCAGCGCCACATCTCTACTCCTACCTAACTCCTGACCTTCGTGGCTCTTAAGATCTTACCAACACAAATAAATAAAAAAGAAATAGATTTAAAGTGGTCTACAAAAAGTCCGCAATGGTAGTATTATGTTTAGTTTGTCTACTGAGGATAACCCACAATAACCTATTTTTATTCTTTACGTTGTACGTTGTACAACGGGTTTTGATATGTTTTTTTACAATCAATTTCAATTTCAAAATATCTTTATTCAATAAATATTATTTATACATACAGTCACTAGTGTACATTTTATCCTAGTAATGCATAATCATAAAACATTCGTTCGTTTAACAAGCTAAGGCTTATTTATAAACTTTTGATATTCAATTTTATAGATAACTTTTACTATGTACAAAATTAAGCTCAGTCTACATTAAAACATTTCATAAAATATATACTAAATTAGCAAGTTTTAGTCTAACATTGCTATTCATAACATAAACCTAATTTACAGTAAAAAACAATGCCAAAAGGCGGTAGATAAACAAAATGTTGGCCCGTCGTCGGCCAGCAGCTAGCAGCGAGAAACCAGTTCCGAACATGAGGTGATCACATTCACAAGCGCAAGCGACTCAAGGCCGCGCGCCGCGCGCCCCGCCTCCACACGATACCACTCGGTAAGGCGAGCAGAGTCGACGCGCACGGCCCGCCGCCGTCTAATCGCTCGCGCTTGTGGTTAGTGATACGGCCTAATCATTGCACTCGAACAAGAAATAGTGATGCGGGAGTTTGTATCTGTTATACTTATCGATGTACGGAATATTATTGTGTCGACTTGTGCACAAATTATTAACTAACGGATTACTATTATTAGCGTTTCTTTGTAGGTAAAACTTTTCCGACAGTTTATATACGTAAGCGTCAATTCGTGGCAGACTTAGTTGCAAATGTAGTTTACGCAGATTAGTACGGAAAGGTGTATTACAGGCATATTTTATAGCTTTATTTTGAACTAATTGTAGTTTATTCATATTTGTTTTGCAAGTATTGCCCCACACAGGACACGCGTAAGTAATACAGGGCCGGATCAGGGTGCGATATATTCTTAATTTTGTGCGAGTACTTAGACGAGAACGTCTGTTTAGGAGAGGAGACAATGCATTCATAGTTTTAATACCTTTTAGGTGAAGTTTTGTAGTGTTTATGGTCCAATTAAGTTTATTATCTAAGAAGGTACCTAGATACTTAACTGATCTACTCCATGGTATGCTAAAGTCGCCAATTTTAAGCTTTCGCGTGGGAACAGAACGTTTTCTCGTAAACAAAATAGCTTCTGTTTTAGTCTCGTTAATTTTGAGTTTCCATTTGTTGAAGTATTCCAGGAGGAGGACAATGGCAAGCTGTAGTCGACTGATTACTATATCTATGTCTGTGGACGACGTATAGCACGCCGTGTCGTCGGCGAAACAGGCCAAGTGCGTCCGTGTTTGCACTGGTATGTCATTCAAATAAATTAAGAACAGGTATGGTCCCAAAATGGAGCCTTGAGGCACTCCAGCGGGCACCGGTTTCGTTGAAGATATGGATTTATTAATATGTACACGAAAATTGCGATGTGATAAATACGACTTTATAGTTTTTACCAGTGATAACGGGATATTTAATGACATGAGCTTGAAAATCAAGGCCTTATGCCAAACTGAATCGAAGGCCTTTTCGACGTCTAGTAGGATCATTCCCGTAGATTTTTTGAGGTTAAGGTCATTAGCTACAAACTCAGCAACTCTAGCAAGCTGTAAAACTGTCGAATGACCCTCACGGAAGCCAAATTGCTCATGAATCAGCAAGCTACTGGATGCACGAGAGAGCCGTCTGTACAGTACTTTCTCAAAGAGCTTGCCGAGGCATGGAAGAAGGCTAATCGGTCGATAAGAAGTGGGGTCTGAAGTATCTTTGCCCGGTTTGTGGATGGCGATTACCTTAGCTAACTTCCAAGGAGTCGGAAAGTAATTCAGGGTAAGGCACGCATTAAATATTTTGGACAAAAGTACTACACACTTCTGAGACATGTTTTTAATAAGCACATTTGAAATTTCATCAGGCCCAGGGGCTTTACGTGATTTCAGATTTAAAATGAGCTTTTTGATTTCAGCTGGTCGGACAAGCAATGAATGATCACAACTTGGCTGGTCGTCTATAGTGAGTAAGGTCTGTTCGATTGTAGTCGCTGCGGAGCTGGGCCAGTCATCAGTGAGTAACATGTTGTTAAGAAAGGCTGTGGCTAGCGCTTCACACTGCTCACTTTGAACAGTGGTTAGAGAGCCATCTCCTTTACTTAAAGGCGGGATAGTAGATTGGTCCGTAGTGCGTAGCGATTTAGCTAGTCGCCAAATATCGGCACTTGGATTATCTACACGTTTCAGTTTGTCATTCCAGATGGAATCATTAAATTGCTGAATAGCAAGGTTGATTTCAGCCTTCAGGTTATTAATATGCACGCGCAGGACTTTTCTAGTTGAAGGATCTGGTTCTGCTGCCGAGTATCTTTGAAGTCGATTTTTCTTTCGAATTAGTCGCTTAATACGTCTGGGTAATGTAGACAATGACCATGGCTTCAATGTTACTAGAGGAACAGATTCATCCCTAGCTGCAAGGATCACCTGGTGAAGATTTAGTATTGATCTATCAACTTCATCAACGGTCACATATGTTTTGGACGACAAGTTAATATGCAAATCAAGAAGACTGCGATACTTGTTCCAATCCGACTTTGCGAAATCAAACTTGCGGATAGGGTTGCGTTGGAGTTTCATATTAAATTTAGTAAGCACAGGGAAGTGATTTGAACTAAGAGCATGTATGGTTGAGATATCTTCAAGAGAATTAATGTTTTTTGATAGTACAATATCGGGAATAGACGGAGCATGCTCGTCACGGTACGGGTATAGTGTTAGATCACGTGGTGCATAAATGATATACTCATTTGCGAGCATATGCTCAAATAATGTTTTCCCTCTCGTATTGGCTAATCCAGGTGACCACAAAGATGTGTTTTTACACAATGTTTTTTTACAGATAGTGTCTTAAGATGACGGTTTTAAGTTTTTAATATATCGTGCATAATGTATCTACCCGTGCGAAGCCGTTTTATACAAAACAAGGCGTGCATCACGTGTACCCTACACGTGATGCACGCCTTGTTTTGTATAAATGATGATTTTATGTCATTGATAGTTATTTGATGATTTTATGTCATTGATAGTTATTTTATTAACATTCATAATTAATTTATTTAATCATTGGTTTAAACAATAATAAGACATCAATTTTGACAGCTCCGCCGTCTCGCTCGTATAACCATTGCAGAGCCAACTCGATGCGTTCGGCTGAAGTCGGGCGCGTTCGGCGCCATTCGTGGCTCCGCAATAGTCTGCCGCGAGACTCAAGTCTTTTTACTGCCTAGCTGTTTAATTTGAATATGTGCCACTGGCAACACAAAAATATAACCAAGAAATTTCGTAAATTTTGTTGTGTTATTAAAATAAGTAAATCAAAATAAAATTACAGCTTTACTAAAGGTAATTCACATTTGCAAGTAAATCACAGAGTGACATAACACACAACCAAACAGTGAGTAAAAATTACGAATTCTTTTTGTGGTGACCTACAATAAAATCAGTCACAATAATTTCATTATATTACCTACTCTATGGTAATTTCTTAGCAAACCCAGAACATTTTCTTGTTTTGTTGGACTAAATGGAAAGGTATATTTATATAACTTATTTTAACTTATTTTATTTAAATTACAACTACAACGAGTACAAGCTCAATGTCAATAATTATTGTTGATATTGTTTGTGTGACCTAAGTGTATTATTTATATACTTCTTATTGTATGAACAACATGTGGTTAATTTCCTTTAAATAAAATATCTATATATTATATTTCAGTTGAATTACCGCTGGTATATTTATCTGACTGCTATTATCCCACCGGCCCAATCACTATCTGCGGCAGGGACGCCTGCTGCAACACTAGCTGCAGCACCGACTCCAGCTACTTACATAGCAACATCGGCGCCAGCTGCAGCTGTACCGACACGAGGCCGTAGCCGCAGAAGACACGACTCATCTGCATCGCCTTAAACGCCACGCCATCATCGTCACTCGTCCTCGGCACGCAGAAACAGGATGACGCATTTAGAAAGCACTGCTGCTCGATTTTCTTCTGTCGAGGAAAGGCGACTTGACATGGACCGTATACACGACCAGCAGAGGTGAAACCATTGCATTGCATCAGGAAGAGATTGTGCCTATAATTTTATAAATAAAACAATGTTTCTATATTCCATGTCATGCTTTTTATTTACAAAAACCTGATTCAATTATAGAACCAAATGTTACCTACTAAATGTTGTACCTGTTACCTACTGAACTTATATTAATTCTAAACTACGTATAACACTTTTACGAGGTATACTTTTATAATCTATTTACAATACTAGTACGGGTGGCTCTTCCCAGCACTAATTCCTGCTGGAAGCAGTGGCGTGAGCCGGCACTCTATCCTCATCATCTACAATTTTGCTGGCAACTTGTGGATGGTAGCGAAGATCAATATTCTGCCCCATATAATCACTATTTAGTGCTTCTACAAATTGACTGATACAGCGGCTAGCAGCTCTCTGAGTTAAATGATGAGTGACACCAGCGATTCTTTGGTAAGTATGAACCTGTTGCCAGGAAGCTCAGTGTACAGAGGACCTGCAAAAGAACAAATATGATTATCATTAAATCTAGGTGTAGCCTTATATTATAGTAAACTTTACATAAACTATAATAATAGCTAGGTGTTGAAAGATTCATAGTTACTCACCTTAATTTCCAATGGGATTTCTGCTGTGCCCCGTAATAAGGTATGGTCATATAAATCTTTATAAAGGTGTTTTTATTCAGTCTAAATCTCTCAATAAAAATAATTTCTTGCATTTCACTTAAGTTTCCCAAGGACAGCCTTTCTTTTTTCTCTGTTGACGCCTCAACCACACTTCTTCAAAATGTGATCGCAAATTTATGCATTTTTTCGCAGCAAAAAGAAAAACTTTTTCAAAATATTTCACCAAATGACACAACTACGCCATTTTGAATGGCTTCCTATCCGCTATCGCAAGGCTAACGCCAAGGTTTTGGAGCACGCTCGAAATTGGCGCTCCCCAAGAGAAACGCTTGTCATAATGTGGCATTTGGCTTCCTCTTTTCTATGATTTGTATGGATAATGACCAACTTGTTATTTCGATTCCGTTTCTAATCGTTTGGGGATCACTACTTTTGATGACATTTATGAAGTTGTCTAAGAATTTTGATATCTATTCTACAGGTGAAAACAGGGAGCGTCACCGTAGGTGATTTCCATACATTTAATCTTTCTAAGCGTTTGGCGCTATATCTATAAACGGCTCTTGTCTAGGCCTGCTGATTGGTATAAAAGTCAAGCTATCATTACATAAGTCTTTGAATTAAAATTGTTGGACTTGAAATGATGAAATAAATGAGACAAGCCATGACATTAATAGTAGTTTAGTAGCCAAGGGCTGTAAGGTATCAATTGCAGCCCGAGATATTTAAGCGTACGAGCGCAGCGAGGGCGCCTATAGTTCGAGGGTGCAATTGATGCTTACACCCGAGCTAACTACTCTGCTTTACATCTCGATTGTGAGGTAAGTAGAAAAAACCCGTATTACAAGAATAAAACATTCTAATGGTTAAAATTTATAGTGAAATGAGAACAATTTAAAACTTAAGTGACAGGTGTTTTATGGGTATGTTAAAAGTTTGAGATTGTGATATTTGCTGGTCACGGACAAAATCAGAACTTACTCGATTTTCTTCTCGCCAATTCATGAACTCGACGTAAGTTTTCAAATATCTCTCTTTAGAACTTTCAAGCAAAATATTGTTAATTGCTACTTCAGCTTTCATATTCATTGAATCAGGAGTGCAGCTTACATAATATATCGTCATCACTTGCAGAACTCATGTTTTTTACCTAATTAGCACGTATTTAGAAAAAAAACCCAAAAACAAACAACATTTAAAATGAAAGTTTTCTATTCCCGCCTTTTTTCATCTTTTTTTGTCAGGAACGAAATGGAGCACCGCCGTTCGATATTTAAAATTGATGACTATTATACTCATACGAAGAAGTTTGAGTTTGAATAGCGAAGCGACCTCCTTTGTCTACTACTTGAACTTTTTGAAAGAGTGAAAAGTATTTTTTAAATTACTTACCGCCCTAGGGCTTTTCTAGCTACATTATTACCCTAGGGCGCTAATTGGTTACTTACAAGCCCCATTTGGGGGTAATAAGGACCTACTTACCGAACATGAGAGATGTAAATACCAATATATGTATTGTGTATGTATTGAGTAGTTATGCATTAAAATTATCTGATTAAATAAATAATTTTAATTTAAAGACATTGATCGGAAGTGGTTATATGACATATGCATGTAGTACATTAAATCTGGCTAAGTTAACTTATAATTATTATGTGCCTACGTTAGTTTTACAAATAATAGATTTAACTATAACTTATTCCATCTGCAGATTCACTTACAATTTAACATTACTGAATTTTTACTTTTAGTGGCCATATTATCATAGAAAACAAATTTAGAACTCTTATTGATTTATTATGTTTAACTTGTCTAAACATAATTTGTTGAAATTATAATCTGTCTAAACCATCAAACCTCTGTCTGATCAGAAATTATCTTAGTTTCAAAGTGATATGGTGCCCGTACGCCGGTCTGATCAAGGTTTTCAGTTCTATCGCCATTTTGTCTAACTCAGACGATATCACGAAACGTTTGATTATGTTGACCAGCGTTATCTTCATTGACATCATTGCATACACTTTCCCTGAGAAATAGAAAAAAAATAATGTAAAATATTGCAGATATTGCCAGAAGTGGTCGGAAAGGAAACTAATAAACAAATATAATATATGCATTAGTAGATCATATTACCGATGCAAGAACGCCGTCCAAGTCCAAAAGCAGCAAATAATTTTGGAGGTGGTAGAGATTCTTTTTCGAGCCACCTCTCTGGTCTGAATTCCGATGCGTCTGGGCCCCATATTGGGTGACGCATTGCCCCATGTAGACCTACCATACATCCATAGCCGGCTTTAAGAGTGTAGTTTTCTGTAAAATGGAAGTAAAAAATTTTGTGTTTGGCATTGAAAATATAAACAACAATACTCTTTCGACGATGATTAAAGAAGCCACGATATTGCCTGACGATCGTTCTCACTATGAAATGCAATTATATATCAAGTTGTTCTGCCGACTAAATAATATAGAGATAGTAAAATACTAGCTGTACCCGCGGCGTTCTTCGCGTTTGAATTCGTTATTTGCAAGTTGCAGCCTTCATTATCGAGATAGCTAAGTGCAACAATTAACGCAAGCAAAGCCAGCCAGATTTTTTGTATAACACTTTTCATGTTTAATGGATTACCTTGATCAACAACAAACTCAATGTAGAAAGCAGCATCAATTTTATGCGCTAACAAATGATTTCTATCGCGCTCGCTAGTGTGTAGTAAGGTTTTTTATTAGGTGATATTTAACAGACAAGCAAACGAAAATTCTAGAAACTTTTGAAACGTGTTCTGTTATCAAGTCTAAGTATCTCCATACACTTTTTTAAATATTTTCAAATATGTTTAGTCTGTCCTCTACAGCTTTATTATATGTATGTATGTATAGGTACTTACTGAGCTTGATGTCTCTATCTATATGTCTTATCACTACTGGGGCAATAGGATACAATCGCAACGTTTCTTTCAAAATTGCTTCTATATACACAAATTTCGACAAATCTTCTTTGTCTATGTACTCTTTTGAATCTCCGAGTACATCTATAATCCTGTAAAACATGTACAGGTACATATGTATTGAGACCATTAATAGAAAAATTTAATTTCTCACAAATCACGCACACACATATACTCGTATAAGTAGATTCAATAAAAACTAAAAATTAAATTGACACAAATAAATCAAATGAAACGGGCGAAACAAAGAAAGACGGTTATTGTTTGATTCTTCCATTTTTCTGTGGGAACCACCGTGTTTCTTGGATTGTTTTCTTAAAGTATCTACCTACCTTATTTATAAAAAATATATGGGACTGTTTCTCAAAAATCAACTACTTAACCAGATAAGAATGATTGAAATCTATTAAAAACTGGCTGAGTAAGCGCATAAGATAAACAGATCAACAATGAAAAAAATTGAACATTTCCTCTTTTAAAGTCGTGAACAAAACCAAATTCCGTTATATTCTTATATCTCCCCTTTGGAAATTAGTATTAGAAAAGTATTGAAACTTACTCTTTGTACGCTTGTTCCTGTATTCGCGGGTGGGATCCAAGTACTGTAAGTGCAATGCTCAACAAAGAAGCAGTAGTGTCGTGGCCAGCGCTTACTATTGTGTTTGTTTCGCCTTTAATTTGCTTATCAGTTAGGTCTGGATTGCTATTAGCTAAGTCCAAAATTAAATCCATGAAAGGTTTGACCTTTACTGAAATGGAAAATGGAAAACCGAAATGATTTAATCTCACGTAGGTTCATGTAGATGATCTTAAGAAGAATATACAAACGATCGTGTTAATAACAAAACTTTCAGGCTCAGTTAGCATCTCGTAGATGTAAGAGTAAGGTCATCATCATCACAAATTTGGAAGGATGTGGCCCTTGTCTGTGGAGCATGTGCCATCCTTCCCGATCGTGAACTCCTAATACGACACGACGCCCTCCTTTACTTGGTCCATATATGAACTTTTCGGCCTTCCTCTTCCTCTTCAAGCTTCCAGTTTAGCTTGAATTATGATTTTCAGAAAATTGATAAATCGTATAAGGTGGCCAACCATCTTCGTTCTTTTGTTTTCTATTGTCAAATTGTTGTTGTTCTCCATAGGGTTTTTTTTCTGTACAACCTATTTTCTCTATTATTTTTTAAATGATGAGAATACTACGAGAGGAATCAAACTCATATGAAATATAACAATAAAACTATGCAAGATAAAAGTTTAAATATCAATAATTTTAATAGAACTTTAATAACATATACATTTCTTATATATATATATATACATTCATCATTCATACCGTGACTGACCTGAGCTATTTTGACTGCTAATATTCAATTTTTTTGCAGCTTTTTTCTTTTGTAGAATCTGTAAATAGAATGATATAATTAAGAAAATTTCGCTCTCTCTTATTTTTATATGAGTAAATGTCCTTTGTTAACCAATTTCTTAATAAACTTAAAGTAATACCACAGGTATTATTAAAAAAGAAACGAAAGAGCATAAAGTTGCCAATTTAGACAAATATATTGTATTGCGACAGAATTAACAATTTTCACAACAACGCACTGCACATAAAATCTGTCACAACAAGACCCCCGCACAGTATAATGCTGGTTGTGTGGAAGCATCCAGCGTAGATCTTTCGTTGGGGCTGACTGTGACGTCACGCACGTACACGAAAAGGGCACAACACAACAAACATAACATACATACATAATACATGTATGATTGATACTAAACATTAATAACTATTAACAAACACTTCCTATATTGAAACAGAATCTGCTCGCATTTGGCTAATTGTTTTTGAAAGTATAAAAAAAAAAACCTTTTGCGACTTCAAAATTCAGAAATTGTTAATAAAGACTCTATCCAGTTATTAAAACTTACAATCCTATTAGTATACTTATTGAAAGCCGTAATAATTGTTGTCGGTGCCTCCAAAACCCCACTCTACAGTGTTAAATTCTCAAAAAAAAAACATCACATTCAAGTGCTACAATTACCAATCGACAATACTATTAGGAACCGAGATATTTGATAAAAACTTTTTTCGTGACCTTAAATAACTTATCCCGCTATACTTATAGAAAGGTTTCCATTCCTTCCTATTAAATCTGTCAGAGTTTAAGTGGTAAGTACAAGTCGGCTAATTTTAAATTCGGATAGAAACAAATATCAAATGTGCAATTCGGATATTGGGAGGCACACTCTCTTATTGTAAGTATACAATATGCACCATTTTAATGTTTTTCTTCTTACCATATCAGCATAGACATTAATCTTTTTAATAATTTTCAACCATCTTTGTTTCATCGGTGATAAGTTGGCAAGGAAATCATTGTGGTACCAAAACTTTGTAACCATGCTATTGAATATATGAAGACACTCTACGAAGAGAGATAGAAATTCGTTTTTTATGTTTCCTAGTTCTTCAGTTTTCAGTCCAAATGATGTAGCTGGAAGGAGGAGAATCATATTCTATCATGCTTCATAACAATATATAAATGTGAAAGTGTGTTTGTTGACTTTTTGTTCCATTTTTACGCCGTCACGGAGCGACGGATCATCGTGGCTTTCGGTATTATATACGATAATATACAATCTTGGGCGCATCATGGACTACTTTTATCATGTAATAACGCGAACCAAACCTTAGGCGCCCACCGGTATTTATATAAGTAAGATATAAACAATTTTACTTTACATCAACAAGAGTTTAGCAAGATTGCAGTAAGTAAAACCATAATAAAATTGTATGTACACATTTCAACTCTCTTAATTATTCGTCTGTTACCCAATGAATTAATCAAGTTTCTAAACTAACATATTGTATTTGTATATTGTAAAAAATTGTAAAAAATGATTATTCGGCTACTAACCGAAAAAATATTTGATCGATAGGTTATGGCACTAATTAAACTTGTAGAAAATTTGTTCAATGACAAAATACTTACAACATATCGTCTCGAAATTGTTCATCCTTATGTAATTTTCATGATCGAATGGTTCTCCCAATTCCTTTTCAAAATCTTGTACCAATGAGTTTGCGAAATTGTTGAAAATCCCGATAAATTCGTCTAATACATGCTGACTGAATGCGGGATTCAAAAGCTTCCGCTTTTTTGTCCATGTTGGGCCTAAAATATTAATTGTTATTAATATATCAAACAGTTTTTAGGTATTTGACCAACATATTGAAGGTGGTTTTTAGGGTTCGTAGCCGAAGGGCGTAAAATGGAGTCCTTATTAACTCGACACGTCTGCATGTATGTCCGTCCACACGCCCGTATGTGACTACTTCTTTATTCCGAAACTATTTAAACAAGACAACTGAAACTTAATAAAATAGGTGGGTCCAATCTATACGCGAGGTGTGTGGCTTTGAGATCATTTACTAGAACCATTAGTCCAAAGTTAATCATTCCAAAGATAGTGGTCACTTTTTAAATGCTAAAATGGGCGTAAGTGTCCCCTTCCTTCCACGAAGCAAGGAACCCTTAATGAATAAGTGCGTCCCGCCCGCATATGATCACTTTATTAGAAGAAGAAGTCGATTAATAAATATTTTTTACCATCGCAAATAAGTATGCTATTAGCAAATAGTGGTTTTAAGAAATCGTAGATGTAATGTTTTTCAAGGCATTCCGTGGACACTTTAAGACAATCTTCTGGATCGGTTATAACTGAAATAGAAAACATGTTTAAAGCCAATGATTTTAAAAAACATACATAAAATAAAATCAAAAGATTAACTAAACGGTTTTCACTCACGTGTAGATCACGTAAATTGTTTACGCGTTTCGGATGTTATGACATCCATCTTCAGAACGTTCGTTCTGGGCCGCGGCAGCACGCAGACTGTGCGCCGCCGCGAGCGGCCCGCCGGGACACGGGCGCGGGGGCCTGTGGTGACCCCCGCCACCACAGGCCCCCGCGCCCGTGGTGGCGAGACGATGTTACTACTCCCGGCCGCTTCGTCCTCGGGTCGCTCCAACCGGGTCGGGTGTCTTCGGTCGGAAGATGGATGTCATAACATCCGAAACGCGTAAACAATTTACGTGATCTACACGTGAGTGAAAACCGTTTAGTTAATCTTTTGATAAAATGTCTTACGAAAGTTTTAATATTAAAATAAAATAAAATAAAAATTATTAAATTTATTCATCTCAGTTTATAAATAAACATATTAAACTTGATATAGCAGAAATTATATGAGACTAAAGTTGGATATTATAATCTAAAAAGAATGTATGTTACTCTATAGATCTTATACATAATATAGTAAATATATTTTCACTTACAGTAGAATAACACAGGCCCTGTATAAAGTTTAGCCACTCCGCCTAAATCTTGACATTCTTTTGAGATTTCTTCGATCGATTTATACATTCCTGTTGGAAGGACATTGACATACAGGACATGCTATTAAAAAGTACAAGACTATTTTATATTAGGACCCCAAATATAACTGTTATGACAATGTATTAAATTGATTATGTTAGTACACCCGACAGGGTACAAACTAGAGATATTTGTATATATTTTAAGACCACTGTAAAGAAACCTAGTTTTACTAACAATAAATGAATATTACTGACATATATACATGAAACATTTTTTAAAAGATATTTTATCCCCACCAAATATGTATAGGGTCTTATAATGTTGTTGTGTGTATCGTAGCCCCCAAACAAATGTTATGCTAATTTAAATTATATCCGGACAGTTTCTTCTCTATGTGTCAATCAATCGACTTAT
Source organism: Macaria notata (assembly GCA_927399415.1). Lineage (NCBI taxonomy): Eukaryota > Metazoa > Arthropoda > Insecta > Lepidoptera > Geometridae > Macaria > Macaria notata. The sequence goes on along the minus strand of OV656738.1, from coordinate 12,298,838 downwards.
TTGCTTTTATTTATTTCCTCACAATATAGTTGGTGTATTTTACATACTAACTTACAACTACTTGGAATAAAATACACAAATAAAAAAACCTACCAACACTGTTACTGGATGCGACAGTAAACTTAAGAAAATGTCCCTAGATTGGCCATAGAGGTGCGCTGAGCGCGGGCGCCTTGGAGCCCGCGCTCAGCGCACCTACAGTATTCTTATAAATGTATAAGTAATTACTTGGAATAATATACACAAATAAAAAAACCTACCAACACTGTTACTGGATGCGACAGTAAACTTAAGAAAATGTCCCAAGATTGGCCATTTGCCAGGTAAAGTAGGCGGCTCTGATGAATTATCATTTTTCGATAATTTCCACAGTAGAAACAGAAGCACACCCAAGGCAAAGAATAGGATCATGGTTAATACCCTGTAATATAAGAAGAACATGAACCTACATAAAATATTATATAGGTAAAAATAGTTTGCCAACAGTTTAATCCCACCAAAAACATTCTGTAAGAATTTTGCCAAGTCTCGATAAAGCTGCTTGTTTATCTCTAAAAAGTAATGAAATCTCTAGAATTAGTTAAGCCAAGTCTAAGGTTCCTTACTGTTATTTATTTATTATTATAGTTAATTTTACGTGACTTTATCGTTGAACATTCTTTACACGTTTAGTGGATACAAGTTTATTTACTTATTTATTTGCAGATTTATTCAAATCTTCTAAAGTTTTTGCCTATTATGTAGAGTTCACTTAACTATTTTTTCTGATTCTAATCTTAATTTTTCGTAAGAACTCTGGTTATTGTTTCTATATTTCCCTTAAACTTTAATTTTTCATCACAGCAAAAATGAAGATACAAGCACGCATTTGAGCTCTTTAATTTATTTTATCTACACTAATGTTGTAACATTCTACTTATGTTTCCAAAACTTGACTTTTAATTACTACTGTTATAGCACAGACAACAAAACACTCAATTTAAGCAATTTCACATGATGGTATAATATCCACAGCGATATCGTAATAGCTCATTATAACATCAATAAAGCGCGACCAACCTGATTGCAGGGCCAATCAGGTTGGTCGCGCTTTATTGATGCGCGCAGCTGCGCTCTCATTGGTTACATTTTAATGGCGGCAAAATCACTGTGACAATACACTTACGCGTGAATTTGAATTTTATAAATTAAAAGTTAAAAATGGATAGCGACGATGATATTTGTACGCCTCCGGATATTCTAGAATTGGCAACAAAAGTAACTCACAATCTTTTATTATAAATAAACTATTGTCAGCTTTTACTCTTGTTGTTTAATTAATTGCATTAGTGAAGATAAAGTAGTGTATGCAACTGCATATAACACGGGTATTAAAACACTCGTTACTATTATGAAACTCGCTGCGCTCGTTTCATTATCTCACACTCGTGTTTTAATACCCTTCATTATAATGACAGTTGCATAAACTACTATTTAAGTCTGGGTAATTAATAAATGAAACATGCGAGCATGCTGTGTTGCGATGATCTTGCAAATTTTATTGTATTGTTGCTTTTGTAATGTATGTTTATTGCTACTTTATTATGTTATTTTTACTGAGAAATAAAACATAATTCTAAATTTATACGAATATCATTATAAGCGTAGCTATATTATATTGAAAAAACCTTAAAAGTAGCCTTAAGGAATGAAAGTAAATACTTTTGAATTAATAGTGCCAGCATTTCTTTGAATACAATAGTAAAAGTAAGTATGTAAATCGTATGAGAGTGGCCCACTCTTGTATCAGAGCTTTCAAGCCTCCAATAGACAAGCCTCCAATAGCACTGATATGGTTTATAACAATAAAATAGCGATCTTGATACGGTCCCTAAATAAAGATTTTATATTTTAACTGTATGTAATACATTTTTTATCTAATAATATTACCTGCATGCCGGTCTTATGTTCCAGGGTGGCCTTAGTTAGTCCTATAGTTGGATTAGCTTGCAGAAACGAACAAGGTATTCTTAAGTAAGAAGCTTAGAGACTACCAATTTTTTTTAAGTAAACTTACATTATTCTGCTTGCAGTAGTGTTACTGATATTTTTCTTATACAAATGCTATAAATGCGATAACGTTTCACTTCAAAGAAAGAAACACGAATAATGAACTAAAATATTTATATGCAAGAGGATATGTATAAAAAGACGTTATATATACTATAATATTATAAAGCTGAAGAGTTTGTTTGTTAATTTGTTTGATTGCGCTAATCTCAGGAACTACTGGTCTGAATTGAAAAATTCGTTTTGTGTTGAATAGACTATTTATCGAGGAAGGCTTTAGGCTATATGTATAACACCACGCTGCAACTAATAGGAGCGAAGAAACAACGGAAAATGTGGGAAAAACGGGGAAAAATATTCATCTTTAAGGGCTTCCGTTGTGTACGCTGCGAAAACGGTTCAAGTCGTGGGTAACAGCTGTAATTTATAAAGCTGAAGAGGTTGTTTGCAAAAATAAATAATATGATGTCCAAAATAACTATTCCACGCGGACGAAGTCGCGAGCACAGCTAGTTAATAATAAATAAATTATGCAATATCTAGCCGTGTGGCATATATATGTGATTAAGCAATACATAATAATAAAGCTGAAGAGGGTCAAAATCTGTACGTACAGAAGATGGAAATTTTATGGCATTTTTTAGAATATTTGTTTTAACGCCCATCACGCTAAATTGGCTTAACTGATCATCATGATTTTTGGTACGTAGGTAGAATAAGGCCTTAGAAGAGTCTCATGCTACTCGTTAATTCCGAAATAACGCGAGCGAAGCCGCAGGCGTCTACTTGTTTATAATAAAGCTTTAGGTAGTCATTATCACCGCATCCAAAATTCTATTTGATTAATAATCAAGGTCTAGGTTATTATTAGTATACTTTATATCAATATATTATTATGCACTTGCTATATCTAGATTTTATGTCAATACCTACTAGCTGGTGCGCGCGACTTCGTCCGCGTGGAATAGTTATTACCATAAAAACGGTTTTAGTGAGTTAACCTTAAAAGATAGACATATACTGTTGCGGTCATTTTTTTAGATCATTTCAAGAGAAATAATTCTTTTATACTTACACATTTTTTTGATATCTTTAAACGTTTTGGTTTGAGTTTTCTGACGAATAACTTTACTGTTAACTCGGTCGCAAAGTTTTAGACTTAACATGCTTTTCCACATTTTCCATTATTTCTTCGCTCCTATTAGTTGCAGCGTGATGTCATATAGCCTAAAGCCTTCCTCGATAAATGGTCTATTCAACACAAAAATATTTTTTCAATTCGCACCAGTATTTCCAGAGATTAGCGCGTTCAAACAAACAGCTTCAGTATTATAATATTAGTATAGATATAGTATGATTCTTAGTCGTTGTGCCATCGCGTTTGGTGGCTCTATGATTATTGGAGGTCAAAGCTAATTGCTAATCTTTCATCATCTGAAAATAGCTTAGTTTCCAAGATATTTGCGACAACATACTCCTTGCTAAGATATACCAGACGTTTGGAAGCTTAAACAAGATCATAATATTTAAATTTGGACTCATGCATACAGCTCGTGTTGATAAAACTACCTTTCATAAACAATCTAAAATATCTTGTGTGACGATTGGTTTTGGATGTTTTAACCTTTACAAAAGGAAGAATATTTAATATAATACGAATGAATATTGATAACATTTTATTTTAGCATATACTGGCATGAATAATTCTTAGTAATAATATATATTGACACACTTTCATTTTACAGAAAAGAAGATTTATTATGTTTTAACAAACAATAACCTCATTATTTCGACTCTAATTTGGTTCAGGATATACTATAAAAAGATACAGAGATCTTGGTCAAAAAGGTAAATAAATAAACTCATGAAAGACAAAATCTATATAACCACTAAAGTAGGTCCGTATAAGAGTTCCTAAATCAGTTGTGGAGAGATTACAAACTGCTAAACAAAATGCGTGAAGCCATGGCAGAGACCCTAAGGGCCTTTACAAATATGTATATGATTACCATTGCAGATACAAACGTATAAATATAGTTTCTCATACATATTTAGAACTTAACTACTATTTTGCTATGGAACAAGAACCACTGTAAAATAAACTCAGTATTATTACTTATTATGTGACAGAACTGCTGAAATGTCAATACCATGTGCAGTTATGATATGATAGTTTTGTGACCCAAATTGAGAAGTGATGATAAACTTGCTGTTATACGAATTTTACTTCTATATTGTTGGGGTTATGGTCTGGTATCGATTGAATGGCTAGTGATACGAACTATGCCTGCAGCTCAGATTGGTAGAAAAGTCAAGCTATCATTACATAAGTCTTAGAATTAAAATTGTTGGACTTGAAATGATGAAATAAATAAGACAAGCCATCACAATAAAGTAATAATTATAGATATACTTTTAATTGAGTTTCCTTATTTTAAATATACGAATATATATATATATATATATATATATATATATATATGTCACGGGAAATGTGGATAATGCGGGAATTATGCATAATCCCCGGGAATTATGCATAATTCCCAGTGCTCTTGGTAAAAGTGAGAAAAACATTCGAATTAATCACATTTACCGGTAATTAGTATATTATGCATAAATCCCGCGCGGGATTTATGCATAATTCATAATATTCATAATTCATAATATGCATATTTTATTATAATTAAGACTAGAATTGTTTTTATTTTAATAAACATTTGATTCAGATGTTTGATTTTGAGTTATTATGTATAATTACCGGTAAATGTGATTAATTCGAATGTTTTTCTCACTTTTACCAAGAGCACTGGGAATTATGCATAATTCCCGGGGATTATGCATAATTCCCGCATTATCCACATTTCCCGTGACATATATATATTCTTCTTATAATCGAATGAGAGTGGCCAACTCTGCTATTGACGAAGCGTCTGATCACGTTCACCAATGTTATCTTTATTGACATCATAGCATACACCTTTTCTGGGGAAAAAGTTATTTGATGTTCAAACACTGTGTTACTATAAACAAGTCTTGTTATTAGTCGCAAATCTGGTACGTTAATGGCAGTGGATGCTTCGTTTCGAAACATAATAATATTACCAGAAACATTTCATAGAATACCATTTACACTTCACTTTTGCTGTAGTTTTTTAATGGTTTCTTTGTCTTCTTATTGTATCTACTGTTGTTGAGTGATTAAAACCATTTATAAATTTTCGGAAAAAGAAGACTTTTTGGACTAGGAGTCGGAAAAGACTCTAGTACAGTTAGTAGTTGTTGTTATAAATATTAATCTGGACTTGATCTGCACAGAATAGGTAGGTACGAAGGGCGTGCAAGAAGAGAGTGATAATAGGCTGATGCTGATGTTGATGATCAATGAAATGTGTTTTACCAATGCAAGAACGCCGTTCGAGCCCAAAAGCAGCAAATAGTTGTGGATGTGGGAGAGATTCTTTCTCGAACCATCTCTCTGGTCTATATTCCGTTGCGTCTGGGCCCCAGATAGGGTGACGCATTGCCCCATGTAGACATACCATACATCCATAGCCGGCTTTAAGAGTATATGTAGTTTTCTGAAAAGTATATAATCACTACAAAAGTAAAAATTTACATACTTTTTATAACAAGCTTCATTTAAATTTGTTAGTTTAAGCGCCACTTAAATAATAAAATTTATCCAGCTGACATATATTTTAATATTTTATTAATCTTAACAGTATCTCATATTGTTTACTCTTACAAAATAACATAAATATTGCAAAAATATTTTTTAACACAAGCGTATAAAGTCGAATTCTAATTGTTTTGCGCGTATACACAAAAGGTTATTCTGGCTCATAGGCTGAAAAATATTTAAGACACGTAAGTGTCTACTAGCGAGTAATTGGATATAGTCTGTATTTTTAAAAACAAAAACAACTGGAACTGGTAATGCAATTACGATCAATTACTGAGTTTGTCGTCTTTATCGATTTATCTTATCACTACGGGAACAACCGGATATAATCGCAGTATTTCTTTCGAAATTGCTTCTATAAACAAGATAAACAAGATAAACAATTTATTAATAATTTGTACAATTACATGTCAATTTAAAATAATTATAATAATAATTATTGTGATTTAAAATATAATAATATCACTTATTTCACACATATTCTACCATTAATGTTTAGGTAGCTTCTTTTATTGGCGTTTAAAAATTAGTCAATTGTGTAAAAAGATTGTAAAACGAGCCAGTTCTTTAACTTATTTTTAAATATGCTGTCACTGCTGGTGTTAGTGATCTCATATAATATACAAATTGTGATAAATCATCTTTGTCTATGTAATGTTTTGAATCAACCATTACTTCAAAGATCCTGTTGATGATTACTATGAGATAAATCCTTCTTCCTGATGAACTGATGCTTATATATTATTGTATTTTGTTGTTGACAGTGTTTATTTTATTATTGTTTAGTTTTTAATTAGTTACGATTATTTCTCTATGTGTTTTATAAGTTGTTTTGAATAAATGATGAATTTATTTATTGGAACTATTGATAATATTTTTTTTGCTTTTTAGACATTACCTTTACTTTACATTAACATTATCGTAAGCATTTCTTTATAGGACATTTTTTATCTTAGAAGGTATAAGATATCAAAATATAAAAACCGAATTTAAGTCTGCTGTCACTAAAATGTTAATAAATAATTTAAATTCATTTTTGCGACTTTAATATTCAGAGTTGGGAGTAAAAAATCTATCAAATTATTGTAACTTACAATCCTATAAGTAGTCTTATTGAAATCCGGAATATTTGAAGTCGGTGCAGTGTGCATATGGCAGTGGAATAATCCATGTCAGGGTCCCGTAGACCGGTTAAATATCTCTCTAAACTTAGAGTTGGTCACTCTCATACAAACTTGCTTAGTTTAAATCCTATACAGGTAAGTCCTTCTTTTTATTGAATGGGAGTGGCCAACTCTGGTGTCGAGAGTTCATCAAGCCGCTTCCTTGGCCTCTGACATGGCTTAACAACTGCCGTACTAGACAAAAAGCCGGGACCTACAAGATAAGTACTTAAGTGCATGTTCTTTCAAAACAGGTTAGGAGGGTACAAAGTTAAATTTGTCGCAGCAAACTTGTTATTATTTTAATTTACGAGCAAACTTTGGATAGTTAGCGATGCAATACTGCTTTTGTCTTCGACTTTACCGTGCAATATTGCATGTCGTAAATATGAACTAACAACTAAAGATCGCTCTAAACGGGCTGTGTCCCGAGTGTAATTTCTAAAAAATAGAATAGGGAATTCGGTAAAATCAAACGAGCATTCGCTCTTGCTTCTCCCACCAGGTTAAATTATTTTAATATGAACAGGCGTAGAACATTTTATCCTTGTTCTTTTTGCGTTCACAAAGATTCTAAAGAATGCTCGTTCGTTCGATGTAAACGTCGCGCAAGCGAGTTACTTAGAGCGTTCTAGCAGCGTGTTCGGACGCGCTCGCGCCTATGAGCGGTCTCTTCAAAGTGTTCTTGTGTGCTAGCGAATGTATTTCTGTACATTACGAAATAATGTTCTTGTTCTAGCTCTAGCTCTATGTTCGTTTGATGTAAATCCACCCGAAAACCACGTTGACTCTAAAAAAACACGGACGCAAGTTTTATAGTTTTGAAGTTTTTGCGATTTTTTTTTCTGTAAGTGAGCTCAGTTTGTAAGTTTTGCAACAGTATGTACGGAGTGTATACTTTTGTTTAAAAAAATAAATAAAAGAAGCCTGTTTTCACGTTATTTTCATTCGCATCTATTTCTCTATACCCTTGCGCTTGATTCTCTGGAACTCGTTTGTATCCTTAACTTGAAGCTTGCTATTGTTGATGGAAATATGAACAAAGACTAGTTGTAAGATCAAAGGGGCCGGCACAAAGAGGGCCGCGGTTTGTCGAGTGCCTTGAGAAGACTCAAAGACCCACTGCTTGTTGGATTGTCTGTGTTTTTAAAGGGGTGCATTCATTGGTTGGTTAGTTACAGGTCACTGCAAATTCAGTAAAAAAAAGTATTTGCAAGTAAATAATAATTAAATTAAACTTTTATTGGAAAATGAGCGAAAATAATCACGACCGGCAGGATTCGAATCTGCGTATTTCTGCTACCGTCAGAACGCCTTAACCACTAGGGTACGGTCTACTAACTCAATTCAATTTTTTTCAATTTCAAAATATCTTTATTACGTGGTAACTTATAGTAGATAACATGGCCAGTGTATATAATTGTCCTAGCAGTTATACAGTAACAAATTAAAATCGTTTTTCAACTATAATGTTATATAAAACTTTCAGCTTATTAATTAGAAATCATTAAACACATAACTTATTACCGTAACAAATCTTGTGATCTTTGTGTTTGCTTTGACACCAGCAATACACTTTTAACCGTACACAAACATAAATTGCGGGTAGAAACATATTATATTTGAAATGAATAAGACTCACTCGAGTCAAGCTGTGACGTCAGGCGTTGGCAAACAAAAGAACCAGCATGTCGTGGCGTAGTAACAACCACGAGCGCGCGCGACTCGCGGCCGCTCGCCGCGCCTGCCGCCCGATCCGATACCTGCTGGTAAAGCGTACGGGGCGACTCGCGCGGCGCGGCAGCTATTAAATCGCGCGCGCTCGTGCATTGCACTAATCTTTGCACTCAAGAAAGATATGGTGGGGAAGTTTGTATCGACAATATGTATCGATAAAAGGTAAGTTAGACTTGCGAGATTTACATAATGTGTTGACTAGTTTATTTTTACTTTGCGAGTTTGAATATAGGTAAAATTTTTCTGCTAGCTTGTAGATATAAACGTCAATTCTTGGAAGACCTATCATATCATGTAAATTAAATAAGTTAGTTTTAAAAGCTGTGTTGAATGAAAGTTTTAGTGCTTTGTTTTGTAAGACTTGAAGTTTGTTAAGATTTGTCCGGCATGTACTGCTCCACACTGGGCAGGCGTAGGTGATGGACGGCCGAACTAGCGTACAATAAACCCGTAATTTCGTGAAGTTACTTAAATTGGATCGTCTATTTAGTACGGGACTAAGCGCATTCATTGCTTTAGTGCCTTTTAGGCGTAAGTTTTCTATATTTGCAGTCCAGTTTAGTTTATTGTCAAGTATAGTACCTAAGTACTTCACAGAGCGGCTCCATCTTATATTATGGTCGCTTATTTTGAGCATGCGTGTAGGCAGGGATCTTTGACGGGTGAATAATATCGCTTCAGTTTTGGATCCATTGATCTTAAGTTTCCATTTGTTGAAATAGTCGAGCAGCAGTTCGATGGCTAGTTGAAGGCGCGATATTATTATATCGACATCTGGTGATGACGTCATACACGCGGTATCATCGGCGAAACACGCTAATGAGGTGCGGGTTTGGACCGGAATGTCATTTAGAAACATGAGAAACAAATACGGGCCTAAAATCGAGCCCTGCGGAACACCTGCGGGTACGGGACATAGGTCAGAAGAAGTATTTTTTATGTGTACTCGGAAACTTCGATTGGATAGGTAAGATTTTATCATTTTAGTTAGCTGGAGTGGTATTATACCAAGAGAATATATCAGGTGTCCATAGTACATCGATATGAGTGCTTGTTAGACATATTCTGACAGCACAAGTGGCGCCATCAGCCGCTCAGTCTGAAGTGTATGGAAATGAGTGTGGATTTTCGCGCCTGGCAGTTAGTAGACCGTACCCTAGTGGTTAAGGCGTTCTGACGGTAGCAGAAATACGCAGGTTCGAATCCTGCCGGTCGTGATTATTTTCGCTCATTTTCCAATAAAAGTTTAATTTAAAACAACCATAGTGCAGGTTAGCACTTAATAAAAATTAACTCATAAATAATAATTGTTAATAAAGTAAATTAAATATATCTACAGAATGAACAAACTTCGGCTATGATAGATTTATCCTGTAAAAATTCCACCTTCATCTTATTCTTACTTTAGAAACGCAATAAAAGACAACAGAACCTTGATATCCGTATTTCTATGTCCTCATCTATGGAACCTTTTTGTGAATAAGAAAGATTGCAAATAAAATCTTTTTCAAAAAGGACCTCTGCGGGAGTTTTGCAAATAAAGGTCGTTTTCCAACAAATGCTTTTGATAAAAGAAGGGTTGCAGAAAGATCCGATGTGGTTTTGCGTAAAAGATTGCAATTGTGTCAGAAAATTTATAGAAATTATAACGTTTTGATTTGTCAATTATTATGAAATTTACTTAGCAAGTTAACTTACTACTTCCGACAAGTATAAAATAGAAAAGTTCTAAAACAAACATAAGGAAAAGAAAGAAAATATATTTATTGAGACACACACAAAACTTTAACCTATTTACTTACTTACTAAACTTACAGCCATGATTTTCGGTATAGTGATATAATACGATCTTGGACATAAAAAAAACTACTTTACTTTTCGTAACAAAGTGAACGAAGCCGCGAGCATTCACTAGATGATAATAAAACAATGACTATACATTTTTGATGACTTTGAAATCCCAAAATTTGTTAGTACGTGCTTTGAAAAACGAATCTTTTTATCAGGGTGAGTGGCAGACTGATCGATCGATTTGATAAATACAGATATAATTTAGATAAAAAATAATAAGGTCAGTTAATTTAATTAACTTCAGTTATTACTTGAATTTGGAGAAGACATGCGGGTTTTAGGTTTGTTGCTTTTTGTAGCTTTGGCTTATGCCAAACATGAGGCATATGAAGGGTAAGTGTTATTACTTTTTAATTTCTCTTTTAATAATATTTATAACTATCTTTTCAACTTACTAGATTAATATCAATTGAATTTAGTTCACTTATTGAGAAACCTTGACGTTTTTTGCGTGTCAATTTAATTTTTCTTTTTTCCCACTAAGCAGGAAGTATTTCAGCTTTTTCATGGTTTTAAGTATTCATTATGGTTATCCTTCCTCTTTTTTCAGTACATAAAATGTGTCTGAATAAATGTTTCAGTACAAAACATATGTATTTGTACTGAATTCGATGTAGCCAATTAATCATTTCAATAATTCAAGATATACTTTAAATTGTCGACACAAAATATACGAAAGCAATAAACATAAAAATCTTAAGTGCTACAAGTAGCTGTTTTATCCCTAAAAATGCCTCTTCCATGTAAATTACTTAATTACTTAATTATGTACTTTATTTTTTCTAGATACTCCCTCTACCAAGTATCAGCGCAGACGGTAGAGCAGATCCCTCTCATCCAGGAGTTGGAGACCAGCTTGGAGCTGGATGTCTGGTCCGATGCCATCCCCGGCAGACCTGGCCAGGTGCTGGTCGCGGGACAGAAGAAGATGTTCTTTGAGGCTGGTCTGAAGGTCCTGGGAGTAGAGTTTGAAGTCCAGGCTGAGAATATTAAAGAGTAAGTAGAGAAATGTAACTTTTGTAAGATTTATTGCGTTGGGTTGGCTTTGTTTGCCTTGTTTTGAGATAAAATGAACCATACATATCTATTTACAAAAAAGTAACATGTTCTATATCATCTCGAATCCTACATTACCGCCATACTAGAAAACAAGATGATATGTCACTATGTTGCTACAAAACCAAACGTGAGCAAAAATTAAAAAAAACCCATATTCAGTATTATTAGACCAATAAAATTGATGGATATAATGTAAGTCTATCTCTATATTGTATCCAATATGGAACACCCGATAACTATAGCAACTAAACTAATGAACTGCCAAAAACATTTTGAAAAATGATATCTTACATTATTTAAGGTTCCTCGACCTAGAAGACAAACTGCTTGAAACCGCAACCAAGAAACCATTCAGCAAAGATTCAAAAGCTACTGACTTGTCTTTCGAACACATCTATACGTATGAAGAGGTACAAACTTTAAACAATATTTATTAAAAATTTTGCCCATTTAAAAGGCATACACAAACCTTGGAATGTCAGTAGAATAGAAAGTCTTTGGAAATGAAAGGAAGCCATACGCTTTACCGCAATTCACCTGATGTCAAACTATTTTGCGACATAAACTAGAACTAAAAAATTAAATAAAATGTGGATTGACATCACTAGAGACAAGAACGCTGGCTGGTTCCTTGCGCAAAGGATTTCTATAGCAATCCAGCGTGGGAATGCAGCCAGCGTTCTTGGCTCCATACCACATGTAGATTGTTTAAATTTAGTTTAGATGTAAATACTCTTTTTTAGTTCTATTAGTGTTAATATGTGTAAATATTGTTTCTTATTACCTCACTTATTTTTCATTTGTTAATGACATTTAGACAACCGTTACACAATTAAAACTAAGCAACTAGAACCCACTTATTTATTAGAACTCAAATTTATCTTTGTCAGATGACATGTAAAACTATAAGTCCGTAGTATGGGAGTTATGTAACGGCCATGACAGATGACCTTCGGACGGTTTGAATCCTCTCGACAACAGTCATACTAAGAAAAAGACTTGAAAAAATAATCAAAAAATTATTTCTCACCGCGTATGTGTAAATCTTATATATTGTCTTCCCATACATTAATGATAATGTAAAATTTGATATTCTGTTATAGGTGGATGCTTTTCTAGAAGCCTTGGCAGCCGCTTACCCCGAGACCGTGACTCTCGTGAACGCTGGCAAGAGCTTTGAAGGTCGCGACATCAAGTACATCAAACTGTCTACTACCAACTTTGAGGTAAGTGTAAAGATAAATTAAATCAAAGGAAACTACAATAACTTTATTATTTTAATAAAAAACTGGTAAGACTGATGTGACCGGAATGCTCATTGTCCACGTATAAGCCTTTTAAATTTTTATCGAACTATATAATCCTTCTAAAATTTATGTGAAACTTCTTTTTCGCTATGTCCTACGTGAACAAACTTCAGAAAATGGAATTAAAAATTATAATCATAGCTTCCACCTTAAAAAAACTTAAATCAGTATGACATGGAATGACACGATGTAACTGCCCAAGAAAACTCGCCTTACGAATTAATTCTGAGGGGGAGTCACGACCCTCAGTCATGAGGAAATACGACTCAAGAGAGAGATGACATGGAATGTTAACTATTTTATCTTTTTCCAGGACTCTTCCAAACCCGTCATCTACATCCAGTCCCTCCTCCACGCCCGCGAGTGGGTCACTCTCCCCGCCACTCTGTACGCCATCAAACGACTCGTCATTGAGGTCACTGAACAAGACCTGATACAGGACATCGACTGGGTCATCCTGCCCATCGCCAACCCTGATGGATTTGTTTTTACTAGAGAGGTAAGAAAATAAAGATGTGAGGAACTGTATGTATATGTCAAACCTCCTTGTTCTACGCATTTACTTATCATGCTGTCATCACTAGGTATCAATAATAATTATGGGTTAACTTAGTTTTATTGCACCCTTAAAGTAAATCAAGCATAAATAAAAAGCAGACAAATCAAAATACCAAAAATTTGTTTTTTTTAAGGAATACTATTGAAAATGAAACAAACTTATCAAGTTAAAAAAATGGGTTTGCCCTTGACGATATTTGATGGAAAACAATCGTATGGTTCAGGACAGAACATGCGATAACCGATTTAGTTTGTTTTGAAGATCTCTAGATTGTAGTTTGCGAGAAATGGTCTATACGATACTTAATTTAGTTGAAAGTTGAATAAAATTAAATCACTATGTATTATCATATTTCAGGAACGTTTCTGGCGAAAGAACCGTGCAACTGGCTACATGGCTGCCGACTTCTGTCTGGGAGTAGACCTCAACCGCAACTTTGACGTCCACTGGTCTTCTGCCTCCAGCAGCTTCGTCTGCTTAGAGACCTTCCACGGCCGAGGAGCCTTCTCTGAACCAGAAACCGCCATCATCAGAGATATCTTCGAAGAACACAAGGATAGGATGGAGCTATTTCTAGACATTCACAGCTTTGGAAGCATGATCCTCTACGGCTACGGAAATGGCACTCTTCCTTCGAACGGTCTTTTCCTTCACCTTCTTGGTGTCCAAATGGCTCACGCAATCGACGCTGTGAAATTGGACTACAATTCGAACTATATCGTAGGCAACTCTGCTTTGATTCTATATGATGCGTCTGGCACAGCTTCCGATTATGGTACCCACATTGGAGTACCTTTCAGCTATACATACGAATTACCAGGATACAGATTTGGACTCGGAACTGCCTTAGGTTTCTTGGTGGATCCCGATTTCATTGAACAGGCTGGATTTGAAACTTGGGAAGGAATAAAAGCTGGTGCTAGATATGCAAGGAATTCTTATTCTGCTAGGACAGGTAAAAAGTAAATTGTGTTTCTAGTGGTTTCTAATGACATTGACAGGGATATCATTTCCACCTTGGCACGGCATACATTTGCATTTTTTTCTTTAGGGACGTGTATTTGTGTCCTAACCAGTCACACTCCTCCTGTCACAGTGCTACCGGTTGGGAATATTATATGAATCTGCGGCATCTTAGTGTTACTAAGCAAAGCTTGGCTTATAATATTTATAAACGTCTGGTAAATTAAATAGATTATGAAAAAAGCCTTATTGTATGTAATATTCATTAAATTAAATAAATAAAATGTTGTATGTTTTGTTTTTATTTTCATATGAAAAAAAAAGTTTTATACTATTTATTATCTTAACAGGGCTTTTCTTCAGGTTCCATTATCACAAAAAAAAGTACAGACCATTTTAAACGAATTTTTTTTTTTTTTTTAATTTTTTAACAATTTTTTTAAATTTTTTTCTTTAATGCAATTTGTTCATAAACATTTTTGGTCCGCAACTGAGCCTTAGTTGTATAATTTAATATAGGTACTTAGATGTAGATTTATTCTTACATATTTGATATTTATTTCATTAATTTGTCAGAGGAAATCATTGCTTATGCAGTGCAAACTCTAAGACACAGAGTTTTAGTACAAAAAAAACAGTTTCGTAGACCGTCAGACTATAATTAAATTATAATTGTTTCGAAATAAAATTGATCATATTGAGTTTAGATGGATACTTAGGTAAGGTTGTAGTTTTGCATATTTTTCTTACATTTTACATGTATTTATCTAAGCACATCTAGTATAGTACAAATGAAATCCATTTACTTGATAATATAATTTTATTAAAGTTTCACGTCACTAATGTCAATTATATCATTAGTTATTTATTATCTTGGATTATAAAATATCATTCTCGTTTAAGATAAATTAAATCATTTTTATACTGATAAGAAACATGTATGGATGCAAATGAGCTTACATATTTTATCTATTGGATTATTCAATGATAAGATTAAAACGTTTTCCACATTTTTGTTAATTTATTAATTAAATAGGTATTTTTAAAATCAGATGTTCGTTTTTGTAAATTTATGATTCATTTATTTGGTGGTTGTGTTTCTGAAACATGTTGTTGTTTATTTTGTTTGCGTTACTGTTTTCAAATGTGTTAGCAGCCAAAAATGAAGACTACAAAGGGTAAGTATATAAACGATATAGATTTAAAATTCAAGTAGATTCTTTTGACTTGAAAGATATAAGTCAGACCCCCCGGCTGCTTTAAGTTTCAAGTTCAATTCATAGAGCTTGTCACTGGCACATGTATCTTATTGCACCACAATGCAGATTCTAAAATAATGCCACAGAAATTAAGTAATAAAGTTATTCAGTTTGCCAATTCTGGTTTCCAAGACACAGATAATTTGCTATATGCTATGATATATTTCTTGTGCCATATCTACATACCTATATGTTTGTCAATAACGAATTAATTGATTGATTAAAAACAAAAGAAAAGTATATAAGTATTATATCCGTTATCTAGTACCCACGACACAAGCGTTTGCTAAGTGTGGGGCTAGATGGCGCTGTGTGCAATGTCCTGAAATATTTATTATTATTTATTATTATTAATACCAAAGAGCCAAAAATTATATATAACAGGAAAAGTATTAAAATTCCAGGTATAAGGTCTACAACGTCAAATTAAGGAATCAAGATCAACAGGACAACTTACACAAAATTAAAAGCGATGGTATAGACTTTTTCAGGAAACCTTGTGTGAAATACAATGTGATGGGTAAAGCAATGGTGCCACCTTCTCATTTCAATTGGTTCGAAGAAAAATTGGTTGAGATGGACATAGAAAGAGAAATATCAATTGAAGATATGTATGAGTAAGTTATATGGTTACAATTCAATAAACTACTTCTAAAACTAAAATACTTAATCTAAAATGCCTGTAGTAGAAGAAAAGATCCCCAAAATGCTGGCGGCATTTCCGCGTTGTATAGCAATGCTCACGTTTTGAGCAAAGTAGCAGCCAGCATTTATTTTTTATTCTATTGTTAGTATTTATTTTTGAAATTAGTTTTTAACAAAACGTAAGTTTAATTTATACAAATAAACATTGTATATTAAATAAATAAAAATATATGGTAAGGAATATAGTGTTTTTATATACCGTAAAAAGACAACAAGGATAAACAGCAGAGAGATAAGAAATTCACAAATAAGAATATAATAACTAGTCTTATGACATTAATCAGATACTGTTATATTAGTTTTACAAGTAGAACATTAATTTTATTTTTCAGATACTTACAAGATATCGAGACAAAATTGTCACAGAATGAACGATCATTCAATTTCGATGCGTATTATAGATATAATGATGTAAGTAAATAAAAGCTATTAGATTATTTAAAAAAAGGAAAACAGAAAAAACATGGTTTTTTCTTTAAATTATCTGAATATGTGAATCATCTATTTCTATACTACATGTTGATTTAAGACAGAACTATTCTACTGAGAAGCCCCGTACAATAATGGTTACCCTGTTTCGATACCTGTTGTATACCTGGACTTAAATTCTTACTTGTACTGATTAAATGCAACTCCTTTTCTTCCATTTTCAGATCCTAGACCATCTTTACTCACTTGAAGCTGAATACGCAAACTCCACTACATCACTAGAAATAATATCTAATGGAGTCACTCACGAGAACCGACCACTAGTTTACATTAAACTATCTAATGGTAACACTAATGACAAACCAGTAATAGTGGTTGAAGCAGGGATAAACTCAAGGGAATGGATCACAATACCTTCTGCTCTGAATATTGTAAACAAACTTCTAGAAGATGATCAGAGGTATCTTCTGGATGACTTTACATGGATTGTTGTTCCAGTTTCCAATCCAGATGGATATGAATATACTCATACGAATGTAAGTTATTTAAATTTTAATATTATTTGATATAAATAAATCTCTCTTTCGTGGATTCCGTGGAAGGACCTGGGCGCCCACCACGATGTATCTGCCCAAGAAAATTCGCCCAATGATATAAATATATAGAACGATTAAAAAATATAGGTAGCTGCTAAGCCATTATAATTGAAAGTTTTATTAGTTAGAACGATTAGATAACATTACAAGAACATTCGAAGAATTAACTTTGAATTTCGGCACACATGGTATAATGCGTGTTCAGCATGTCTACATTGTGTGGATAAAATATACTTCTAATCCCACCCTTAAGATTTACCACACGAAGTTCATAGTTATAATATCCGGTAATAAAATTGGAAGATTAGATATTTTATAGCTGCGTGTAGTTAGACTGTGTAAATTTAGTCGCGCTATCACACTAATTGTAAAGGTGGGTATTTGTGTATGCCTGTTACTTCGATTTAAATGAAATTTGGTCTGGAGGTGCTCAAAAGCTTGGATGAATACATACGCTACTTTTTACCCCGGATAAACAAGGTTCACACTGCGGGGCGTTACTAGTTTTATATGTATGTATGTCCCTCATGTATACCTATATGAACCTAAGCGCCCACTTTTTCTGTCTGTACACGATATTATTACAACAGAACTACGCAAAAAGAATCTTATGGGGGTCATCATCCCATAAGACATTGAAGAAAACGAAGCAAGGATTTCCTCCGTGCTAAGCTACTAAAATACATTTATTAAAATATAGTATTCATCGTTGTGTTGTATTGTTATATGCTTCGTAGAGAAAAGATAGACTCAAAATATTGTGCTCAATGCTAATGCTACTAGTGCGTAGTATATCTATCAGATTTTTATCAGACCTAGCTTAACTTGTTAATTACCGAATACGCATAGGTACTAAAATGGAATCCAATAAACGATGTAATCGCCTTATATTAGGCGTTTTGAAGTCAGGTCAAAAACCTATACTTATTTGTTTGTAACGGTTCGGTCGGTTACTACGGAAACTAAGTGAATATTTATTTAATACCTGTATATTGCAAGGAACAATTGTTTAATTATATATTTTACTTCGTATTTGGATTGAAAACGCCATAAGTTTAATTTATAATATCGTGTATATTCCGTCGTTTCAGCTCCGCCTGTGGTCCAAATCTCGCAGTCTGAACTCCCATCTTGGTTTCATCTGCCCCGGAGTCAACATCAATAGAAACTTTAACATCGACTGGCAAGTCTCAGGCTCCAGTTCTAGCCCTTGCAGTCACCTCTACGCTGGCATTGAACCCTTCTCCGAAATCGAAACCATATTCATCAAAAACATCATGGAAGACTTTAGCCCTCTTCTGTACATCAGTCTCCAAAATAATGGTAACTTTATCACCTTTCCTTGGAGCTACGAGAAAGCTGCCACAGGTCTATTCAGAAGTCATTACTTACTAGGATTGGATGTGATCTCAAATTTAGAGGATTACAAGCTCGATGCAGCAGCCATAGCGTATGGAGACAGAGAGTCTGGTACCAGTACTGATTATGCTAGAAGAAATGGAGTTTTTTATACGTATAATATAGGAGTTGAAGGCACTGGTGAAGATGGAGTTATAGTACCCGAAGAGAGGATAAGGGAAAAAGCTGATAAGGTATGGATGGCTGTAAAAGCGACTGTTGATGGTATCGAATTAAATTGATTTTTAGAATTAAAGTGTCTTGTTTTAGTAATAACGTCTTAAAGTTGCCTGTTACAGCCCAAATTTTTAGTTTTTTTTTGCTACTTTGTGCACTTATCGTCATTATAATAGGATTTATCTATCAACCTATTACTCCTGCCAATACTGTGACCGCAGCTGAAGCTCTCCTATTAGCTAACTTAGCCACGAGGGCAATTTAAAAACAATATGGACTCTGTATAAATCATCTTTCGCAGATAAAATTTTAAATTATCTATACATATAATAAAGCTGTAACCGGACGCTGTCTGTACATTGAAGATAGATGAAAAAAAAATGTTGAAGGGTCTTCATTGATGCAATAGAACACAAAAATCATGTTTAAAAAAACTGTTTTTTTAGGAATGTTTGTTTGTTATAGAACCGAGTTGGTGCATTTTTAACTTAACATTTCGTGTTTATTTCATTTCAATGGGTTCGTAAATAAAAAAGTTATGTTAATTTTAAACCTTTTTATCTCAAAATAATGCGAGCAAAGCCGCGGTCGTCCACTAGTTTTTCAATTAATCTCTGTGCATTGATTGTTCTGTGAATGTTTTCGTTTTAAGCAAACAAATATACAAATTGATTCTCTTTTGTTATGTCAAGGATCTTTTACAAGATATCGAATGTAAGTCAATCAATGTTCTTTTTGATTCTTGTTTGCAGGAAGTATTATTTTCCCGTATCCGGAAGTTGAAACACGATTGGAAAATTTAATAATGTAATTGAGTAGCTAGTTAATTGAGATGTGTTTTAATTATGTTTATGATTTTAATGCCAACATGATTATGATTAAATATTATGTTGTTAATAAAATAAATAAAATAAAATAGCCTTTATTCCCTTCAATATTTAAATTAGTTGTAAACAATTTTAACTTAGTTTTAATTATAATATGTAACTACTGTATTTACATTTTTGGTGATATTATAAGGGCACCCAAGTATGGGTATAGGCCTCCTCTATTGCTTTCCAGTTAGTGCGGTCTCTCGCTAGCTGTGGCCAGGCCACGCCTGCAGCCTGGGTGATATCGTTATGTTGTTAGGTTACAGATTTAACTAAACCATATCATTTATAGGGTGGCTTTAGTAAATCAGAACTAAAAACTTTTCGAAGTTCGTTGATTAAATCACGGTTAGGTTCATACTTATACGATACTCGGTGACCCTTAAGCCCAAAGCTTGTTATTTTTGAAAATTTCTATCACACAGTACAGTATAACGGTCTTATTTATAAAAAATGCCTAAAGTATGCTATAAGCTTACTATAGTTAAAGTGTTCAATAAGCATTTAAAGTGTTCTATAAAGTTTGCTATTTATAAACGTTCTATAAGCCTTCTATAACTATAGTACCCACGTGGTACCGACAATAAGCCAAATCATTGCCAGTATAAAGAAAAAATCAAAGAAAAACGAAATAACCATAGATAATACGTATCTTAGTGCCAAATATATGCTAACTTTGTCATAAAACACAAAATTTTGTCTATACTCAGACACAAAGAAACGTCAAAGTTGTTGATATTCAGACGCTCAAATATCAAAAGTTTAAATAAAAATAAGTAAATAGCATCAATCCTGCTGTCCAGAGGATTTGCGATGCTGAAATAGCTATTGCAGCTTCATTGAATGTGGAGCGAGCAGTGCAGAAAGCACACCGAAAACCACGCGGCCTGTGTAAGAATCAAACATATTTTATAAGTTTTTGTTGAGTTCGTATGTTATTAAATATTACTATTTAACAGACATCGCAATCGTCAGTTACATAATATACGGAGACCTCTTCAAGAAGACGAAATAAGTCAACTGATTAATTATGGTAAGCGCATTTTGATATCTTCTTTTAGCAAATATTATATAAAATTAGGTATATAAATAATGGAAACTACTACTAATAACTGTTTTCCTTTCAGGCAGTGAGGAGTCAGAAGAGGAGGAAGAAGGGGTTACCCCTTCGGTGATGGTGCCTCGAGTGGCGAGAATGTTTGTGGATGAAATGGATGAGGAGATTGAAGAAGGATGCGTCCACATAACCTTGGATTGGCCTCCTCGTCCATCAGTTCCTGACCCAACGCCCCCTTCGACGTCGCCTCCTTCGCCGCCGCCCGCTTCGTCGTCGCCTCCTTCTGATTTGGGCCTTCCATTAGAACCGACTAATAAATTTAAGTTTGACTGGAGAGCGTTTTCAACGCCTCAAATTGATCCTCATTTGAGGCGAGAACCGTTCTCGCAAAATATAGGTCCTACGGTTTCTTTCACGAGTCCATATTAATAATAAATATAATAAACTAGCTTGACAGTATGTTGAAATTATTGTGAACAAAAAACGGCTGGACTCTGCCGCCAGGAACATATTGTAAACTAATGAAATATGAGACCCACTCAAGTGGCTTTTGAAGAGGTGGTTTTTTTGTTCAAGTTTAAGAAACAGGTCCAGTGAAAAAAAAATTTATGTAGGGTATACCATTTGTTTTTTAATTTCATTTTAAATACAAGACTGTATATAAAAAATATAATATTTCATCCAGTTATTGTTTTATTTTGTATATATGAGAAAATTACAGTTAAGTTTTAGGAGACCCATGTAGGTACTTTCTCATAGAACAGATACAATGCAATATAAAATCAAGCTTAAATGGTGAAGGGAGGTAAAGAAATATATCTTTAGTTTAAAATAAACTGTAAAAGGTGAAAAAGGTAGGTCTAGGTCTCAAAAATTAGTGCTCAACCCCTGTCTGTGAGAGCGTCCTGTATTGGGACCCACATATGCGCTGATTTTGACATTTAGACAGCTAACATATGAAAGGTTATAAACTCCTGCTGCCCAGAGGATTTGCGATGCTGGAATAGCCTGCCGACAAGAGCTACATGAGGCCCAAATGGCCAACGAGCAACAAAAATTGAAAAATTAAAAGAGCTTATGAAATTAAAAATAATTTATTATAAAAGTAAAACAGAATGAAATACATAGAAAGACTTTTATTAACATGTTTATCACAAATCACACATACCTACTAAGATACTTTCATTTAGCATTATCACATGTCTGTACCTACTATTAATTAATTATTACAAGAGCAGCAGTGTCATTGTGTACAAAAAGGGGTAAACTTTATATATAATTCAGAGTGGAGACACATAATGTCACCAGATCTGGTTTTACAATTCCACATTTTTCCTTGTTTTAGTTATCACTTCTATGTATATGTAAATGTGTCACCAAGCACCTAGCAGTATGTTCTTGCAGCCTCCTCTGAGAGCCAGTTCCATTACAGTACAGTTATATGCCAACTTGAGACACATAATGTCACCGGATCTGGTTTTACAATTCCACATTTTTCCTTGTTTTAGTTATCACTTCTATGTATATGTAAATGTGTCACCAAGCACCTAGCAGTATGTTCTTGCAGCCTCCTCTGAGAGCCAGTTCCATTACAGTACAGTTATATGCCAACTTGAGACACATAATGTCACCGGATCTGGTTTTACAATTCCACTTTTTCCTTGTTTTAGTTATCACTTCTATGTATAAGTAAATGTGTCACCAAGCACCTAGCAGTATGTTCTTGCCGCCTCCTCTGAGAGCCAGTTCCATTACAGTACAGTTATATGCCAACTTCAACCACAGTATCACAAATATTAACTACTCACTAAAATGTGACCTAATAAATGATTGCATGATGGCATTTGAGCGTCCACTTGCAACTTATCCTGGCTCCTCTTTGACTACTGGATTTGCCTGGTGAGCATCCGAGTTACTTGCAAGCACAGCATCCCCCTGGTCAATGGCAATGTTATGTAATATGCAAGTGCTATTATTGTAGGCTTTACATTCTCCAATTTGCAAGTCATTACAAAAGGCACTGAAAACGCTGTTTTAAAACTCCAAATCATCGCTCCACAGTGTTTCTTGTTGCTATACATATGACATTATATTTTTCTTCACACCTATTCTAGGGCCTTGATATTGGTGTGAAGAGATATGGTTCCAATTTATAGCCGGAATCTGCTAGGAGTCTTCCTCTAAATGACCCCATCTCAAAGCGCTCTTTGAGTGACGACTCATTAAAAATTCTTGCTTGTAGTTGGATTATTATTTGGATTGCGACACCGTATTCTAAAAAAAATAATTTATATTACAAAATTTTATTGTTTGTTTTTACTTCAAAGACAGCAAATCAGCTGACAGGATAGTCGGCCATCTTAGATCTTATAGCACCGCTATAGTACGGTTATAGTAGGGTCCTCGCTACTATAACTTTACAATAGACTTATAGAACTGTTTAGCGCTATAGTACGTTTATAAATACCGATTTTGGTCATTTTTCTTATAGTGATGTTATAGAACACTTTAACTCTTCTATAACTTTTTATAAATAAGACCGTAAGTGTTTTAGTTACATGCATAAATTAACAACATGTTTTATAGCATTTGTGCATTTTTTTAAATACACGCGAACTCATATCACAAACACACTTGATCCCTTTCCCTTAAGTATCTTTGACTATCCACTATAGATTCCGCATTTATATTGCATCGTCACCCAAAGCAGCAGGCTGATCGCGCCAATATAGGTTTTGTCTCACTTCTGAATGGTAGCCCCTCCGTAATGAAATGTGACACTTTAAAATAGTGCTTGACTCATCCGAATTCGACAGTTTTGACTCTTGTGACAGATCTTATCTTGTCTGGTCTTGTCATCTTTTCTTGTCAGACTCACCCAAATTCGACAGTCATGGCTCTTATGACAGATTTTTTTCTTACTGTCAACTCATCCAAAAATTACTGGACCAGTTTGGTCGATATAACAATTTAATTTTTTTATATTTTTAATGGCTAACATAACAATTTATACAACTATTACCTATTTTTAAGTCGATTGGAAAGTAAGCACTTAAGCTTTTTTAGAGCAGCCAAACTCTGTAGTGTACAAGAATTTTATACCACTCTAGAGGTCTCTGATATTTTATTTTAAGTTTGAAATATCATTAAAGTATCTTTTATATGGTAATCATTGTTTCGCCCTAAACATGGATTGAAGAACATAGACAGGTACGCACGGTTCAGCTGAGCTGGTAGAAGCAGGGGTTCCAAAAATGAAACATTTTTATATGAACCAAGGACGTTTATTCGCCTACATGGCTACGCTAATACTAACTTACAAAACAATACTTAAAACTAAACTTAGTTACAATACTACCTGCGTACAAAAAAGGGACAGCGTGCACATGTGTGGGTCGGGAACTGACCGCGCGGCAGGACACTGGAGCCGTCGCCAGTGTTGATAAAAAAACATTGGTTATTGCAGATGGCAGGACATAACTCCTCCGTCCATAAGAATGAAATTTTACGATGATGAGTAAATCAGAGGAAAATTACATTAACAATTTTTTTAAATGTCCATTAAATAGATATCTGTATTATAATGTGTTCCGTTTCAACAATTATAATCAAAAATCAGTTTCACATATTTGAATAGCAAAATGGGTTTTATACAATTTAACAGAATAATACAAATAATAGTTACACAGAACTAAAAGGTCATGAATCGAAATATTACACAATGACATGTATATAAACTAATATTTTTTTCTTAATAGCTTTAGAAACAATAAAAATCATTTAAATCTGTCTACACAAAGTGTTACACCACATTAACAAAGAAAGACTATAAAAGATGACAGTAAAGTAAAACATTTAAATTAGAAATTAGTGAAAACGCACAGGGTTGTATCAAAATATAAAAAACGAACTCAATTAAAATTGACTATAACATTGAGACAAAATATTTGATTCAAATCAATTAATGTGATATTCCATAGTTATACCTAATTGAAATGAATAATGTTTTAAAATGACATGATAATTCTGATTAATTAAGATGTGGCAAATTAAATATTTTTATGATTAATTCAGAAATTGAATATCTACTATAAATGGTATATGTGTTAACAGATAGCGGCGGGATTATAACATTATTTGTTACAACTTGTTATCAATTTCATAGTTTCACTTCGGTGGTTGCAATGTATAAATCAACTGATAAAAACTTATTTTTTTTGCATATGAAACATTGTTACCGCAAGAGTACTTATAATTTATTGGTATTACTTAAACGATTTTAATAGAATTACACATAAAGTAAAATTATACAAAGTTTTACATATAGGAATGTTTTACAAGTATGATGTTAGATGAATATGAGGTGACCTGTTATTATAAACAAAAGTTAGTACAATGTATATAAAATATTTCAATGCAAATGTAAAAATAATTAGAGCAAGTGGAGCAGTCTATAATTTATAAACAGGTTTGGGCAGATTTTACATCCAATTATAAGTTACTTGTTAGAAACTGCATTTCAACATTTTATGGGGCCATTTTATAGAACAACACATGATTGTTTTTACATGAATATGCAAATAAACACATAGGCAATGCAATTACGAAGAAAATTAAATAGTTAAACTAAATTTACATTTAAAATTTTAGAAAACGAACACAAAAACCTGTTATAATTGTCCATTGTCTGTTCTGCATTTTTTTTTCTCTTATGTAACGTTGTTTAATCACTCCAGTAACGTTATCACAAATACGTTTTTAAAGTACGGCACTGATTGGAATTTCACTGTTGTAGATTAAATATTTCACTAGTTTTAATTTAACGGCTTGCACAAACACTTTTATGTAGGGCAGTTTCAACCGCCACCAGAGCTGGAACTTATTTGATGTATCAGGAGACATCATGAAGGCGATAGGCAGAGTTACCTGCATCACTTTGAGGATAGGATTGGATAGGTTTTTGGAACATAAACTGTTTTACGTATGGGACAACCATCTAGTAATTGAAATGATCTCAACTTGACAGAAATACTGACATTATTAACTCAAAACAGTAGTATGTAACTAAATTGATACCTAACACACAAAATTACATTATACACATTATAACTTCACTAAGGTGGCTAGATTTTGTAGCCTCATCTAATGCTAGAGCTTAATTCTACTTAGCTAAGTCGCTATTGACTCCGCCGATTTCTAGTGCAGAGTGCAGCGACAACTTGTTAGCAAGCGATGCTTGTCTCACTCCCAAGTTACCTAGTCTAAACTTACATAAGTCACTATGCATCCCGCCGATTTTTGTGCAGTATGCAGTGACAACTTGTAAGCAAGCGATGCTTGTCTCACTCCCAAGTTCCCTAGTCTAAACTTACCTAAGTCACTATGCATCCCGCCGATTTTTGTGCAGTTATGCAGTGACAACTTGTAACACGAGCGATGCTAGTCTCAGTTACAAGCTCCCTAGCCTAAGATCTATCTAAGTCGCTATTGATTCTGCCGATTCTAGTGCAGAATGCAGCGACAACTCGTAAGCGAGCGATGTTTGTCCCACTTACAAAGTTCGCGGAATAGGTAGGAGGTCATGGGATTAGTGATGGGTACTACTCACATGCCGTCGCAAACCCTCCATGAGTATAGCTGCCGGCGCCGTCCTCTGCTCCAACCTCGAACCAGTTTCTTCTACAGCTGCACACGCGTCCGAGGAGTCGTATTTGTTTGGTTCGCGGATTCAGGTTCCAGAACTTCGTGATATACACCGGCTGATGATGTCACTAAAGAAGTCTGGACTTCCTTTTATCCGCACCGGCTGCGCCAGACAGGTACGCACGGTTCAGCTGAGCTGGTAGAAGCAGGGGTTCCAAAAATGAAACATTTTTATATGAACCAAGGACGTTTATTCGCCTACATGGCTACGCTAATACTAACTTACAAAACAATACTTAAAACTAAACTTAGTTACAATACTACCTGCGTACAAAAAAGGGACAGCGTGCACATGTGTGGGTCGGGAACTGACCGCGCGGCAGGACACTGGAGCCGTCGCCAGTGTTGATAAAAAAACATTGGTTATTGCAGATGGCAGGACATAACTACATATTGAGCGTAAGTAAATATTTAGACAATTGACGAAGATGAATGAAGAATTGCTTAAATACGATGGGACTTGAAAAGGTTTAGGGTCTTAATTATGTTTGGTTTGTATTCTGTTTATGCTTGCTTATATATGTATATGTGTACCTATAATACCTATCAATCGTTTCGGGAAATATATGCTTCTTTAGTGTTATGTCGGTTTTTTATTCAGAGCTACGATAAAAATAAAGAGATAATTAGAGTGTTTAAAATATCAACTAAGCAAAAATTAAACTCTTACATAATCAAATAAGAGGGTTTTGCTTTTGTTGACATGTGTTGCTTCTTAGCAACAGAGCAACGGATCCTCGTAAAACTTGATGTAGTGATAGTGCAAAAGCAACTTTTATCTGAAACAATGCAAACAAAGACATAAGAAGCCAATTGTTATAAAT
The DNA here is from genome assembly GCA_927399415.1 of Macaria notata. Lineage (NCBI taxonomy): Eukaryota > Metazoa > Arthropoda > Insecta > Lepidoptera > Geometridae > Macaria > Macaria notata. Next base: position 12,271,448 of record OV656738.1, on the reverse strand, counting down.
AAGTTATTAATTGTGTGGATTACAAATTCAGAAATGATTATTTCAAATTGTATATAGATCTAGTGAACTGCTTTGAAAAATTGAATTAAATTTCCAATACAAAACACTTGAATACTACTGGAGTTGGAATAAGGTACAGAGTAAATCTTTGATAGAAATAATAGTTAACAATTAACAATAAATGCAATCGTCTGAAAAAATTTTTACGCTTTTTCAAATTTCTCCTCATTTCATATTGTAAACTAATGAAAGCCATATTTATTAGACTTTAGATTAGCCTGTTAGCTTAGTTGGTAGTGGCTCTGCCTTCTAATCTAGGGTTTGCAAGTTCGATTCCCACGTAACACAAGTATTTATGCACATTAAAATTTATAATTGCTTGTGTTGAGTCTGGTCGTTTGTATGTATAATAAGTATGTATTTACAAAAGAAAAGTATATTAGTATTATATCTAGTGCTCACGACACAAGCGTTTGCTTAGTGTGGGGCTAGATGGCGATGTGTGAAATGTCCCGGAATATTTATTTATTATTATTAAATTATGTGTATAAGGTCTAGACTTAATACGTCTTCAATATGCGACGCGTTTAGCAAGCATCTGTCAAGTTGCTATTCTAATTTGAAATTAATTAATTCATTATACTTAGGTATGTAATTTTCTTAACCAAGGCACTTCAAAAATTATAATCTCTAAAAAATACAATAACAAACTTCGAATAAAATATTTTATTCTAAGTTTTATGATGAGAACTTCATACTATGTAAATTAAATTGAATTTTAAATCAATTTTATTAGGTAATTATTAAGACATTATATTATATGTTGTGAAAACCGTTAAAAAACCAACCAACCAAAACAATTGTCTTTATTCATACAGTGTCTCTGTTAAATTGATCTACTCTGTGGCCTCTAAAGCCAATCCAGGAGTTATGAGCTCGAGGAGAAAAACTTATTATCAATTGAGTCCCCCACTTTAAGTACGAATACGGATTTTACTGAGGGGTTGAATCACTTTAAATTATTTAAAAATAAACTTTTTACCATTATTATTTTTATTGCTTCACTCACTTAGACGTTTTTCCTCATGACTGAGGGTTGTGACTCCCCCGTTAAATTAATTTTGTGGGGAAGTTTTCTTGGTATACTCATCGTGGTGGGTGGTCCTTCCACAGAAGACAAATATGACATGTCCTCGGATGTTGTGATCCTCAAATTTAAAATAAGTAATAATAATATTTCATGTTCTTAATCTTATTTACCTAACATTACAAATTGAATTTTAAGTATGATTTAATTTGTTTCGTTGGCTTTATTTGTTTTACTACTTTCCTAACGCAACAGATATAACGCGTTTGGTTTAAACATCTCAATAGAATTCCATTTCTGTATAAGATGGTCATAATTTTACATTAAAAAGTTTAAGTGAAATTTTATTTTTTATTAATATCTGAGCTGGGGACCGGAAGCAAGTTTAACCTCCCAGGTAATTTGAAAAGAAAAAATCTTATTGAACCGATTATAATAAAACTTTTCGTGAGGTATCTCACTGTTTTGTTTGGAACTTTGGAGTTGGTATAGTATTGTAGTATTAGCAAAGTTTGATTGAAACTACTTCTTGTGCCTGTGTAATAGTTTGGTTAGGATCTTCTGATTGTTGGAACAAATCGATATTTGTTATTGATATTTAGTTTGTATATTTGTATTGGTTGATATGTATTGGTATTTAGGCAAAAATAATAACGCATAAATTATTTTTGTAATCTTAGACGTGACCTTTAAATTTTATTAATCATATTAACATGAGTGTTACTATTGTTTTTGTATCTGTGATTTAATATTGACTGGCCTGATAGCTTAGTTGGTAGTGGCTCTGCCTTCTAATCTAGAGGTCGCGGGTTCGATTCCCGCATGACACAAGTAATTATGTACTTTAAAAATTTATAATTACTTGTGTTGAGTCTGGTCGTTTGTATGTATAATAAGTATGTATTTACAAAAGAAAAGTATATAAGTATTATATCCGTTATCTAGTACCCACGACACAAGCGTTTGCTTAGTGTGGGGCTAGATGGCGTTGTGTGCAATGTCCCGGAATATTTATTTTATTTATTTATTTAATATCATGTTTTTTTTAACAATCTAAGAAAATTCGTCACAAAATATTTTTCTCAATAGTATTCTTATTATTATCGAAATAGAGTGGTTAACTCTGGTGTCGAGAGTTTATCAAGCGCCCTAAGAGCTTCTGACATAGTAGATAGTTTATGTCTATTATATCCGGATTTCTTGGATAAATAAGGTGACAAACAAATTTGTTACAAAATTTATATGTGCTCTGAAACCTACATACATCATAGATTATTATAATCTATCCAATTCCAACAATAGCAATATAGTATGTCTTCAGATATAATTATTTCCTGTGTATTGAAATCGGTTAAAACATTAAATAACCATATATATAACCGTATGACAAGAAATCATAGTGTTGCATAATGCATAAAATATTTTTTTTATTTTGTAATGTTCATGATTTTAATAAATATTTCTCTTTTTCTTTATTTCTTTTACAACAAATCCCCACACTTATCCACACCATGTATTTTATATCGAGCTGTACTTTTTATTCAAATGAGCCACTAAGCCTACAGGCTGGATCTACTCTCGCATGTAAGACATCGCGGCAAATCCGCAGTAAAGCCTTACAGTGGTACAGACGATACGATAAGTTTTTATTTAGACCTTTTTTAGTAAGTACCTACAAGTAAAGTATTTTATGTTAGTCAGTCATTTAGGTTTAGGTCTGGTTGAAGGTGGAACTAGCCGACTTGTAAATTAAAGTAATATTTTATTTTATAAAAGTATTATTGCTCTAAGGTTCTTAAAAGTAAAAATCACTCAACGAAAATTGACAGTCTAAATCGTTTTTTTTTGTGTTGTTTATTTGACCAGTATGAGAGAATAACTAACAAAGGTGTGAATTTCGAATGCAAAACTATGCAGTGCAAGGAATCGCTCGTATGCTACACCCCTATCTACGACTTTCTGTTCAATTTGCTCTGAGAATATAAACAGGCGTTATCTGATACATTACATTTTATTGTTCCGCAGTACATTAGACTGGCTGGCTTTGGAAGTCTGGAGCTAATATTATGACGGTGAATGATTGCGTTAGTGTGTTTGTTTGTCGCTTAAATTAGTTAACTAATTCCATGACGAAGATTGTATTGATAGTAACTTAGACATGCGACAAATGAACTGACTCACAAATTGAAAAATACATACACAATAAATGGTCCCTATGAAAAATCCAATAAATTTACTGTCTTATATCTATAATACAGAATAAACTATAAGGTAAAGTACCTGTACACCAATCTGAAAATTATTTAATATTGCTCGAATAGTCGGAATTAAGTATAATATTGTATAAAAAATAATAACGTATGCTTTGCAAAATATGAAACATGTATAAATATATTTATACTCATGCCAAGCAGTAAGCACCTACTAAAAGCTATTTATTTCTACAGTTCCTAAATCAGCCAGCAGTGGCGCGACAGTCGCAAATGTTTAAGAAAAGGAATTATTTTGTGGGAATAAAACGTCTCAAATGGGTAAATTGCATTTACCAGCCACTGTGGCGTCGCAGAATGGGAAATTTTAATGAATTCCTGCTGTCTTGGACACAGATCAAATAGGCTAGAAGTGTCTTAATATATTTTAGCTAAATGGCTGACTTGCGGTTAAATACTTGTTTGATAACAAAATAAATCCCTGGATTAATGAATACTGAACAGTTGTTAATGATTATGGAACTATAGAAGTCTAAACAAAGCTTTTTTAATTTGAAAGTTATTTACACTCGGTTATTACAAAAAAAAAACACCACACCACCTGTACCAATTTCATATCACACTAGCGGACCCGACAGACTTCGTCCTGTCTGTTGACTCTTTTACTCTTTAGTTAGTTAGAAAACGTTTGTATGGGAAAAAAGGGCGGTTTTAGCGATTTTCCGTCATTTTTTCTAATTTTTCTTGCCGTAAAAACCATCCTTGAACTTCAACGAATATTTAAAAAAAAGAATTGGCCCAATCGGCCCAGGTTTTGTTGAGTTATGCGCTAACCAACACATTTTGCGATACATTTTTATACATAGGATTACCATTCATCATACTAGGAACGCTTTAAACTAGGTTATTTCTATAACATAGGTTATATATATTATACCTATGTCACTCGGACTGCGGCCCTTGTTTGGGGTATCAAACTATGAGACTGATTTAGACTGACTAGTGTATGCCTGCGGAGTTGCTCGGATTGTTTTTAGATAACTAGCCTATGTTACTCTTGAGATCCTGTCAGGTCATAAATTCTGTCACATGTTTAATATAAAATAATTGAAACAACTTTATTCTTTATGTAACCATTTATATACCAAAATGAACTTAACAAAACATAGATTCTTATGACAATAAAGTTTATTCAAAATGACCTCCGTGATTTTGAATACAGGCCTTCAATCTGCGCGGCCAGTCGTCTATCGCTGCACGAACGAGGTCCATGTCAATATCGGCGGCTGCCTTAATCAAGGATGTCTTGAGTGACTCCAAATTGGGATGAGGCTTTGAGCACGCCTTTTCCTCCAAGTGTTGCCATATCTTGTAATCTAACGGATTCAAATCTGGACTGGAGGAGGGCCAGTCTTCGTGCCGGATGAAGTCGATTTCACGCGCCGCCAGCCAGTCTTGTGTGCTCTTCGCTCTATGAGCTGGCGCCGAATCTTGTTGGAATACCCAGTGCTTGTTATTGAACATGATATGAGAAATAGGTTCCACAAGGTTCGTCAGGACTGTATTTTGATACACAACTGCATTCGTTTTTACACCTTTCTCACAAAAATGTACCTCTGTTAAGCCCCAATAAGAAACTTCCAACCATACCATGAGCGAGGATGGAAAATGACCTCGTTGGACACGCGGAATACGTTTGCTCGCTTCTTCACTACTGTGTGCGTACACCTTATCATTTTGTTTGTTGTAGCTCTCTTCTACGGTAAAATTTTTTTCATCCGAAAAAAGAATTTCCCGATATTTTTTTCCCGCGTACCGCTTCAACAAAGCGCGGCATCTCTTCAGTCTCAGGTCCATTAGACGAGCATTCAAACGATGTCCTGTTTTTCTTCGATATGCCCGAAGCCCTAAGTCTTCATTTAACACCCTTTTCACCGTGGTTCTGCTTAAGCCCATCTGAAGGGCCAACAGTTTCTGCTTACGTTTGGGATTTCTTTGAATTCGCGCCTTCACAGCTTTTATCACTGCTGGAGTCCTAACAGACCGAGGGCGACCACTTCTTGACCTGTCATCTACACTAGAGTCTTCATTGTATCGTTTGATGGTACGATAAACGAATCTTTTGGTTATATTCAAATTTTTCAGTATGTCAATAATTTGAATTGGCGCGTAACCGCAACGATGCAATGCAATAACTGCAACACGGTCTTCTTTAAGTGTCCACTCCATATTTAAAAATGAGTAAAATTGTAAAAAGTATACATTTTTATTTTCATGAACAATTCGAAATTCGAATTCAATAAACTTTTTTGTGGCCAGCATTCTAAAAGTTATTTTATTGTTAAAGTTTATTGTTTTTTATTATATTAAGTATGTGTATTGCGTATTTATATGTATATATATATATATATATATATATATATTAGTAAAATTTCTTTTTTCCTTTTTGTTGTACACCACATTCTTCTTCATTTCTTTTGCTTATTTCTCTCCAGCTGAAGGTTGCCTGGAAGAGATCGCTTTCAGCGATAAGGCCGCCGCTTGTGGCACTAGTTAAGGTGCAATTTGTTCTATGTACTGTTTTTTTTAATATTTGTCAACAATAAAGAGTTAATCTATCTATCTATCTATCTATCTAAAAGAAAAGTTTTTCTGTGTGACAATACTTATGACCTGACTAGGTATATATAAAATATATTCCTTTTCTTTGTAAATTAAGTTTTAGAATCCATTTCCAGTATTTATAAGTTCGTGTCACAGCATCCCCGTAGAGCAGGTAATTAAGTGAGAAAGATTTAATGAAAATTATGATTGGCTCCAACTGTTTGCGGGAGATAATGTGAACGTTTTCATCTTGTTTTCATGCATTTACTTTGTTGTTTGTAAGACATGCCACATAAATTAATGTAATATTTCGTTTATAGTGTTTGATTTTTACTTCAAAAAGCCAGAATAAATTGATTTGTTATTTGCTATTTTAAATATAAAAAACAGCTAAGTTAAAGTTTTGACTAGTGAAAACATGAATTTGGGAACATGTAGGTAAAGAGCAAAAACATCAACGACCATTGTCAGAACAAAGCATAGAAAAAGAAAACAGGATTTAATAAAATAGCGTAAATAGATGTTAGATCATTGTTTTTTAATTAGTAACTAATTTAACAAGTCTTTCTGTTTAGTCGTTTAGTGTTTCTTGGGAAGTTCTGATATATAACTTTTTTCGAATTTAATTTTTGTTTTGTACCTAAATTAGAACTAGCTCTGCAACGAGGCTATCGAAACACACGATTTGCGATTGATTTGATATCTGAGAGTGATAATTATCGGAGTAATTTTGACTTTAATTTAGAAATATACGAATTTTAGGCACTGAAAGTTTAGGCACAGACATAGATTAAGACTGTACATTAGGTATAGGTTTTCAATACGAGTTTCAAATTGCAAAGAGTAGGCTAGAAGCTAGCTTTCAGCCTTTGATGCTTAGATCTAATCATCTAATGGAATGTTACGAGCAAGATGAATGAAAACAGCACTCGAAAGAAATTTTTAACATTTCTGAATGCACTCCATCTTCCATAATATATAAAGTTGTATATGTGTGTATTATATATACCATCTTACTATATAAAGTTGTATGATGTTTTTTTTAAGCAGCAGTCCCTACTGGTGATTTTCACGTTATCCAGGATAAAAATAGCTTTTTGTTTTTACATAAACTTTTTCTTCTTATCCAATGAGAGTGGCCAACTCTGGTGTTGAGAGTTTATCAAGGGCTGCCGTACTAGACAAACAGCCAGGGCCTACAATTTAACGTGTCAGCCGACCCACGGAAGCGCCCAAAACGGAATTCAACTATTCGGTGACCCATTCAAGGACTGACCGCGTCGACTAACAGAAACTAACATATGAACTATAACTATACCAAACTTTATCTATTACAGTCAACAATATTTATACACTTCGCTCGATTTAAAAAAAGATCTCATAACTTCACAATAACGATTCCATTATCTGTGAAATAAATATAGAACCAAGCTCATTAAATTGTTTGTATTATTGACTAAATTGTAAAGCAGGCAATATCGGAATCCGTATTTAAAATCAGGTTATCCAAAAATCGGGGCACAAACTAAATACTCCCTCGGGCTCGATTACAGAACGATACCGGTTTTTGTATAGCGATATTGATCGCATACAATATATACCGTATTTGGATTTTAAAACGTATTAAACGATTTACGAAGCTATTTGTGGATAAGTTTCAAAAACATAGAGGCCATTCTATCAAAAATGAACTATGTTAATGAAGTAGATTTATAAAAAATACATGTTTTACTCTAACTTATGACATATTTACAATTACAAAAATGCCAAGCAACGTTTTTGATATACCTAGTTAACTAAACAGCTTTTCACTTTAATATCGAATAAATTTCAATATAGCAGCGGTATTGATGATGGGGATAACTTACTTACGTTTGACTTTACCCCACTTGATATTAGGCACCGCAAATTAACGCAGGGTGCTACATAATGTGACATCAACATTTCATAAAAATCAAATAAAATAGAAAAATATAAGATAGAGCAACATTTTCTCAGTTTATATAATGTTGATTCAGTGTTAAGACAACAAAAAACGCCAAAACACGATTACGTATACTTTGCTCGATAGTTTTATTTTTTGAAAAATAGTTGTTTTGAAATATTTTTCACCTTATTTCCAAAAGTAGTACAGAAATTTGAACCAATTTAATATATCTAAAAGGTAATATTATTATTTAGAGGAGTAAAAAGCCATAAATAGAATAATTTTGAATTGCTGATTTTATATGATTTTTTTCGTCAAAAACGTCTGCAAAACTACTCAAATCGTGCAAAATTGTTTGCGTGTGGACAAGACTCGTCGGCCGGAGCTATGCGCGCGATGCTCGCCCTTGCTTACATGTTATTACGGCGTGGAGTTGCATGCGAAAAAGCAACTGTGGGCATTTTACCAAGCGCAAAGCGTTTTCGGGTGAAATATCTTGGCCTTAAGATAAAGCACGTTTGCCTAGAAAAAACCTTTTCAATCTGGATTTGAAGATTGTAATTTGCAAAAGAAAATCAAGGTTCCTGCCTTAGCACTTCATTTACTCCTTTCAAGTGTAACTTAGCTACTTCGTAAACATTTCGAGTCCTTTTTAATTACATTGGAACAGCAAAAGTTGCAGTTTCTCGGGCGCTACCGTGCATGTAAACTTACACATTTTAATTGGAATTTTCCAGCACCAGAAACTTGCGTTCGGATCAATTTCCAATTCAGAGTATTCTATTCGCGTAGACTGAGAGGCGTAGTGGCGGGAAGGAGGTATCGAGTGTCGATATATTTTAACGATACGTTTGTGAACGTTTTGTAAGTAAATTAATTAGAAATAGACGTTGAAGTGAGATTTAAACATTATGTCAATACTGTATAAGATGTTAAAGGCGAGTGTGGCTGAGCGGTTCCAGTGTCTGCTTTTCATCCAGACGCACCCTGGTTCGAATCCGGCCCTACACCAATGACTTGTATTTTCAAGTTTTGTGTGGATTTGCACTCGCTTAGCGGTGAAGGAAACATCGTGAGGAAACCGACATGTTTGAAGACCACAATATCCGAGGACATGTTTTCTTCCGTGGAAGGACCTGGGCGCTCACCACGATGTATCTGCCCAAGAGAACTTCCCAAGCGAATTAATTCTGCGGGGAAGTCACGACCCTCAGTCATGAGGAAATACGACTCATGAGATAGTATAAGATGTAAGAATATACTTTTTACTCGATAAAATTAACTATAAATGTTAAGGCATTCTCTAACAAATCTTATGCGATTTTAAAAATTGGATTTGTTAAAAATCGGGAGGGAGCCGGCCGCTACCTGCTGCCGCGCGAACTGAACTCACCCGTGCTGCAAAGCGCGTGGGTCCACTTTGCAACGGCAGTCGTAGTCGGCAGTGGTGGCCTGCGCTTGCTCCGCTGATTACTACCTACGATCGCAAGGACGCCCGAAGGTCGTGTTGTTTCAAAATAAGATAATATATATGTATGTATATGTTTCACTGTTCTAGTCATTGAGGCATTTTAATTTCAAAACAAATATTATGACATAAATGTAAATCCTAGACTAAAGGTTGCATGTTATTAAGTGATGATATTATTTTAATTTTATATTGTATAATTTAAATGAAATACCTGATTATAAGTTATAATAATTTTATAAATTATATAATAATCAAATTTGTATTTAATGTAAGTGCTAGGATTAAATGTACACTAGCATTAAGCTACTAATTTTTTATACGATTAATAAAGAATATTTGATTACAAACAAACTGATTTACTTACAGATTCTAATATTTATCTCTCGAAAATTCAATCTTTGTTTCCAATTATATTTTAATAAGCCGTTCCTTTACTGACAGAGAAATATATTGTATTGGATATCTTATTATTTTTTTCTAGCTATGTTGTTTTCCATGGCTGTAATCTGCTAAGCTCTTCAATGATCAGACTTTCGACCCTCTTCAGCTTAATTATATTGTATTATGTATTCTGTGGTATAGATTTGAAGATAAATGGCTAAATATGAGAAACTTTGACTAACTAAAATATCAATAGTAAAGATGGACCATTATAAAAAGTCTTACCCGATACTAGGACGTAGGACGAAGCCAGCTTATAAAAAAACTTAACCAATGTATTTTGACCCATCGTGAAAAATAAGAGATAGAATAGAAAAGGAAATTCTTTATTGTAACACACGATAGTAATTTTATTAAAAAGAAAGAAGAAAAAAAATACTTATACTAGTGCCACAAGTGGCGGCCTGATTGCTAAAATCAATCTCTTCCAGGCAACCATTGGATGGAAAGGAATAAATAAGAGATAACAGAGGACGTGGTATACAATAAAATAAATAAAGAAGAAAAGATTACACTCACTACTGATACTCACTTACTGGTTTCTCAGTCAGCCCCAAAGGAACACTAACCTGATTGACGCGTGTAAGCTTTAGATAAATGCTATTTCACAATGATGGTTATATTCCGAGATAACTATTCCTTATTGGAAGACACACAGATATGATATTTAAAATATTATATCCGATTTTAATAACAATAGCAATGACGTTTCTTTACTTTGTGTGCTGTGGTGTACGCCAAGCACAAACAATATGCAGGGTCAGTTTCATACATATCGAAATTTGCTTAATTTGTTGAAGTATCGAAACACAAAAATCCGAAAACACTTTTGAAAGTTGTGACATTATGTATTAAGCAAATGTGAATATTAAAAGGGTATTTTTACCATAGATAGTGAAGGATCGGACCTCAAACTCAGAAATGAAACGATGATTCCTTGGATAATTGTCGATTTATTATCTTATTTTTCAGTTTTTCCGACTTATTTTACAGGTGATCACCGAATGAATTCTCACAGAGTATCTAAAACGTATACATCTTATCAATCCAAATGTCAAAGTCAATTGGTGACGAGTATCTGTCAATGTCTGTGTCATTTGCTTAGCGTTTGTCATTGACATATACTCGGCACCACAAATCACAAATTATAATGCCAATATAAATAAATATAAACGAATTAAAGTGATAAGTCTTACAACTCGGCCATCCTCTAATAAGTGAGTCCTCTCACTTTTAGATATACAATCAGATATTATACAAAAAATCATATCATTAAGAACGAAAATAGTACGAATTAAAGAAAAATAATACTAAAGATACATTACAAAGACAATTATATTAATCGTTACACTAAACTTTTTCTTTTTTTAACTAAAATTTGTAAACAGTTACACGGTATAACATCTATTTTACACAGTCTGTCACGATCTGCAATCATCTGTGCGATATCACTAAATAGATACCATTCACGTTCTGCACTGATTGCTCGTAACCTATACTCTTGATATCCCCTTGATTTGGTAATTGTTCCGAACATCTGCTACAAATTTCGTCTTTTCGTCTAGTAAAATTTCCTTTATTCGGTTTATCTCCTCATCATTACATTGAACGGTTGAAATCCAGTCCGTGACGTTCACTTGTAATACATCAATTACATGAGTACTTGTGTCATTAGCAAGTTCGGTTACTGGAGCACGACTGAGGGCATCAACATGGGCCATACGCGCTCCGGGTCTATACTCAATTTTGCAGTCGTACTCCTGCAATTGTACCCACCATCGTCCGATTCTAGGGATTAGGTCACGCTTTTTCAAGGTTGTTCTTAAAGCATTGCAGTCGGTCACTATTTTGAACTGTAGGCCTAATAGATATACTCGAAAACGATTTAGCGATGCAATGACAGCCAACGTCTCTAGCTCAAACGCATGAAGTTTTTGCTCGTCTTCTGACGTTTTTCGACTGTAATAAGCTATCGGTCTCAGTTGGTCGTCATTACCACGCTGCATCAATATACCTGCGATGCCGATCTTTGACGCATCCGTATGCAATTCTGTTTCAAGACGTGGGTCAAACAAAGCCAATATTGGGCGTTCTGCTAATTTAGCTTTTAAGGTGTTAAAAGCCGCCGTGCACTCTTCGGTCCATTTCCATTCAAATTTAGCTTTTAATAGGTTCGTCAACGGACACGCCAGTAGTGAGAAGTCCTTAACAAACCTACTGAAAAAACTCGCAAGGCCTATGAATCGTCGTACGTCATGAACATTTTGAGGCACAGGAAAACTCAAAATGGCATCAGTTTTGCGCGAACCCGGCCTTATGCCTTCTCCTGATACGTGAAATCCTAAGAAATCCAACTCCTTCTGAAAGAAGCAACACTTCTTTAACTTAAGTGTTAAGCCTGCCTCCGATAAAAGTTGGAAGACTTCCTCTAACCGCATGATGCCCTCGTGAAATGAATTCGCTGGGATTAATATATCATCCATGTATATGACTACATATCTCAGTTTCAAAAAGACTTTATTCATGGCTCGTTGAAAAATCGAAGGAGCATTAACTAGCCCAAACGGCATTCTTTTGAATTGATACTGGCCATCGGGTGTTACAAAAGCGGTGAGATCTTGCGAAGTTTCCGCGATTGCGATCTGGTAATACCCAGATGCCAGATCAAGGCTTATGAATAGAGAATTACCTGATAATCTATCTAACTGATCGTCAATCAAGGGTAATGGGTAGTGCTCCTTACGAGTTTTATTATTAAGGGCCCTATAATCCACGCACAGTCTCTTTTCGCCGGTCTTCTTTTTCACCAAGATTATTGGGCTAGCATAGGGTGAATTGGATTCACACGCAATATCAGCATCAATCATCTCCTGCACCATTGTTCGTACTAACTCTCGTTCAGGGTACGAGAGTCGGTAGGGACGATAAACAACTGGTTGGGTGTCGTTCAACTCTATTTCCATTTGCACTACTTTGGTGTAACCCAAATCCTTTAAACTAGACGAAAAACAATGTTCATATCTCTTAAGAAGAGTCTTCAGTTGAAGCACTTCTTCTTTTGTTAAATCCTTACCATAATTTAGCTCCGATTTAGCATCTGAACTATCAAGATCTAGTAAATTAACGCTTAGACTATTTTTTGTACTTACTGCTCGTGTGATCAGTGTGTTTTTAATCATTGTTACTGGGTTGTCACTAAAATTTTGAATCAATAGTGCTCCATTACCATTTTCTAATTCATATTCGCCGGGCAAAAGAAAGAATTCTTTACTGGCTTCGCCTCTTAACGAACCCTTAACATATACGGGCCCCGAATACGACTCATCCGTATAAACTAAAATGGCCATCATTTGCCTTGGTTGAATTATGACGTCTTCCTTCAGTTTTAGCCTTAACTTTGAAATGTTATCCCTGGTAATTGTTAAAGCGTCAGTTGTTTTTGTTATGACTATCCCAGGCTTCTCAGTGAAGCTATGGCCAACTAATATTGGATATTTGATAACACCATCTTCGACAATATATACGTCAACTTCTTCTGATACTCCATGTATTTCAATATCCATATTTGCACTTCCTATTGGAACAACGACAGTGTCTCCTAGTCCTCTCATAACTGGCAGTTCACCTACTATCCAGCCAATCCCTAATCTGCAAGCTTCGCTACGTTGCATCAATGTACACTGGCTCCCTAAGTCTATATACCCTTTTGTCTCGTTGCTGTTCACTTTTAGTGGAACGGTATATTTGTCATTGCTAGAACTCTTAACATCAATTTGCATTACTGACTTTTCTGTGTCCGTCTTCATATTTGATGGAATGGACAGTCGTGGGCAGTCGTTAGCTAAATGACCTATTCGATTACAAACGTTGCATTTCAATATTTTCTTCGTGCACCTTGTACTATAATGTCCTACTTCTTTGCAATTGAAACAAACTACAGATGTACTAGGTTGAGGTTTTGATGACCTTGTATCATTGCTACTAAACTGCTTATTTGAGCTTGTATTGTTCGACGTTAGAGTTTTCCTGTCCTGATTGAACTTTGATCTGTCAATTTCACGGTTTTGTTGCTTAATTGACTGGAAGTAGTTAAGCACTTCTTCCGGTTCCTGATATTTTGCGGCTTTCGCGCCTAACCTCAAGGAGCGATCCTCGATGCCGTACAACAAACAATCGACTGCCCGTTTCCCAAAGATTTCGCAACGATTTAGTAGATTAATTTTCTCGTAATAGTACAATTCTAACGATTCTCCATATTTTACACGCTTAGAGAGCATTTCATTTAATAATTCTGCATAATCATCGCTACTTGGGAAAGAATCAATAAGTTTGCTCTTCCATTCGGGCCATGAAAATGACATGGTTGGTAAAGCTTGATACCATGTGCGAGCCACACCAGTTAATTTAGGTAAAGCATAATGTATGATCTGATCGTCACCCCATTTATATAACCTAGCACATTCATCTACCTTATTGAGCCACATATGTATAGTTTGACCCTTGACCATGGGGTCAAATTCTGGAATAACATTACCTAGCATAGGAAACTTGTTGCCTTCTGGTTTTGTGCTCGTCAGTGATTTTATCAATTCAGTGAGAAATAACTGAGTTTCACTATTAAAGAATATAGACTGGTTTACCTGCTCAGGTTCTGTCGTCATCGACGGCTGAGAGCGCTGCTGCGATGGCAGCGGGCGCTGCTGCGGCGACAGAGGGGGCTGGTGCTGCGGCAGCAGATGGGGCTGCGGTGCTGGCAGCGGGGACGTCAGCAGTGGCGTGTGTAACCTCGCCGTAAGACTCACGTTGCTACTGGGGCCAATACCTCGATGCTCGTGCTCAAGGCTGCCATGCCTCTGCCTCCTCTCCCTGCTGCGACGCGGTCGACGCTCACGCTCGCGCTCAAGGCTGCCGTGCCTCTGCTTCCTCTCCCTGCTGCGACTTGGTCGTTGGTCACGCTCATGTTCACGGGTCCGCTTCCGGTTTCGTCGACGTCTGTCTTCACGCCGTGTCTTCGATCTACTTCTCGATTCGCTACGCGTGCTACTCCGGTGTCTACGGCGCTTCTTCTCTCTTGCCTCATTTTCGCTGGTTTCACGACTGCGGTAGCGCTTACGTCTCGATCTTATGATGTTTGGTGTGTATCGAGAACGACTTCTCCGAGTATTGTCACTGCCGGAACAATCCATTGTTCAAAATGTATTACAATAATTCACTTCTGCCTTCGATGTATAGAAAAAAAATTCGCAAATTGTGGGAGTGTTTGTAGTTATCCCACTTCTGAGTTGAAGGATCGGACCTCAAACTCAGAAATGAAACGATGATTCCTTGGATAATTGTCGATTTATTATCTTATTTTTCAGTTTTTCCGACTTATTTTACAGGTGATCACCGAATGAATTCTCACAGAGTATCTAAAACGTATACATCTTATCAATCCAAATGTCAAAGTCAATTGGTGACGAGTATCTGTCAATGTCTGTGTCATTTGCTTAGCGTTTGTCATTGACATATACTCGGCACCACAAATCACAAATTATAATGCCAATATAAATAAATATAAACGAATTAAAGTGATAAGTCTTACAATAGTTACAAAAATTTCAAGTAATTTTGTCTCTATTTGACTGTTTATTTAAAACGCTCATCATGCAAAAACGGCTGAGATGATCATCATAGGAACGGGTGTCATAGGCTACTTTTTACCTGAAATAATGTGAGTCAAGTCGCGGTCGTCCACTAGTTTTTATAAGGCTTCATATTAGTTATTTAAACGATAAAATAACCTAATAAGTATGGTGTGGTAGAAACATCGGGTCGAGGGTCTAGGCCAGCCCCTTCTCACTGGTTTTCTGTGTAGATACGGACCTCCAACAACAAACAAATATGTGCAAAACAATGTACTTAATTTGACATTACCGTTGTCAAAGTATGTTGATATCCATCAGGGTTGACCAGTGGCAACAGGATCCAGTCAAATTTCTCCAATAGATCTGGTTCAGTGACCTCTTCAACCAACTTCTTCACTGCCCACGTCACAGTGGTGGGAGGTCCTATCCACTCATGGCCATGGCTACGAGTACCTGCTTCAATGAAGATGACAGGTTTGCTCTGGTTTTCGTCTAAGTGCATAACGCATCTTCCTTCGCTGCAATTCAATGTTATAAATCAGTTTCTAATATCCATTGACTTATATAAGTAGGTACTACCTCTTTAGTCGTATTTGTCATTATGCCTATTTATTATACATGAGCCATGACTCTCCAAAATCATTATGTGTCATATATAAAGTGACAGTAGGTACCTAGATTTATTTAAGTTGACATATTGTATGATTACATACCTATTATTATGTTTGACATGATTTTAATAACAAAAATTTCATTATGTCATTAATAAAATTGACATAGTAATTACTAAAATTTTTAAAAACTACTTAAATGTTATAAATTCAATTTGACGAGATATTGTAATTTGTGAAGCATATTTTATGATATTAGTACTTATACCTATGTTACAACTTTACATTATCAATAAAGATTCTTTATCTTTATCTTTTTATCTTTATGAATTTTCTCGATCACAGTCATGGATGTTGTCTTCAAATCATATGATTCCTTACAATATTTTCCTGGTGGGTGGTAGGTAAAACTATATCCGTTTATAATAGTGGCGTCATTGCATGCCTATGATTATCTAGTACGTAATTTATATTCTGTGTAAATTAGTGACTAAGCAGTACAAAGTTATCTTAATCTTATTTTAAGCTCCTTATAGCGATAATCCTCAGTAATTACATATACATGATGCCCTTATCGATGGGCGGTTCTTTCCTTACTATTTGTTAGACCAATCAAAATGAGAGACTTAAATGCTATGCGCAATATTTATAATGCCTTTATCTGAGAACGGACATTATCTAAATATATTGAAATGATTTCTGATTAGGACCATGACTTTATACATGGTAAAAAGACATAACCGGTGTGAACCGGTAAAAACATAATATAAACAAAAAAATCTCTATTCATTTCATTGTCTAAAAGTTAAGTTTTGTATATATACGAGTCATTATGCTTTATAGATACTTTTCTAGCTTTTCTTTATGTTAGTTCGAAGTAAAGTTTTTTCAATTGAAAATCGAATATTTTGTATATTGTAAATATTTTATTCACTGTTTCAAGTTCAGACAATAACAGTTTTTCAATACTTATAATTATCACAGTCTTTAGTTACTTATCTAGGGTAGAGGAACAAACAGATCGCCTGCTCTTCTTGCTCCAACTACGATACCGTCCCATGTTTCAATGCAAACTTGTTCAATATAGATAGGGTTCAGATGGAATCCTTGGAAGCCTCCAGATAGACCAGGAAGTTCATAAGTGTAGGATAGAGGAACTCCGATAGCGTGAGCGTAATCTTCTGAGGCACCAGCAGCGGGGTAGCCAATGACCAGCACAGAGTTACCGACGACGTAGCGAGGGAAGTTAGGCAGCGCTCTGGCGTGGATAGCATCAACCATGGCGATACCAACAGTGTGGAGTGCCAAGGCGTTGTTTGAGAGAGAACCGTCATGACCCCATGGGTACAAGATCATGCTACCGTAACTGTGCATGGTAAGGTATAAGGCCATCCTAGCAAGATGCTCTTGCAAGATGTCACGAACGACGCGAGTTTCAATTTCTGAGAAGGCACGGTTGCCAGCGTAGGTGTCGTCGCAGGCAAAGTTGCTGGTCCCAACGCTGTTCCAGAAGAAATCATAGTTGCGGTTGCCGTCGACTCCGGGACAAATGTTGCTGAGCGAGTTAGTGTCGGTAGAACGGGTCTTGCGCCAGAAACGGGCCTGTCAATACAACACAAATATAATTAGAAAAACGTTAAGGCTTTGCTTTAGTCTTTAGTTAAGCTAAAAGGGCAATTCAAGACGATTTTTGCAACAGTGACTGATACCAAATATAAAAACGGTTACTGAAATTGGTTTTTTGTCTTGTACTTGATTTAAATGACTATCTATAGTGCGGCTTTGTTCGATATTATCAGCTATTTTAATCCAGCGTTTAATCCAAGATACGAGTATTTATTGTGTACCAGGGTCTACTTGCATTCCGTTAGCTTAGTTGGTAGTGCCTCTGCCTTCTAATCTAGGGGTGCGGGTTCGATTCCCGCATGACACAAGTAATTATGAATATTAAAATTTGTAATTGCTTGTGTTAAGTCTGGTCGTTTCTATGTATAATAAGTATGTATTTACAAAAGAAAAGTATATATGTATTATATCAGTTATCTAATACCCATGATACAAGCGTAAGCTTAGTATGGGGCTAGATGGCGCTGTGTGATATGTCCTGAAATACTTACTTATACTTACTACTTATTTCTTATTTTTAACCGACTTCCAAAAAAAGGAGGTAATCAAGTCTTCTGAAAGTTTTTTTTGTGGGTATGTTACGGGATTATTCCGTTGTTTAACTACCGATTTAAAAAAAAAATTATTCGATGGGGATAGTTTCCGAGATGATCCCATAAAAATTGATTTTCATTCACTTTAGTACGTTTTGAGAAAAACCAATAAACCAACAAATTGATAAAGTTTATGCAAACCAATATTACCCATATTACCAAAACTACTAGTCGGATTGATACAGTTTTCTGTAATGTGTTGAGGTTTATTGGGTGCATATTTTTAGCTATGTATTACGATGACAACTCACCAGGGGGCGCTGCTGTATACATTATATCTTCTGAATTATCAGCCCGATTTTGATGCGGTTTTCTTTGATAGGCCCACGCACTATAATCCAGCGATCTTCAAAGCGAGAGTGAATCGGTTCTTATCGGGTAAGCACGCTCCATCTTAGGCCATAGCCTTACTTGCTATCAGGTAAACTATGGTCAAGTGCAAACCCGTTCAAGTTAAAAAAAAAAAAAAAAATAGGCTTAGATTTGTTCAGAAAATGAATTTATGTTGTAGTTTTTTTGACAGGCTTAGATTTGTTCAGTAACATGACAGTAGAGTTGAAGAGAAATAATTATTATATGAAATCGGTTCTTTCCTTTGAGCGTAAAGAAATAACAGACATACACACACACACACACGTTCACTATCTTTTGCTTTTATAACTTAAAACACTTACAGAAGTGAAAGTGTGCTTGTATCCATCAGGGTTGACCATAGGCAGGATGATCCAATCGAACCTCTCCAATAGATCAGGTTCAGTAACATCTTCTACCAACTTCTTGATAGCCCAAGTGACTGTGGGAGGGGAGATCCATTCCCTGGAGTGGATACCTCCGTCAATGAAGATGACAGGCTTGGAGGTGTCTTGGAAGTTGGTGGTGGAAATCTTCAGGTATTTGATGGGGTGGCCATTGAAGGAGTTGGCTGGAGAGACGAGGGTTACGCGGTCCGGGTAGCGTCTAGCAATGTCTTCTAGGTAGGCGTCGATCTGGAAATGGGAAACAAGACATTTATTAATTCGTTAATAAAAACATTTTCATTTTCATTACATCGAGTTTTCTGAAAATTAGAAGTAACCACGTAGTAACCAGGACTAAGTAGTAAGCTAGCATTACATATAAAGTAAATAAATTTGTGATAAAGCTTTTGATAAACCGTAAAAACCAATTTTTAGGAAATGCTGATAGGTATGGTGTGCTTGGTAAGTCAATTCCAGTGTTAAGACATTTAGAACCGTTTTATCATACATATATCATATCTGGTATATCATACAGCTACTGTCAGTATTTTGTGCGTGTCTAAATACCTAAATGAAATACTTCGTTGAGTTTTTTTTGTAAGCATGCTCCATCTTAGGCTTACCCAAGTGCAAACCCGTTTTATATAAATGAAAAGGAATGTCATTATCTCGTAAATTTACCAACTACATATTATAAGCATGACGATTCATAAAAAGGTATTACAGCAATCATTCGACGGTAGCAATTATTTGACGTAGGTTTTCCTACTTACTTAAATTATCGTGTATGATTGTTATATTTACACGGATTAGTTATGATGTTAATTAGTAAATCCGCATTAGATTTCAAACTGGTCACTTGCTAGCTTTATATAAATTATGATTATATGTGTGAGTTTGGAAATATGATATACTGAATTGATTCAATTAGAATTTAGATACAGCTCCTATTCTATTAGTACCGGTTCCTATCTGGTAAGCACGATCCATCTTAGACCACAGCTATTGCTTGCCATCGGGTAAACTATGGTCAAGTGCAAACCTGTTTTAGTTTAAAAAAAAGCTTTTTTTTGTGTTTGCATTTCACATACTTACAGTCTACTTTTTATCCCCTGCACAAGGCGATTAAAGCCTTGGCCATTTGATTTAATAAGTGTTCTGTTTTTTCATGATTATAAAGTACGTACCACTTCAAGTTCTTGATAGTTATCATAAGGCAGGTCTCTTCCGTTTCTTACTCTGGTGCTGTTTCTTCTTGCCTCAATGAGCTTGTCATCCATGTCCAGTGCACTGTGGTAACAATGGTAGTTGTTTAGTGTTTAATTTTAGTTTTATGTTGATAACTAACGGTGCTATCGGTACTTACAGGCTAAGCACGTTCCATTCTAGACCGTAATGATTGCTTACCATCAAGCGAGTAACGGTCAAGTGCAAACCCATTTCTTGTAAAAAAAGATAACATAGCCTTCATTACAAAATTGCAGCTAGCAATACAATCCATGAACATATGGGCCTATGATTTATTTAATTGTTTTTTTTTATAATAATTAAACTATGTGACAATACTAAAGTTGTAATTCGTCTTTTAAAGTGTATATAAATAAATAAGATTTTATGTTGATGTGAATTGATTGTAATGTGAATTTCAAATATGGGTCCCAGTAACCCGAAATAAATGAATTTTATTTTATTTATTTTAATACGATCGTAGTGTGATAGTTGTCATTGTTGTAAGTATTTCTCCTTATATCGTATAAAACGTTTACGTTTGACTACCGTTTAAGTTAAGCATGTAGCACGCTTATCTAGAAGGTACATTTAGTTTTCAATACCTATGACTGTATTTATGGGAATACACAAATATATAGATATTTGTGTGTAAAAAGATTTTTTAAATGCAAACAATCTTACCACATGGATCATATCATTAAATAAAAGCGAGAGTGTATATGTTGGTTCGTTTTGCTTGTTGGTATATTTGTTCACCTTTCACGCCTCACCAAAACGACGGATCATCATGTTTATTGATATGGAGGTGGTTATATAGAATTTCGAGAGTGACATTAGGTATTACTAATCTAACTTATTACTTGTCTAAAACAACGCAAGGGAATCTGCGGAATCACGAATAAAATAATAATTACAACAATGTTATATGTACCTTTACGTTTATGTTTGTTCGGCTAGAAGAAACATTTAGTATTATGTGTTGTTGCAGAGAAAACTTGCGCAGTGCAAGCGATTAAAAAATCAAACGACCAATATGCGTTATAAATCTATCAATCTTCTTCTTCTTATCGAATAAGAGTGGCTAACAATGGTTTCGAGAGTTTATCAAGCCGCCCTAAGGACCTCTGACATAGCTTAACGATTGCCGTACTAGACAAACAGCCGGGACCTACAACGTTGTCATCCGACACACGGAAGCGCCCAAAATGGAATGCCACTTTTCGGTCACCCATCCAAGGACTGACCGCGTCGACCTTTGCTTAACGTTGGAAAAATCTATCAATGAAATTATACTTACGCTTTCACATCAGCCGTGTGAATTCTAAACGCGATATCATTGTCTTGCATCATCCTCACGAAGTCAGCTTCATGGTCAGGGCTGACGAGGACCACTCCCTCCCTTTGCACAATGGGGTGGCTCAGGACATCGATAGAGAGGGCATCAGAGATGGCGCCGAAAGTCTTAAGCTGCTCGGTGTTAGTTGCACGCACGTAGAAGGATTTCCATCTGAAGATTATTATTTTTTTATAATTAAAAAAAAAATTGATTTAGAAAATACATATATGAAGTGGTGGCTCTAGATACCAAACTAGGCGTTAGCCTGTATCTTGGCACCTATGTCTTTCCCAGAACTAAAGTTTTGGTTCCAGGACTGATGTTTGAAAAGATTCTGTTTTTGAATGTTTGAGTGTCTTTGAAAAAAATATTTTGTCATTCTGTATTCTAACGTGCATAATAAAAACTTTACTTTCGTATAAAATATGGTGGATTGGTAGTTAAAATAAACAAATTACAATACCTGGGCACATCGTAATTTATGAGTAAGTTAAGTCATGATCTGATTCAAAACAACGTTCCTTAGGTCATATTGTTCAATGCTTTGGACAACCATAGCTAATGTTCTAAATTTTTCTCTATAATAATTTTTGCAAAGAATTCAATCTTTATCATTCGTGGACACTATTTTCTACGATTTTTAGAAAATTTTCTGTATTAAAATGGAACGATAGTTCAATGAAATATTTAGAGGGTAGATTTAAAATAATAATTGTAACAACCAATCAGAATCGAACGCAAAAGATGTAGTATGAAGATATGAAGATGTAGATGAAATTTGTAATTAAACAATATATTTTTCTCACCCTTGGTATATCTCGTGCTTGGCACAAGCCGCGGCAAAAAGCAAACTCAAAACTAATAACTTCATCTTGCAAATATCCAACACTAATGCTTGATCTTATTTTTTATAACATTTCTAAAGATAACCTATCACCTTATCTTTATCGATCTACAATGTCACGTTCCAATACTCTTTGATAAACATACGTAGGTTACGATCAATCTTTTTATCAGTTTAATAGCATTAAAATTTAATGATTGTGAACCGATTAACGATAAACTGGTTTAAGCGTAATACCAGATTTGTTTAGTAACCGCTTTGAAGCGACATCTAGTCGAAGTGACTTGAACTTTTATTGAGTGAATTTTCATTGTGTCAGATGGTGTCATTAGTAATGAAAGTACATACATTGATAAAATAAATGTACCTAATGGCAATTTTATCGTCAGCGATATATCTATCGCAAAAAATAATTGTGAGGCGTTATGACTTGTTGCAATTTTTTAGATTTTTATCAGGCGTTATTTTCATAGGTGTTATGAAATGAAACGGAATAGCCTTCATTGGGTTTTTAAATTTATTTTTTATACTTCTCTCTTGTGTTTCCCTTACGTTTTGTAACCATATATGCCACAAAAACAGTGAGTAAAGGCGGAAATTTTGTTTGCATAACGTCAGAATGGTTCGAATATTTACAAAGGTATCGTAGATACCCTTACTAATCCTGTTAAGTTTACTCTAGAAATCCAAATGCCTTTTATACAAAATCCTTTGGAATTTATATAATTTCTGGATCACTGTCAAATGTTACTAGCTTAAATATATTATCAACTAGTGGATGCTCGCGGCTTCGCTCGTATTAAGAAGTAAAACTTGCATCCCCTATTTCACCCCTTAAAAAGTGGCTTTTCTAAAAATTCTTTCTTAGCGGATGCCTACGTCATAACATTTACCTGCATGCCAAATTTCAGCCCGATCCGTATAGTGGTTTGGGCTGTGCGTTGATAGATTACTATATCAGTCAGTCAATCAGTCAGTCAGTCACCTTTGAGTTTTATATGTTATGATTTAGACGTCTTCGATAGATAGACGTTTCATTCAAAATTATTCGTTTTTGTGAAACATTGTGCAGATTAATGATAGATAGATAGATTAAAGATATAATTACGCCATAACGGAGTTATGAATACTTGTGATTTTTGGTATGGTGATAGGTTCTGATAGTGACAAAGGTTTCAATTTATAGTCGGTACATGTGAACTTGCGAGTTTCCGGTAGTGAAAGCGGATACAAGAAGAATTGAATTTCATTACAAATACTCAAGGAAATGACATTTATTAAAACACACAAAATTAAACTATACAATAAAAACTTAAACTACTTCTAAAACTAAAATACTTAATCTAAAATGCCCGTACTAGAAGGGAAGGTCCCCAAAATGCTGGCGGCATTTCCGCGTTGTATGGCAATGCTCACCTTTTGAGCAAAGTAGCAGCCAGCATTCTGGAGACCTGTCACTTCATTACAAATACTTAAATAAGTAATCCTTAGTTACTTATCATTTTTTTATTACATATTTTTCCCATATCAGTTATGAATTTTGTGCTTTGTTAGGCAGGTACAAAATGAACAAGTGCATAATAATGAGATTATGTATATCTTAGTACGTATTTTTATCCGATTAATTGATAAGTAAGTATCCTAATTTAATCTCTCACGTTCCTATTCAAGATTTCATTCGGATTTGTTTATTTTTTTCATTTAGTGTTGTTTTATCTAAATTTCGTTTTCTTCAACGTAAGAACTAAAACTGGTTCTGTTTCGGTTTAGACTGGTTTTCTGTGTTCTGAGGTCGACAATGTTTAAAGAGATGTGTAAAGAAATATCAGGGCCCAAGTACTGATTTTCTGTTTTTGTATCTGTGTGTCCGTTTTCATTTACAAACTTTTCATTTAAAACAACACGCCAATCATTACATAGCGCATCAAGCTCTTGAAACTTTTATGATTGGTGGACACGACACGTGTCAATTGAGATGTCTTTGATATTTTTTATTCTGCAAATGAAAACTATCCGAACCCTTGTAATACCTCGCTGCTCAATAGGACTTTCTCAGGTATCCGCGTGGAAGTACTGATCAGTAATGAGTAACTTGATCAAGGAGTAGAAAGTCATAATGAAGATCTGCAACTATTTAAAAGTAATGCGGGTAAGCCTTTATTCCTCTTGTTAAAGACAATTGAAGTTTTGGAAATATTATCTGTTGTGAGTCATACAAGTAAATAGGAATATGCTACGTAAATAAACGTACAAACACAACCAAAAATCTCTGTACAATTTATTGACTTATCTGCCTAAGAAACAAACGGATTAAAAAAATTTGTTAATCCTTTGATCACTCATTTCAAGTAAACGATTAGATTGTGATTATTAAAATGACGTTTTGTTTGGGCATGTTTACTTTATTGTCAACCGTCAGCTGAGGTGTAAACCAAAATGCTGAAGTTTGTAATATTGCTTTGTTTGTCAGTGTGTTTTGTGGCAGCAAAACATGACCTTTATGATGGGTGAGATAAAGTTTATTTTAACAACTAATTTGATCTTCTCTTTCCTTATCTATGTACTACTTAGAGTTTATGGATACTATAAGGAGACCCTGCTAACTTAGATAACTTATAGACAGACTGATTTAGCCCAAAAGTAAATACCAAATTCACCCAAAACACATACAATTACCGACCTTTGGTTAAATAGATTTTGAGATCTCATCACATGAGAAGATTTACCTTATCTAGTTTTTACGTGGTAAAGATTCGCGTGTGACATTAGCCATTTGAGTAATTTTTCTAAATTCTTTTTTTCAACTCTATTTTTAGTCACTCTCTCTACAACGTAGCCGTGAAATTCACCGACCAGGCAGAATTCTTGGACCACCTAAAAGACCAGCTCAACCTGGATGTCTGGTCTGATGCAGTTCCCGGCAGATCTGGCAAGATCCTGGTCTCCAAGGAGCAAAAGGAGGTGTTCCAGAAAGCCTTGGACGCTGCTGGAATCAACTTCGAGGTTGAAGTCGAGAATATCAAGGAGTAAGTTCCTGTTAGAATATTTCTCTATTAGTTCCTTATAGAGATCGCGCACCAATGCGGTGGGTTGACGACATTAGAACATCCGCAGAGAGCACCTGGATTCGATCTGCGCAGGACCGGGACGAGTGGCGTACAAGAAGAGAGGCCTATGCTCAGCAGTGGGCGATAGCGAGCTGGTGGTGATGATGAAGTTCCTCCTTAGCTAGGTACCTTATTTCTTATTGGAATCTTATTATCGCACTCGTAGCAGGAGATGGTAAGGCTTCTAATATAGAAGTCGTTCTTGGTACTATTGAATCTTTGATACTTTAACAGTTGCATTTTACAACATTATTACAAAATTTTTGTTCTATCGGTTCCCAAATTGTATGATTTTTTTCGTTAGGTTAATGTTTTTGCCTCTGAAATGTCTAGCTGCATGGAATTTTTCCACCTCTTACTAATATTTCTTATCTTAGTTATTTCAATACTGTAATAACTAATAACGTTTCGTTTTTTTTTTCAGAAAACTAGACCTTGAAGATGCTCTCCTGGCTGCAGCTAAGACCAAGAGTAACAGGTCCAGATCTGGCGGTCTCTCTTTTGACACCATCCATACGTATGAAGTGGTAAGTTACTGCAATAAAATAAAAATATTTGTACGTCAAATTTCTCTTAAAATGGACACTATGTGTAAGGTCTAGTCTTATTTATAGTCATGGCAAATTTCAAACAAATCTTTTCAAACACCCTTAACGTCAAACCTACTTAATGTCGTTTAACAATCGATTCACCGTATACTAACATGATGCAAGTGTTTTTGTGAAGTAAATAAATACCAATACATTGACAAGTTACTGCAGAGTGTTTCATATTCGAAAAGTTTCTGAATTCGAAACATCCTACTGAAATAATATTAATTCATAAAGTTTCACATCACACCGTTTGAATACTTTTGGAAATTTCCTGCTGTCGCGATAATCTTGATTAATGAGAAGTGGATTAATTTCTCATTAGGATACATAAATTAATCGGTACCGAATCGATATAATAATGAATTCGTTACCTTAGTATTATGGATTGCAAAAATAGACCTGGGTTTCTCGAAAGATAAGACTACTGAAGCTAAAATTGGCTCTTAAGCGGGTTAGCCGACACACAGCGTTAGAGACTTGGCATCAGTTTTATATTGACTGTACTACCTTAGTATCAACTAAATACAAAATTACAGCTTGATGGCTTTTCGTGAAATGTGTCTATATAGGTATATATTTTTTTTTAAAGAGCCAATTTTGGCTTCTGTAGTCTTTTCTTTCGACAAACCCAGGCCTATTTT
Source organism: Macaria notata (assembly GCA_927399415.1). Classification (NCBI taxonomy): domain Eukaryota; kingdom Metazoa; phylum Arthropoda; class Insecta; order Lepidoptera; family Geometridae; genus Macaria; species Macaria notata. The sequence continues at coordinate 12,244,763 of OV656738.1, read as the reverse complement.
TGCAATCCATAATACTAAGGTAACGAATAAAATTGTCGAGAAAAAGAAGCACATCATAATATTAAATGGTTTTTCTCGGACTGACTCAATGTCACCATGAAAGTCCATGACCATGAGTCGACGACTTTTTGAACTAGAAATATAATTAATGAGTTATGAATCGGACCGCTTTTTACTCCTGCATACCCTTTTAGGGTTATTGTTCAGTGTTCACTATCCACATCTTGTTTGTGTAACTGTATTCTTTACAATTCGCAAATAAATGACTATGACTATGAAAATGTTCATGTCATGAAAATCAATGTTTATAGAAATGTTTGTGTCTATTCCAGGTGGATGAATACCTAGAAGAGCTGGCCCGCAACTACCCGCAAACTGTGTCCATCGTCAACGCCGGTAACAGTATCGAAGGAAGGCCCATCAAGTACTTGAAGATTTCTTCATCTAACTTTCAGGTAAAAGAAAGAAGAAAAAGTTTTATCTACAAGAATACTAAGATTTTATATTATACTGACAGTCTTCTTTAATATTTACGCTCTTGACTAAATAATTAGTAGACTGAAAATAATAGTGGTATAATGTTAATTGAATGGAATTGGCAATTTTTATAAAATTTGAGTCATAACACTACTTCATGGCAAATTAGAGAGACGAGTAGAAGGTATAATTCAATTTTGGAACTATTTCGATATTAATAATAAAATTGAAATCTACTTAGGGGCCTCTGACATGATTAAATTGAGGATGAATACTATGTATTATTTTTTTTTCTTTTTCCAGGACAACAACAAACCCATCATCATGATGCAGTCGCTCCTCCACTGCCGCGAGTGGGTGGGTCTGCCGGTCACCCTCTACGCCATCGAGAAGCTGGTCCTGGACATACAAGACAGGGACCTGCTTGACAACTTGGACTGGATCATTGTACCAGTCGTCAACCCTGACGGATATGTGTGGACTCATGAGAGTGTTAGTATCAGATTATGTATTTCAATGTAGTAAGCAAAATCTGACGATATTAATATTGTATCTTGAATCACGGTTATGATGAGGAGGATATAGAGAGACGAAAATCTTGACTTCCTTTCAGTCAAGTACTTAATATTATTTTTTACGTATATTTATTGGAAAGATTATTAAAAGAAAGGCTTAATATAATTTTCTGAATCACGAACAAAGCAATGAAATCTTCTTTTATAATCTTACACGGTTGTTTTGATGAAATCGTTGCCGATTTAGAGCCGACACCGATTTAAGACTTCAGTTATTTATTGGTTTAAATGCCATTCTTAGTGATAGAACGATTCTAAATATATATTTCTTCCGATTTACAATTCCAGGCCCGTTTCTGGAGGAAGAACCGTGCCCGCGGCTTCATGGTCGGAGACTTTTGCATGGGAGTGGATCTCAACCGTAACTTCGACATCTTCTGGGGAACTGCCTCCAGCAACAGTCCTTGTCTTGACACCTTCCACGGACGCGGCCCCTTCTCTGAACCCGAGACGGCCATCATCAGAGACATCATTGGACAATATGGAAACAGAATCGAACTGTACCTAGACATCCACAGCTTCGGAAGCATGATTCTCTATGGCTATGGTAACGGACAACTCCCCGCTAACGCTCTAGCAGTCCATGTTATGGGAGTCGATATGGCCCAAACTATCGATAAAGTAAAATGGGAGTCCAACCCCAACTACATCGTCGGAAACATCAAGTTGGTTCTCTACGACGCATCAGGTGGCGCCAGTGACTACGCTCAGGCTCAGGGCATTCCCTTCTCTTACACTTATGAGCTGCCTGCTTGGAGGAACTCTGCAACCATGAATGGTTTCTTAGTTGACCCTGAGTTTATTGAACAAGCTGGGTTTGAAACTTGGGAGGGTATTAAGGTTGCAGCACGATTTGTTGCTGAGAACCTGTGGAGGAAGCGCGGAGGAAACTATTAAAGCAATATTGTTTATAAATCCATGATATATTCAACAGATTGTAATAATCAAGAAACATTCTCTTTCTAAAATAATATTTTTACATTCAAAATAAATTAGATAGTAAGACTTCTGTATTCTGCAGTACTGCGAATAGTACATAATGTATTATTTTACCTCAAACAGATTTTAGTATCCATCTGATTCATCGTATTAGGTTACACTGAATCAAATTAAATATTAATACAAATAAACGCCTCTTCGCCAAAAACCATATAATATATTTTAATACAATCTATCGATAAAATTGAATCGACCTCACCCCATCACTACGATTCCTTGGATAAGTTTCCAACAACGTGCAATGGTAATGCGGTGTAATCCAAACTGCGGAACTTTTCAATGAATTTAGAATACCTGCTGCACCGCCGCCGCATCCTTGAGTGATTCGCGGCCATCTTTTTATTGATTTTTAACGCCTGATGATAAACAACAACCGATATGCTATTTAGATAGGTATTGTTAATGAAATGTTTGAATTACTCAATTTTGCTGCCAGTTTATAATATATAAAAATGTAAGCAAATTATATGCATAGTTAGTTTTTTAAAATTGCCATTGTGATTTTATTGCTATACTTCAAGTTAAGTTTGCCATCTATTTCCTAAAATCTTTTATTATTACTCTCTCCCTTATGATTTTTAAAAGTTTGCGTATAATTTGGAATACCTAATGCACAACGTTTCCTTTTTGTGACAATTATTCAGTTGTTTTTCAACAACCATAGAATGGTTGGTAATTTGCTATTATAATTTGGTGTGATCGTTAAAGTTACCGCTGGTTGGCAATTCTAATTTTATTGCATTTCGTTATCAATTAGACTTTTAAATTTGTCAGACATATTTCCGCTAAGTATAGATTTGCTATTGTATAGTCAATTAGTCGTTAATGAATTTGGCATATTAACAAGTTAAAAATTCCTATTCGTTCCACTTAATATCAGTTATTCTATCGTCGCATTTTAAAAATATTTGATTAAGTAATAACAGATTTGTTTGCAATTACGGTCGCTATTATTTATATAAAATAATAAAAAATTTTAGTCATATCACACAGCGCCATCTAGCCCCATACTAAGCTTATGCTTGTATAATGGGTACTAAATAATGGATATAATACATTATAATATAATTTTCTTTCATAAATTCTTCTTTAAGTTGTGGCTCATTGATTCTAAGCTCGAAATTTCCAAAGGTAAATCATCAGTTGGCCACTTTCATTCACTAACAAGAAGAAGCATGATACTTACTTATTATGTACATATAATATATTCGTTTTTCCCAAAGGTTAAATAACATGAAATTAACCCCAAGAATTCAATACCTCCTTCTATAAAGTGTATAAAACGAATCATATATAATTTAAATACCCATTGATTGATTTATTACATTGATCAATTATAAAATATACCTTTACAATCAATATTTCCCAAACTCTCAGACTTAACTAGGCCGTCAGACGCTTATAAATATCTCAACACCGAATTTCTACTCGTATCTCTCAACAACACAAAAAGAGTGTAAAACAACGAAACATTTTCCGACACAAAATGGCTACGCAGTGGAAATGTATTCCCCTAGGGTGCCTAAACTAGGATTCTTGTTCTAGCCAATAGCTAATTTCTAGGTCACACGGAATGCCCTAGGGGGAACTAGCCAGTAGAGTGATCTTTGTGAAACTATACTAGCTCTGTTTCATGGTGTTACTTGAAATAATCAAGGTTTTATAAATTACGCTGACACATTACTAATAAAAGTTATTTAGTTCTTTGATGGCGTGAAATACACTTATGCAAGATAAAAATGAAGATCTATTCCCAGTAGTGGCATTCAAAGGGCTGTGGATGATGATGATTCATATGATACCAGAAGCATGGTGGTTGTTGTCAGTTGTAATAAAAAGTACTTAGTAAAAAGAAAATACATACAAACTGAATTCCTCGTAATTCTACTCATAGTGTTGAGCCTACACATTTTTTTAACGAAATATTCGATACATAGATAAAGTCCGTAAGTAGCTGAGTAGGTACGCTTTATTTTTCTATCAAAGTAGGGTCCAGAAGAGGTTGAATGATAAACGCTGGAATTCTCCACTTTTCCAACGTGTCACATATTTCCCGAAAGCATGTGAACGTGTTCACTCGAGATATTCTTCGATTTGATAGTGTTGTGCTTTTTATCGATATCATGTTTTATTTATATTTCAAAGAATTATAAATAATATAAAACTCAAAGCTGACTGACTGACTGACTGATATAGTGATCTATTAACGCACAGACCAAACCATAGCTGACTAACCATAGATGTTATGACGTAGGCATCCGCTAAGCATTTTTGGAAATGCCACTTTTAAAGGGGTGAAAAAGGGGATGAAAGTTTTACTTCTTAATGCGAGCGAAGCCGCGAGCACCCACTAGTTAATAAATAAATGTTACATAACAAGCGCACAACATAATGTAAAGAAATGAAGTCGTATTATTTACTCTTATATAACAAGAACCACGCTTTTAAAAATATTGTTTTCCATGAACCGTTACTCTTGTAAGTGGTCTTGTTCAATCTTTTTGCTGAAACCGATTCTGCCAGAAGAGAGAGAGTAGTGTGCATTTACCAAGCGATTATTATCAAATGAGCGGAATTAAACCTGGTGTTCTTTTTTCTAACTGCCCTAAGTCCCTCTGACATGGCTTATCGACTGTCATACTACAAAAATCAGCCAGCACTTACAATTCTATCGACATCAACATCTCCACATTTCCCCTCCCTACGTCCAGCACTCTCCGTGTCACGTCTTCCCTCGGGCCAATATCCCCCCTAGGGGGTACCAAGACAAGCGTGGAGGCATCCGAGTCCCCAATATTGCTTACCTGCATCCAGGGGAGGTAACCGTGGGCATGATCCAATTATAATGTATTGAGGATTTAATCTTGTGTCAAATTTGTTTTCGCTAAGCCGTGTCAAAGTGAGTTGATGTCAGATGTTCCCTTACGGTGGCTTGATAAATTCTCAACACCAGGTTTAGCCATCCTCATTCGATAGGAAAAATCTTGTTTATATGTTTGTTTGATAGACTTGCTGGGTGTTTTAAATACGGAAGTGTTTCCTTGGAAAAAAAAACTCCAATCAAACACGTCAAAGTTGATATATATTAATCAAAGGTTGCGATGCACTAGTCATAGTAGTTTCGAGGGCTTTTTGAATCGATATTTCGTTTTCGAGTGAAATCTTTTTAGATTTGTGCAATTATTATGGGTAACATAAAGCAAGGCTCAACCATTCTGAAGCGGTAGGCTCCGTTCAATTCCAGTACAGGCAGGCTTTACTTTTCGTACATCACAAGCTATAATTAGGTACATGATAGTAATATTGTACATTTTTATATTATCCTAGTGGGTGCTCGCGGCATCGCTCGCATTAAGAAGTGAAAATTCCTTCCCTTATTCCACCCCTTTAAAAGTGGCATTTCCAAAAATCCTTTCTTAGCGAATACTTACCTACGTCATAACATCAACCTGCATGACAAATTTTAGCCTGATCCGTCCAGTGGTTTGCGCTGTGCTTTGATAGATCACTATGTCAGTGAGTCAGTCACCTTTGGGCTTTATATACATATTTAGATGGCATTTTACTGCACCGCGCCTTATAGAAATTGAAGGTGAAATTTAAAACGTACTCTGTAGTAGGCCCCGAAGCTTTAAGGATTATTTTTTGTTTACGTAGAATGGAATGTTTTGATCTGTTGAGTTGTTTCTTAGATTTTCAAGTGAGATACAATGTAAAGGATTCTTGATTTCATTCAAGCTATTTACGTCTTATAATATACACAACGGTCATTGGATAAGTGAGCTAATAAAATTAAGGCATTTACATTAAGTATATTCTGAAAAGTAGATCATTTAGTTCCTTGGCGTTCTTTGGTCACCCATCAAAGGATTGACCCCGTAAACAAGTGCTTAACAAAGGCAATCATGCGTATTTCTTATAACTTGAATAATATAATGAGTAAGTATGATAATGAGATAAACTTTTCCACAAAAATCTTCGAAAATTCGGCAGGTTGCAGGAAACTGACTTTTTATCTGTTCAAAATATTTTAATGAAATAACTTTTAGTAACGGGTCTTGAAAATACTTCGGAAGTAAGGCTGAGTAACAAATCGATGGAAGATGAGTTTCATCTTTTATTTTCTATCAATTTCAAAACAGAACGATATTGGATGGCGCTCACAAGCTTTAAAGTTACCTATTGTATCTTTTTAGTGAATATGACTTGATGCGAGAACGCTAACTTTTGTCCTTGGGTTCAATCCCAGCATTTCATGTCATTTTTTTTAGTTTGGCTCACTCACTTAAAGAAAACGGCAATTTTACAGAATCACACCATTCAAAGACTTCTTCTTATCGAATGAGAATGGCCAGCTCTGGTGTCGAGAGTTTATCAAATGTCTTTACGACTGAATTCGAATACAATATTGGATGACCCGTAGAAAGTCAACGATAATTCCATTATTAGCAGCACATAGATAACCTGTTAATATGTTATCTCCTACTATTTATCTTGTTATGTTTGTTCTGTTTAAGATTTTGCTATCTATTCAAGAGAGTTTTATAAGTAGATAACTTACATATAACACTCTTCAATAGAAAGAAAATTCTTTACACTCGTATAGCCACTTAAATAAAACGTATAATATGAAAAGACCGTTTTACCTCAATATTTTCACTGAATATTTAAATCCAGCGGCCGCTGAGGACGAGGACTCCAAATTAAATCTTCTATTATAATGTTCGGTATTCGCAGATCCATTTCCAATTCCTAAAATCAGTTTGAAAGAAAAATAATTTTGCGCCTCAGTTGGGTGGCGAAATTCAATTAGGTTTTTTAAACTATTTGGTAAGTAAATTTAGGAATATAGTATTCAGATCATTTGCTTGGATTTAAATGAAGTATTTTGGAGATATTTTTTTCTTTTTAAGTAGGCACAAGCACACCACAAAGTTGCTTGATATTTCAGGCAACAATGAAAAAACATGACAAAATATTTGTATTGTCCTACTATTTAGAAATGTTATTTAAACGATGACAGAACAGTTAGTATGGAAATGAAAATATACAAATTAATTTTACAGTTTTTAGTAGGTTGATCTATCTTGTAAAATTCAGTCAGCGTTTGCAATGTGTTTATTTACGATTTCACATAAGGACCTTGAAATTATAAGTGGTTTTCTAATATATCAAGTATGTTTATTATACATAAAAACTTTTTATCTCTCTATTTTTTATATAACTGCATCAAAATCCGTTGGGTAGATTTAAAGATCATACATAGTGACATACACACATATTGCGGACGGACACGGGAAGCAATTTGATTTATATTATGTAGTGATTTATTCTGTGATATTACAACTATACGATAGGACATGTAAGTAATCATCAGTAGCAAAATAAAAGTACCTCACGTACCCGATACTTGACTGCACCTGGCAAACTGTGTTCCCAATGAATGTACGTATTAGACTAAGTATTTTTTGTCAATAAAAAAAATGAATTTGAAAAAAATACAGTTTAAAAACTCTCACCAAAGTTACTTCACAACATCAGTAAGCAGTATGCTAGCGAGCTGTAATCCGCGATTATTGTAGGCTTGCCACACAGCTGTGCCGAGTGGCTAGCGGGATTAACTAGCAGGCTTACCTTGTAGGAATGTAGACATCTAGGAACGGGAAGGAATGTATGGATGAAGAAATGATGTATATTTGGATGAGGTATCATCTCAGGTATGGAATAGGTATCAAAAAACCATTTTAATAATTACACAACTTGCCACAACAGTTTGGGACTGTGGTTGTTCTTTATTCTCACTTTGTCGGTTAAAATTAAATTGGTCATGAAGAAAAAATAAACCCTAGATTAACACTGGCCCGTTCAAAAAACTTGATGAGTTTTTCTTGACCCAAAAAAAACACATTTGAACATTAATGGCAATAATTATGTAACATAATTAAAAATTATCATACTTTGTATACAATACAATAACTATTATGCATATAATTTGACTTGTAATATGTACCAATGTATTACCAAATAAATGGTTTATCTTGTTTGACACGGAAGGTTCTTTTTGACCCGGGTTAATCTGGGCAATGAAGTCTAGCGTTGTCGTTCTACGAAAAACCACGTTAATAAAGATTAAAAATGCGCCTTTTGTATTACATTATCATTATTTCCTTAAAACGCTCTGTAGTAATTTACTCGAGAAGTTAATAAAGTCGGAACGAATTGTATTACCTAGTCATATAAGTAAAAATAACAATAATAATAGTAGTAGTTAGAAGTAGTATGTTTAGTTTTCCTTCACTTGTTTTTATATTTTATTATTGTAAATAAAGCATTCCAAAGGTAAAAAAAAAAAAAAACTACAACCGAAATAAACATATATTTTATGTTTTGACGAGCGATACGTCTCTCAAGTCCGGACAACCTTATTAGGTTATTATTTGGTACCGTTGTCTAAACATCTTTATATTCTTTATCACAGTGATTTATTAAAGCTCACAGTTTAAAAGATTTATGCAAAATATATAATCATCTCATAACAACGTATGTACATATGAGCAAGAGCATGTAACCACTAAAATGTAATGTTGTATGTATGTATGTGTATGTAACTAAATAGTAGAAAATAATATACCAGATTTGAGATATATAATGTAAACTACCTACACAACTTCCCATAATGTATTACATCACTATCGTCCCTGTGTGGCTGCAAATGCAGTGACATCGCATTACACGCTCCGCAGTCGCAGCCGGACGTCAACGTCAACGTCGACGTCGACTGACGTCTAATTTAACGTTATTAGACGTCTGCTGCGTTTGTTTACTGTTCAGAGCGACATCTAGGAGAAATGTGGGAGGTATAAGAAAACTGATTTGTTTTTTTTAAATAGCATTACAGAAATAGGTCTGGTAAAAATAGATAGATGAATGGAAAATTCTTTAAAATATGTATATTTGTGTGAGAGTGGCCTATGAATGCAGTGTCAAAAAATACGAGTCAGCTCGAAAGCCTTTGGCGAGAGTTAACTATTGACTTATTGTAGCTACAAGAGAACACGTCCAACAAATACCTAAAGCTCTAATAGTATACCACTTTTGGTCACCCATCCAAGGACTGACCCAGTGAAAAGTTGACTGAAAATCGCATGCAAATAGCTTCCTTATGGGTGCTAGATATTTCTACTGTACACAAAATTCAAAAATACAAACAAAACTTATAACTCACCTTGAGAATTTAGCAAAGGTAGTCACATCAAATTTGCTAGCTTTTTCAAGAGCGTCATAATAATATCAAAAACATTTTCGATGTTGTCATAATTTCCGGCAAGGTGAGGGCAAGACGTGTTGGTGTTGCCACAGCTTGTTTGCGAGATATTGCTTCAGTGAATAAATTTAAATATGTTATTGAATTTTCGGAGCTAAGGTAAGTTGTGGATATTTTTAACCGACTTAAAAAAGTCTTCTGAAAGTTTTTAACTGTGGATATGTTATGTAATTGTTTTTTTTATCATTGTTGGTTATATTATAAATTGTTGAGTTTTAAGCACCACTGTAGTCTAAAATATTGCACATTTGCCTAGAAGAAACCTATTTGAAGCCTCTGGGTTATAATTTTAAATTTAATAAATACCTATATAATGAAACTTGAAAGTAATTTTAACAATTTTATTTTGTTCTGTTTTGGCAGTAAAAAACTAAAGCGTAGTATTGGTAGAGAGTATAATTTTGTGCAGAATCACATTAAATAAAATTTTAAATAATTATAACATTTTAAATAATCTTATCCTATTATAATATACTTAAAATTAAAAACATAAATAATACTCGCAAATATCACTTAAATTACGTAGCTTAAGACCGTTGTTGTACCAAAAAACTTTTGTAGGAGCTAATTAAAAATAAATGCTTTTTCAGTAACATAAAAGCTAACACTTAAATAACAATGACTAGATTCAACAAACAGAATTATTCATCCCAAAGTCTTCGGTTAAAAACTGGTTTGTAATATCCACCGAAGCGAGAGAAAGGGCAGCCGTAGAATCTGAAGTCTTGTCTATGAGGTCCATATGGGCCATTCCATCCTTGTGGGTCTTTTGGTCCATTCCAGTGCTGTGGACCATGACCATCATGTTGTCCGCGTGGTCCAAAGAACGCCGCCATCTTTTCGCGATCCCATTCGCCTTTTCTGCCAAACGATGGAGGTCCGCGTCTGTTAATGCCGTCTTGAGGTCTGAATCCTGGTCCAAACTCTCGACCATGAGGCCCAGGTGGGCCAAAACGTGGCCCATAATGACCGGGTGGGCCAAATTGGGATGCCGATGGCCCATGTTGATTTTGATCGGCGGGCATATCGGATTGTTCGTGATTAGGTTGTCCTTTGTAGAAAAATCCCATTGCTTTTTTTTAATCGCTTCACTTCTTGAACTATCGAATTCAAAATCTTTGTTTATTAGTCTTCAAATGTTTTTGTTTTGTCTCAGTTCGTTGACTCTCGTATGTTGATAAACAAAAACTTATTTTTATTTTCAATTATTCTTACATTAAGTAAATAGTAGAAACAGTTTTTATTTTCAAACTTGTTCATTTTAACTCGTAATTGATCTTTTCTGCTGTAATGCTTGGTTGATAATGATGGTTCGAACACAACGCCTGCCAGTTTTATACTTCAATAATTTCGCATGACGCAACATTGTATCACGGTGTCTCGCTTTGAACTCGGTCAATATTTGCCACGCTTGCATCATATCTCTTGTTTATTTACTTTATCATATAAGTACTCGAGGTCCAGGTGTATTGATCCTTATACGAATATTATTTTTAAACAAAATGATTCGCAAATTTCATCATCTGTCAAATTGTAGTGTCTTTATTTGGCTAATGAGCAAAAAAATTATAGAAGGAACATTGGGATATTTGTAATAGTTGTATGCAATTTTAATATTAATCGTGTATTAATTGATACCTTAGTAATGACAATTTTAGTGGTTATCAGAAAAGGTCGGTACTAAAATCCCTAAATAAATAGCCCAAAATGTAATCATAGAAACGGAGTTCTAATATGTACCTAATCAATACATAAAATACAGTAAAATCCTGTTTAGCCTGATATCTTAGTCAAATTTTATCTGTGTTTGTTTGTTTTTGCTAAAACTTTAGTGGAATACCTGCGATAGATTTTGATATCTTTAGTTTAGTGGTGATAAGCACTGTGCAGAACCACGAATGGTTTTTAAGTCCAATGACTAAGTATGAGTATTAGACTTTTATCATATCAAAATATAATAATATTAATAATATAGGTATGTCTTTATTGCACACCAACACAAGTATATAGTACAAAAAAAATGAACAAATAATAACGTACAAATTGGCGGCCTTATCGCCTTAAGCGATTTCTTCCAGACAACCTTTGCAAATATGTAGGCAAGTTATAAATATATCTATGTATATGTATAAAAGTTACACATCATTACCTACGAGTACTTGTATAGGAGGCACGAGCCACAATTTTGTAGTAAGAAATGAGAGCCACACAATATCTTATGCAAATTAGTTATTTTTTAGTTTTACCTCTCTAATAAACACTTTTTTTTATTTGCGTCACTAATCTAAGATACACTTACACAGAGTAAAGAAAAGATTGTTCCAAATTTTCAGCCGTTATTTTCATACTAAATAAACCCGAATGTTAGAAACTATTACACAGCGTTGTAACTATTATGGATTTAAAAATATATATTTTTCGGTACCAAACTAATTTTCATAACTAATGTTGCTAAGAGATGGCGCCACCCAAGCGCGCCGTATTTTTAACCGACTTTCAAAAGAAGGAGGTTATCAAGTCTTCCAAAAGTTTTATATTTGTGGATACGTATGTTACGCGTTTAATTCGTTTTTTATAACCCGATTAAAAAATAAATGTCCCATCTGATGTATTGCAATGCACAAAATACAATTTATTTGATTCTTTGTTAGCTACAAATGTGTGCCAGTCCAAAAAAATAGCAATAACCAATGACACTGAGTGACAAAAACGAAGATTTTTCTTAGGTTTAAGTATATAAAACTGAGATCAATAATTGTTGTCAGTTTATTAAAAATCGACCAGCATCGTCTGTGAAAACTCAAAGCAAGAAAATGGTTTACCAGTTTTATTGCCAACGTTATCTCTTAAAGTCAAAAATATTTATAAACAAATTAGTTGTGGTTGGCCTTACGTAATGTATTTTTAATACTTAGAGTTTACTTAATCATCACTTTGTGAGACTTCAAGAGACCATGCAGTGTTGTTTAAGCTAAGCAAGAAGTGAATATATAAATTAACGTTTCAATATAAAGTGACAAAAATAAAATCAAATAAAATAACGACCAAACTATGAATATGGCAATTAATAATAACTCAAAAGATCTCAGTGGAATGCAACACACGTTTAACATGGATTTGCCAAAAATAACAACAGAAAATCAAAACCTGACACTGGAAGAACAAATCGCAGTAAAAGATTCTTCAAAAGAATTGCAAGTTAAGCTACGAAACAATAGTGACAAATCTTACGAAAAAGAAATTTCTGATTCTGAAGTAAATAACGAACCGTTTTTTAAACGATTGCAGCGAAAATTCTATTTCTACTCCCTCGGTTGCTAAGATTTTTTTAATTGGTAGCAAGAGGTTTCTCTACACTTTATCTCTGGGAAATGTGGTTTTTTAAATAACTTTTAAAGATATTCCAAAATATAATTTTCTCTAGAAGCCCTATTCAACAGTTTTTTTTAATCGTCACAATCTCTGATAGAACTATTTAGTCTAGTCGAGTTAAACATAACACTATAATATGTTTATGATTAAATTAATTTACATACATTAATTAATTAAATAAATAACTATCCCGGGACATTGCAATTATATATGTAAATTAATTTAATCATTTATTATACATGTAAAATTAAAATATGAATGTGTACGATTGTTTGCAAAGACTATTGTTATGAATGCCTTGTTTCAACTATTTTTAAACCATATAATATTTATTTATTTAAAAAGTGGGTAGCACGAAGCTACCCACTATTATAATCTAATCTAGAATTTTCATGTACATATATCAAAGCGCATCATCATTGCATCATAGAATTTCGTCATATTTTTTATGTATCTTATTTATTGATTAGCGATAAAAATATACTATAAAAGTGAAATCCATGGATACCTTTGTATCATAAATCTTCTATCATCCAAATTACAAACAACAACAAATCAGAAAAAAAAAACAAGATATTAGAAAAAAATATCATGGGTCCATTTAGACCAGAAGAAGAACATTGTCATCACAGACGTGGACCAATGGGACCACGGCGTTGTCCATTTGGACCTCAAGAGCATGGGTCAAGATGCCAACATCATGGTCCACCACCATGGGTCGTGGCCAGATTCATGGCAGCACATCAAGCCACATTTGGACCACAGGATGGCTCAAAATGCCCTAAATCTAGCCATGGTCCACCGTTTTTAAGGAGAAACGAAGAAAGGAAATTCAATGGACCTCCATTTTGGAAGTTTGATGAAGACCATAGAAAACCTCCTTTCTTTGAACCTCATGGAGGATGTAGAAGACATCATGATTGTTAAATACTTAAAATTTAGAGATATTGATCTCTAAATTCTCTAACAGGTTGTTTTTTGAGATTTCACTGAAATTCGTGCTACTATTTTCATATATTATTCTTTTCATGAACTAGATATTAATATTGTTCATCTAAATGCACGTCAAAAATATATTATTGAAAGCATTTATGTACTGGTTTTTTTATTGCTGTTATTAAGCTAGAAGAATTCTTGGATAGGTTTTTATCCATGCAGTAAATTAATGCTAGTCGCCAGTTGTGGCCATAGCTAAGCAGTATTTTTCTAGTATTTGTGTACCTATTATTAATGCATGTGTGAGTGTCTGTTGAACAAAGAGTCTATCTTTCGAGGCATCTATCTAAATATATATAAAACGCCAAGGTGACTAACTGACTGACTGACATAGTGATCTATCTATGTGGGCACAACACAAACCACTGGACGGAACGGGCTGAAATTTCGCATGCAGGTAGATGTTATGACGCAGGCATCCGATAAGAAAAGATTTTTGGAAACTCCACTTTTAAAAGGGTGAATTAGGAAATTCAAGTTATACTTCTTAAATCGAGCGAAGGTGCGAGCCCCCTCTAGTCTAACATAAAACTGTTCACATCGCGTAAACAACATTTTTCCCATAATGTTTTTCAGAGTAGCCCCTGTGACGGACAGTCGGTCTGTATATCACTCAGAGACTACAATAAAAGTGTCAGAGGCACCACAATCGGATAATTAAAGAGGTTCAAAACGAGAACATTGTACCCAATAGACGTCTTTATACAAGTAAAACAAAAACAGTTACTAAGTTGACCCTAGCCTCTAAAACTAGTATTTATGATCCCATCAGGCCTTGTCAAGTCTCCAAAATATAAGGAAATTAAACGCGCAGTCTTGTTAAATTATTGAACGAGCTCAATTTGAACAAGGACCACACAAATATTCTAGATATTATTCATATTAGGTCAGTGAAAAATAAGATACATCGGAAACATGTATCATTCCTCTTTATCTCTGATTGGCTATTTTGAATACTGATTGGCTGGCCTATCACCATGGACGTGTGATAAACTTTGTGGTAGAATAGCATGCGCACAATATTATGATTTAATGGAAATACCACTTAACTTAGTACAAAACTGTTTTTTTATTGTTTACTTAATTAACTCCATGAGACTATAATTCATAACTTTTACAACATTTTACAAGTAAACGTTCCGTGTTTTCTAGTTTCTGGTTGTACTCTGTATTCTGTGTCTCTGGTTTACGTTATCTACGTAAAAACCGGACGTAAATTACGCACTTTAAGTTGCTGCAGATGGTACGAGTAGATACGGGAGATTTAAATAGGTGTGCGGTGGGTGTGTGCGGAAGTATTTATTGAGATCCAGGTACTCAATAGAGAAAAACCTTATTTATTAACCACTTTTAATTCGGACTGTTTGTTGAGTGTGAATTTGGTGAGTGGTCAGTGCAGGATGTCATGTTTTGATACTTAGCAATATTACCGAAATTATTTCAATTTAACCAGATAAATATGGTGTTGAAAACTTGTTGAATTGGAACTTTAAACACGAAGAAGTGATTGTAAACTAGTGATTATAGGGACAAGTAGGGTTCGTAATTAATATTATATTGAACTGTTAATAGTTACAGAGACATATATTCTTAGGGTCAGTAATCTTATTTTTTCATGTGTTTCTTTAAATTTTGGACAATCGTTTATGTGATGATAAAAACTCTAATGTCAAAGACATGTTTCATCGACTTTGTTTTAATGAGCAGTCTGACTTATAAATTTTATCAAAACTAGTGCAGAAAATAGATAATTCTCCCCACATTTCTTTTAAGTTTTCTTTCCCAAATAGCCCGATTCCCAAGTTTTCCTCATTCCTAGGAACTAAGAAGTTTATTTAACTCGATTCGATTGAAGTTGCCGCCGCCGCCTCCACTATTTGATTGTGCCGCTTTGTTCGAGCCATAATCGTTTCCTATATAGCTGTACTGCTATGTTTATACTGGGTTATTGTAAATAAGGCAACATTATGGACATAGGTACAGATAGATTTACTGAACTAACGTTCCCGTAAGGCATGATTTATTATTATATTGTCTAGAAAAATATTCAGCATAATTTTTGTCGTATGGAAACCTAAATTTAGATAGATAATATGTTTAGTAAGCAGCAAAATATCACAAAACTTAAACGATACTAACAAACCTATCCCACGTAAAATAAACATAATGTACGTGTATTGGGTGAACTTATGGCCTTAGGCTATTTCTTCCATGCAACCAACTTATTTCTCCCCGTACATCATAATAAATAACGTATATTTCATTACAGAATTGTAATAATTTGAGGTATCTTGTGTTTTAATAAATTTCATGATAGTCATCAGTAGCTCTGTAAAGCGTATTCCTGTTTTTTATAGAAAAACAATACACTTACAGGATCAAACGCTAGAACGGAATGACGATGCGCTCATAAAACCCTGTTTGCTTGATACGCCACATATTTAGGCTGGGAGCAGCTGGTCATTTTATTCACTGTTTGGCCAATTCCAGTACACATAAACTGTATCTGTATTATTCAATAATTAGTATAGTATAGTTACTGTTTTGATGAATAAGTTTAGGTATCTCAATAAAAATATTTTTGTTATCTTTATCTTTTAATGTCACTTTAAAAATGTAAACATCCTCTACTCAATTTAATTATGGTATTTAATTTGTTTTAAGGTATTGAATGATAAGATGATCAAACCGTTAGACTGATAAAAAGCATAAACTCTATGTTTACGGTTTCAAATTTCAACGTTTATTCTGTAGGTATGCTAATCCCTTGTATAAAAGGAACAAAAGAACCAATATAAACTTTCACGTGAAATAAAGTAGAACATAATAAAAAGCAAAATAATAAAAACAGTTTTTTAAATAGCAATATAGATATAAATAGATTCAGAACATGTTAAATATCTTACAAGTAAACAAATCAACCGGTATCTCTTAACCTATATAGTTTGATACGCGAAAATATTGTATCAGAACCAACAGGGTTTGCTTATTTCTCCCGGGGCCGATATCCGAATAAATATAAGAACAAATAAATAGTAATGCAAGGAACCTGAGCTTTCAATTGATTGACCTTAGTTAGGGGTTCATGAGAGAATAAAAATTATAGATCCTTATTTTTGTTTGTTTCTAGAAGTGGATTGAATTAGTAATCAGTTCTAATTAAAGCAGGAAAATTTGATATATAAGCTTGCAAGTGAAGTACAGGAAGACCTGTGCAACGGTGACTAAACGATATAAAAGTAGATGGAAACATCTGGGCAAAAGCAGCGCAAGATAAGGTTTATTGGCGTAAAAGAGAGGAGGTTTTGCCCAACAGTGGACTCTAATGAACTAATTATGACGATGAAGCTTGCTAGTGTCCTTAGGCGACGGTGACTGCTTATTATCAGGCGGGCCATTTCCTAGTTTGCTATTTATTCAATAAAAGATGGCCGAATTTAATCTAGGGTGAAGCACAATGTCTGCCAACTTATTCAGTTATAACCTAAATTATCTACCTTCTACAAGTGGCACACGTTCTAAATGAGACCTATAAACTATATACTAATGGTGATCCATTACTCCCGGTTTTGTAGTTGTTTTTTGTAAACGTACATTATGTGCACATACGTATATAGTTGTATAGATATATTTAAAATTTTAATAAGCAAGCCTAATAGATTTAGTGACTTGGTGTGTGGTGTTGGTGTATGATAAAGAAAGTAAACACCAGATTCCATAAATCCAAAGTCTATTTAAATCTCCACAGTTAATAATCAACAAGAAAACACAATTACAAAGACGAGGAATACAGAATGCGAAATGTGAAGGCAGCGCGAGTGTGCGTCGGAACGATCCGTGTGGCACTGGTGGCCGGGCGGCGGGCGCGGCGGCCGCTGGCCGGCGCCCGCGTCGAAACCGGTTTCGAGCTCGGTATCTCCGCGACACAGCCGCGAGAACAATAGCGATGGTTATACCAGTGTTGTCTCGCGGCTATGCTTGTGTAAATAATATTTATTAAGTTTAGTGTGATGTTTGAATGTTTGTGGAATGTAAGTGAGTAATGAATGTGGAGTGTTGATATACTATGTAAATAAATATAGAAATAAATATTTAATATGTGAAAACGTTAAGAATAAAATATATATAGTAAAATATATTACATAGTGATAAATAAATGTGGAGTTACCTACATCACTCCCCTCCAGAGACCGGCTAAGGGCGATAAAAATCCGGGAACCGTACGCGCCGTCCGGAGCGAGTGGTCCGAACAGGAAGTGTAGGAGCGGTATCCTGGGTTGATGTTGGAGGAGTGGGAGTTGGGGTAGGAGTAGGAGTTTGGGTAGGAGTGGTGTCAGACAATATGTAGGCCGGCTTGAGGCGGTCTATGGATACAGTCTGCTCAGAGTTCCTTACCAGTATTTTGTAAGTTTTGCCTCCTCGTCGAAGAACTTTGTATGGGCCAGTGTAGGCCGGTTGAAGTGCGCCGCGGAGTATTTCTTCCCTTAGGAATACATACTCACATGTGGCTAGATCCTTGAATACAAAGGAGCGACGAGAGGCAGAATGGTGCTGTGGGGGTACAGGTTTGACCACTTCAGCGAAAGATCTCATCCGAGCTGAGAAGTCGGCTATATCGGTGGTGTGGTTGCCTACTTTGGTAGTGAAAAACTCGCCAGGCAGACGAAGAGGCTCACCGTACATAAGCTCGGCTGAAGATGCTTGGAGATCTTCTTTGATGGCACTGCGGATGCCGAGGAGGACGAGTGGGAGTGACTCGATCCAGTTAGCATCTGCGTGGCATGTGATGGCTGCTTTGAGCTGCCGGTGAAAACGCTCGACTAAGCCGTTGCACTGCGGGTGGTATGCTGTCGTTTTGCGGTGATCGAAACCTATAAATTTGGACAGCTGTTCGAACAGTGCAGATTGGAATTGTCCACCTCGATCAGTAACGATCTCAACAGGACAACCATATCGAGACACCCAGCAGGATATGAACGCTTTGGCCACTGTTTCGGCGGAAATGTCGGTGATTGGTACTACTTCAGGCCATCGCGTGAAGCGATCAATGGCTGTGAGGCAATACCGATAATTTCCAGCTGGAGGAAGTGGGCCGATGAGGTCTATGTGGACGTGTTTGAAACGTGCTGAAGGTAAGTCGTGCGTACCAATTGGTGAGGCGACGTGTCTGGTTACCTTCGAGCGTTGGCAAGTCAAACACGCCTTAGCCCAGTCGCGGCAGTTTTTCCTCATCAGTGGCCAAACAAAACGTTGGGCAACGAGCTTGGCTGAGGCGTTTGGACCGGGATGACTGAGCGAGTGCAAGCTATTGAAGACTTGCTGGCGAAGTTGTTGTGGGACAAATGGCCTGGGTGTCGCTGTACTGACGTCGCAGTACAAGGATGCACGACTTCCAGGAATGTCCGTTTTGACCAGGCGAAGTGCTGTTTCACCTGTGAGATGAGCAGAAAGGTCTGGATCACTGGTCTGCAGTTGGGCCATCACTTCTAGATCGACTGGTTTCTCGAGTTCGTCAATGCGCGACAAAGTATCGGCAACTAAGTTGTCCTTACCTGCGATATGCACTATGTCGGTGGTGAACTGAGAGATGAAGTCGAGGTGTCTATACTGCCGAGGCGAACAGTTACTTTTCCGCTGATGGAAAGCGTAACAGAGAGGCTTGTGGTCAGTATAGATTGTGAAGTGAGTGGCTTCTAGCATGTGCCGGAAGTATTTGATACTCTCGTAAATGGCAAGGAGCTCCCGATCGTATGGAGAGTATTTACTCTGTGATGGGCTCAACTTGCGTGAGAAAAATGCTAGCGGCTGCCAGTGTCCATCTTTGAGCTGCTGAAGTACTGCGCCTATTGCGGTGTCGGAGGCGTCAGTGACAAGTCCAAGTTTGGACTCAGGATCAGGGTGGGCTAATAATGCTGCGTCACAGAGGTTCTGTTTGCAGGCCTCGAATGCGCGTAAAGCGTCTCCCTCTAATGTCACGGGGTGGGAGGCTTTGACAGAACCAGTGAGCAGAGCATTAAGAGGTGCCTGAATTTGAGCGGCTTTGGGTAAAAATCGCCTGTAAAAATTCACCATGCCCAGGAAGCGTCTGAGTTCTCGAACAGTTTTTGGTGCAGGGAACTCAGAGATTGCCTTTACCTTGCTGTCCAGAGGTTTGGTGCCTTCTTCCGAGATTTGGTAGCCCAGAAATGTTACCGCAGGTTTTCCGAAGACGCACTTGGCAGTATTCACCAGTACGCCATACTCGCGCATGCGTTCGAAGAGTTGGCGTAGGTGGTCTTCGTGCTGGCTTGGCGACTTTGAAAAGACTAGGAAGTCGTCAAGGTATGGGTAACAGAAATCTAGGCCACGGGTAAGCTCGTCGACAAACCTCTGAAAGGTTTGGCCTGCGTTCCTGAGACCGAAAGTCATGTACGGGAACTCATACAAACCAAACGGGGTGGTGATGGCCGTTTTCGGGATGTCTTCTTCCTGGACTGGGATCTGATGGTAGGCTTTTACCAAGTCTATGACAGAAAATACCTTGCATCCAGATAGGCTGTGCGCAAAATCATGGATGTGACGAATCGGGTACTGGTCTGGGATCGTTCGGGCGTTGAGCAGGCGGTAATCGCCACAAGGTCGCCAACCATTGTCTTTTTTACTTACCAGGTGAAGTGGAGAGGACCAAGGGCTGTCGGACGGTCGTGCGGTTCCGTTGGCTAGCATGTCCCCAAACTCTTGTTTGGCAATTTTTAGTTTGTCAGGAGCGAGTCGTCTGGGTGAGCATGATATGGGAGGCCCAGGTGTAGTGCGAATGTGGTGTGTAGTGTTGTGTTTGGGAGAACCGGGTATGCCTGAAGGGCGTGTTATTTCAGGGAACTCCGATAAAATCTTATGATACACAGTATCACCGCCATTCGGTACCTTTACACTCATTACATCTTTACTATTGTACACTGATGCTGCTGCGCTGAGGCTCGTTGTTCCGTCGACCAACTTCTTCCCGCCGAGGTCCACCAGAAGACGGTAGTGCGCCAGGAAGTCGGCGCCGATGATCGCCTTGGTGACGTCAGCGACGATGAAGCGCCATTTGAAGTCTCGGCGGAGGCCCAGGTTGAGACACAGCTGTAGGTGGCCATAGGTGTCAATAGCCGACCCATTTGCGGCACAGAGTTGGAATGGTGTCTTTTGTCGCTTTTCTTTGAGCTCAGACACCGGGTAGACGCAAACGTCGCTCCCGGAGTCGATGAGAAAAGAAATCCGGATCTTGATGTCGAGTATGAAGAGGCGACGAGATTCTCCTGGGCAGTCGTCCGTCGCAGCTACTGACCACCCCTCGCGTTTCCCGAGGCGTAGTCGCACGGCTTTGTGCATTTTTGGGCCTTCTGTCCAAACTTGGAGTGGTACCAGCAGGTGGGGTACCTCCTGTAGCTTGAAGCAGAACGATGCGAAGGGCTGCGGCTGCGATACGAAGCATCTCGTCGATTCATAGGTCGGGATCGTGATGATGATGAATTCGTCAAAGCGAGTGCATCCACTTTTTGCGTGAGTTGCGCCACTTGCCTCACCAGCAAGTCAATAGTTGATGATGCAGCAGGAGGGGTAACATGTGTCCACGACGATGTTGCGGCAACGTGGTGGTCAGCTGGCGTCGCGATGTCATGCACATGGTCGGCCAGGTCAGCAAGTGCGTCGAGTGGCAGCGCAATTTGTGATGCAATGATGGGCTGCATTGACGCAGGCAACCTGCTGCTCCATATGGTGCGCAGGAAATCTTCTGGGATGTCTGGACCAGCCAAGTGTCTAAGGTGTCTCATAAACTGAGAAGGCTTTCGGGTCCCTAGCTGTTCATGCGTGAGTAATTGCTTGACTTTATTCTCCCGTGACGCCGACAATCTCTTGATGAGCTCTTCCTTCAGTTTTTTGTAGTCTGGTGGGCCAGTTAGTATATCCTCAATTTCTGCGGCATATTGGCGGTCGAGTGTGGCCAATATGTGGTAAAATTTTGTGGTTTCGTGGGTTATGTTCATGATAGCAAACTGCCCTTCCACTTGCGCGAACCAAATTGCAGGTTTTTCTGGCCAGAACGGAGGTATTTTTAAATGTGTTGGTGGCGGGGTCGGTTCGTCGATTTTGACTGGCGTTGCCATTTTAATTTTTGGTGGGCGACGGCCCGTGTTCACGTTGATGGCAGTAGTATCATCTGACTCGTCGCTGTCTACTTCACGAAACTCCCGTTCTGATGACGGACACGACATATTTTTTTATATATATATAATTTTTATACCGTCAAAATGCAGGTAGGTGGGTGCAATCAATCACGTTTCTTTCCAAATGGTACTTAACTCGGATGATGATGATGGAGTGAAGTCCAAATTCCAGTTGTCTCGCCGTGTGTTTTTAAATCCGCGTGGCAGGTCCAATATGGGGGGTCACCAGTTTAGTGACTGGGTGTGTGGTGTTGGTGTATGATAAAGAAAGTAAACACCAGATTCCATAAATCCAAAGTCTATTTAAATCTCCACAGTTAATAATCAACAAGAAAACACAATTACAAAGACGAGGAATACAGAATGCGAAATGTGAAGGCAGCGCGAGTGTGCGTCGGAACGATCCGTGTGGCACTGGTGGCCGGGCGGCGGGCGCGGCGGCCGCTGGCCGGCGCCCGCGTCGAAACCGGTTTCGAGCTCGGTATCTCCGCGACACAGCCGCGAG
Organism: Macaria notata; assembly: GCA_927399415.1. Lineage (NCBI taxonomy): Eukaryota > Metazoa > Arthropoda > Insecta > Lepidoptera > Geometridae > Macaria > Macaria notata. The sequence goes on along the minus strand of OV656738.1, from coordinate 12,222,326 downwards.
AACAATAGCGATGGTTATACCAGTGTTGTCTCGCGGCTATGCTTGTGTAAATAATATTTATTAAGTTTAGTGTGATGTTTGAATGTTTGTGGAATGTAAGTGAGTAATGAATGTGGAGTGTTGATATACTATGTAAATAAATATAGAAATAAATATTTAATATGTGAAAACGTTAAGAATAAAATATATATAGTAAAATATATTACATAGTGATAAATAAATGTGGAGTTACCTACAATAGATTCTTTTATAACTATGTTTATTCACATGTTTTATTTTGGTGTCAAAAAAACCATCTGGAAAAGGATTTAAATCATAAACAACTCGTACTAAAGACTTCATCTTTTTAAGCCACATTTCTTACCACATTTCACAAGATATTTACATATCAGATTAAAAAATACAATCCTTATTTACCCCTCGAGAAATTCACTCAATCCGCAGATTTGACTCCTTGAGCTGGTTCAAGTGGTATTTATACCGTCACCACCTCTCAGCCAATGGGAGTCATTAGTTTAAGCGCACATAGCGATGTTAGTAGATTTTTGGAAAAATATAACCAAATTTACAAACAGCCTTAGTTGTTTTAAATAAACTTAGTCTGGTACAAAAAAAAACATCATTGATATCACTTACACAACACATTAATTTTTGTAAGTGTGTTGCCATGTGCTTATAGGGTTAAATAGATCATTTTACTCAAATGAAATGCTATTTCGATAGTAATTAGCACATATGTTGACATACATGAAGTTGACAAGTAGATAAGAGACATCGACCATAAAAAATAAACAAATTAAAACAGGTAACTCCATGTGCGCCGATACTAAAAAATAGAAGAGTCCTTGAGTAAAGCTTTCGATGGGAGTTTTTCAACAGCACCCATTGATTTGAGATTTTCGGATTATTTTTTGACAGCAAGCAGGAAGATATGAAAAAGTACGGGGAAAATAGGCGATAAAATGTTTGAAAAGAATTACCTAGTTGTTTTTTACATGGCAAACATTTATTAAATTACATAATCATTCAATACACAAAATATAAACAAAAATGACAGTAGCTTTCAAACAAAAACGAAAAGTTCTTAGCAGACGGGTCTATATATTTGTTAGTTGTTTATATATTTTCCGTAAAAGGAACAAGAACGCTAGCAAAATAATATACAAAAATATGTAGTGTTTTTAAGTAGAACTATTTTGAAAATTTTGAAGTTAAATATATCGTACATACAAGTAAGTTGACATAGTTTTAACATAAAATCATTTTTTGTCATTTGTTTCTCATGGTCACGTAACCAATCACAACCAGTCGCTCAGCCCTCTGATTGGTTAGTACACCGCACCGAGTGAATCATAAATGATATTGCTTTTATGTCCATCCAATACAGATGTTAGACCTATAGAATTGACAGCGCCATCCCATAAGCCTCTCAAGGTACCGACATCACAATAAGTGGGTCTTGGTATACAGAGTTACAGGAAGCAAGACGTATTAAAAAGTATTAATTAATTCCGGCTATTTCTTTTTATAAATTTATCATCATTGTCGAGGGGTAGCTAGAGGCACGAAGAGGAAGAGCAAGGCCTAGACGGACATAATATATCGATCAAATCAAAGAGAAGGCAAGCGTCATGTCGTATAAGGAGGTCAAGTAATTGGCCAAAAATCGAGGAGTATGGCGCATACTCCACAGACAAGAGCATCGCTCTTAAATTTTGAATAAATGAATCATCATCATCTTCAGTCTTCACGGCTGGGCCTGGCTCCCTTACCTAAGTGACATAGGGGTTGGTCTCGTGGTGGTCTGCTGTCTACTAATTTAATAAAGACGTATGAAAAAAATGCGTGTTGTTTTGGAGTATGAAAGATTGCTTATTCTTTAGAAGCCTATGAAAAAGTAAACATTACCGTAATCACGATGTATCTGTTGGACTATTTTTTCTTCTTTCACTTCAGAACAGTGCGATGGACCATATATTTGGTAGGTAGAATGTAAGCCGCGAGATATCACTAGTAGAATAATACAATTGTAACTGTATTAACTCAGCTTCAGCTAGACTATATTTTGCTTTGTGGACACAATAAAATAAAACATAATACAAAAAAATAATTAACTCTTGCACCATATAAACAAACAGTATGGTCACGAGCAGCGCTGTATAATATAATCCTTGGTTCCGTGTCGACATACAACCCACTGAGAGATCTCTCAATCTCGAGCAGTAGACTCCAGTCACACGTAGGGATTATTTTCCACCACTAGTGGACGCCTGTGGCTAAGGTCGCATTATTTCGGAATAAAAAGTAGTCAATCAACATGTCAAAAACCATCACGATCCGTTCAGCCGATTTTACGTGATGGGCGTTAAAACAGAAAAAAATCTAAATACTGCTGAAACGTGTTCTGTTATTGATTTAACGTGTACCCAAAAGATTGTTTTTCTTATATCTTCTATGTACAGAATTTTGACCCTGTGCAGCTTTATTATATGTATAGATCCAGGATAAGAGACATATATACATCATACTAATTTGTATTTGTTGGAGATAAAGATCGTTAAGGTTTTGTTGAAGATGAGTTCAAGAAACTCGTAGACAAACATACATCAGTATAAACATACAAACATGCACTCACAATCTTGGACACTATCTTGTCTATAAGCCTCGTAGATCATCATCATTCTCATATTCAAATAAATATATATATATATATATATATACACACACACACACACTACACTCACACAATACACAAAATTAGGCTAAGATTTTTCTTTTTAAATATTTCTCTTTTTATTTCTTAATTTCAATTTTGATTAGCTTTGTTTCTGTAAGATGAGTTTTCCAACCTATTGAAAAAATGTTTCCCTGAAGGAATCAGCTGCTACAACACGAGAGACTACTTTCTCTCAGCGTAGAAGCTGTTCGACATATCTTTTGTTTTCTAAAATGCCCTATTTTAAATTACATTATTAATAAGTGTTAGTATTATAAGAATTTTAGTGTCTAACAAAAAAAACCTCCAACTCTGTCAATATTACTAACATGCGGGTCAAATTCATAACTTCCTTTTAAAGGCGTCGGTAAACAAATATCACCCTATTTAAGCACATAACTTATACCCTAACCTAAGTCCGCGGTTAGGTGTTCTCAGTCGATAATGAAGCAAGTTCCTGAGACTCGCTGATTAGCTGAGTAATGCTTAACCTAGACTTCAGATTAGCACTGAAGAGACCTAAGGGAATTAGCACTGAAATAAGCTTATGCGATTTTGGTTTCTGGTCCTACTAAGATAAGAATTGCGTCAACGATATTGTTTCTATATCACTTTTAAGAGAAGAAGTTGAATATAACTTCTTTAAGTATTTGGTATAATTACCTTTGGGCTTTGAGTAAGATTATTTTAGGCTATTTAGTCTTAATACACGTATTATATTTAAATAAACATTTAGTTAATGGGTTTATTTTGCAATCTAAATCTAAAAAATATTTTGTCAGGTCAGTGTAAATTCCATTTTTTTATGTAGAGGCAATCTGAATGCAGTATTTTATTTAACTTTAAATAAAATTGTGACTTGTTTTTTAATAACTAACTTATTACAAAGATTTATGCAAAAGAATAGCAACATTGCTTCACATTGAGCAATACTGTAATAGCCGGAAATATGATTCATCCTAATGAGAGCATTGACGACACGACAGTTGTTATTTTGCAATTTTCTCGTAAATGGCGAAAAACTATTGCGTATTCTGTGGAAATTATGTTAAAATATCAACCTTCATACAATTAGAAAATAAGTTTATATATTTATATTTTTGTCCGTACCCATTCCACAGTCAGTTCTATTTTTTTTAATTCTATAACTACAAAAGCGGTAAGCTTATCGAACTTAAAAACAACACAACCTATTGTTTAGCAAAAAAATAATAATTAGGTACTTAACTATTTAAATCTACAATTTTGTTTAACCATACCTACATGTAAAATCTCTGGCATAATAAACTAAAATTTACAGTACATTTCTAGTGACTTTGTTTTTCTCACCTCTTCTATCATGAAAAGAGCCAATTCTATTATGTATAAGTATTATTATAGATTATTAGATGATAAAGAGGCTAAAATCATGCGATCAGTTTTCAGTTTGACATGACATGTAATACATACATTAGTACGATTAGGTAGGTGGTAAAATAACATATTTTTTTGAGAAAGAACTAAAGTTAAATATTAAATTAAATATTAGTAACGAAAAATTGTTCTTGGAACATTTTCCGGCAAATACGTTTCGTCTGTAAAACTTGATATTTTTAATTCATATTTGTATTGGTATGCAAATTAAAAAAATTGCATCTTAGTAGGTATGGAAAAGAAATAGCACTGAATTCATTAACGCGCAATTTTTTTTATCAGTATGGCACCATTCTCAAAATCTGACCTACGACACAAATGTCTATTACACGAATAATTTATTGTCCAAAAATCATTCACAATATTTGAAGAAATAAAATAAATAAAATAAATAAAATAATTATAATACATTTCGTCATGGTCGATAAGAACAACAATACAGATTAAGTACTTATCCAACGATAGCTTATCAATAAATATTTGCAACCAGATAAACTGAGAATAGGTAAAACAAACTACGATTTATATCATCATCAGATAAAGCTGCCAGCGCGGCCAGTCTTTGGATGGGTGACCTATGCAAAAAATTGGGATTAATATTGGGATTTAGGATTATAGGCTGGAGCTGTAGGTCTAGGCTAGGCTAGGCTAGGTTTACAAAAGAAAAGTATATAAATTATTATCGTTATCTAGTTCACATGTAATGTTTTAAATATGGCATAATGTACTGTAAAAGTATTGTCCACTGGAAGACCTTGCCTTCTTACCTTGCTTCTGCAACACAGTTGTTAACTACAGCATAAGGCAGAATCTTAATTTGTATGTACCATGTTAAGTATTTGCAATTAATATGTTATGTTTACATAACGTTTGCTTCAAAAACAAATTAAGAAAAAATACGGTTTGTAACTCAAACACTAGAGTTCGCCACTATCATTGAATGTTACCGATTTATTTATCTGAGCTAGAATCAACTGAAAGAGATGTCTTATCACAATAATCTATAAGAAGTAGGTGTGATTGTTGTACGTACATATGACTCATACCAATTTCCCAAAAAACTGAGTACCTAAACATAAATACTTCCGCTGAGTAATTTTTCGTCTAAATTGTACCATCATTGAACGGTCAGGTGTTTACCCATTCACAATTTACTATGGTGTATTTATTATTCACCCGACTTTGTTTACTTTGTTTTATTTTCAACTAGCCCAGATTCGTGCGCGATTATCAAAGTCATAACTCAGCCAAACTTAAGCCACTGGCGTTGCGATCAATCTTTTGTTGACTGACCATATAAAAATTTATAATGCCATTTTAATATGTGCGCTTCCGTTGGTCGGAGGATACAAGAATTAAGTCGTTTGCCCGAAAAATAGTCGGTAATATAATATATTGGCACATGTAAGAGTTAGATAAACTAACCTTATTTTTTTCAATTCTACTACGAGTTACTACGTATTTTTCATTTTTATGCAAGTGTTGTTAAAACTGAAAATAGCTAATTTATTACATTTATACAACAAAAAGATAATCTTTAGTATTCATTATTTTTTCGTTACAGAAAGTCTTTGCACTTTTATATGACTGAAAATATGTTAATAAATAGATTTCTCTTAAAAGTATGCGTATAAGTAGCCGGTTCCCAATTTTACTATTTACACAACATTTCCCATTTTTACAGACAGACCAAAATACATTTTCCAGTATATATGTACATACGCGTACAGACCAATTTCACAATGTTGCGTAGCTTTTTCATTCTATATAACGATAGGTCGGTGCTGTTTGCCGGCACAACTCGACTCACCTTGAACACGGGCAGACGATTTACTACGAGACGAATAATCGATTAAAGTATCTACGAGGACCAATCGATTCTACAAATATCACAGCGTCAACTGGCAACATCCGCTACTCCAAATTTGGTATCTACAAATATTTGAGCTCCAAAGAATATTAACTCTGATATTCTAACTATGAGAGGATTTGTAGGCTGCGGTTTTGGGCCCTTCGGTCATCATGATATGGGCCCATTTGGACACCACGGAGCGGATAGATATGGCTGCGGGCCACCCAGACATTTTGGGCCACCCGGACATCAGTTTGGGCCTCCCGGACCTTGTCGCCGATTCGGACACGAATGCTGTAGACGTGAGAGGCCTTTTTTTGGCCAAGGCCCCCAATGGGGGGGCTCCGATTCCTGTCAGGATTGCTCTGGCTATGGTGGGCCTGGATTTGGACGAGGCCCTTGTGCTGCAGACGGTGGTAGACCCCGCGGTGGATGTGGCCCTGAGCATGACCCTCGTGGGCAACCTCCGTTCGGACCTGAGAGGAGATTTGGACCTCACTTTGGTCCGGATGGTGAACATGGACCGCATGACCCATCTCTATGTGGACCTCGGGATCATGACAGGGAAAGAAGTCCTCGCAGATGCCATAGAAGCCCAGGCCATGGAGGTCCCTTTGGACCTCGTGGTCCTCAGGAAGATTTAAGACATCATAGCCGCAGGAGACGCGATGGTGATGAGTGTGGCCTAGAAGGACGCCATGGACACGGATTTGGACCGTTTGGCCCTAATTTTGGGCACCATCATCCATTTGGACCCTGGAACCGAAGAGGCAACGAGCGATGCTGCGGCTCCGGTGAAGAATCCGACATTGAAAAAGGTGGAAAGAAAAACCGTTCTTGCCACAAAAAGAATAAGGATCAGAATCGTGAAGAAACTGTTCTCGTGCAAAGAATCACGTTGGAAAAGGAACCTCGAAGCAATTCAGTTTAGAGCGATGATGTAAATATTTTTTCAATATCTTTGCATACGCATTTTTTTATCAGCAAATTCTAACTATCAACTTTAAACTATTTTAAAAACTATCATATTAGATATTAATGTGTCAAAAGAAAAAATATAAAAAAAATTGTTAAAGTACACAAGTAATGTGTAGGAAAAGGTTTTTTTATATAAAAATAAAATTAGTAAAAAAAATAATGTACACTTAAATTAGTTATGTAATAATGTGCAATTATATATATTTTACTGAACATTTATCTAATTACATAATTAACATTACTGTTATGTTTTGTAGGAATGAACATACCTATCTAGAATTTATTGAATTTTTAATTTAACATGTAGGTGGTTGAATGAAATCATTAAAAAATCTTACATTACAAATATTTAGATTTCATCATCGCTCTAAAACCAATTGCAAATTTGTGTCTTCTAATAAATATCTACATACATTTTGCTACGATTATTACATCAGGTGCTTCATATTTTGTGAAATTAATGAACAATAAACATGACTGAAATCCAATACAGTAATTATTTTATTTGAGTAAATCCTGTAAATACTTATGAAGGCTATATTTCGTTATAATATGCTAGTGCTTCATAAGAATTTCGCGTTACATAAATTTTTAATTACGAGTTACAATATGAGCATATTCGGACCATTTAAAATAAGGTTACCTCCAAAATTTAGGTAGAATTATTTTCAGTAGCCTAGTTAGAATAAAAAATTTAATTATATATATTTATATACATTCGAGTTATTAAGTTATCACCTATGAATACAAATAAAATTACTTTGTATCTACTAATTTTATTTGATTTAAAAATGATCTTCAAGTGTCCCTGCAACTTCAATGTATTATGTAGTGTTATCGTTTTAATATAGCATATATGAACATTATCATCATTTCAGCCAATATCTACCTGCTTAGCTAGCTGAGTATAAGTCTCTTCTCCAGTACGCCATACAGTAAGGTAAGGAAAATGTTTTTTTCAGTTATGCAACTACATATATGATTAAGCTGGAAATAATAATATTTCCATTGAAGATGCAGATAGGTACACCTGAAGTTTAGGACTTCAAAACTCATGTCTTACCCACCGTTAGCAATCCGCAAAGTAACGGCGGCGTTATAGCGGCGTTACTCGCAACAGCCGTTATACAGCCTTCCGTCGTAACTCTGCGTGTGTTTCACGCAGATAACCAACGGTAAACAGACTATTAGTTGGGACACACTGACTGATAGAATAGTAAACTAATTTACTAATTAACATGATTATTAAACAGATTTGTCGGTGTTCAAGTCAAGATAGATTACACCGTTGCGCACCAGGCAAATGGAAGACAAGCGTGAGCCTATACAAAATAGCAGTCAATTAAAAATTTGTATGATAGTAAGCAATTACTGTGGTCAAGGATGAAACGTGTTGACACGGCAAAATATAATCAGTCTGTAAGTAACAGAATTGCGTACCCAGAAATGATGGTACAGAACACACATACAGAATTTTTAAAAGCAATTAAAAATCGCTAGATAGATCGCAATTTAAATCTGATATTTTTTCACGTTATTATAACTAACCCAATTTATAATTTATTATAAAAAAATTGTAAACTGAATCAAATAAGAGACATTTTTTATCTGACATACTTATTACACGTATAATACATGTCCCAAAATGGGGCTCCATTGGTTAATTTAATCGAATATTTGCCATTCTTTAGAACTGTGTCCATTTTATAACTAACCTACCGGCACATGTTATAGAGGCTGCAAAATTCATTAACATAATAAATTGCAAACAGCTGCAAAACGTTAAGTGCGATTCCGAACAACGGATTAAGCATGAACACATTTTCTGAATCACGATATGATTCCTCTTCCACGATCCTAATCAATTAAATCGCCCAAATACATTGAAACTGAAAAAAACAATCATGTTTGAAGTAATTCCGTCCCACTTCCCACTTATATTATTAAAGTTAAACATTGTGGATGTCTATCTAAGTTTGTAGCTTCTTTTCACTCAAACGCCAGAAGGAAGAAAATAAATATATTGTAGAAATAATTTATACCCTGGATATAGCCTACTTTTATCCCGAGTTAAAGCGGACCAACTACAATAGCGCCACTAGTTCTATAATAATTTGAATTTTATTTATAAGACTAACTCATTGTGTTAGCGTAGCAACTCAAAGACATGACCAAAGACATTTACCTTACTAAGTTTACAAACAGTATTACAAATCGATTTGTGATTCACCGATTGTGTGTATTCTAAGCTTGTACAACAACGGATATAGAAACGTCATTCAATTCATATCCTATTTTGGAGTTTGCAGGAAATTATGGCTTATTCAGACAAGGCAATCTAGATTTTATAGCTATTATTATAATTGCATTAAATTACTGTAAAACCATATTACACATACAGATTTAGATTTTGTGCATAGCTGTATTCAAATATTCTTTATTATTAATTATAACAATTTCGTAATACACTGTACAATTGGAATACTAGTAAAAATATCCATTTTACTAGTATACAAGTAACAATGTATAAATGTTAAGCAAAGGTCGACGCGGTCAGTCCTTGGATGGGTGACCGAAAAGGGGCAATCCATTTTGGGCGCTTCCGTGAGTCGGATGACACGTTAAATTGTAGGTCCCTGTTTGTCTAGTACGGCAGTCGTTAAGCCATGTCAGAGGCCCTTAGGGCGGCTTGATTAACTCTCGACACCAGAGTTGGCCACTCTCATTCGATAAGAAGAAGAATGTATAAATTTCGAGTCCAATGAAACTATTTGTGTAACTCGTAGATCTAACTCTGGGCAAGCAATTTGGATTACATTCAACAGTGGTGCTTAGATGTCTACAGATTGAGTTAAGCTGGTGTCAATGTAAATTTAAGGTGGAGTTTCCGTCTGTGATATCTTGTTATACCTCAACTGGTGATACAGGCTGGTTTAGTTGATTTAAATCTGAGATCGTTAACTTAATGAGGTGATCAAATAGTAGGTGCTATGTAATATTAAATAACTAAAATGGCCAATAAAAAATACATGCAGTTACATTGAAACGGCACACATTCAATTTTCAATAAATTAGGTTACAATATACTTCATACAAGTTTTTGTTATCCCTGATTAAAAGTTACTTGTTAAAAAATAAAAATATGCTAGGTAGTAGGTATGTATTTTTGCTCTGTCCATAGTCACAAACGAAATAAACTTTTTAAGGGTTATGCACGTTCAATTTTCTACAAATACCATATGGCTTAAATCCCTCCCTGTTACCGCAATTGCTAACAAAATCCGTATAGGCGTTAGTTCGATGTAAATTCGTCTAAACGTAGCCTAAACGGTGCGGAAGTGTCGGCTGGTAAGCCGATAGCACTCGTGCTGAGCTTGTGGGGACATTGGAACACTTTACTAACAGAATTTGTTATGTGTTCAGCTGTTTAACTGTCTGGATTGCTTTGCGGAGCGACTTAAAATCACTTCTAGCTATTTTTAAGCAACGACATTAATAATACCTAAATGGACCGGCCTTCTCAGTACTTTACCATCATTTACATTTACTTAGTTAGATTTACATGTTACGAAGTTCTAAGTAAACATCGTAGCATAATTGTTAAAACGAGACAGGCACTACAAAAAGTTGCAAGAGAAAATGAGAAAACAATACAAACGTTTATCAGTCAAAATCATGTCAAAATCAAGTCAAATTGGCCGAACACAGACTGAAGTACCAAGTGAGAGACGTCTCTCACTTTTTGTTAAAAGTACATGCTTATACTTTTTGCTCGCCTAGGCCGGTCCATAATGTCGTTGTTTTTAAGTAGTAATTTTGTGGCTAAATGCAATAAAATGCATTGTTTTTAGGCCAAAACATATTTAGCCTGATACGAAAAGGGTCATATCGCTATTAATTACAACTTCCGATAAATATGGTGACCTATACACATCCAGACGTTTTTTGTGCATACTAGATTGATTGTCGAAGGTACGTACCTTATTTTTGGTTTAAATAAATGCACGAATTGTGGACAAAATAGCATACAGGTTGTATCTATTAATAACAAGGGGTAATTAAAGTAAAATAAAGGGGGATGAAACGTTAAAGTTACATATATCACAATAGCCATTTCAAAGCGAAATACCTCAATTAAATCATAGTCAAACCACAATCTGCTATAACAGCTATATCAAAGTGTACAAGTTGCATCTGCTTCCTAACGGAAGAGGCAAGCGGATCAGAATTAATCTAACACTGGATTTACAACGTAGTCGATATGCTACCGTTTTATCCAGAAACGGGATTTATATAAAATGGTGGTGGCTGTCGATGGTGTTAGTGTTTTTTTTGTTAGTTGATGTGTGTTTTTTTTATTTGTAGCTATTGTTAGTTATTATTTGTGTGTCTGCATTCTGATTAAAATATGCGACTACCAAACAAAAGAGTAAAATATCGTACATTCCTGCCTACGCTCTTTTATACTTTTACAATGACTGTATAAATCTGCCAATAATGGATAAATTTAATAACTATGTGCATGTCTTATTTCAGTGATTCTTTTTGTCCCTTATGAAATTAAAAGGTACCCCTAGGTTCAATAGATAATATTGGCGTAAGATATAGTATCCTTCTATCAGAATTAGGCTTGTGGCTTTAGCACCAGTTCGGAGAGCTAAATTAATTGTCGACCAATGTCAATGAGAATCACATGTGGGCAATTCACAAAATAATTTGTTACAGTACATCTTACGACAGCCTCTAATTTAAAAAAAAATAGCAAAATTTTATGACAGTAATTTTGTGAAAACAAATTTTGTGTTTTTTGCATGATCAATCAGGTCTCACATTGCTAAGGGGTTTCAGAACAAATTGCTTACAATTTGATGGCTGACGTATTTACCTAGGTAACTAGCTAAGATTTTTGGGTATATATATTTTTTGTGTATCTAACCCGTTATTTATGTTTTTTTCCTTTATTTTAGAATAGAAAGAATAGAAAAACATTTATTTAGACAGATTTACAGATGTTTAGCAAACAGTAGACATTTTTTTGTTATTTTTTCTGATGATACCATATTGTTTGAATTGACAGCGATGGCTGGCGATTCACATCTAATGCTATCCCCACAGGTCGTTACTTAGCTACAGATGCACTAACTGTAATTAATGTCCAATTGCAGCTCAGATGCAGACAATACGAGATGTGGCCATGATGGATGATGTTTTGAAGATTGCTGTTTGTAAAGTCAGTGATGCTACAAGAAGATATTGTGCAATTTTTTAACTAAATTCTTAGAAATACGAGGCCCTACGTTCATTTAATTCTGGCAATTTAGGCCAGAATTCGATAAATTTTGATTAATTATGATAATCTTTTTAGCGTTCATGCAATCTGGAACAAGTTTTTAAAGCTCATATGACATCCTAAATAATGACTTTATTTATTTAAATGTCGATTAAAAGTCTACTTAAGTAAGCACCAAGCAATATTATCTAAATAGTAAAACAACGCTTAAAATGTGTATAAAAGCTGTTGTTCAAGGAGGCCTAAGCATGGCAAAGTTAGACAATACAACATATTGTGTAATTAATAAAACATACCTATTATTAGTGTAAAACATATGCACCAATCCCATCTTACATATATTATTAAATCCCTTGAGTATAATCACTTCGTTTAGTCGACATGTCATATTTCAGAGCTCAGAACGAATACTATCTCGCTAATATATTACTAGGACAATTAGCACCGAAAGTTATGCTGGATTTAATCACTGGAAAATGAAATAAGTATACCTACTATTACAACATGTTATTTTAGCCTGTTAATTTAACTTTACTCTTGATTACATGGTGAAAATTAAAGTTAAAGGAATAAACATAAATTTTCAGCATGTAGCTTATATAGATGTACAACCATATTTTTTCAATTTCGTATTTAGCTGAAACTAGCGCGTTCCCTAAGTTAAAGTAAACTTAAAATTTGATGTAATTTTATGTTGTTTTAGTAATTATTCATGTAACATAGATATTTAATGCACCTTTGTATACGTTTTGCTTAGAAGCTTTTATTGGTAATCGAGTATTGCCATTGAAGAGTTTATGTATATTAAACATAATCGGTAAGTAAAAAGTCAGAGGTTTACCAGCAGAACATAGAAAAAAACATATAAGACAGGGTTAGAATTTAGCAAACCACTGTTAACTTTACCAAAAAAAAAACAATTTATTTTCATTCCTCATTTATAAGTAGGTCAAAATTCAAGCACTAACCCACCAGGGCTGTAATCGCTTCATCGGGCTGACGTGTCATAATTCTCACGAGCTATCTGCCTAATATACGACCGGACAATTAGTAGACTGAACGAACAGCTGGACTGTCGGAATGATAATGTTTGTTTATGGAAAACTAGAGAGTTAACTATAAGCGAGTGTGGCTCAGCGGTTCCAGTGTCTGCTCTATCCAGACGCACCCTGGTTTGAATCCGGCCCTACTCCAATGACTTGTATTTTCAAGTAATGCGTGGATTTTCACTCGCTTAGCGGTGAAGGAAAACATCGTGAGGAAACCGACATATTTGAGGACCACAATATCCGAAAACATAAGACACATGTCTTCACATATTGTGAAAAACAAGTCATTGTGTGATTGATGCTTTCCTTCACCGCTAAGCGAGTGTATATCTCACAGAGCTTTGAAGTCCATGCTTGTCGCGTGGGGGGCGCGCGCGGGGGCGATGTGGCCCGATCGTTGTTCTGTGGTATATCCACACATAACTTGAAAAACATCATAAGTCATTGGTGTAAGACTTCCGTGGAAGGCCCTGGGCGGCCACCACGATGTATCTGTCCAAGAGAACGCCCCTAACAAATCAATTCTGCGGGGGAGTCACGAAGAAATACGACTCAAATAGACAAATATTATGTACAACAAGCAGCGTCTCGCGGTTTTACCTACCTCCGTACCAAATATCATCCAGGTCGAGAAGTAAAAACACACTTACTAACTTAGCGATGTTGCTTATTCATGGGGTTTGTTTCAATACACTTTATTTGGCAGAATACCGATTTTTTCTAAAAAATTCTGCATAGATAAATTACGTACAATCCTTTTACACTAACAATCATATACCGTAAAACTTTAATTTCGTTTGAATAAAGTTTACGCCACATTAAATTGCTAAACTCGTATTGGAAACATGATAACCCAAAATTAGAACTTGCAAGTCAAAATCAGAGTTAAACTTTTTCTATTACTATTACAATCCTACTTCATATGTTCGACAAAGTTAATAGGCAAAGTTTTGGCATATAATTGTGGCTTATTGTTATCAGAATATGTGGATTACTATAAAATAAGTTAAATATTACGAGATAGGTATTGTTTTCGAAGCGTAGAAATAATGTTGCTCTTTACGTGTTTTATACGACAACTGATTTCGCTCGCATTAAGAAGTAAAACTTGCAACCCTTATTTCACCCTTTTAAAAGTGGCATATCCAAAAATCCTTTCTTAGCGGATGCCTACGTCATAACATCTACTTTCATTCCAAAATTTCAGCCCAATCCGTCCAGTGGTTTGGGCTGTGGGTTGATAGATCACTATATCATTCAGTCAGTCAATCAGTCAGTCACCTTTTGTTTTATATTATTTAGAAGTTATTCAAATGATGTTATATGACTGCAAAATAATAAAAGTAGATTAAAACTATATTTCTGTGGTAGATGAAAGGATCTTGTATCATTTGTTCTTTTATATAATATTATGTACGTTTAATATCTCTTTTTACTTTTATAATACAAAACAATTCATATTATTTTCTCTACCATATAAACTCCAATGCTGTGCATAATCTTTTGTATTGGTTAGAATATAAATAATGAAATATTTTATGAACCATCGTAGTCTGGCTGGAGTATTAGATTAACTCAGAAACCAAAGTTGGTAGACTTGTTAGTACTTACCTTACTTGTAATTGAAACTGAGTTGAACATTCATTGCTATTTAGAAATGATATGGATATGTTAAATAATGTTTACCTACATATTATGTAGGCTATGTAGGTTACAAGTTTATGTAAATGTACTGTAGCTTCGTTTAATGGAATGTTAAAATCACCTGTATTAATATCAAAGTAATCAGGATTAAGTACATCAACAATTTAACAAACTAATTTTTATTGTAATCATCTTATTTATGTTTTTGTCAACTCAATTGAGTGATTTTAGCTAATCATCATCATCATTAGCCTGCTATCGCCCACTGCTGAGCATAGGCCTCTCTTCTTGAGCGGCACTCGTCCCGGTCCTGCGCAGATCGTATCCAGGTGCCCCCTGTGGTTGTTCTAATGTCGTCAACCCACCGCATTGGTGGGCGGTAATGTTTTGGTCCACCTGCCGTCCTTCAGCTTTGCAACGTGTCCTGGCCAACACCACTTGAGTTTAGTGTTTAATTTAGTTTATTTTCGCTCATACAAAACATAAATTCAATTCATGATTAATGGATTGTGAATAAACAGCATTAGAAAAGGTTAACATAAAAGTAAGAGGTCACCAGCCTTCATCAAAAATTATACGGTAAAATCACTTCGACCGCGTCACTTTTAACAAAATGCAATTTATACACAGAAAATGTTATTTTAGGGACCCCTGGGCCCTACCACATTAACACCAGTTTGCTTAGGATCCGAATTGATTACGTAGGGATGTGATATACAGATCGTGTACGATTATTTATCGATGCTTTGTGAACGAGTAAGCGTTTTTTAATGTCGATATTTTTGGTAAACGCACGGATGTTTTTGCGATTGGGGTGGATAAAATATAGGTTTTTTTAGATAAGCTTGAGCTTAACTTGCGAGATGCTAAGCAAAACAACGTTTCAGTATCTATAAATAATAAGTGCAATGTTTAAAGATAACATTATTTTATTGCACCACACTACAAATAACTCATAACAAATTAGGATAATAACTTATTCTTTTACAAAAACTGGCGAAGATTCAATTAAAATTACAAACACATACACTACCCAATACACATACTACAGTATTACAATTCGTCTTGTTTTAAAATTAGAGTACAGTTTTTGTTGTGTTTTTTCCTAGATTTTAGTTTTGTTATTAGCTGGGAGTATTGCTTTAATTTTTTATATTTTATGTTTTTTATTTATTATTTTTAAAAGAAACAGTTTCGTACACAGTACCTTCGGTTCAGACCGGAATAACAAATAATTAAAAAAAACTGATTGCTCCAATTTTCCTAATTAATGTTTTTTTCATTTATCGCATTTATTTCTATGACTACACTAAACATTATCGTCATAATTTAGAAATACAACTCATCTCTAATCACTGAGTGGAATGTCCCGCAGGTTGTCACAACACCATCGATGAAGGCAAATCTGATTTCCCCGCTCCCAGAATTATGATTTTCGGGATATAGTTTTTATCTCATCTTTATTAAAATATCAGTAAAATATGAATGTCAAATTTTATAATATTATCTAAATACATAAAACTTAAAGGTGACTGACTGACTGACTGAGTGATCTATCAACGCACAGCTCAAACCACTAGCCGGACCGGGTTGAATTTGGCATGCAGGTATGTACATGTCATGATGTAGGCATCTGCTAAGAAATGATTTTTGGAGATGGCACTTTCAAAGGCGTAAAATAGGGTAGCCACTAGTCATAAATAAAATCGAAGGGGTTGAAATACAATTTGGTGTAGGAAAATGTATAGCTGTTACACCAACCCATTCCATCCGACTATTATTATAAGGATGAACACCTGTGTTAGTGTGTGCATGTTTGTTAGTTCTTCGCAATCAATCAACAGAAACGACTTGAATGTTTTTTTTTTATAAAGATATTAATATTGTAGATACTGGATTAACACATAAACCACTTTTTATCCCGCATTATCAGATGATAGACTAGCAAAACTTAAAAATATTTTAAAATGGGATTATAACTCCAAACATAAACATGGTTCGTAAAGAAAATAGATTTTTCTAAACATGTGCATCTTGCTGTAACAAAATACCTGATCACCTATCCACAGATCACACAAAATGCTGCCGAAGATCCCAAAGTTGATCTATCTTTATGCAAAATGTTTGAAGGATTGAACCAACCTACTGGGTTAGTAAGAAAAATTACTATGAGGTTTTTGTTAATTTATATACCTAATTGATATTTAAAATAAAGTTTTCAGCTCGTCTAAAGCACCACCCGCACAAGCTATGCCAGAACTGGTAAATCAACCACATTTGTAGGTACACACAATTTGTTAGCCTGCTGCTAGTTAAAATACGCATAATATCAGCACAAATTGCTGTATACAGGTATCATATTATGTGTATGTTCAGATACTAACAGAGATATAATTGTTACATAAATGAAGTACGTACAATAAAAATAAAAGCGTACCGTTTAGTGTCTCTTAGGGCCTTGTACCATAAACTGGTGACGTTCTTACATACCCTTGATCATCTGGTGATAAAACATATACTTTTATTTATTTTATTTATCATCGACCAATTTCGCGCCACACTCGTCACTTTGGTACACGGCGCGCTGCATGACGTCGGTTAAAGAAAGGCGGAAAATGATCATTAATGGGGGTAGTCACTTCACGACCCTCAGATATTGCGTAAATTCATTTCCACGAGAAAAATTGGACGTTTGTGTGGAAATTTGCGTGTTTCTTATTGTGACGTAGAACCTCTTTGCATGTAGGTGTAAGAACTCTTTTGTTTTGTTTTTGTAAATAGGTTAGTTAGATTTTTCGGCGTTTATAATTTTGGCGGGAATGAGTACTGGTGAAAAATAAAAGTCGAGCGAGAGTGTGCAAAATTAAAACGGTGATTCTTTCCTATCCCGTATGTCCGCTTCCGTAATATTATTAAAGCCGTAACCACGGCTTTAATAATCGTAAGACAACACTTAAAGAGTTGCTTTAAAAAAACTTCTTTAGCAGTAACCCAGTAAGGCTAAGTACAGTCACACAGTCTGGTAGTAAGTAAATACGTTTTCGATCCGTGCATGTGTGCGCGCTGTTTGCTCGCTGTAGATAAGATATCGGCCGCATTTGCCGCTAGCTGATAATTTCCGCTGCAAGATGGCGTCATTTAGCCCAGGACGCTTAGGGGTTGAGCGGGTGTGGGAGCGGTAAGCGATTTTTAAACCATGGCCCATAAAATTGATGTATTAGGCGTATCAAATGATACATAATAGATAAATACACAATTAAAAAACCTCTTAGTGCTGTCTGCGAACGGAAATTCTATCTCCATACTAAATTTTATTGAAATGAGCGAGTCAAAGCTAAAACTAGGCATAGGAATAGGTTCAGAAATGGACCACTAGTAGCGAAAAAAGAAATAAAAAAACATAGACATGCTCCACATCTAGGGAAATAGTGTTCGTTTGTTCAAGTAACGTTTCAGATCGGGTCTGAGGTAACCCCTCAGACCAGAGACTTTCGGATGGACCTGTTGGTCAGTTGCCTGACTGTACAGTGTAAAAAAAAACTAATGGGGTTTGAAAACTATTGAAATTGTAATTCTGATGATATGGTCTGTGATCCCCATACTATGTTACCATATATGTGTCGTTGAAAAAACGCCTACAAGAGTTTATACTCGTACTTTCAAAAGAGTCAATCAATCCCGCTCAATTTTGCACCACACCCTACCACCTTCGTTTATACCAGCGATTTGCGTTTCACCCTTTACTTGTTCACGCGATATTCACCTCTAATACTGTGCAATAAAGAATAAGGCCTAATTTTCTCAAGTTTAAATGTATTTTTGTTAATATATTGAACTGTCTTCTGCCATTAGACTGTCAAAGTCATCTGGAAGGCGAATGATATTTAAAATAGATAAAGCCATATGAAGAGTTCGATGGTTTGGTTTATCCCATTTATCCAGTAAATCTTGGATTTGTGGTTGTGTCGAACAAAGGATCTATTGGTTACATTAGTTTATGTCAAAAAGAGGGCTACATTAAATATTTTTTTAATATTTTCATAGTTAGATAATTCACGCGATACTTGATTTACTGAAAACTCCGTAGGGAGAAATCCTTACATTATATGAGTTAGTGTTTAAATACAGCCTGCGTGATGAAAAGCTCATGTGAAGTTGAACTTATCGTTTTTATAATTTTTATATGTACATCTGTTTAAGTATTAAACCAACTAACAATAATTTATAGTTTAAAACCCAGCATACGAATCCTGTCGTAATGAAACGAAAATTATTAAACTAATGACACCTAAAATCTCTGGAAGACGAAACTGGTGTTTACTGTTCACCGGCAACTTTACAGTTCCATAATGAAGTTAAATAATCACTCTTAATTTAAAGACAAACGGACGAATTTTACTTCAGGATTGTGAAAGTGCAGATTGATAAAGTCTAATTTTGTAGGCGTGAGTATTTTAAACATTTTTTTTATATTATTTTAATAATGAAAAATTATCAAACACAAGGCTAAAAATATGAAAATTAATTGAATATCGTGATTTATCGTTACTGAGCGGTGGCAAAAGCAGGCAGAGTAATAGTCGTCCGGCAGCGAGAGAGCTCGACGACATTGTACGAGTCGCGGGTTCTTTATGTATGGGGTCTGCACAAGATCGACGCAGCTGGCACATTCAAAGAGAGGCCTATGCCCAGCAGTGGGATAGAGAAGGCTGTGGATGATGGTGATGATGATTGACTTTCGAAAATTTTAAATATTAAATTTCCGAATGTGACAGAGGCTACTTTTTATCCCGATACAATACTGGCAAAGCCGTTAACAGCCAATAATAATAATCATCATCATCTTACCAACCTGTGTTCACCCACTACTGGGTATAGGCTTCCTCTTAGCATATAGTATGTTTTTTTTTACATGAAATAGGCTCACGCTTGACTACAACTTGCCTGATGTTAAACAACGTTATAATCTACGATCTAGCGCGCTTGCCTAGAAGAAACCGGTTTACTCTTGACTTGAAGACCGTGCGTAAGATAAAAAAAAAATATTGTTAAAACTTAGCCATCTGTCTCCATAGTTCTTTACAAAGTAAATAAATATTAAATTATGCCAAGTCTCTAATTAGCTGCGAAAGTAATAAATTAGCAAGCATCCGACTGTCTGTTGCACATTCAGACTGTTGTTCTTTGTACGGCTTTTGTCTTTGGACTGTTACAATGGAGTATTTTGTATGTCTACAGGGTTACATTTTTAAATTAGGCTTTGTTGTATTGTTTTACTTAGATATTTCAGTAATTAAAAGTATTTTTGGCTTTTGATTACTTGTGTCGGATGCCAAAATTCACGCTGGGTAACAATGGAGTAGATATGTATGTATGTACCTACAAGTTGGTGGTTTGAGCTGGATTTGATGGATATTTTATCCAGATATATAAACTATTGCGTATATAGAAATATTATAGATTCTGTGACGTGTACGTATAATGATTGTTTTACTCAATTTCTTAGAGTATGAGGTTTGTCAGTCTCATCACTATCAGAATTTTCAAACAGCTTATTAAATCTTCCAAGTCTTTTACTAAAATCTGATGAAGTCACAAAAAAGACGATCAGCAGTCGGTATACTTTTGATTACTACTTACCCTGTAAAAGCGGAATCATGTTTGTTATGGCTACCATTGTGTCTCCGTAGAGACACGCGAATTTATAATTAGGTCACTATGTAATGTAATGGATAATTATTTACAACTAGACGCCTGCGGCTTCGCTCGCATTATTTCAGGATAATAAGTAGCCTATGATAATCCTAAGGCCTCATACCTACGAGTAAAATCATGAAGATCCGTTAAGCCGTTTTAGCGTGATAAGCGTTTGAATAAACAGAGACCGAAAAACAGATAAAAAATATAAAAACTGCTAAAACTTGTTTTCGATTTAAAATATACCCAAACTTTTTTTTACATTTTTGATTGCAAATTTTTGACCCTCTTTAGCTTTTTGATTATTATTATAATGTATAGATAGATTGGACAAACAAAGGAAAATCCCGTCAAAAACTCGATCTAAAGGAATAAAAATCAATCCACTTCCCCACCACTTGAGCACTTAGTGGGTCCATCAAACGTGGAGCAATGGCGGGCATTGTGAATATCCCCCGATTACACTTATACCGTTTAAACAAAGGCTGAGAGCTCTATTCGAATCCAAATAATATCTCTTTGGAAATCTTAGGAGGAGGCTTGTTAAGGTGCGATTTTTATACTTGCTACTTTTGGTGGCAACAACACATATAACAGGGAAAAGATAGACCCATAGACAAATGGAATGTTATTGCTCCGCAAAGCGAATTATTATGTCAATTTTATAGTTTAATGAGCCTTTCTATTCTATATCTAATATTGATTTAAATGCTACTTTTCTAACGGGATTGGTCGGGTGGTTTCCAACGAATCTTAGTCCTTTTTTGCGGCTATGTCTCCAAATTTTGGTAGATTTTTCTCATGCCTCTGAATACTTTTACCTCCCTTTTTCATACCTCAAATTAATGTAGTCTTAAAAATTATGTCTTTTTTATGCAGAAGGGAATATGGTTATAATTTATTAAAATAATATTCAGTGAGATTTATTTTTTAGTCATTTGTAAAAAAAACGGCACTTTTTTAGATTGAAAGTATGAAAAAATTTTTTTAACGTTTCCATGGATTTTTCATTGGAAGTTTTACGAAATCGTATAATCGAAAGTCCACCTTACGCAGACCACAGACACTTATTTAATGCCCGATCGTTTGGGCGATCGCCCCTCATTTCCTTGGTCGGATGAGCTCATTTATATCCCCTTAAATGACGTAGCATCTCCAACGGTGGAGTTTTTCTGCTTGTAATAATGAATTCGGTTTTCAAATTGGATTGTTGATTGGTTTTTTAGGAGATTATGATTTTATATTCGGGTAGAGTGATTTTTATTCTTGCTTTGCTTTTCGTCTATAACAAGTTTAAGGGATATAAGGGGTACGGTACACTCAGCGTGAAAAGAAAGAGATGTAAGGGCTGTAACAAGGTTGTATGCTATGCAGGTCTTTCTATTTTCTTTGTGTAAAAAAATTCTAGATATAGCTTCTTACAATATATATGAACACAATAACCTTAAAATTGACCTTTTAAATGTCATTAAATTGCCCAATTGACCTATTAAGACTTGAAATTGATTTTTAAAAACCTATTAAATCTAATAGATTAAAAAAAAAGTTATAGACACTTGTCAACCATCACCTATGTATGGGCAATATAGTATTGTGTATATTTGTTTAGTGAGTATTTTTATCTGCAAACCAGTATCATACAATCGTCACTAATAACCTTGCCAATTTACAAAACCAGTCTGCAGTGAAGCAAATGACTCATATTATTTTAATGACGCGATTTTATCAATAACTAGCTGCTCTGCCCGGCTTCGCAAGGTAAAACAGTACCAGTTTAAAGAAACATATGAAAATCCTTTTACGTAGTTTTGGAGATTAATACAGCCTATATTCATCGGGAACTAAGTAGGATTCTGATGGTAAAAGAATTTCTTAAATCGGATCAGTAGTTTCGGAGCCTATTCAATTCAAACAAACAAACAATCCAATCTTTCCTCTTTATAAAATTAGTGTAGATGTAGATGTGTAGATATTACACATTATTTGTGATTTTTTAAGTAATTTCGGTAAACTTGTCATCTCCCGTATGGTCTAGTGGCTAGGATACCTGGCTTTCACCCAGGAGGCTCGGGTTCGATTCCCGGTACGGGAATAATTTTTGCATAGTTTTACTATCATTTTAGAATTCGTACTTTCATTTAGTAACTGTTTCACTTGATAATGAATAAAACTATGATTGTTATCTAACGGTAACCAATTAATTACTTTTAATGAAAGTTTACATCAAATATTACAGCCATAATGCATACATATGTACAGTAGGCTGTTGTTAAACCATGTCAGATGTTTCTACTAAAATAATTAAATTAAATTTTGCTTACGCTGACAATAGATAATATACAAAGGTATATAATATTATAATATGTCTGGTTATACCTATCTATTTTTAAATTCATACATTCAGTTTATTGGTGTTAAAAAGTTATACGTTAATTGTCTAGAACTTGTATATTTATTATTTAAAAATTATAGTATACATACCTAGTTATATTTAAGTTATGTATAGTATGAAGTTACATTAAAGTAATGTAATGTATTCCTTAATATATAGGTATTAGTTTTCATCCAATGCTAGACATACTAATATTTTCATAAGAAATTCAGAATGGTTGACTGTTCTGTCATAGTAAGATATTAATAGGTATTAAATCGTTGAGTTATACCCAATTCAATTATCAAAACAAAATCTAAAGGAAACTGTGAACATCTTTCTACTGTCTGTATAAAAACTAAATACGGTTCAGAACGGAATAGCAAAATAATTAAAACTAAATTGATACTAAATGTATAATCACTTTTTCAGACCGGAGTGACTCTATGGTATATTATATATGTATATATAGCATATATTATATATGTATATGCCCTATGCCTATATAATTTCGTAGGAATAGATGTGATGTTTAATTTTGGTGTAACCAATATTCTTCTTATCGAATAAAAGTGCCCAACTCTGGTGACGAGAGTTTATCAAGCCGCCCTACGGGCCTCTGACATGGCTTTACGAACAAATTCATTGTATATTATCATAGATTTACTTAATATTAACTATACAACTTCGTATCTGGTCACGGCTTGTTAATGCCCCTCGCGTCCTGTCCTGCTGAGTGACATTTAACAACGACGTCCGAAACAGATGCCTCGTGATTAATACTAGTGCAAGCTTGTGTGAATTTAATTAATTTCATAGTGAACAATTGGGAGGAAGAGTTTTTAATACGAATTAAAAACTGGAAGTTATTTACTAGGGTTTAATCCTAACTTGTCACACCTCTTGTAACACTGTGACTGGTTAGGAATGAAATCTTCTTCTTCTTATCAAATGAGAGTGGCCAACTTTGGTGTCAAGAGTTTTCAAACCGCCCAAAGGGCTTCTCTGACATGGCTTAAAGACTGCAGGACTAGACAAACAGCCGGAACCTACAATTTAACGTGTCATCTGACCCACGGAAGCGCTCAAAAAGGAATGCCACTTTTCAGTCACCCATCCAAGGACTGCCCGCGTCGACCTTGGCTTGTCATTTGGAATAGAAGGTACTTTGGCCACTCATATCCTGTCACAAACCTTGTAACACTGTTTCTGCTTACTTAAAATTTCATTTTCAACCGGTAGGACCATAAATTTAATCAATGACCAATATAAGGCATACTACTATTAAATACTTTATACATAAAATAAAATAAATAATAAATATTTCAGGACATATCACACAGTGTCATCTAGCCCCACACTAAGCAAACGCTTGTGTCGTGGGTACTAGATAACGGATATAATACTTATATACTTTTCTTTTGTAAATACATACTTATTATACATACAAACGACCAGACTCAACACAAGTAATTATAAATTTTAAAGTACATAAATACTTGTGTCATGCGGGAATCGAACCCACGACCTCTAGATTAGAAGGTAGAGCCACTACCAACTAAGCTAACAGGCCAGTCAACATACATTGTACTAACACTAACGCAAAATCTTTTGAGGTCGTTTTAGTAATGTTAATACTTCCATGCTGTACACGTTTGGTGCTACGACTTGTCTTAAAAGTTCCTTTGATTAAAAGTAATGACTTGCATTTTTTTCATAATCTTATTTATAAGGTCAACTGTTTTAGCAGTCTCGTTTGATAGCTAGCGCCATTCCAAAATTTGCACGGTGTTGTTAGAACCCCAATGTTTTTTTTTGTTTACTAGAACGGTTTTGCACTTGGCCATAGTTTGCCTGATAGTAAGCAAAGGCTATGACCTAAGGTGTTTGATTGTAAGGGCGTCGCTTCAGCCCCCTTAGAGAGCAAAGTCTAGGTTTGTTACTGCTATTTCTTTATTATTATAGGTAGTTAAATGTTGTGTGACTTGGCCGTTGACTTGTTCCCGTTACTAACATATAAAGAATGTTCAACGGCCAGTCATATAACATTTACTATAATATAAAAAACTGCAGTAACGAACCTAGACTTGATTTCATTACTAGATACTAGATTTCATTACTTTTTAGAGATAAACAAGCAGCTCCATCGCTAGCTTGGCTAGTTTTGTACAGAATGTTTTTGGTGGGATGCCTCTTGTCTAAGGACTGGTGGTCAAATGTCTGTCGGTCCAGCGTAAAGAACAGTTTATAAGATTAATTGGATAACAGATCAATTATTTTCTGCTCTTAATTTCACCCTGTAAGGCAAGCAAAGTAATGAAATTACTGTTAAAATACCAACAGGCTCTGAACTCTATATCGCAAGTAAACACAAACATTCGACTTCATCTCGCCATTATAACTGACTGAGCGAGCGTAGTGGGCGAAGTGAACAAATCAATTTTTAACAGACTTTGAAAAAAGATTTTCTTGTACTTACGTACATGTCTTGAGGCGCGGTTCGGTGCGACAGTACACTGAGCAGGCTACACGTTTAGATGCACTCGTAGTTTATATAATTATGTTTGGGAATTTCCTAAAACTGGATACATCATCATCATCATCATCATCCACAGCCCTTGGGATCCCACTGCTGGGTATAGGCCTCCCTTTGTATGTGCCATCTGCGTCGATCTTGTGCAGACTTCATCCAGGTTGGACCCTCGACTTTGACTTTTCTTTTTACTAGTACGCATATTTTTCGAATCGTTTGAAAACAAAAATTCTTAAAAGATTTTTATTATGATAGAAAACGTTAAAGCTGAAACAGAATATCAAAAAATATTCAGTATCAAGGAAAAATTCACCTGTTAAAATTTAAAAAAATCACAGTTTTTTCGAAGGCAGTCCAAAGTCTACCATTCCCATATCACTGGCCGTTATTTCGCTCCGTCCGTCAAATATTATACTTGCCCTAGATCGCAGCGGAGAGCTCTGCAAGCAACGCCGGGAGGCAAACACTAGCTCAACGACCACGCCGTGATTAGGGAATACTTTGTTTTGTAGGTTTTTAGTAATGAATTACGTGGTTGAAAGAATTTTTGTTACAAAAAAATCTCGTGACGTTTAATATAAATACGATTTTTTGATTATCGATGCATATAATAAAGCGGTCAAAAATCTGTATATAGAAAATAAAAAATATATAATGATAATAATAAAAAATGGTGTACATTAAATCGATACTAAAACACTTTCCAGCAGTTTTTATATTTTTGTCGGTTTGTTTCTCTGTTTATCTGCTTGTCTGTTCACTTAAACGCTCATAACGCAAAAACGGCTGAACGGATCAACATGAGATTTGGTATGTAGGTAGTATGAGGTCTTAGGAGTGTGATAGGCTAGTTGTTTAGAAAAAAATAGAGAGAGATTAGTAAAGTGATTAATTATCTTCTTGTATTTACGAATGATAGTTAATCTTTGCTAAAACTTTAATTACAAAACGTCGTGTTGTCTGCTGATTATATTTTACATAATAATTACGACATTTGTTATCGTATCCGTGGTAGAGTTCATTCAATTAAAGATGTTGCATGAATTAAGAATTAAAATATTAATAAAAATCTAAAATCAAAACTATAATGCAATACATTTTTTTGCAAATAAGTAGTAGAACAAAATGAAGAGATAAAAAGAGGATTGTACGCAAGATATCAGCTTTGTTAATTATTTCGTGATAATAACGTATGTATTCTGTACTATGTCCATACAAAAAATAACGATAATCCATCGCTCTATTGTAAAAGAAACAACTTAAAAATAACAAGTCAATTTTGCTCTTTCATAATGGTATAGTGAAATTACCGCGTTATTATTGTGAGGTCCGGCCGCCGACCTGTCGGACGGTCGAGGTATCGCTGGAAGGACGTCGTGGAGTCAGATCTGCGCGAACTTCAAGTAGCTGACTGGCGGGAAGCGGCTCAAGACCGGGACCGGTGGCGATCTCTTGTATCGGAGGCCAAGACTCACTTCGGGTCGCTGCGCCAGGCGGTGTAAGTAAGTAAGTATTATTGTGAGGTCATTTATCATTTTGTTATCAAACAAACTTTACTGAGTTATCAATCTAAAAGCCACGTCTCAAAAATATGTCTAAGAACATGTGAAACTTTTTTTAGTAACAATGATAAATACAAAAGTTTGTATGTTTCTTTGTCATTTTCATTGTCAAAATATTACAGTACCTATTTGAACTATCGATATTTCACTTTGAATTTCTCAGTTTGACGGCCTATCCTCCCACTGACACTGGCAGAATTGCAAAGTCAAAACTTAACATAACACAAAAAAAATGACTGTACAGACCACTTTCTAAAGATACGCTACAGAATATTACAAATTTGATTCCAATAAAATGAGCGTCATAAACTATTTAATCTGTTAGCAAATAGCTAACGGTACAGCCTATAGGTTGGGTTTTCTGTTAAACCTTTTTATGAAGTCTATATATTATAAATGTTTAAAATAACGAAGACATACTGCTGGCCACAGCTAGTTTCTTACAAAAAAACATTCTCTAATTTTATCATAACTTTTGAGATAAACAAAACACGCGCGACCTATTCACTCCGGAACAAGATTAGGTACCCTCTGGTCATAGTAAGGCGACTCCAAACCTTACTCCACTATTGGTCGGTTCCACCTCACGGCATGTGACGTCTTCACACGTGATAGTTTTCCTAACGTTCTCAGTTCACTATTTCTACTCGCCAATTTACAACCCCGGTCCAGTCTCAACGCGAACGTTGATTTATTTGACAGTAACCGATTTAAAAATCTAATTATAGATTGAAAAATAAAACAAAAGAAGCATCCGTTAAGTATTTAGCAAGCGTTACACCAGCGGACATTAAGTTATACTCTACATTTGAAAATAGAATTTAATAATGGGTTCCGTGGAACAGTGTCACACGATCACCAAAACAATTCTGGATACGATAACTGGTATAGATTTTTGCGAGCCAACGTTCCAAGCGGCGCTTTTCTTCGTGGTTTTCAACCCTTTGTTTTGGAACATCGTGTCTCGCATCGAATATTATACAAGACTCTTCAGCAAGATCGCAGGAGGCCCTAGAAATGGCTGCTACATGTTTGCCTTCACGATATTCTCCCTTGGAATGATTAGAAGCTACTTCTTCGAGCAAGCGATGAGAAAGCAAGTTGTATCCAGTATATTGGACCACAATATTATCACATTCCTGGGTATTATATCCATGATAGCTGGTCAAGTTTTAGTGTTAACCTCTATGTACCAACTTGGGATAACAGGAACGTATAATGGAGATTATTTCGGGATTCTAATGAAAGGCAGAGTGTATGATTTCCCGTTTAACGTGTGTCACAATCCCATGTATAGAGGATCTACGTTGTCCTTTTTAGGAATGTCTCTGATTGAAGGGAAGGCTGCAGGATTGTTTATTACCTTGTTTGTGCATTTTATTTATGATTTGGCACTTAAGTTTGAAGAGCCTTTTACGATGAGAATCTACTCGGCACCGAAAAAAGACTGAAGTGGAGATAGTGTTATAGCTCTAAGGACTAAGAAGTGTAATGTTTTGCGTGGATTCCGTTGGAATTTAAATGTGTAGAAAATAGTTAAGAAGACTTTGTAAGACTATCCTTGTTTTTAAGACTACTTTTTAACTAACCTTGTTAATTATCTATTGCTTATTATAAGTTTATCTGATTTGTTTAATTCTTTTTCTTATTATCGAATGGGAGTGGCCAACTCTGGTGTCGAGAGTTTTTGAAGAGCTCTGCATTACTAGGCAAATTTATTTGTTTAATAATAAAGGTGATCTGATGTGTTTTGATTTTTTTGTACTATTGTTTTTTTTAATTAATTCATAGAGTTTAATTATATTTTCAGCAACATATTTTGGTAACACCAATGTGTCACGCATTTTCGATATTAATTGTGTATTATTAAATGATGTTTCCATGCGTTTTTGTTGTATTTTTTTACACACAGTTGGAATCTTTAGATTTAACTAATTTTGATAATATTGAAGTGAAAACCTTCGCCTAATCCACTTACAATGAACCCCAGATTTTCAGATCGCAGGCAACTCCAGAAAACATTACTAAATAAATAAATAAAATAAATATTCTGGGACATTGCACACAGCGCCATCTAGCCCCACACTAAGCAAACGCTTGTGTCGTGGGTACTAGATAACGGACATAATACTTATATACTTTTCTTTTGTAAATACATACTTATTATACATACAAACGACCAGACTCAACACAAGTAATTATAAAATTTTAAAGGACATAATTACTTGTGTCATGCGGGAATCGAACCCGCGACCTCTAGATTAGAAGGCAGAGCCACTACCAACTAAGCTAACAGGCTAGTCTACTTCATATACCTACTCATATTTAAACTTTTTTAACACCGAATACGCCTACGTTTGACTACAGCCTGCCTGATGTTAAGCACCACTGTACATACTCATTCATATTATAAACATAAATTATTCACTACATAGTTTTGGATGTATTCGAAATTAAACTTCAAACACGTCTAAAACTACAAAACTTATGCAATTGAAGACCACCATTTCCGGCGCCGCAGTCAGTTTGCGGTTTACTGTAACTTGGCAAGTTAACCTTTGGTGCCATTTATTGACCAAGGAACTTAGATATACATATTTATGGGCCTAAAACATTCTTAAATAATTTGAACTAAATATATGAATAATTTTGATTTCATCAGTTAGAACTAGTATTAAAAAAAGGGTTTTGCGATTATTTAACTGCTTTTTTGTAAGAAGAAATTTATTGTTAGGTTAGTTTAGTACCTCCTCTTCTAGTCGTATTCCTCATTAAAAGGATTGTGACTTTCCTGCGGATATAATTAATTGAATTGGAGTGACCGATTGAGAACATAATATTAGCATAGCGTTTCAGCATTTGTGTACTTATTTGTGTAAACACAATAAATGTTTTATTTTATCTTTCTTTCATTAGGCTGAGTATCGGCTGTATTAGGGCATCATTATCTTAACTTGTATTGTGTGTACTCAATAAAAATATTTCTATTTACATTTAGCTTGTTCATACTTTGTAGAATCACATCACAAAGGTTTTTTTTATATGAGATAGGCTCACGCTTGACTACAACGTGCCTGATGTTGAGCAACGTTGTAATCTACGATCTTGCGCGCTTACCTAAAAGAAAACGGTTTACCTCAAGCCTCCACTTCGTACTACTTTAGATAGTAGACTAGACACGTTAATTTGCAGGTCCCGGCGGTTTTCTTACAGTACAGAAGACGCTAAGCCACGCCAGAGGTCCTTAGGGTGGCTTGAAAACCCTTATGACTAGATTTGGCCATTTTCGTACAAAGTAACGTACATATAAATGAAAGACAATTTAACTGTATAGAATAAAATACTTCTTAAGTTATAAGCGTAAATTAAAAATTAGATTAGCACTTAAATTTTGGTGGATCCCGGATTTATAGAAGTTCAATACGGTGTTTGTTATAAGTTCAAATGTTATCTTATATCTATGACATAATACTTTCAAATACAAAACAGCAATTTTGTGACATTTGACCTTATTAATTAAACTCATAATACCGTATCAAAGACAAAAAATACTAGCACCTGATAGATAACAAAAAATAGGTCATGAGAGGTTAAATATTATGATAGTTGTTAGACATTTAAGATTTTTAATGGCTGAAACAGTTTTTTTACAATTGGGTGAAAAAAAATTGTGCTTCGATCTAAGAAGGTATTTAAAATGTATACCGTTAGTACTTTAAACACAAAAAAGCGACGGGTCATGTCATATTAGGCATGACAATGGTATACAAATAATATTCTGATGGTAACATGGGGATTACCCCATTATTTTAGGAAACGACACAAGGAAAGACGCGGGAATTTATTTAATCTAATTATAAAATATATAACATAAGTATAATAAATAATTATTTATATTGACGTTTGCATTGTAATTATAAGAAAATGTCTTTTAGATTCAATTAAAAAAAACACATTTCTAAGGTTCCATTAATAAACATTAACAAATAAAACTTTCCACAAAACATCCCAAAATTCACCACATTCAACATACAACGTGTTCTAAAAAGTAGTTACCATAGAAGTTAGTAACAAGCAAGCGAGGCGTGCGGGGACAAAGCATTGTACGCGCCGCTGGCCACAAGTTTCAAACACGCTGTATAATTTGAGCCATCCTGTATAATTACTGACGTACTCTGAAATATGGACAGCAATTAACGTGTGTTTAGTACGAGGGGACTACGGATGTATAACTATATATAGGTACATATATTATGCATACATACTTATGTACTCGTATATACTAGAGGACCCCCGCGCCTTTGCTCAAATTATTTCAGAATAAAAAGTAGCTCTGTGACCCTTTAAAGATCTCATACAACCTTCATACCAAAAAACATGATGATCTGTTCAGCCCTTTTTGCGTGATGAGCGCTTAAATAAACAGATACACAGAAAAATCTAGAAATTGTTGGAATGTGTTCTCATCAATTCTAAGTATCTCCAAATTCTATGGTCAGACTTTCGACCCTTTTTAGCTTTCTTATAAATGTATAATGTATACATACCTATATATACATACGTACATAGCAGTAACGAGTTATCATTATTTAAAGTGTTTCATAGCCATAAGTCATTTTTGTACGCAATAAATATTTTTCATTTTCACCATTCACATATTCAATTTGTGTAAATTTAAGTTATGCTTATTTAAATACAAACATTTTTTTTTTCGCAAAATTTTATGTGTTGCTTTACCAGCATTTTTGGCTTCTGTCCACGGTACTTACGAATTGGTCCAAAAAATCCTCACACCCGCTTTAGGCCCGTCTGGCGTAGTTGTAGTTGCGTATACGGACGAAGCTAAAAATGCTTGGCGCCTGGCCTGTCCAAACACCGATTTTTCTACAACACCTCGTTCCCAGAGACTGTGGGATCGGCCGATCAGCGAACTAGCACGGAAATCACTTCTCGATACGTGTACTAGTTTCGCGGATCGCGCCCGCATCCTTGCGGTCAGTGTGTGGGAATCCGGTCTTTGGCTGCAGGCCATGCCCTCTTTTAATACAGGTAACCTTTTAGATCCGACAGCTTTTCGACTCGCGGTTAGCCTGCGCTTGGGTGCGAGGAGCTGTGAACCGCATCGCTGCCAGTGTGGTACTGATGTCGACCAGCTCGGGCACCACGGCCTCTCATGTTCGAGGAGTGCTGGTAGAATTAGCCGCCACGCCCACGCTAGTCTGAACGACATCATTCGCCGGGCTTTTTCCACTGCCAATGTTGCAGCTATGCTCGAACCGAGCGGCCTAGCACGTGACGATGGAAAAAGACCTGACGGTATGACTCTTGTGCCATGGAAGTTGGGTCGGCCCCTTGTGTGGGACGCAACTTGCGTCGACACATTGGCGCCGTCTCATCTGTCTATGACACGGTGTCGGGCTGGAGCGGCGGCTATTATTGCCGAGCATCACAAGAGACGCAAATATGCTAACCTCGGCCGAGGTTACATCTTTGAGCCTTTTGGAGTCGAGACTTTGGGGCCGTGGGGTCCGGGAGCCCATACTATTTTCCAAAACCTCTCGGAGCGCTTGGTTGACGCGACGCGTGACCAAAATGCTGGCCTTTTTCTGGCTCAACGTATCAGCATTGCCATCCAGCGTGGTAATGCGGCCAGTATACTGGGCACGCTGCCCTCTGGTAGTGGGCTGGAGTACTTAGATTATCTTTAGGCTTTTCTAAAGATTTTCTAAGTGCCCCTTTTTGTAGTAGTTAGAAGTAGTATGTTTAGTTTTCCTTCACTTGTTTTTATATTTTATTATTGTAAATAAATGACACTGTATGAGGAAAAAAAAAAACAAACATTTTGTATCAACTACTTTTTTAATGCAACATTGAAGTCAATCTATGATGATTCTCAATTTTTATACAAGATTTCGAAAGAAATGGTAAGACAAAACACTGCAATTTCTCATTAATATTTTTTGTTAGTAAGTCAGTTCATTTCAGAAGCGATATTCTCCACCTTTCACCATAATTAATACATACGACCTTTCAATACTTTTACATGTTTGCTGCTCAAATGTTTCACTGCTAACTATAGCAAGACAAATGAACAATAACAAAAAATACTCATAGAATGCAGTAGCTTCAGAAAACATGATACGTATGTACATACTTATGTAGGTACACTTGTAATGACTACCACGGCGATAAAAGCACCATTTCAAAAAACAATAACGCGTTCATAAAACAAAATGTCAAACAAATATTTGTTCTCGTAACGCCATAAAAAGGCTGTAAAGACATTACAATAAATTCTGACAGCGTCGTAAGGTTCTCGCGTAAAGGGACGTATATGTCTAGAACAGGGGTGACACCTTGTATAGGGGTAAGTTTGAAAGGGAGTGGTTAACTATATTTTATACAAATTGAGGGCAGTTAAATATTAAAAACTTTGTTTGTGTATCTTAGCTTCTGAGACGTAATTAATCATTGAATTAGATGCTTACTGGCCTCGTAACACAGCCTGACGGCTACCACGAGGTCAGAGGATTCGAAACATTTGTAACCTAAGATTTTAGCTGTAATATACAGGGATGGGCAGTATTTGAATTACTTGTAATTAAAATACGTAATTGAAATACAAATACGTATTTAGTATTTGTATTTCAATTACTTCCTTACAATGCAATTTGTAATTAGTATTTCAAATACCTGACGCCGAGGTATTTTGTAATTAGTATTTCAAATACCTGCGGCTTCAAAATACATTTTAACAAAATACATTTTTACAAAGTTTGTGCTCATCAGGACCAGTAGAAAGATTGTTTTCTTTAGCACGTTTTATTCACTCTCCAACAAGAGGCTGTTTGTCTGACAGCACTTTTAAAAATCTCTTGTTCATGAAAGGAAACTCTGTTTTTTCTGATTAATTAATCTAGTATTCCTCTACTATTTACCCCGTGCTAGATTACTATCTAGACCAGCACGGGCTGAAAAGTATTTTGTAATTTGTATTTCAATTAAAAATAGCTAAAATACTGTATTTTGTATTTTATATTTCAAATACCTTACTTAAAAGTATTTTGTATTTTGTATTTTAATTACCTGTGATACAGTATTTTGTAATTTGTATTACAATTAAAGCAAAGCATGTATTTTGCCCAGCCCTGGTAATATATATATGTATATATTCTGTTTTTTGTAATTAAAACTCTGGTTGCGAGAGTTTTTGAACATCCTTATATGTAGGTCTAGCTTACAATTAAACGGTAATAAATTATAGTTATATCAGGGTAGCCCAAAGGGCAATGGAACGGGCCATGTTCGATCCGATAGGTAGATCGCATCCCAAACGTCGACATTCGACATCGCACCAAAGTCGACGACGTAGGGATACGAATTGCCAGGTTGAAGTGGAGATGGGCAGGACACTTGGCACTTAGAGCCGAGCCGAGCAGTCACTGAGTGGTATCCAAGAAGCAGTATCTGTCCCAGAGGCAGACCGCTTGATGGTCGGACGACATTTCCAAACAAGTAGGTAGGAGATGTATCAGACAGGCTGGAGACCGTACTATGTGGCACGTTGGAGAGGAGGCCTATACTCAGCAGTGGGTGAACACGGGCTGACATGATGATGATGGTGATAGTTATATAAATGCAATATTATCTTATTTTTATTGTCCGTTTTAGCCATAGACATCACTTTCAACTTGCGGAAATGTTAAATTGTTACTAAAAAAAAATGATTTGTAGTATTAGTATTGTAAGTGGTCATCTGTCTATCAATACAATGGATGACCACAAAGAGAGTATTTACACTGAAAAAAAAACCTAGATAATATTAGACTACTAATGTATTAATTAACTTAAATAATTTAAACAATTGTAATGTACTAGATATTTAGGAAATGTTAGTTAACCCTCATAGGGTAAGAACTGGTGGGACTATATACTTTATTATACTTTAAGATATCATGTACCTAGTTTTCACTTACTGAATAAATGAATTTTAAATTTGATAATCACGTGCAAACACCTCACTAACCAACGAACAATAACAATAATCTCACACACATACCAGATATATCGGCCAATTTTTCAACAGTTTCCCTTATTTGCTGAAATGTCATCCGAAAACCATTTTGTAACGCTCGATCCATCTTGCGGCATGCTCTATACATCATCTCTGTCGCCAAGTTGTCTGCTACGAGGGGGTTTAAACGGTGGAAAACTGTAGGTATATGTAGGAACTAGTTTGTTCGGAGAATGTAAGATTTGGAGAACATTGTGTTATTCATTTATTTATTTAAGATGACACGACGACGAAAGATTACAAAAAAGGGGGGGGGGACAAAAGATGTTATTGAACGTTATCAAATATTTGTCGGTCCTCAAGTCGAGAGTAAACCGGTTTCTTCTAGGCAAGCGCGCTAGATCGTAGATTACAACGTTGCTTAACATCAGGCAAGTTGTAAACAAGCGTGAGCCTATCTAATGTAAAAAAAAGAGATTGTGTGCAATGCGTGTTACGCGATTACTCTGACAAATTTATTGTTGAGCTATATAAAATTTTGATTTAATAAAAGCACATTGTATTGGATTGTGATGTTTAGTGTTGGATTGTACATAAATATCAATTTATATTTTTATACAACACAAAAAATTTACTGTTCCGCAAAGCAGGATATGTTTTTAGTAACAAAAAACATCACAACCATTTGCTTAGCCCTCAACTAAGTTGGTACGGAAGTACAAGTGTCGTGTCAGCCCTAGCGTCATCAGTTTACGAGTGAGCAATCAGACGCGTTATTACAAGTCCTTCACATTCCCCGGTGATTAGTTCTCTAATGACAAGCTCACTGCAGTTTGTGCTTGAAGGTAGTATAGTTTTGTTGAGTGGTTTTGGTTTTTGGGTTTTTCTGTGGGCTAGATGATGGAATTTCAGGATCGAATTTTCTGTAAATTGATATTGCAATGGTTACACAATTATTTATAAGATTAAAATTTGGACAATATCGACTATTACATACACACATAAACTGCATACACGCACATATGTACATTTATATATGTATTTACAAAATATATGTACGTAAACATAAATTAAAACAAAATGTATCAAATATGTTTCAAAATAAGTATGAAATAATCCAATTTTCAGCATAACTATTTTTAAAATCAGTTTAAATTGTTAGTGAGGTTTGCATCATGAGGGCTTTAAGTGCTCGTAATTTTCTTCTATTTATTAAGTATTATATTATGTGTGTTTTAGCTTAGTAATAATAAAATAAAATAAAATTCATTTATTTCGGGTTACTGAGACCCATAAGTATCGGAAAATCACATTACATTCAATTCAAATCAACATAAATTAGAATTAATTTTTATTAGCTTAAAGTTAGTGCCTGTTTTGCAAACTATTAATAAATAAATAAATAAATAATTCAACAAAAGGTTGACTAAACCATATTTTGCCCCAATAAATACTAAATAAATACTTCAATAGGTGTCAAACCGAGTTAAGAATTTAGCTGACAAATGGTGGAACATCTGAGCAAATAGAATGGGCGCTATAAATAAATCGCACGATTGTATCGAAACAATTGAGGCTACGATGGGCGTAAGATGTACTGTAAGAACAGTATGAACAGTAAAAAGTGCCCAAAAAACCTAGTTATAATTTCTTCTTATTTTTTTATAAGGAATGGGTTTGCACTTGACCGTTATTCGCCTGATGGTAAGCAATCATTACGGTCTAGGATGGAATATTCAAAAGTTTTCGAATGAGAGTGGCCAACTCTGGTGTCGAGAGTTTAAACCGCCCTAAGGGCCTCTGACATGGCTTAACGACTGCCGTACTAGACTAACGGCCGGAACCTACAATTTAACGTGTCATCCGACCCACGGAAGCGCCCAAAATGGGAAAAAAATGTTGAAATGTTCAGTTAATACTGAACACATACTAAATAATTTAACGTGTCCACATTATCTGTCTTGTGTGGCGTAAATAAATTGGCAACTGGTATTTGGTTGTTGTTTCTAGTGAAGCAATCGCTAAATATGATCCTACCTAACTTATAAGGGTAAGCGCGTTCCATCCTAGACCGTAATGATTGCTTTCCATCAGGCGAATTACGGTCAAGTGCAAACGCATTTCTTGTAAAAAAAAACTTGTAAATTATGTATTTTTTTGTTTTTAAATTTTCATAGTTGTTTAAATAATATACTGACTTTCTCTCAGTGGCAATATGTATACCTATTGCGATATCTGGAAATGCATAACTGCCATCATCTATGACACCACTAAACTGATTTTCATAAAACATGTTAGTACTGTTATCAAATTGAAATATTTATAATATAATCTAGTACAAAAAACATACTGAAATCACTATTACTTTCCAAGAAATCCGTGGCGGAATACCGGTTTATGTATAAGATTCCATACTGTTCGTAAAATGTATAGCCATCACATAAATTATGTTGTCTTGGGGTAAATTATGGCTATATTTTGTTTGAACGAACAATTGATAAGACATATTTTAAAAGGTAAATTTATTTCGTGTCAACAATATGGTGTCAAAAATATAAATAAACTAGTAATTTTGGGCCGCGCATGCGGCCCGGCGTGTTATTGGTAGTTTGGACTTTTAATTTTTTGTATAAGAAATAGTATTTGTAAGTATTAGTTATAAAAAAATTGGCGCTAGTAAAAGGGTAATGAGATAAAATGAAGAAATTTTTGAAAATTTTATGAAGACTATTTTTGTATGAAAGCCAAATTTTTTTTGTATGATTAGTTACATGCAAGCAGTTCTCATCAAATTTAGTTCAAACACCAACCCGCTATCTCTTATAGTTTTCGAGATCCCCTGGGGTACTCCAGGGTCTGATCGGTCTGAAGGTCGGTCTCCAGCCTCGCATCACCTTAACTTAGACGTCGCAAGTACTGCGTTTCGGCCTTCGGCCTCACCGCAGTACTTGCTCCGTCGTTTTGTACATCCCTAGAAAAATGTACTTGGAATTGTAAATGTAATGGACTTTGTATGAAGAAAAAATTTTTTTGTATGAAAGCCAAAAATGTTTTGTATGATTCAAAACATGCATGCAGTTCTCTCAAATATTAGTTCAAACACCACCTCCCTATCTCTTATAGTTTCCGAGAACCCTTCGGTACTCCAAGGTCTGATGGTCAAAGTGGTGGTGATGCTCGGCCTGCGGCCTCGCATCCCCCTCACTTTGACGTCGCAAGTACTGCAGTTCGGCCTTCGGCCTCACTGCAGTACTTGCTCCGTCGTTTTGTTCATCCCTAGGGAAATGTATGGGATTTGTATGAAGAAAAATTTTTTTGTATGAAAGCCAAAAATTTTCGGTACGATTGGAAACATGCATGCAGTTCTCTCCAACATTAGTTCAAGCATCATTCCCCTATCTCTTATAGTTTTCGAGACCCCTTTGGTACTCCAAGGTCAGTTCCACCTATCACCAACTTTTCATTTATTCTATACATTCTGGACCCAAACGTATACACTTGCACCAAAAACGTCAACCCTGCACCCCAGCAACATGGAGATCTACTCACCACCCCCTCGAAAATTTCACATGTATGGCGGCCATCTTTATTTTTTGACATTTCGGAATTTCGATTTTAGATATGGAATCTGCACCCCAAAATACTCCGGGATGCAAAAAATCAGCCCCCTGCGGCCATTTTGAAAATCGGCCGCCATTTTGACGACGCCATCTTGGATTTTTGCAACCATTTCCAAACGTCCCCCACGGCCCTCTATGATATTTGGTCGAACACCCCCCACCTATCTCCAACCGTTCCAGAGTTACGAGCATTTGAAATTTGTATGGCGGCCATGTTTTTTTGTATGGCGGCCATCTTGTTTTTTGGTTTTCTGGAACCTACAAGCAGTTCCTACCAAAATTAGTTCAAGCACCCCACCTCTATGTCCTACCACTTTCGAGATCCCCTACCCTACTCCATGACCAGTTCCATTTTTTCCAAGTTTCGGATTTTTCTCGTGGTCCCATGAACCATACCTATACGATGACATGTGACACTTGCACCCCACTAAACTCCTTCAAGGAGAACAATTATGTCAGTGAGTGAGTCAGTGAATGGTAATCCAATTATATATAATAGTAATAATAAAGTAATAAAAATGACACTAAAATATCACTATGTATATTTTTATGAAACACGAAATATATTTATTAAAATAATAAGAAACAATATTTACACATATTAACACTAATAGAACTAAAAAAGAGTATTTACATCTAAACTAAATTTAAACAATCTACATGTGGTATGGAGCCAAGAACGCTGGCTGCATTCCCACGCTGGATTGCTATAGAAATCCTTTGCGCAAGGAACCAGCCAGCGTAAAATGATATTTAAATTCATGATGTTTTAAAGTCTTATACATGCTGCTTTTTTTGGGGAAAAGAGTATTAACTATTTTATCAAGAAGTCTGTCTATATTTGATTTGAACATTGAATCAAACTGCAATCCATAGATGAAATGCATAAATGAAGTTTCTGTATAGATAGATAAATTAACTAATCAATATAATACTATTTAGGTAATATTTTTTACAGTTTTATTTCTTAATACAAGAAAAAAAGTTAATATTTTATTAGTTCAACCTGGTTTACCGCAAAGTAAATTTTTGTTTACTTGTTCCAAGTCCCAATACTGTAATTTATTTTAAATTTAAAGTCTAATCTTCTTCATTTAGTGAGACATGAGAGAAACAAGATGGTTATTCAATTTATTTTCGATTGAATTTTAATTATAAAGTTGTGACATATAAATCGCTGATATTTTCCAGTCTATTATATACAATATTATTAATTGTAAAGTCAATCATTATTTTTATAGTAGCTTTGACACATAAAATATTTCTTGTAAGGTGTCAGTTACAAGTTACATGCAAGTCATTGTTTGAACAACTTGTACAGCAGTAGTCAAGTTAGTAACAAGTTAATCTGAAATCTTCAGGTGTGAGTTCCGGTTGTTTCACACGCATGATGCAGGGAAAATGAATTAGGGTTGCTATTATATATTCACCTAGTACAACAAAAATTAATAGTAACACTTCCAAATAATAATAAAAAAATAAACATTATATATACATATTAAAAAAAAAAACTAATCTACATTTTCAAAAGGTAGCGTACCCAAAATGCTGGCTGCATTTCCCCGTTGAATAGCTAGACTAATCTTTTGGGCAAAGTACAAGCCAGCATTTTGGTCACGCGAAGCCTGTTTCAAACGCCCCGACAGATCTTGGTAGAGGTCAAGTGCGCTCTGACCCCACGGCCCAAGAGTTTCTACCCCAAACGGTACAAATAAATAGCCCTTGTCTAACTTAGAATATTTGCGCTGTTTGAGAAGCTCTGCAGATGAAGCAGCACCGCCAGCCTGTTTTGAAGATTTTTCAAGATGGGAGGGCGCCAATGTGTCGACACAAGTTGCATCCCACACCAGCGAACGACCCAACTTCCAGGGAATAAGCGTCATCCCATCTGGTCTTTTGCCGTCGTCGCGAAACAAACCATTCGGCTCTAAAATTGCTGCGACGTATATATACCTAGTACATATATTATACCATTTTTTTCTTCTTGTTGAATAAAAGTGACCAACTCTGGTGTCAAGAGTTTTCAAACCGCCCTAAGGGCCTCTGACATGGCTTAACGCCGTACTAGACAAACAGCGGGACCTACAATTTAACGTGTCATCCGACCCACGGAAGCGCCCAAAATGGAATGCCACTTTTCGGTCACCCATCCAAGGACTGACCGCGTCGATATTTGCTTAGCATTGGTAATCGCAGTAGTGTAACCCATGTTAATCAGAAATAAAAAAAAACAGTCTTTGTGCTTATCAAGAGCAAAGTTGATCTTAATACAATAAATAAATAAATAACTCTACCCGGTTTTGTTTTTTATAAATCCATCATCATCATCATCATCATAAATTTAAGGGCCGTGCCCTTGTCTGTTGAGCATGCGCCATCCTTCCCGGTCTTCTGCCAATTCCTTGACCTCCTTATACGACATGACACCCGCCTTTTCTTTTATTTGCTCCATGTTTCCATATATAATTAATGTAATCCATATATAATTTTAATAGCATTCCCCTGTATAATATTTGTGTAACCCTGTATAATCAGAAACTTAAAAAAATGCGCTATCGATTGTGGTCTTAACAAACTTAAATACTTAATTATGACATCCAAAAATAAGCTCAGACCTGAAACTCGAAACCTAAGTCATTAAAACGTAGCCAGGTAGCCCTACAGACTTCACAGACTTCTAACTTCAACCTGTGCTTCAACAGAGGGCTTAGGACTTAGTACTTTGGGCGTGTGGTTAGCTGGCTAGTAAGAAACTTGATGGTAAAAAATTGAAAGTTTTGTGTGGGTATGTGATTTCAACGTTTGAATTGAATAGGAACATTAAAATAAGTAACAATCACAAATACTATCTTAATCGTAAAAAAATTAACTTGAATTCTTAGTAACACATCATGAGAGTAGTCTTTGTATTTTGACGTCAACAAATTTAATAATAATCTATGGTTTAATGATTGCAAAACAATGAAGAACTGACGTAACCCACCTTAAAGTAAGAAAAAAAATCTGGCATATATTTAAATTTATTTCGGACGGCAAAGCTTTGGAACACTTTACCAGGAGCTGTGTTTCCTGCGAACTACAATCAAGGCGTCTTCAAATCTAGAGTTAATATGTATCTTCTAGGTAAGCGTGTTGCACCCTTGGCTGCAGCAATGCTTAACATCAGGCAGCTGTAGTCAAACGTAAACCTATCCCTTGTACAAAAAAAAACATAATTCGGGTACAAAGGAAAAGGCTAATGCCGTGCAGTCGGTTTTAATGAGATGAGTAATGACTAATACGTGAATATTTACATTAAAAACATTTATTTAAGGTCCATTTTCACTAAAAAAGACACTCAAGAACAGTCCACTTGTTTAAGTTTCCTCATTTATTATTCGAGACGGCGAACTGTAGACAGTCAGTTCCCAGAATATCTTGGACAAAAGAAGCCAAGTTCAGCTTTCTTTTGTGAAACTCTCAAGTTTCAGACTTGAGAGCGCAAAGTATAGATGCAAGGACAAACACAAAATTAAATTGTGGCTCTTTAAAATTGAATTCAACCAGTTTTAAGGGAGTTTGATTTAGTGAGCAAAACGTTGGTTTTATTAGTTAAAGCCTCTGGGTGAATTTGGCCTATCTTACGATAAAATAAGTTCATGTAAGAGTGACCTACT
Source organism: Macaria notata (assembly GCA_927399415.1). Lineage (NCBI taxonomy): Eukaryota > Metazoa > Arthropoda > Insecta > Lepidoptera > Geometridae > Macaria > Macaria notata. Next base: position 12,179,931 of record OV656738.1, on the reverse strand, counting down.
CTGTTTTCGAAACATTTGTTCACAGTCAAAACCTACAATTTATTGTGTCATGTGACCCACGAAAACACTAGGTACGAATATCACATGCCAGTGCTCAGTGTGAGGCTAGATGGCGTTGTGTGCAATGTCCCGGAAAAATATTTATTTATTTTTCTAATTGTGATCGCTTCCTGTATTCGATTGGACCCAAAAATCACGGCTAGGTAACAAACACTGCGGTACGTCACTAATATAAATGTAATCATAAGACACAAGCGTTTGCATAGCATGGGGCTAGATGGCGCTACGTACAATGTCTCGGAATATTTATTTTCTTATTGAATAACACAATGCAGCATCACTACACAAAAAAATCTCAAACTGAAAAAATTACCAGACTGAAAATAAAACTGCAATCGTCGGATTAATTAATTCGATTGTATCGAGATTGCATCGGAACGTATTCGAGAGTCGTTGATACAAGGGCTCTTATACTATCGAAGGGGTTTTAAATATAAAATAATGCTCATATATGTATGTACTTTTTATTTATTTATTTGCATTGTCATTCAACGTGGTAATGTAATCAGTATTCTGAGCATACTGCTTTCTTGTATAGGTACTTTGACTATGTTTTAGTCTTTTCCTAAGTATTTTAGAAGGTCAATATTTATTAGTAGTGTTTGTAATTAAACTAGCGCTCAGAAAAAGTAGAAAAAGACATTTTTTTAGCTACGTAGATCAATTTGTATGTGAGTGTTAAAATCAGATGTAAAAATTTTGCAAACCACTTTGAAAATCTTTTTGCTAACCATAGCTTATTTGACTGCCATGCTAGCTAAGACCTATAATTTAACGTGTTATTAGACATATGGAATCGCTCATGTTGCATCGATCCGTACCTACGACGTAAAATAGTTTTTTAATGTTGTTTTTTTAGTATGCAATATTAATTATAAATGTAGGTACGCCAGAATTCATGATTTCCTCAAGTGTTGTCCAAACTACGTTGCCCGGCTATCACTTTAGTGATAAGGTCGCCCAATGTTCTTCTTACTCTTCTGTAAATTTTATTCTTTGCTAGTGGACGCCTGCGGCTTCGCTCGCATTATTTAGAAATAAAAGGTTTAAATTAACATAACATTTTTATTTACGAACCGATTGGAATGAAATAAACACTAAATGTTAAGGTAAAAATGCACCTACCTACATGTTAGTGAAACCGTAGACAAATCGGTTCAGCCGTTTTTGAGTCTATAACGAACAAACATAAACGAAATAAAATCAGATCAGACACAGATATACTATATATACTCAACTTTACAATTTATAACCACATTTAATGAAGGTAGGTATAAACTAGAAGTGTTAATAAAAAAAGTGCTGAAACATGTTCCTTATGTTAACAAACTACATATGAATAAAAAAACGCACAAACATACTTACAGACAATTAGACAAAAATATTTTTTTTAAACATGATTTTTGAGTTTTATTGCATCAATAAAGATCCCTCAACATTTTTACCATAATCTTCAATGTACAGACACCGACCGGTTACAGCTTTATTATATGTATAGATTAAGGTGTTAAATAAAGTATATTTGATTTGTACTGATTTGCTATTTGCGAACGAATACCCAAATCATCTGAATCCCGGGCGATCCTTAAAAACTACCTATATGTTTGTGTAACATTTTGTACGTGTATCGTAAAACACGCTGACACCGGGGGCAATATACACCCGTATCTGGGAGCGGTAAATATTCATTATGATGATCCTACACACAAATCCTATACCAAATCGGAATGGGTGACGGTTGCCTTAGATGTTTCTTTATAGACAAGTTTTTTTTTTATTTCTTGCAAAAATTATGCAATATTGTGACCGTTTTTCGTATTTAATAAATTAAACATATTTTTTTATCTAAATGCTAGCTGTGCGCGCGACTTCGTCCGCGTGCAATAGGTAATTTTGGCATCATATTTATTTTTGCAAACGGAAGCCCTCAAAGATGAATAATTTTCCTCGTTTTTTCCACATTTTCCATTGTTTCTTCGAAATGAAATGAAATGAAATAATTTATTCAAAATCATGTCACGTTACATTCACATAGGGAAATCACATTTCAAGATTTATTTCGTCAATATTATTATAATTATTACATTTTATTAGGTACCTACCATAGAAAAAAATATACATTTTTAGGTAGTTTTCGTTCCTATTAGTCGCAGCGTTATGTTATATAGCCTAAAGCCTTCCTCGATAAATGTTCTATTCAACGCAAAAAGAATTTTTCAATTCGCACCAGTAGTTCCTGAGATTAGCGCGTTCAGACAAACAAACATACAAACAAACGAACTCTTCAGCTTTATAATATTAGTACAGATTTCAAAGTCCTGAAACAAAAAATATTGATATTGATGTTTTTATACGCGCTAAACAATAAGTTTGTATACGGGTTAAACGTATGCGACTAAATCTAACCTAAGTAATAGACATAAATACAAGTAAGTTATAATTATAATAGGTGAAAAAGACACTTTGAAACAAACTAGTTTTTTTGTGCAAGGCAATCGTATAAACATCTTGTTTCTTGTAAGCTTATTTACATTTAATAATAACACTTCTTCTCTATGACATAAAAAATCTATGGAACGGTTATATAGGACAGTTTACGAATAGTATAGAGATTTGTGTTTTAGAATTATTTGACACAAATACATCTCAATTAAATACAGGCACAGTAAGTCATAACCCCGATAAAGGTAAGCTAAAACTGATACAGGTGATCAGATTGCGGTTGCGGTAATCTGAGCATAACCAAAACTAGTAGAAGGTATATTTTGTATATATGTTAATTGCTTCAACTTACCTAAACTTCATGAATAAATATGTTGCTGTATAAATATAACGCACGATAACAAACCAATTTAAATCTCATTGCATTGTTTTATTTATTTAATTATAAAAAGTTTATTAGCCTAACCTATTAACATGTATGAGTAGGTACTCTTAATTCCCTTCTGAACCATCTAATAAGACAGCCAAATCAACCAAATTGTACATTGTCCACAGAGTACCAATTTTTAATGGTCACCCATCCATGTCAACATTAATAATCGAAAGGAAAACGTAACAAATCAAAATCTAAAAGTCAACAAAATCCAAGGTTTCTTCCTTAACCAAACCCATTTCAAGTTATCACCCCTTAAAGAAGTTTAGGCACAAAGGTCTCACCTAAATCCTAAGTCAACAACCTAGCTCGTAACTGTTACCGTTAAATCAACAACCTGTAGGTTTAGAAGTTACTAGTAACATAAAACTTGTTTTTTACCTGGAATTGGAAGTGATATTTTTATGATTTATGACGATTTTTTTTGAACAGAAGTTATTTCGTACGTTACATATTATATAGATTAGAAACCATCTAATCTATACATATAATAAAGCTGAAGAGGGTCAAAAGTCTGAACATTGAAGATCGACGTTCCAACATTTTCTAGAAATTTTGTCTGTTTATCTGTGTCTCTGTTTATTTCAACGCTCATCACGCAAAAAAGGCTGAACGGATATTCATGATTTTTGGTATAAAGGTAGAATGAGGTCCCGGAAATGTCATACTTTTTATCCCGAAATAACGCGAGCGGAGCCGCGGGCGTCCACTAGTTAATAATATGTATTTTATTTTAAAACATATTTATACCAGTACCAGTTGTGTTGTATGTAATTAATCGACTAAAAAAATACTTTACACTACGCATAATATTTTTTTCAATTTTATTACCAACTTAGAATTCCTTGTGGGTTGTATTATGTATTCTGAGTTATGGGTTAGCCACCTTAAAAAAAAACCCAGTGGTTCGTCATAGAACGACAGTTGTTAAGCCATCTCTGAGTCCTTAGGGCGGAATGAATACACTCGACATTTAATGTGACTTTCACCTTTTATAAAATTTGTGTAATATGCCTACACATTTACATTGATTGACTCTAAGATAAGATAGTCAGGACTCGTAAATTTAAATGAAGACCCTGAAATAGCGAGTCTTGGTTTACGACCCAAGTTTCACCGACGAAATTTTGGGATGGAAATGAATTGATTAAAATCATAATTGTTCGCTTTATTTTTACACTTCTACTTTTAATTTTTAGAAAGTTTAACTCACCTTCCATAAATTTAAAACAGAAGTGTATAGGTATATACGTTATCTAGTACCTAAAACAAGCGTTTGCTTAGTATGGGGATAGATGGCGCTGTGTAATATGTCCTAAAATAATTTTGATTTATTACTATAAATTCTTCTCATCGAAAGAGACCGGCCAACTCTGGTGTCAAGAGTTTATCAATTCGCCCTAAGGGCCTCTGACATAGCTTAACAACGTATTATCCGACCTACGGAAGCGCCCAAAATGGAAAGCGACTTTTCGGTCACCAATCCAAGAACTGACCGCGTCGACCTTTGCTTAACATTAATCAGTTAACGGAGATGCAATGCATGCGATGCGATGAGACGCATGCGATTGCCTTCGCTAACTGAGCTACCGGGCGCTTCTTACTGTAATTGCTTGTAGTCATAACCTCCGATTCTAAAGTTGGCCATTTTCATAATACGAACTTGCTTTTTTACACAATATCATAAAAAAAATTGTTAACTTTACAAACTCGATCCTCCAAATTACGCTCCTTTTGATCATTAAAGAAACAGCTATTTACCTAAATTTCCATTTACCTTTTGTGACTCCTGAGCGGTCTCCAGACAGACTTGGCTTTATTTTACAAATGATAACATATAGTAAAAAGAGACGTTAAATTAGTGAAAAAATTTCAAGTCTCTTGCCAGGGAATCGTGTGGTTTAAGGCACAGGATAATTCCTATATCCTATATCCAATGTTGTCAAAATATAATGCTGTGCTAAAGCTTGCATTATGGAAAGATGTATGTATTTGACTGGCCTGTTAGCTTAGTTGGTAGTGGCTCTGCCTTCTAATCTAGGGGTTTCGGGTTCGATTCCCGCACAGCACAAGTATTTATGCATTTTAAAATTTATAAAACAGCATTCAACCGGAAGAAACATTTACTAAAATCCAAAATTGCAAAACACGTAAGAAAACAGCTCATAAAATCTTACATATGGAGTATTGCTCTTTATGGAAGCGAAACTTGGACCATGACTCAAAGAGATAGAGAACGAATAGAAGCTTTTGAAATGTGGTGCTGGCGGCGGATGGAGAAAATTAGTTGGACAGAAAGAAAGACCAATGAAGAAGTGCTGAGCATGGTCCAAGAACACCGTACAATACTGGCAACTATTGAAAACAGAAGAGGGAAGATGGTTGGCCACCTTATACGACATGACGAATTTATAAGAAACATCATGGAAGGAAAATTGGAAGCGCGAAGAGGAAGAGGAAGGCCGAGAAGATCATACATGGAGCAAATAAAAGAAAAGGCGGGTGTCATGTCGTATAAGGAGGTCAAGGAATTGGCAGAAGACCGGAAAGGATGGCGCATACTCCACAGACAAGGGCACGGCCCTTAAATTTATGATGATGAATTACTTGTGTTGAGTCTGGTCGTTTGTATGTATAATAAGTACGTATTTACAAAAGAAAAGTTTATAAGTATTATATCCGCTATCTAGTATCCACGACACAAGCGTTTGCTAAGTGTGGGGCTAGATGGCGATGTGTGCAATGTCCCGGAATATTTATTATTATTTTATTTTTAATTCCTTCACAGACTCTCGGGCCTTACGCCCGGTATTTTTAAGGCATCAGTGGGGACGTAGCCAACACTGAGAGGCCTTTTACAATACTTTACTTAAAATTAAGTACAAAATTACAGAAAGAGGATGTAAGGTATATAAAATAACTATTGCAGAAATGGTATTAATGTTACAGGCTATTGTGTTGAGTTGTTCATTGACTTAATTAAACTGGTCTATTGTATGAGGAACGGCACCCGCCAGTTACGCCTCATTCATAAAAGTTATAGCGGGTGATGACTTGCCACTCACTAAATGGGCCCTCCACAAAACGCAGCCTAAGATGGCGCCGGAAGGGCAACATTGATGTGAGTGGCTTAGGGTGTCGAGAGGTGTGCTGCGCGTTCTCTGAGCGGTACTAGCGGCGTTATGCCCTTTAACACTTCCACCCTGGAGCTTAGGTACTGAGCTCTTGCGTCTTCCACTCCCGGACGGCCAATCAAGGCAAGCCGGGAGGCAGGGGGTCTCATTTAGCCCCCAGGGAATCGGGGTCCGCGGTGACGCCACTCACCGACGACTCGCCATAAAGTCGCCCCTGCGGTTTATTATTTTATTTTTTTATTATTTTATTATTACGATATTAGTATTAAACTCAACCTCTCACTGTATAATTATCAGTATTCTCATCGCTAAAAGTTTTATATGAGTGGTATTCCAACTCGAAAACGCACCGACTTCCATGTCAAAACATGCTGGGAAACTAGTTCGTAACTAAATGTACACTAGCATATTTTACTTGTATATTTACTTATGTGAAATAAAGACTTTTTGAAATTGAATTGAATTGACAGGATAATACGTTTTTGTAATTTTTTTGAATGGGTTTTATATGCTCTTTTTGAAGATAAGATAAAAAAAATAGATCCTTTGCTCAGTTGTAGCGTAAAAGAATAATAAATAGTATCAATAAATCATCCTATTCGAAACTAAAGCAATGTGCTATGATACATAATACGTAGTTTTTAATAAAAAGTAATGTAAGGGTTTTTTTTTTTAAATATTCAAACATTGTTGTTGGATTGGGACGAGACGAGATCAAAACCTTGTGCCGTTTTGTAAGCCTAGCACGTGTGTTACTAGACCGCCCTACGACGTGTTTTTTGATTGTTATTTTCCGGCGACACAGTAATTTAGCACTTGGCAACCAGTCCTTATAAAAAACTTACTTACTTAATCCACTGGCAAAGTGACCCAAAGTGAGTCTTGGCCTCCTATAAAAGAGATCGCCACACGTAAAAAACTACTTCTATTTTTTTAAATTCGCGTTTCACCCATCCTTTAACCCAAAAAGAATGCGATCCGTCGAAATGCCATTCGAAATTCTCGGCAGACAGGCTGTCACATAAATTCAATTTCGCGCTGCGAGACTAAATGAAGTCGGCTTCTTTCGAATACCTCGTAATCGTTACCTCGCTGATAGATAGACAGTGTAATATTTACTTGGATGTGTATGTGACTTTACGTTTGCTTTTTATGCGATGAGTATAGTCTGTCGTATTCCTCTTTAATTGGGGTCGTGGCTTCCCTGGTTTCAATAGGTTAATATTAAAGGATCCGTTGACCACTCGACGGATTGGGCTGAAATTTGGCATGCAGGTAGATGTTATGACGTAGGCATCCGCTAAGAAAGGATTTTTGGAAAAGCCGCTTTTAAAGGGGTGAAATAGGGGATGCAAGTTTTACTTTTTAATGCGAGCAAAGCCGCGAGCACCCACTAGTGTATAATATAACTAATTTTAAATTATGATATAAATAAATGATGAGTGATTCATTTATTGCAGGAATTAAAAAAGCATTTGAAATTTTAACGATATTATTTGATTTTTTTTTGTTGAAAAGTTATAATATAATTTAAAATTGACTAAAGAGAGAATTAAGATTAAAAGCAACGTAGTCGAGTCGTAACAGTAATTTATGTAATATAATTCTGCGATTGTTTTAAAAATTCGCAACTATTCAAATTCCACAAGGAGCAACATAAATTTAACCGCAAATAATTATCAAGTCAAAATTATACCGTCATTAAAACCCAATACAGTAAAGTCTAGTTTGAACAAAATTGAGTTTTATGATGTCACACGTTTTACTATCCGAATCCTTGAAGTAAGAAATTTCTGGAGAATACATTTATTATAATGTATTTTGTTCCATAAAGGCGCAAAATATGCTAACCTCGGCCAAGGTTACATAATTAAGTCCGGTATATTGAGGTCCTGCCTACACTATTTTCCAAAACCTCTCGGAACGCTTAAGTAACGCGACGCGTGACCAAAATGTTGGCCTGTTTCTGGCTCAACGTATCAGCATTGCTTTCCAGCGTGGAAATGCAGCCAGAATGCTGGGCACTCTGTCATCTGACTTTAGGCTTTTCTAAAGATTTTCTAAGTGCCCTTTTTGTAGTAGTTAGAAGTAGTATGTTTAGTTTTTCTTCCCTTGTTTTTTATGGTTTATTATTGGATAAATTTTGATAAAGATAGGCTTACCCTCAAGTACGAAAAAAACTATATGACGCCATAACTAACTATGCCTACTCTAATTTTACACTATTTTAAAGTGTTCGTGTTGTATAATATTCTAGATATGTCTAGATGCCTTTGTGAAAATAATACGGTCTGGTTTTTTTTTGTCTCAGTGTATAAAAAATAGTATTTTATCTCAAACAGAGTAACTTATCTGAATAATGCTAATGTATCGCAGAAAACCGTAAAACTTATTTATGAGCTTTTTCAGAGACAACGTGAATTAACCATGACGTTTTAACAAGGTCACTCTAACTTTAAAGTTGAGATAGTTTGTTGAGTTGAAGTTTGTATATTCATAATAAAATAAGGGAAAATGGAAGTGTATGTAATTTGAAACCAGACTTCTTAAAAAAGAAGTAATTAAACCCACTGTAAAGGATTTTTGACAATTATTTTTTTAAACTACTCAAGCATAAATATATTTGACTAAAATTAAAGAAAATAATGTTTGATTTTATAACGTGTCTTTGTGAGTAATGTATTTATTATGAAAAAAGGAGATACATTGCCCCGAATATTAAGTAAGGAATGAACTGTACCTAAGATGTGTCAAAATTGTTTCGAAACTTCTATTATTGTATTTTATCTATTTACTATTTTTTTATTATATAAATTGTTTATCATATATGAATATCATCTTATCATATTTTTTTTAACTAAAATCATTTTGCACTTGGCCTTAGTTTGCCTGATGGTAAGCAAAGGGTTTATGCCTAAGATGGGGCGTAATACATGGTCCTGAGTATTTTATTAAAATAAATACATACTTCCTCCTATTTTATACTTTGATGGTCAAGAACTGAGAAGTAGCCAAAAACAATTATAACAATAGTATACGAGTATGAAGCTAGCATAAGACAATGTTATATGGTAAAGAGATAGGTATCGTAAAACAAGATAATTTTGTTTGCAAACGTAGCTACCATTTTTTTCTATTGAAATTTGAAGCATTTATAATTCGAATATATTTAAAATGTTATTCTCTTTGACGTTAGTTAGAATAATAAGAATTAAAATACATTGCTACAATCGGTCGGGTGACAGTTGTCCGCTCTATAAAAACAACGCAAATTGGACGTAGTATGACGATTAAATAAATTTATTCAAGTAATGTTTTCTCTCATTCACACAGGGTTGTCTTATAGATTATTTTTAATTGTCTATATCAAAGCTGACATATTTACTTCAGTTAAATAAAGGAAAACAAATGCTGAACCATGATAATCTCCGCAAGAGATTCCCGCCGTATTTAATAAAAAATAAAAATAAGTTGCTTTCACAAAACAGCTCGCTGACAAAGCAGACGGACGCTAGTCCGCGATTTGAGACCCGCAATTATGAGGAATGCTGTCTGTACAGGGTATGTCATAGACACGTGACCTTGTAATAATTCATCACTTTATATTTTTAAAATTCATCATATAGGTAGGGCAATAGAGTTTTTTAAGAACATATGTATAATATGTATGTATTTACAAAAGAAAAGTATATATGTATTATATCCGTTATCTAGTATCCATGATACAAGCGTAAGCTTAGTATGGGGCTAGATGGCGCTGTGTGATATGTCCTGAAATATTTATTTATTTATTTATTAATATTGAATCAGGCGTTACTTTGCGGTAATCCATGGTTAATGAAACTCTGGAAAAACATACATAGTCTTTTTCGGACCGACGTTCGTGGAATCAACGCATCCTGAGGATGCCTCGCGGAAAAGCGAACTACGTGTCGACAAGAATATTTTGCAAAAGGAAAACTACAAAACTTGAAAACACAAAGTGCGGTGTTGGTAAGATCTTAAGAGCCACGAAAACTTTGGTTAGGAGGGTGGCGGTGGTATTTAGGAGAACACACCCAAAACCACCAAATTTGTTTTTTGAAGTCGGTTAAAAAGCAGTTGCAGCTGAAAAAACATTACATATTTTTCTCCCGAGTCTTTTCAGACTTGTTTAACGTCGACGATACGTATTACACAATATATAACAACAACTAGCAGAAATTCATCAAGACGATATCATCTCTCAGTAGAGGTTCAAGCGTCAATTGTTTTGCGTCTACTTTTAAAGTAAGAACAGTTAAGTTTTGGAATATTATGTTACATTCTTGTATTTATACGACTTGAAATTAGTCAAAATGTTGCTTAGCATTGTTTAGGCTTTAGGAAAATGTTAAAATATTGTTCTCCGAATACGTGAGCCTGGATAGAACCATCGGCCTTTTTAAAGTAGGCTGATTTTGCACTGAGTCACACCCACTTTTACCCCACTCTTACATATGATTTGCGGTTAAATTGTTTATGTATTGGTAGTTGATTGATAGGCAGTAACCCTGTATTCAAATCTCCTTGTTACAGCAGGCAATAAGGATAACGCCGGGAATATTAGACGTAGCTGAAGCTCGTTTGACATTTGAAAATATTTTTATTGTGTCCTGGAACAGAATAAAAGCGCCTTTCTACAGAAAGAGATGCAATTTTTAATAAAATATGATGCTATTATGTTTGTGTTATATTTTATTATGCGTTTCTTTGTAATTAGTTCATAAGATGTTTTGTGATTACACAGAATGTGACAATTTGCCAAAAGCTGTTAATAACAATAAAAATGTGTGGAATTTAGAAACAAAATATAAATTACATATATAATATAATTACTATAATTGATTTGAGATTTATTATTACGACTAAATTTCTTTTGACGGAATATCTAGAACTCGTATTTTAGTGTTTGATTAGTTGTTAAGATAACCCGTTGAAAAAATGCCCCACTGCCTGCACAATGCACTAATACCATGTGATCTGATACAATTATTTCTCTCAAACAAGTTAAACAGCTCATGATGTCTGAGCATCCACAAGTATAATATGTGCAATCTCAACATGCATACAAACTTTGACAAACACAATTAGTATCACGTGACAATACGCCACACTCCCTTTTCTCGCTCACCCAAGCTTGTCGCAGATTGTTCGCAATCATAATGAAAATTCCCTCCAAAATCTCGCGAAACGAAACTTTAACTTCAAAAACATCTTTAAATTACACAAGGGCACAAATTTGGCGCGTGAACACGCATAAGTTGCAGACTTTAGTGGCGATTAGCGAAAAATTAAACCCCCCAGGGGTTGTATTTAGATTGTCGACCCTCCTCCCCTCCCTCCCCTCCTCCTCCTCTCATTTGGAGAATACTAATTAAATAAGTTCGGGCTGTACTCTCAAGTTGTAACTTTGTTTTGGAGCTAAGAAAAGGTTTGGTTTAGATGTGGCTGTTAGTATACTGCATAAAAAAAATCAAAATCTGTAATACGAATAGTAAGTGAAATTCAATATGAGACGAAATTTACAATTGTTTGATTAAACTGATTACCTAATGCATCACACTCTCTATTTATTATACACACGATTTATGTTCATTGAATAAATTAATAGATCAGTAACCTACATTTATTCGCTAAATAATATGGATTTACTCAAATATCTACCTTAGAAATGACGATGTATAATCACAAAACAATATGTAAACAACCCAGTTACAAATAGAAGATTCCAAAACTTATAAATAAGATGAAGCTGCTAATTATGTATCTAAGTACAAACATGTTCTATTTTCATCACATAAAATTATACCACATCCAATAAAATGTCCTTCCCACCTCCTAGAGCAGCAGGAAGCCATGAATTTCAGTGGCAGATAACAACGACTTATCCAGTCCAACACTCTAGTAAAGTCGCAGTAATTAAATCTGCTAATGCGCTATGCTACTGCTATTTCACGGAGCATTTAGCACTTAGCGAATAGCAGCTTTTTATTATGCTATTTTTAAAACGAGTTTTAATAGTATTTACGTTTGAGGATAATAGTTTTGTGATATTGAATTAATATACGTTTCACGGTTAAGAGGTCAGTGAATAGATTAATTTTAGATTATTTATATTTGCCTTTTATCTATTACATATATGGTGATCTAATAAATTATTCAAATATGTTAATAAAACACAATACATACAATGTACATACGTACGCACACATAATAAAAGTAAAGGTTTCTTAGCTGTTTTGTTACTACAACTACGAAGGCAGTTATCATTATTATTACAGCTTGATTTTACGAAACTTTAATTATGTTCAGTGTACTTCGTACACTTAAATTCTTAAACAGTTTCAAACAAACTTTTTGTCTACTTTTATACTTAAGCTAAGTGTTGAAAAGTAATTTGCCTTCCGCTATAGAGATAGAGCAGCTCATAAAATGGTTCTATTAATACATAATATAATATCTCTGTCAAGTTTTTAATGAAACTTACTATTTAAAAAAATATAATATAAATAACTTAATATTTCAAGACATATCACACAGCGCCATCTAGCCCCAAACTATGCTTACGCTTGTATCATGGTACTACATAACGGATATTTATTACATAATACACTTTTCTTTCGTAAAAACATACTTATTATACATAGAAACGACCACAAGTAATTAAATTTATTTTTAAATTCATAATAACTTGTGTTTTGCGGGAATCGAACCCTATATTAGAACGCAGAGCCACGTAACAGAGCAGTCAAAATATAATACAAGAAAACAGGAGGAAACATTTTTTAAGGCGGGACACTATTTAGGAATACACTAATGTATACGGCCAAGTATAGTTGTTAAATCCGCGAAATAGATTATATTGGCCGTGCAAATAACAAGAGGTATTCTATTTTACAATCTGCATACGATAGTTCACCCAAATTAGTTGCACCGAAAGACCGTAAACTAAAAATTATCACAATCTCGCACACCCTTTCCCTTTCTCCTCAACTTTCTCCCTCATAATGTTAGCACGATTAAGGTTTGAAAACACTTTTAACACAGCAAAGAAGCCGCTGCAAATATAGTCTAGTGTAGGTTATTTAATAATGCAGCGTGCAGACGTCGAGAGGTTGAAACAGAGTGCTTCAAGCTTCCCTGAGATAAGTTTTATAAACATAATCCACTATTTAGCCGCTTTAAGCGCTGGAAATGTGTAAATTTTGCTAGTTTCCGCTGAAATATTGTGCGGTAAATTTATTAGCTTTTAAAAAAAACTGCCACCAATGTGCTTCTTAAATATATAAAAGTTAACTAGTGGCTGGCCGCGGGTTATTTTGCAAGTTTTGGCGATAAAATCAGTGTTTGAGGCATTTTTAGGAGTCACTGTCATCCGTTAATACATACAACTGTGTGTTTAACCGTTTTCGCCCTAACTTTAAGCTAAAAACCACTTGTTCAATATTTTTAACAGTCACAATGATAGAGTTCGTAATAAATAAATTATTCACGTCAATTTGGGAACCCTGCATGTCGGGTACTATTTTAAATATTCGGAAATTTTTCATTCGGATACAAAACGTCAGTGTCAATCAAAGTCGTCAAAACTTATCATTTTATATAATTACAGTCATTATGATACACCAATAATAGAAATTCTAAGGGATTCTACGATTAGCATGTAGTTACCGAGTGAAAACCTTTAAATCAAATATAGGTACTTTATTGTACACCAAAATATAGGAAAAAAATAACATAAAAAGGTAGAAGGTAACAAGGGACTGATGTGATATCTTGCAGGCAACCTAGTTTGGACGACACTAGAGGACTTTGTTGAATACCTACGCTCCCTTTTTGTCATTAAGAAATCTTTTAAAAACTGTTGTTTCAATAGAAATACTATTGTAATAATACTTTTTAACGATTACAACAATTATTCTGACCGCCTCAACCCAGATAAAGCCTGCATTAAAGAGTTCACAATGCAATTAGTATCAACTCGCGATACCTACTATCTACCCACAAAATTCATTAAGCGTTGAATGCCCGCATCTACATGTGGTATAGGATGAGACAGTTGCTAAAATTTTACAATATCACAGCACATAATAATTATTAATTTTGTGAGAATGTATGGTTATGATACGTTATAAATAAACCCAAATAAATGCGAAAAAATATTGAATTTCTATCTTTTCCTAAATCGTAACAGGTTTGAGAGTTCGAATGAAACCATTCGATTCAGTGCACAAAGTTACATCGAAAATGTCATCCCTATTTATATAGAGCATATAAAAAGAAATGCCCCCACGGCGTCAAAATTTTGTCAGCACGCATTGGATTTTCTTCTCAACTGCCAAAATAAAGGTTTCATTAACATACAAATTTTGCCGCAAATTACTTTATTACTATTTAAACAAATAGAATTAAACTATAGAATAAAATAAATAAAAAAAACTAATCTGGTTTTCAGTTGGTGATGTTAATACGGTGTCTGAGATCCATCACTGTTTTTCAATTCCACGGGTCCATCGCCACCCGAGCTCCATCAGCGATGTATGAGGATTTAATATTAATTAAAAACACACGCCGAGCGAGCCTAAAGCGGCACACAAGTTTTTATTAGGCTTTAATACTTGTTACTCTGTGTTGAGTTGGCAAATTTGACGGATCTGGTGTCATGGATACTACCTATATTATTCTATGAATGTCATACCTTATGTCTTAGGTACCAATGCTAAGCAGAGATCACGCGGTCATCCTTGGATGGGTGACCGAAAAGTGGCATTACATTTTGGGCGCTTCCGTGGGTCGAATGACACGTTAAGTTGTAGGTGCCAGCTGTTTGTCTAGTTCAGCAGTCGTATAGCCATGTCAGATGCCCTTAGGGCGGTTTGAAAACTCTCGACTCCAGAGTTGGCCACTCTCATTCGATAAGAAGAAGAAGATACTTTATTATGCTAACACTGCTTAGTCGTTAAGCCATGTTAGACTCATGGTGGCTTGATAAACTCTCGACACCAAAATCGGCCTCTCTCATTCTATAATAAAAGAATAGGCTAACGATTGCTAAGTTTGCTCTTTAGGACTGAAGACTGCATAAAAAAAGATGTTGCTCTAAGTTTTTTTTGTGGTAGTAAACAGACCGACGGGTCGCCTGACGCGAATTTAACCAGATATCCGGATTTTGGGAAATGTAATCACCGCATTTTATAAGAACACACAGTAATTCTGTTTTGGCAGCTTTTATGGAAAGTCAACACTGAAAAATAATATGTAACGTATTTATTTAGCGATTTATTTGTTATCCCCTTGAATTGCGGCGTAGCAAATAAATTTTAAATTATGAAAAGACACGTGTTACATAAAAAGAATCGAATTTACCCATGAATGTTATCGTTCAATTTAAAAGAATCGAGAAATACTTCAGAGTAATTGAAATTTATATCATGTTACTGTGTAATTCAGGTGCTTTGCGGTTGTTTCTTTAGGATGGGCTAGAAATATAACCTCAAAATTCATGCCGTCAGGACCATATGAAAGGGTGAAGGTTGTATTTATATTTAGGGTTTTCTTCCTGGTCGTTACGCTTTTAATAGAGTTACTGTGAAATTAAGCTTATTTTCATACTATTAATAGTATAAAAATAGTCTTATCACGCCGGAACAGAGTAAAGCCGAAGTTATTGAAGTAACTAAAATTTATAGCAACTATTACGTACGTTATACCCAAATAAGATTGTGTAGGACATTTCTGGAACAAATATAATACCTCCCATCTTAAAACTATTGAGATCCACTGCACGGCTTTTGTGTTAAAAAGAAACTAACATCTCCGACGTTTTTCTATTATCTTTTTATTATGATATAATAATGAGGGTGGTTAGGAATTCAATATGGAAGATATACCTAAGATAAATTACTATGCATCTCAATAAAATTAAAAGTGACTTCTAGATTAATTTAATCTAAGCCAACTTTACGTAAAACCAAAACCTGTCTGTTTATCCTACAATTACCTAACACAGCCTAGAAGTCGTCTAAAAACGGGTCTTTTAATAAATTCATGAATTCAGAAATCCAAGGTTCAAGCCCTAGAATAATAATGGCTGAAAATGTCAACCCAAATAAGACTGAAAAGCTGAAACAATACCAGTCATCTTAACTTCAAATAAAACAATTACTTTAATCTCTTCTCATAAGAATCCTTTTCAAGATTCGGATAACATAAAAGCGGAGTTGTCATTTTCAAATAAAATGAAGCCTGAAAATCCTTCATGAAAAAGTAGGCACCCAAAAATAAAAAAGTATAATATACTGAACATGAAATGTTTAGAAACAAAATGTAAAAAAATAAACATGAAATAATTAATTTAAATCTTCTGTGATGCTATGATTCAAAGTTAATAATAATTCAAGTGGGATCCCAAGGAATGCGGATGATGATGATGATGAATAATTAAAGTATTTGAATTAAATGATTTAATTTTAATAGATAGTAGGCACTTAGGATATTTTATTCTTTTATAATGATTTTTGTTATATTTTATATGGCTTTTGACTCTGCTGTACTTATATTATTATATTCTATATTACCTACCTTAGTATTCTTTCACGCTATCTCCTAATTTTATAATCTGCACCACAACACAAAACCAGTTTTGCGGGGGTGTCATTACAATGAAAATTGGGGTTGGTTTGAGTTCAGGCAATGACGAGGATAACTTGCTCCGCTCGATTGTCGAAGAATCTGAAAGTTAACTCCTTGATACCTCGCATGGAGTGTTGTTGACATAGACAATGTTTATAATAGACGCCTTATCACCTGTATTGTGCATAATATAAGATTTTTTTTTATTCAATGTATTCCATCTTCAAGTGGAAATAAGCAGGCAATGTCTGTTTCATGCATAGTAATCGATCGGACGTTTCCACCACTCACAAAAAAATCTAAAACAGAAGCTATATGACGTTGCGGTCACCACTTGAAAGCGCAAAGATATGATGTACAAAAACAATCAATAGGATGTAGGTACGTAGATAAATGGTTTCTTCAACTTTATTAATGTTAACTAAATATTCTTCTCATCGAATGAGAGTGGCCAACTCTGGTGTCGAGAGTTTATCAAGCCGCCCTAAAGGCATTTGAGATGGCTTAACGACTGCTGTACTAAACAAACAGTTAGGAACCTAATTGAACATTCTTATCGCTTGTATGTGAGTACTTGCGTAAATTACGTGTAGGTGTAAATGTTTGTGTATTTTACAATATAATATAGTATTATGTAAAGTACCTACCATGTAGACTAAGTTCGATTTTAAATAAATATGACACTTGCAACACACAAAGCTACAATTTAACCCAAATTGACATATGATATATTTGGCATATGAGACTTGGAATTTTTTCACAGTTTTTTATGAGGCGTCTATTGGGTGAATTAATTGGTTGTTAATGAAATTTTACGGAGTTTGAGAACGTAACACGTGGTGGAGATGTTTCGAAGTTAAAGCTGTAGTCTGTAAAATTACTTCCAAGTTGCGTGTGAAATTGTCTTTTGTTTTCAAGATTTTGGAAAACGTAAAGTAAGTTGATATGAAGTTTGCACACTCTGGTGTCGAGAGTTTTCAAGTGTAGCATAAATAAGTCCGTGTGGGAGTAGCATATTCTAGTGTAAATAGTTTTCAAGTGTATAAAGGGGACAGACATATTAAAAAAGGATAATATAAAATATAATTATAACCCAGTGGTCTTCAAATCTAAAGTAAATAGGTTTCTTCTCGGCAAGCGGGCTACATCGTAGACTTCAGTGGTGCTTAAAGCACCACTGAAGTCTAACGTTTGACTATAGTCAAACGTAAGACTATTTCGTGATAAAAAAACATTTCGAATAAAAAATATTTATCAAAGACATTTTAGATCACTAAATCA
The DNA here is from genome assembly GCA_927399415.1 of Macaria notata. NCBI lineage: Eukaryota > Metazoa > Arthropoda > Insecta > Lepidoptera > Geometridae > Macaria > Macaria notata. Next base: position 12,161,928 of record OV656738.1, on the reverse strand, counting down.
ACTAAGAACTATATAGTATGTATGTCATAGTGGGGTAAGTAATTTCGGATAAGAGTGGTAAACCTGGTGTCCAGAGTTTCCAGGCCACGTTATGAGTTGAGTCTCTCACGTGTAAATTTGTAGTAAAAGAAAACTGATTTTTTATAAGAAAAGTTTAGGAATAACAATTTTAGTTTTAAAAGTAAAATAAATAAACCTTTTTTCGGTCATTTTTCATTGTTTCTTCGCTCCTATTAGTTGCAGCGTGATGTTATATAGCCTAAAGCGTTCATCGATAAATGGTCTATTCAACACAAAAGAATTTTTCAATTCGCACTAGTAGTTCCTGAGATTAGCGCGTTCAAACAAACAAACAAACACACTCTTCAGCTTTATAATATTAGTATAGATTAGTAGCGAAAGCCGATAAGTCTAGATTCCCGATGATTGTAGCCAGAGTTTAAATTGGCTTTAGATTCATTTTCAGTTAGGGTCGGTCGTTTGCATATTGTATAATTAAGACCTTAGTTAGGCAGTTTTTTTTGTCTAAACGGAATATTTGGGTCTAAACGGAAATCGAGAAAAAGAAAACCTTTATTTGATCACAAGACGCAACAATAAAAATTATTCAGATATCATATAAGTGTACTGATCTGGTATGTTTCATCTCATAGCTTGACAAAATAAAATGCTAAATATGATTAAAAAAAATTGCATGTATAAGTTATTAAACTTTTGTAAAATGGTAACCAAAACAATTAGTTTAAAATTTCGGGTAAAAACACAAAAGCATTTACAAATAATAAATAATAAACAGCCCCCTTTCTGCAACCGGGCAATAAACCGTAAAACCCGGTTTAAACTCTCACCGCAGCATTAAATACGTGTAAATAACCGGTAAAATCCGGTAAAATCTCGTTAAAACCGGTTGGTGACAAAGCATTAATCCTGAGGGGATATTAATGATCTAGTGCTGGCCTTTGACGGCCACAGATTAAAAATTCTCTTGATAGGTCATTGATAATACACAACTGAACATGGTTTTTATACGCTTTTTCAGATTATATAGTTTGGTCAGTTCAAGGACGATATTAGACTGAATATGGGTTTTGATGAAAATGTCTATGCAGGTAGGTTATACAAAAGTAAAGATAAAAGATAAAGAATCTTTATTGATAATGTAAAATTGTAACATACATAGGTATAAGTACTAATATCACAGAATATGCTACACAAATTACAATATCTCGTCAAATTGAATTTATAACATTAGGCTTTTATAAAATTTTAGAAGTTACATATGTCTAGTTTTATTAATAAAACAATGAAAATTTTTGTTATTAAAATCATGTCAAACATAATAATAGGTATGTAATCATACAATATGTCAACTTAAATAAATCTTGGTACTGTCACATTAGCTGTATAGGGGCTAAAATGACAATTTGGCATCACACTCCTTACCTAGTAGTTAATTACATAATTTCTAAGCAAGATTAGAATCAATTGGTAGTTGACTGTAGTCATTTTCAAAGTATTCTTTAAAACTGTATAGTGTCTGATCTAACAATAATTGTTTGACGCTATTGCAAAATTGCTGATCATTATTCAAAGACTGAATGTGTGCGGGGAGTTTATTGAACAGTTTCTCTCCCATTATAGTGGGTAGTTTCTTAGTCATACACAGCCTAGGCACAGTTGGTTTCAACAATACTCTGTTTATCTTGGTTCTATTTGAGTTATAAGTCTTAAGTTTAAACAAATGTGGATTTCTTTTTACAAACTTTATAATCTCTAATATATATTGTGACACTGACGTCAAAATCTTCAACTCTTTGAAATGGTTTCTACAAGACTCTCTATAGCTATATCTATATAGTATATTTATATAACCCGAATTTAATACAACTCTAACCGAGGCAATTTATAATATCTACTCAAGATAAATAAATGTATGCGTAAATTACCTATATGTCTTACTTACCATGATGTAAACGTATGTACTAATATGATTCATGCTATAATATCAGCAGGATATTTTCCTATCCAAAGTCATATTTCATAGCAATTCTCTCTTGAGTCGTATTCCTTATGACTGAGGGTCGTGACTCCCCTTCAGAATATTGTGGGCCTCAAACATGCCGGTTTCCTCACGATGTTTTCCTTCACCGTTAAGCGAGTGCAAATCCACACAAAACTTGAAAATACAAGTCAGTTGCAGGTGTAGGGTCGGATTCTAACCAGGGTGCCTCTGAATAAAAACCATACACCGGAACCGCTAGGCCACACTCGCTTCATAGCGATTACAGTTAACTATTTTCTCAATTACCGATCGGTAAAATTTGATAGTCAACTAATTTTTCAATTGATAAAGTATTAATTTGAAAATAATTTATGAGCAATCGTTAAGCTATCTATTCCTTGTTGATTTCGAACCTATTTGTTTTAGAATCTAGATTACAGTACACGTTGCAAGATAGGTCGTGAGATGGGAGTTGGGACAAATTGGCTTTTTACACTCACATAGGTTTTGTTGTAATTTAAACTGAGTTTAGGACTTATCACTTTAGTAATGCTAAATTGAACAAAGACTTAACTGCTATTAGGTTAAAATATGTTGTATTGTTTTTCTTTAAATAAGAATTTCGTAAACTACTGAAAGAAAGACTGTGTTTTTTTTAATTGTTTCATTAACTATTTACCCGCGTTAATCTAGAATAGATTATGTGTTAATCCATGGTCATACAAAATATTATAGAATTCATTTATTCGTTTTAACGTGAAGATGTAACAAAGAAATATGTTTATGGGGATATTATTTTTTATTATTAAGAGTAGGTAAGTCATTTGTACATGTCCAACTACAAAGTTTTAAATGTAATGACATCACTTCCATTACAAAATTGCACTAAATTTAAGCTAAAAATACTTGTTTTCAGTACTAATTTAGCAGAAAAAGTTTAATTAAAGCTTTAACACTCATTTATCATTTTGAAACTTTTCGTCTGTCTGTACAGGAGTCATTTTAATGGAAATTAATCGTCTGCTTTTAGTACTTGTTGGTATTAAAAGAGCTTATTGATCTGTAAGCGACGATTTTATTTTAGACTAGTGGGTGTCCGTGGCTTTACTTGCATTGTTTCGAGATAATAAAGAGCTTTAGTCACCCTACACTACCCTTTCACCAAATATCAGGTTGCAGCGTGAAACAGGAACAAACAAACACAATTTCGCTCATATGTGATGTCGCTGTGGCGTTACGCGCTTTAATCCAGCCATCATCATCATCAGCCCACTATCGCCCACTGCTTATCATAGGTCTCTCTTCTTGTACGTCACTCGTCCCGATCCTGAGCAGATTAAATCCAGAAGCTACTTGCGGGAGCCGGGGTGGGCGACCTCTGTTGCTATCACCAGTCATGGGTCTCCAGTAATTACAACGTTAATTTTTTGGTTCACCTGCCGTCCTTCTGCCTTGCAACGTAAACGTTGAATCAAGTAGCAATGATTTAAATCCACAAACTAATTAGATGAATTGATGAGACCTACAAAATCAAGGACATGTGTCATCTCTGGAAGGATTTGGGCCGCGCCACACGGTTTCTCTCTCCATGATGAGCTGTGATCTGCGAAATGTCAAAAAAAAAAACATAAAACGACCACACTCAACATAAGTAATTATAGATTAAAAAATTCATAATTACTTGCGTCATGCGTGTATCGAACCCGCAACTCTAGATTAGAAGGCAGACCCACTACCAACTAAGCTAACAGGACAGACAACAAACAAAAGAAATAATATATGGGCTAGCGGCAAAAAAAAATATAACTCATGTAGAAATTTATTAGTTACATTATTCTTCTTTTAATTGAATGAGAGTGGCCAACTCTGATGTCGAGAGTTTATCAAGCCACCCTAAGGGCAACTGACATGGCATAGCGACTGACTTACTTAACATTAATTACATTAAAAAGTGATTAAAGTAACGCCCCATGACACAGTAAACTTATGCCATTAATCATGGGAGCTGTGTTGGAGACAGTGGCCACTTGAGTGACATGTGACTGCTGTAATAGCGGTGGTGCGGGTTTAATATGATTGGTGTACTAACATTACACCAATCATACACATTAAAGGCACATGGTGACATTTTAATATTAAGAGTTCCTTGTAACTTGTGTAAGATTATATGAAGGTGAGTTTAGCAAATTATCAGATCCTATGAGCAAACAAACAAATACTTAATTTACAGAAATCCTTATAAATTAAATCTATGTATATACATATAAAACTCAAAGGTGACTGACTGATATTAATAGTGATATATCAACGGACAGCCCAAACCACTGGACGGATTGGGCTGAAATTTGGAATGCAGGTAATGTTATGACGTAGGCATCCGCGACGAAAGGATTTTTGGAAATGCCACTTTAAAAGGTGTGAAATAGGGGATGCAAGTTTTACTTCTTAATGGCGAGCGAAGCCGCGAGCACCTACTAGTTGTACATATTTCATTTCGTAACATCAGAACTGTCTCTTGGCTATGTAATATGATTCGGGCATTAGCCCCAGTAAGCTGGCACCAAAATAGGTATAACGAAGCCTCGAGAGATCCCTAACGACATGGAAACCTGAGATCTTCTACCAACGATAAATCTAACGTAATATGTAGTATGTGACGTATTAAAATGTAATATGATAAATGGAAGTAGAAATTATTGAATCACTAAAAGAGGTTTATAAAAAGCTACGATGTTTTAATGTAGGCACCTACTTTTGAGGTTGTTTTTTTGTGAATTTTTTTATGTTTTTCTGCACATTATAACAGAGCGAAGGATCATTCGTAAAGTAGGTAACAGTTTATATAGTTAAAATTTAAAAGTAAGTAGCAGTTTTATATCAAAGTTTTAGCATACTTTGAAGTATAGTACCTAACCTATATTATACGCATACCTAGAAAAGACAGAAAGATTAATATATATTTATTCATAACTACACAGATGCAGTTTACCTACTATCATAATAATTAAATTTGTTATATATACTACATAGTTTCTGCTATGATATAAATGATATTTTGTTTTCTTATCTGATATATTATGGGGGATACAAAAAAACCCGTTATCTAATATTATACATACCTGTGATTTATTACTTTACATTACCTGAAATGACCTAATAAAATATTATTATCTGAAAAATTGAATTCAGAGGTAAATAAAATCATTTCATTTTGCAATTAACTATTCGTTTCTCGTAAACGCAAGCAAAATGTACTTTAGCACAAACCAAATGTCCATTTAACATTGCCAATTTAATTACCTCCCCAAAACAGTATCAAAGACAGGAAAATTGGCAAACGTGTGGTCCAATAATATCCTAGAAATTATCCTCAAAGCGTTCCAAAATGCTCAAAGCAGCGTTCTAGAAACGTGGGCTAGTGTTGCCATGTTAACGTTCAAATTACCTTCGACGGGGATTACCGAGTGCAACAGATTTTGTGATGCTGTTTTGCTTTATTTTTCGGAAGTTTTTTAGTGGATGGTGAGTGGAAAATGAGTACGGATTATTGTAATATACACTTTATAACTTTAGAGGCATTGAAGTATTTGGTGTTCTATAAAATCTTCTTTAAATATATACTATTATAAATGATTATGAGCATGACTGTTAGACCGACAATAGAAAGTGAAATTTTTTCAATAGAGGCAGTTTGTAGTTTTACAGAATTTTCAATTCAATGTGTCTTTTATCCCAAGTGTAACTTAAATGAATATTTTTAAATCTGTATTAGTAGCGCATTTAAAAACTTAGATTCCCGTTGTATAACTATGATAAATTGGATCAAATTCCTACAATCGCGGAGTTGTCAGCATTTTGTTAAAATAGTTTTAAAATTGGGTACATATACAGCTTAAGTAGACAGCTTGTAATGGCAACACCAGCAAGCAGAGCATAACTGATATTAAGTCGGTCCATCGAGACACAAGTGCTGGGAACTGCCGAGGTTTTACACTCGCTAAAGGCGGATCGAGAACGTAACGGTGGAAGTCAAGGATTTTTTATGTTTGACTCAATAGTTATTTAATAAGTATGTGATAGTTTAACTAACCAGGAAAAAAAATAGATTGACACATGAATTTTTAATAAATTAAAAAAGTTAAGACAAAACATGTATTATGATGAACTGTCGCTCCATGTCTAAATTATCTTATGCCTGAAAAATCCAATCTATAAATCCTGAGGGTTTACAGGCAGGCATTCTAGGTACATCCACGACAACATTGGTACTTAATATCAGGCAGGTCAAACGTCTGAAAAACAGAGGATAAAAAAAACTCAAACATGTAACATTACATACTACATCACAAATCATAGTTTTACTCTACATAGTACGTAGGTATGTAACTTACCAAGTCACACTGTCTAACTGGCAGAGCTTTATTTAGCATTTTATTTGCTTGCATTCTGCTTTTTAACGATCGCTGAGCATACTGATTAATGGCGGACAGAATAAATTATTTCAAACAAAATAATAAAATTTGCAGTTCTGTGAGTTATGGATCTTGCAAGCGACGTGTTTTGTGTTTGTTTTGAGTTTGTATTGTATATGTGTCTGTATATTTGTTTCGTCTTTACGTTCGAAAAAAAAATGCTGAATGGAAACTTAGAGATAGCGTGGTTTTTATATCACTAAAATTATTTGTCTAGTATAATATTTAACTGTACCTATTATAAACATGTATAGGATATAAACACTTATCAAACTAGTAAAAACATTTTGTAATTTAATGATTTAGCAAAATTTTGGATAGATTATATACATGGTTTATTACATAAAACACTTTCTCTCACAATGAAACTCTAAGATATAGGTATATTGTGTTTTCAATACACCACTAGTAAGCCACGCCAGGAGCTCTTAGGGCGGTGTAACAACACTCGACATCAAAATAAGCCATTGTCATACGAACTTAGATCCTACTGGTAAATTCTTATACAAAATAAATATCTCAGGACATATCACACAGCGCCATCTAGCCATATACTAAGCTTACGCTATCATAGGTACAATCAAGTAACTAGACACTGCACACCTTTATCTTTAACACTGCATTACCTTTACTTACACGTTAAAACTTCGCAATCCCTTAAAGTGTGAAATCACAGTAAGTGCCAAGAAAACCATTAAATCAGCACACCATTAATCCTGCAGTGGTAAGAACAAACAAGAGTAAATACTTATATACGGTAAATTAATTGCTCTCAATGCACTACTCTGTTTAGTTTGTTGTGATTAGTTAACATGTGGTTTAGATTAGAGAAAAACATGCGCTAAGATGAGAGCCAAATTATATTATTTGTATTAGCCACAATATACCTATACTAATATATTTTGATTTGGGATCAGTCGGTGATATCTAAATACACAAAAATGACTAACTGACTGACAAAGTGATCTGTCAACGCACGGCCCAAACCACTAGACGCTGAACTTGCAGGTAGATGTTATGACCTAGGCATCCGCTAGGAAAAGATTTTTGGAGATGCCACTTTAAAAAGAGTGAAATAAAGGATGCAAGTTTTACTTCATAATGCGAGCGAAGCCGCGAGCATCCACTAGTTTTAATATAAGCATCTTGATTGAGAGCTTAGGCAAAACTTTATGAAGCCAAAAGACGTATATTTTTTTCTTATTTTTTACCAAGAGTTTAGAATATTCGACACCAAGAAAAATAAAACATGGTGATATTAATTTATCTTAGATGTTGTGTAGCACAGGTAATTTTCTTTGCAAATTTTCCAAATAATTCTAAAATGCTAATAAATCAATTCTAATTTCTGTATGATATCAAAAGAGTCAAAACTAGCCAACTGTAAAACTGGCGCCCAGCACGTGACAAAATCCCACGTATCCCACTTTGAAGCGTTACCATACTAACTCTTAATAGTGATCGTACTAACCTCCGGTTTCCCTCTTATTTGTGTAATAGCCACAGAACAGTGAAAAAGAGAGAACTGTCAAAATTTGTATTGAAACTATGAAAAAAAAAAAACAGAGAGATACTGAAGAGGAAGTAGCAAGTGGGCATGATCAGGTTAACGAGGATATGCGGGAGGACATAACTTCAATATAGAACTTTCAATGATTACTATCAGGAAACAAATAAAGTACATTGTCTATAATCATTTTGTGTCAGATTTTTGGCTACAACAATCTCAATACAAGTTATGAGAGATGCCAGTCCTACTGACATCAATTTTGTATGACTGTGACATAATCACGAAATGATTCAATTTCAATTTCAAAATATCTTTATTTCAAATAAAATTTACAAGGTATCTAAACTAGTGTACATATTATGTATTCCTAGTAAAGTACAGCTTAAGATTAATTATTTTACGAACTTTACATAATCTCTTATTAAAATTTATAGCACTGAATTTTTAAACGCTTCTAAGGTTACATATACATTAAACAATTTTTACAAAATGATTATGGATTATCTAAACCTATATTATTATATAAACCTTATAATTATTGTAAGTTTTATATTGTAAGTTCATTAATGACATGAAGCGTCCGTAGCTCAGCTGGCGGAGGCAATCGCATGCGATTACCAATGTTAAGCAAAGGTCGACGCGGTCAGTCCTTGGATGGGTGACCGAAAAGTGGCATTCCATTTTTCTTTCATGGGTTGGATGACACGTTCAATTGTAGGTCCCGGCTGTTTGTCTAGTATGGCAGTCGTTAAGCCATGTCAGAGTTCCTTCGGGCGGCTTGATAAACTCGACACCAGAGTTGGCCACTCTCATTCGATAAGAAGAAGAAAAATGACATGAAGTCAAATCGTCACATCCTCGCCAGCCTAGTCACGCCCACTTACCATTTCCTCTCTAGTATAGCTGTCTCTTCCTACCACGGTAATAGCCAAGGGCGTGGGATCTCTAGCCTCAATTAATTAAGGTTTTATACCTTTGCGGACCTTTTTACGTATTAAGTACAGCGTTAATTTAGGTAGTAACCTTTTTACCTTATGTACGGGTTGAGTTGACGATTGACCTTGATAGAGGGTAGCTAGGAGATTTTTGAATTTAGTGTAAACATGAGCTTTAAAAATAGATAAAATCTGGTATATATTTGGTCAGTCAAGCGCAGATAAAATATTACTTAGTGTGTATTTTCGCGCCTGGGGTGACGACCGTAGTGTAGGCGTTCTGATGTGTAATCAGGATATCGCAGGTTCGAATCCTGCCGGTCAAAATTATTTTTGCTCATTTTTTTATAAAGTTCAGAAGATTTTGAATGTAAATATTGTCCATTTACTACGTTTTATAGGTTAACACTACAGTAGGTATGATCGCTTCTTTTTATTTTTGTATAAGTTTTTAACTAAAACAAATATTTCATAGTAATGCTAGAACATATTTTAGAAACGCAAATTTTCTATTCACCAAAAGTTATTGTCTCTTTAAAATCATAGATAATCTTAACTTCAAGACTAAACTATGTCACTGAACAACCCTAACTCCATCGAAACCCTAGTGATGTGCGAATAATCGATAACAATCGATAACAAGCTACGAGCCGTGTATCAAGTCGATTGAATACGCCAAGTGAATCGAATGGCTGAGCATCGATCGTTGAATCGTTTCCTTTTCATTGCACGTGACTTTGTAATCGATATTAGGTTTTTGTATCGAATAAGTATGCTTGTTACTTAGGTGATTGTCAAAACTACGTTGATACTAAAGATAAACCTGTTGTATAAAACTAATTTTGTGTTGTATAAAGCACATTTAGCATTTTTTTTGCTATACCATTTTGTAACTAAATAAAATAAGTTCGTACAGGAACTGCAATATCTAATGTTGATTTTCAAAACGCTGATGTCTGCTAAGTACGTCAAACAGACGAGAAAACTTAACAAAACATCCGATCCAGGAAAACGCTGATGATTGACTGAAAAGGTTTAGTAGGTATTTGCAAAGGAATGTGTAATTTGAGTACTATATTAAATCTCTCTCTTATTATAAATTTAAATAATAGATAGTGCTAATGGACAAAGTTTCTAAACAGATTAAATAAATTATAATTTGTTTCCCACTATTAAACATGATTCAATATATTTCATGATTTTTTGAAAATGGAAACTAAACAAATTAAGGAAAGTTTAGTGAGAAAACCGACTGTGAACCTGTCTTGTTTCCTTTGATCTTAGTAATTTACTTAGTCTTTTGATGATTTCCGGAAATCGTTGAAAGGAACATCAAAGCGGAAATGTTGATAGGGCGTTTAAATGTCTCCTTATATTAATATTTTATTTTCTTTTAATAAAATAATTTTGGTTGGAAACTACTAAAAGCCTTCAAACAAGGCGGTTATCAAGTCTTCTTTAACCCTCAATTAGGCGCGCCTAAAAAGTTGCATAAGCGGTCGCGTGGGGTGTTTGGCACCCCAGATTTAGGAAATTAAATAAAATACGAAATACATGTAAAATCAGACTTTTATTAATAAGAACATTTGAACTGACATATTAATCAACTTTTAAACGTATTATTAACTTTCTTTTATATATGAAAAATGTTTTTTACTAAACCTAGTTTTTATCGTCACAATTTTTACAGACTATATTCATATGGTCATTGCACACATGTTTTTGACATTTCGAACATTCAGTCTTTGTTTTCCTGTCCTTACTTCTTGGACATACATGGCACCTTTTGTTTAATTGCGATCGGCCTGCTTCAGAAATAAATTCTTGGTCCTGTCACACAGTCACCTGGGGTGTCGTGCACCCCAAACACGCTCTCCGAGCCCAACCGTCCACAACAGAGCGTCGCTAGCAACTGAATCGTGTACGTTTTACGTGTTTACGAAGCTACCTAGAAGGCCAACGACCTAAATTCAAATTTTAAAAAGTTATGAGCCTGGAAAACTGCACTGGGGTGCATGACACCCCACACGACCAATTAAGGGTTAAGTTTTTTTATACTTATCACCTTAAACAACGAAACCTTGTTTACATTGTTTAAATACTTTAAACACGTACCGCTTGGCTTCGAAAGTTTTGGTCCGCGGGGTCAAAGCACGAAGTCTTTTATAAAAAAATACTAATAAAAGGTTGAATGACATCACTAGAGAAAAGAACGCTGGCTGGTTCCTTGCGCAAAGGATTTCTATAGCAATCCAGCGTGGGAATGCAGCCAGCGTTCTTGGCTGCATACCACATGTGGATGTATTAAATTTAGGTTGAATGTACATAATCTTTTTTAGTTGTGTAAGTGAATAATATATGTATTAAACACTTGATCGGTTAATTAAATTAAGTAGGTAGTTAATGTTTTGTCTCTTGCTGTCTTTTGTAGTATTTGGTATAACAAATGGGAAAGGCAATTGCTTTAGTTTGTATTGGGAGCTTGATATATTCGTGATTTCTAAAATGACAATAAAAGTAAATCTTCCATCAAATACATTTCACAGCTCGTGCGCTGTTCCTGGATTAAAGTTAGAAATCAACAGATTAAGACAGGGCGAAGAAATTCATTTCTTCTCAATCTTAATACACATAATAAGACACATACTCATACTTACAATAAAACTGAAGAGGGTGAAAAGTCTGAACATATAAGATATTTAAAAAAACTGTTTGGAGATACTTCGATTTGATATCAGAACACGTTCCAACAATACCTAGATTTTTTGTCTGTTTATGTTTTTAACTGTGTCTCTGTTTATATGTATAATTAAACACTCATCACGCAAAAACAGCTTAACGGATCATCATGATTTTTGTGTCACAGGCTACGTGTTATCCTGAAATAATGCGAGCGAAGCCAGGGGCGTCCACTGGTGACCCATAATTTTAAGCCTTCCATCTGCTGCAATCTTACGATTATAATGTACATACATCTTCGCAAAATAATTGATTTGATTTATTAAAATCTATTCATAAAGATTAAGGAAATTCCACACCTCAATAATATTTATTTTTACTGATAATTTCCAAACCTTTGTTGTTCAAAGTAAATTCCAGCACGAGGCACCGATCGACTTCGCTTTGTACAAATAATTGTTTCGTTTGTAAGGCTGTTGTAAAAAAAACGTAATTGAAATAGTTATAGTACTAAGAGTATTCATTGTAGAGTATCAATAAAAAAATGCTATATAACTTTAGTATTCTAATTGTATGTGTTTTTAATATCTATTTTTAGTAATCATACGACATAGGAAAGCACCGTCTTGTGAATACAATTTGTGCAATGATCACCCAACCAAAGACTAACTACTATTTAATAGCAGTTGTTTGACAGAATACCGCAATGGTGGAAGTCGAAGAAATATAATAATAAATTGGTTCTTACTGGGTAAGCACGCTCCAACCTAGACCGTATCGACCGTAATGATCGCTAGGCGAATTATAGTTAAGTGAAAACACATTTAGTGGTAAAAATAACACTTCTCAATAAAATGATTCTCACGCGTTCTTACAACTTTTTAGCACTTACCCTGAAGTTTAGATATAGTAAATACTAGCTGACCCGTAGAACTCTGTTTTGCCTTAGAGACAATAAATAAGCAGATTTTGGACTTTATTCAATTAAAAAAGGGATTAAGAGTATCCTATGTCCGTCTCCTGGTTTTAAGCTACCTCTCCACCAATTTTCAGCTAAATCCGTTCAGCCCTTCTTGAGTTATAAATGGTGTCACTAACACCACTTATTTGTATATAAATAAATATTCCGGGACATTGCACACATCGCCATCTAGCCCCACACCAAGCAAACGCTTGTGTCGTGGGTACTAGATAACGGATATAATACTTATATACTTTTCTTTTGTAAATACATGCTTATTATAAAATACAAACGACTAGACTTAACACAAGTTAATATAAATTTTAAAATTCATAAATACTTGAATCACGCGGGAATCGAACCCTCGACCTCTACATTAGAAAGCAGAGGCACTATCAACTAAGCTAACAGGTCAGTAAATATAGAAGATAGACTAATCCATGGCTCTAAACATTTTACTTGTTTTGTCTTAAAACAAAGCAACCAAAACAAGCAGAATGATACTAGTAACTAAAAACTAGGTTAATACTCACAATAGCCTGCGTTTGCCAACGTAATAGAAACGGAAGTTGCAGCCGTCTTCTACCAACATAATAGCAAGAACTTCCGGTATGTAAATGTAAATTTTCCTTTACAAGTTGTGTAAAATATGATAATGGTTCGATAAAAGTTTTCGCTTTACAGATTAGGACTTGGAGAAGACATTTTATTTTGTGTAACTTTTTATGGGAACATTTTTATATGTGGCTTACGAAAACACATCTTAACAATAGTATGTGATAAATAAGCAGCAATATTAAATACCTGCCCGTGTTTTTTAATATTACTAAGTACTGCAAAACGTGATAAGATTGGCAAAAGAAACTGAAAATGTTGCATAAAATAGCCTGTTTTTGCCAAATAATAGGTTGTTCAAACTGTTTAAAATTCATATCGGCCCTAACCTTCCAAAGTCAAAAATTCGTCTTGAAAATTGGAGTATGCAAACGTCGTCTTCTGCCTATTTTATATTTGTCAACTACTAGAAGAGATAGCATGTTCAACTATTTTATAGTTAAAAACATGATTTAGTTTTAAAAATATGTATCTATTTGTTTAATTTGTTATGAATGAAAATGTGGTGCATTAACTGTACAACAAAATACAAAATTGTGTTTGTAAGTCTATTTTTAAGGAACGTTGTTGTGTTAGTGTACGTTGCTTATTGAAAAATATTTTGTTGATAAATCAGTGCTGCAAACGATTTAATACGAACCTAATCGCAATTCATTCTACCGATGGTAAGGTGAATAAAAAACCTTAGGACTTATAAAAATAGACATAGACGTAGTCACTGTTTTTGTAGGAAAAAGTAAAATCTGAACAATAGAATTCTTTTTTTTTCTGTAAGTAAGGCAAAATTTATTAAGGTAACATTTTAGTCAATCTAATAAAACAGCCTTTATGATTATTAAAAAAAACTGTAGTAACGCTTGCACAATACACGCAAACTGTCAACTTAAATGAATTAGCAGCTAACTATTTATATTTGTCACAAAAGTTATTCGAATAACCCAAAAATATTTTAAAAAATTCGAACGAAATGGCCACAAACAAGCCTAAACACCTTCCTAGGCCGATCACGTAAAAAGAAGGTTCAAATTGTCGACGTCAGCTTATAGGTCGCCTTATCGGGGCGTGATGAGAATAATTCAGCATTTTGTAGGAGTTGAGTCTAGGATTTGTCCATTTTAGGTAGCCTGAAATAGGTTTTTGAACACTATTTTGTGTTTATTTAGTTCTTACCGGTTTAATAGCTGAAACAAATCTGGTTCAGGTTAGTAAATAATGTCCTTTTTGCAATCTGACACACCTGGTTCGATCATAATATGTCTATATGACATGTTTTTCGAGTTGTGTGAATTTGCACTCGATTAAAGCTAATGGTCACTGGAAAAGTCGAAGGAGATCCTGTGGCTGCAGCCCGATACGTTGGTCCGACCAAATTCACAACACGCTTGATACGCACGGCGCGCTGCATGACGCTGAGGATAGAGAGAGAAAGCGGAAAAAAACATCAGATATGGGCTCATGGGGATTTGCACTTACTTAACGGTGAAGGAAAATATCGTAAGGAAGCCGACACATTTGAGGATCACAATATCCATCAAATATCATAAAAGGACATGTGTTTTCCGTGGAAGGGCGCCCACCACGATGTATCTGCCAAAGAGAACTCCCCTAAGAACTACTTATTCTGCGGGGAGATACGACCATGAGGAAATACAACTCAAGAGAGGGATACTCGTGGGTAGTGGTAACCACGACCCTCAGATGTGGGGAATACGATGCAAGGAGGTGGAATGCTAAAAACAAATATTTTGAAAAATACGACATTCTCGGAATCAGTCCATTGGGTGAAAAAAGCCCTTACTTCATTCTTTCATTACATCATGCATCTTGTTTGTTTATTATAATTTTTAAGTCACGACAGAAGTCTGTATGGTAATTCGAAAACACGTGCCACTAGAGGTCACCACTCCGACTACGTATTTATTTACTCTATAACATATTAAAAATAAACAGACACCCTCATTATTATCCGAAGCGCATTCATAAACAAGTGAGTCTAAACTCATAACCTTCCGGATCCAAACACAAAAGTAAAACAAACAGTCGTTATGATCGCAAACAGCCGTCCGTTATAAGGCATCCGTTATTCCGTTATTAGCGTAACGGCGGGAAAGGCAAATTTCGTGTTCGTATGTTTTGGATTATGTATTAAATATATGTATTATGTATTATAATTGTAGAATTAAGTGTGTAAAAGAGCGGTGTACCTTAGTTTTCGGTTCGACTCTAAGTAAGTCGCATAGAAATACATAATAGACAACAATTTTAATGATTTGTCTAGAGGCAGACTTTATTCAAACAAAAATCTCGATAATATGTAGGGAAAAGGTTAGTATTTAATTAATTTTGAGGAAACGGTTTAGTTTTCCAGAAAGAAAAACATGAATACGTCAGGTTGCTCATGTTTTTCCTGTAGGCATTACCTACGTTAAATTTGTCTTAAGTGAAATGATCTCTCTCTCTCTCTCTCATTGGCTGAAAACTTGTTATTAATTTTTGTTATCCTTAGGATTACCTTACGAGAAAACTGTAAAAAAGTATCTTTAGCGCTTTTTTCCTACCTGTGACCTGGTAGTCATATGCCTGACTGTACACTGTACAGTGTTAAATAAAGTCAATTACTTTAACATTAATCAAACTACCACATCATGAGCCAGCCCCGTACTGCTTTTATGTCTGACCTTAACGCTTTAATGGGAATTAAAGTACACCAACAACATAAAAACTTAATCAAGGTTTATGTTCGAAAATTAATGTATGCAGCTTATACTGGCGCATTCGGCTTTTACAGGGCGCTTTATTGTGCTATGCCTAGTTTGGTTCTATTGGCCGAACAAAGAAACGTCAAACACAAATTGTTTCATCGAATACAAATTCATACTTAATTTATTTTTTTAATTATTTGGCAATCGTAACTCAATCAGTGGAAATGTACGTGACACAATTGATATTTAGACAAGCGAATGTCAATGCGATTATTAATGTAATAGTAAACAAAATCAAATGCCGTGTTAGAGTATTGAAAACTCTCGACACCAAAGTGGACCACTCCCATACAAACTGACTTAATATAATATATTAAGTTATATACCTATATATTAAGTTATAAGTTATACTTTTTGCGTTGGTTAATGATTGCATATTATGCAATCATTAACCAACGCAAAAAGTCACTTAAATCGCAACGTTGAACCATTTTCAGCGTTTAAGGTGCAAAATTATAGCAAACATAACCCTTGCAATTTTAGCAGGCGTTATAAGAACCAATTAAATAGCGCCGTGATCCATAAAAAATTAAGAAAATAGCAATTTAAATTTCGGCCTCATAAAAGTTTATGGAGGGCCTTAACTGGCCAAATAAAAAGTTGTTACGTCAAGAAAAACGTCTTTGCTAGTGTTGGGAAATAGTATTAAATAATAATAAAATATGTATGACTGGAAAAGTCATATAACCTATAACCGTTTTTGACACATACATACATAAAGCACGAAATAAACAACATGTATCTTGATGATAGGCAAAGCGTTACGGTCAAAGTAAACGACCTAGTTTTGAAAATAAAAACCCGCCCTGTTATTCTCTCTCTTCGAGTCGTATTTCCTCATGACTGAGGGTCGTGACTCCCCGCAGAATTAATTCATTAGGGGAGTTTTCTTGGGCAGATACATCGTGGTGGGCGCCCAGGTCCTTCCACGTAAGACACATGTCCTCGGATATTGTGGTCCTCAAACATGTCGGTTTCCTCACGATGTTTTCCTTCACCGTTAAGCGAGTGGAAATCCACACATAACTTGAAAATACAAGTCATTGGTGTAGGGTGGATTCGAACCAGGATGCGTCTGGATGAAAAGCAGACACTGGAACCACTGAGCCACACTCGCTTATTAGATCCCTGTTATTAGATCTTCAAAAATAGCAACTTATATCATATACAGTATGTAAGACAAAAACAGTGATATCATAATTAATTGATTGAATATTGGGTAAGTATATATTTCTTTATCTACATTTTTCAATATACACCTACATTATCATTTCAACGAAAAGTTTTTCGAGACACCCAAATTTGGTCCAAGAGTCAGCTCTAATTTTAATTATAAAGAATCGTTAAAACTTCAGTTTACTGCCGTGTTAACTGATCGACTATAGCAAGTTAATGGAAAACTTAATTTCATGCACCCTTTTCTTACATCAAATTAATTCTGAAGGTCCTCAAACCTCTCTTGGGAGGGCTCAGAATCATTAAGGTAGTGTTGTCACTTTACACCAAGTTTCGATATCGATATTTTGAGCCGAATTTTATGATTTAACAAGATAAAGTCGATAGGAATGATATCTAATTACTAATTTAGTTGTAAATCTACATATTATCACTATGAGTTCTTTCTGTTTAATAAATCGTCCTTAAAAAAATATTTAAACATTTACCTAATCTGTAATAAAATTAATTGGTTTTCACTTTATTTTCCTGATGGTAAGCGTTCCTTATGATCTAAGATTAAGCATGTTTTTTTTAGCAAATACCAATTTGCTCTTGGTACGGGAAAAAATTATCATGAAAAAATTAAATTTCCCAATTTTACGTTAGTAAATCGCTGTCAAGTCGTAGAAAAAATGACAAGCCAAGTATAACACCTACCCACTTAACATACCAATAAATTAAAAAAATATATAAACAAGATATAAATAAATTACTTTAAGAACCAAATTTTTATTCATCATTAATTTAAAATGGAACTATCGACAATCATTCATTAATTAGTATCGTTACCCCATCCCTACTTTACTTCCATCCCATATTCATTACGATTAGCATATTGGGTGTGTTACCGAGACATTAGTGGGTTTATCAGTGTAATCACGATAAATCGACCAACTTTGGGCTCCGGGATATTGATTTGGATTATTAATTTCGATGAGACGGCGCGAGATAGTGGTTTCAAAATTATCGCTAGCGGAGTATACTATTTTGTTTTGATTTAAACTATCAACCCACGTCAAAAAAGGAGGCTCCTAAATCGTATTTTTTTTAATGAAAATAAATAAGATATGGAAGGACTATGAAGACTGTGATGTTTTGGAACAAAAAATAACACATATGTATGTCTGAAGACCACATACTACCACCACACCAAAAAACACGATGATCAATGATGACTTCGTTGCGGCGAAACAGAGAAATTAAACCGACTTACAAACAAAAAATTCTTTGTACCTTCTATAATATGATGTTATTATTGTTCTAAAATGAGGTACACAAACATTCTAACACATATAACCGAAAATTCATTTCAAAGTATAAAATTCAACTCTTCACAACCACGAAACCATTCAATTCAATATTTTAACGAAACATTTCATACTTCCATCGAAACAATGTTTTAAGTACTACGCTTTCTATAATTGGAAAATAATACCGAGTCCCAAAGGGGTTGCATGAAAATAATAACAATACTCACTTAGCTATAATTGTACTTAATCTATTTCTGGGTCCCGAGCGAATGGGTTGACGTGACGTCACAAGTGACTTAAAAAATAGGGTAAAATAATATGCAATTATGCACTGTGTTCAATTGTACAAAATATGGTTATATTTAATAAATTATTACATTTATTTACAATAATAAAATATAAAAAAAAGATAAAGGTTATATTTTGATATAAATATTTTAATTACATTTTTGTTTTGTTGGGTTGGTTATGTTAGAATTCTGTTTTAAAAATAAATTTTATTTTAGAATCATCACTTCAATATTACGCAATTAAAAATAATTAATAGCAAGTTTAAGATGTTTTTTTTAATTTTAATACTTACATGATTTGTTTTGAAAATAAGTGAGTTCATTCCGTAAGTATCATTCAATTGATAATAATAGCATATTTTGTCGTAGCAGTGCTACGCTCTATCAACGTTCTTTCGTAGCACCGTAGATCAGTCGTAGCATGCTACTAGTATTATATTTATATCAGGCGCTTCATAACTTTGTTGAAATTCCCGAGTCTCACTTATGAATTTCGCGTACACAGTATAAAATGCATAAATCCTAAAACCCATTCTTCAACGCGCGAAATAAATTCAAATTCAGTCATTTGAGACCTACTCTTTGCCACGTTCACTCATTTTATCATAAACCGACTTCATTTTAAAGAGACAATGTAGATTTCAGACCCAAAAACCCACATTTCTCGTTTATTACCTGCATTTTTCCTTATCATACGTTTTAAGGGCACATCCGTCAAGAGTGAATCTTTTTATAATGAAACATTAGCATGGGAAGTTATAAATCAAGCCCGCGTATAAAAAACGCGATTAACTTAACGACTTCGGACATTTTGTACGGTGTCCTTTGAGAAAAATTAGTAATGGAGCCAACGATGAGCTTTTGTAACTGATTGAAAAAATGATTCAAACAGTTTTTATTTTAAATTCGTAAGGTTGAGAGCGAAAAAAGGGAATTTAGGTGCCTACTAGTATCTGGCTCAGATTGAAGAAGAAGAAGAAGCTGTGTTTCCTGCGAACTACAATCCAGGGGTTTCAAATCTAGAGTTAATAGGTATCTTCTAGGTAAACGTGTTACACCCTAGGCTGCAGCGATGCTTAACATCAGGCAGTCTGTAGTCAAACGTTAACCTATCCCACGTAAAAAAAAAGATGGAGGCAAAAAAAAATCATGTGTGAGAGATTTACACGTGTTTATTAGTTCTTTATATTCAAAACACTTGAGCAATTCGAATGAAATTTCGTATGCAGGTCAATTAATACCTCAGTGAAATCATAGGAAATTCTTTGTGATAATGCTAGATGTGCGCGTATAACACCGCTCGCCGCTGATAGATATTTTATAACTTCAGTAGCGGTAATTATGTATTACTGTAACTCCAAACCTAATAAAAGCAAAATTCCGTACGAATTCCTAGTAAGTCAAATTTGGCGGGGGTTACTCTGACCACAGCGCCTTCAGATTAAATTAGAAAAATTACTTTTTGTTTGTAAATGTGGTGGTATTAACGACAGTATTTGTATATAGTGATGAGAAAAAGCACTTGCTAAGAAAAGGACTTCAGTCTTTAATTCAAGTCAAAACAGTCTCGTTTTTTTGGCTGGTTTGTTTGTCTTTGTATTTGTGCTGGTATTCATAAATCTTTCAGATATGTTTGATACAAGCGACGCTCCCAAGTATAACAGTAGTGCATAACATCAGGCAGGCTGTCAAACGTTGGCAGATACCGTGTTAAAAAATGTAGAAGCAGCTAATGTGTTAATACGGAGTGTAATATATCTCTATACCATAATTAATCCAAGTCAATTTATCCATACATGAAATCATATCAGAACTTAACAAAAAAACCGAACCCTACAGTAATGTTTCCCTAAACATCTGCTACATTAAAATCAAGAAGCTTTTCATTTAGTTGTGTCTTATTGCAATAAGCCAACAATGCGAAACAAAACAAGACTAAATTTATTTGCAAGACCGCGTCTTATCTCTAGCACATTTAGTTAAAGCGACTCCAGTACTTTACTATGCACATAATGAAAGAAAAACAAGTGCCTTTTTTATACCCTCCCTGTTGTTTTAGGCAAATCATAGACAATATAAGCCAGACACCTCTTACTATTACGATCAGTTTTTTTTTTGGTATTCGAATCTATTTCTATTGCTCATCCCAAATAAACCAGTGTGGCTCAGCGGTTCCAGTGTCTGCTTTTCATCCAGACGCACTTTCAAGTTAAGTGTAAATTTGCACTCGCTTAACGGTGAAGGAAAAAATCGTGAGGAAACCGACATGTTTGAGGACCACAACATCCGAGGACATGTATCTTCCGTGGAAAGACCTGGGCGCCCACCACGATGTATCTGCCCAAGAGAACTCCCCTAACGAATTAATTCTGCGGGGGAGTCACGACCCTCAGTCATGGGGTAATACGACTCAAGAGAGAGAAACATTCCAAATAATGAATTTGTTTAATATAAGAAACACGAATACAAATCTATACTAATATTATAAAGCTAAAGAGTTTGTTTGTTTGTTTGAACGCGCTAATCTTAGGAACCACTGATGCGAATTGAAAAACTATTTTTGTGTTTAATAGACCATTTATTGAGGAAGGCTTGAGGCTATATAACATTACGCTGCAACTAATAGGAGCGAAGAAATAATGGAAAATGTGGAAAAAACGGGGAAAATTATTTATCTTTGAGGGCTTCCGTTGCATGCGTATATATCACAAAAATATGTATAAAAGAATTATTTCTCTTAAAATAATCTAACAAAATGTTCACAACCAATGTATGTCTATCTTTTAAGGTTAACTCACTAGAACCGTTTTTATGGTAATAACTATTCCACGCGGACGAAGTCGCGCGCACCAGCTAGAAGTTAATAATGCAAAAACAAATACAGTAGGTACTTCGATTTATATCATTATACAGGATTTTAAAACTTACATGAAGCAATAGTGGTATTCCATTGTCCGGCATTAAGTTCCATAAATAGGCTTGTGTTGCGGGATTTAGTTTTAAGACCACCATATTTATGTGATAGTCTCAAGAGCTGACAGAAGAAGATGAAGAGAAGAGAAGAAGATAGATCTACCTAGACCTATACAGATAAAATTGAGTGAAATGCTTTGAAATGTTGTCCATATATTTGGCATATCTGTACATGAATTCATTTTCCCCTAATTGGGAGTTTATTATGTCTAATGTTATTTTAGGCAAATCTGACCCCGATTCCCTTTTTTTGGGGAATGATGAGTTTCAGGAGTATCGATGCCTGTGTTGTTTCTGACCTTATTTTACATCACATTCCCCGTAATGGATTTCGCTAAGAGAATACATTATTATATTTACTTACTAAATATGTTCGTATAGAAGGAAATTTTTATGAGCTAATTTAATTTTCAGGATTACTCTTAGCTTAACATAAGAAATAATTAATTAAATAGAAAACTAAGTATTCACTCGTTTTATGGTATATATTATATGAATCAATCACAAAATTACGCCTTAGTTAATAAATGTGTTGCTTGTCTTTCCTACAAGCTTGCTTATATGTATTGGTATAATCACCAAAATAAAAAAAAAACTTGAATAAAATGACTGATTGACATTGTGTGACCAAACACACTTTACTGAAAATATTCTTAACATAACTACCTCTTATATATCATTATAGTTCTTATATATATAAGAACTTTAATGATATAATATAAATATACAAACTACCGTAAACACAAGCGAGGCTGAACTAGTTTTAATGATTATTTGCTATATTTTTTTAACTAACTAATAGTGTAATCGTATAAGTTATAAATTGTATAACAATTCTGTTTGGGTAAAATTTTCTTTACATACTCAGCAACAGAGTGGTTCATAACTGGAACAGGTTGCCAAAAGGGATTGTCAGTGCAACATCTGTAAACAACTTTAAGAACCGTTGATGACTGGTTACATAAAACCAAAAAATCTCTTGTTAACTTGTGATCGTTGCACCAGTGGACTGTATAATATTGAACTTTGTGTGGACTATATAAAACAATTTTGACACAGTGTGATATAGGCACATCAGCAATTTGCTGCTCGCCCATCATTCAAACAAATAATTTGTGGTCAAGTGCAAATCCATAATTAATTTTGAAAAAATGTCAAAAAATTAACTTACAACAGCTTTCAACCTTCTTTTTGCCCTCACATATATAAACAAACACGCGACATTGCATTTCACACTCAGATGCAAGCGATAACATACTACTAACGACCTATTAATGGTGGCAATAAATTAAATTTAACGCACACTTACCAGCGCCGTAGAGCTGTGAGATTCAATCTTGGTGCTTGTTTTGATATATGTGCTGGAGTTTGGATTTGAGGGAATTGAATTTTAGATGAATTTGGAGTGATATGCTAGTTTGTATATGAGTGGCCAGTTCTGCTATAGAGTTTTCACGACTAATATGACAAACCACTGAAATGTTAATTTCACGTGTTTTCCAAGCCACGGAAGCGTCCAAATGTAAATGCCAGCTAAAATTTAAGTTAGATAGAAAATACTTTTTTTGTGTCCAACTTGATTTGAAGACCCTAGTGTACCTTTGTTCAAAATAAGGGTCTCTATCAAATAAGGGACTAACCTAATCTACAGATATAGAATTATTTGCCTAAGCTTGTTTAATTAATAAGTTCATTAAATCAATTACATATTTTTAATAGTTTTTAGACAATGTACCTTCTTAAAAAAATATTATCCTTATATTTTTAAACAGAAAAAAAAACAAAGCATACCTACTATCTATATATTATGTTACTTTTTGTACCTATTTCTGATATTTCTATCACAAAGAACCGTCACTGGCCCCCATTTTAAACTCACAATAAAAGTCACAAGTCACATCCATAAATGGTATACTAAAAACTTGCCACCGCGGTGCCGGTGTAATTATCGTAGACAGGTAGGTATGACTAGCTGACAGCTCATTAAATATTTGTCATATCATTCCGGGAAGCGCAGACTTCCCCGTGGAAAAATGTGGCTTTTTAGAGATAGATTTTTAGAGATAGAGGACTTAAATTATTTTTGGTAGTTGGAGATATTATTTTAGAGAGATTTACAATAAACGTGAATTATTACAAAAGTTAGCCAATGAAGAAACTTAATTACTTGGTTCGTTCTAAGTATTCAGCATTCATTTATTTAGCAAAACATGTACTTAACTGGTTTCACTCAATGTATGTAACACCTCACACAAAAGGCTTATTTTTCGAGGTGTGTGTAATTTGCTCTTACTTATTATTAACTAGTCACGCCCTGGGATTCCACCCGCGATAATCTGGGATTACATCAGCTTGTGTGTTAATTAGGCTCTAATCTATTTCCATATCAATTTTCATCCAAATCAGTTCAGCTAAGTACTTACCTAAATAATGCTAATAGCTTGCGTATTCATTTGATTTTAATTCAGTTTGAGTGTAAATAATCAACAAATATACATACACATATACACGTATATACATTTGCCCTTCATAATCATCATCATTCTGTTGTTGCCCACTGCTGAGCATATACCTCTCTTCTTGTACGCCACTCGTCCCGGACCTGCGCAGATTGAATCCAGGTGCTCCCTGCGGTTATTCTAATGTCGCCAACCCACCACATTGGTGGGCGACCTCTGTTTCTATGGCCAGTCATGGGTTTCCAGTCCATTAATGTTTTGCCTTTAGAACAAAAAAATAATGTGTCACAATAACACTTTCAGACTTACTCCATAGTTGCTCAGTATTTATATTGTACATATACATTTGATACACATAAAATGACATTCTACCGATGTTCTGATCTCAAAAAAAAATTAATTGACTGCATTTGTGAATATTTTCAAGCGTCTATTCTTAAAATTTATAGTATTGTGAATAGTACGTACATAATACACTATATACATAGATATATGAATCTCTAAGAGGACAATAAAACAAACAATATGTCAAATTGCATTTATTTCTGGTATTTTATTATTAGTCCATTCGCACACATACCACACAATTGGTCCTTCCAAATCTCGTCTCGACATAACCATACAGTATATTTTAGTTGCTGAAACATATTTTTATAACATTACATTATGTATCAAAAACAATAATATCGTATATTAAACGCTTTGTTCATACATAGTGATCTTCAAAGCTAGAGTGAAACAGTTCTTACTGGATAAGCACGCTTGCTTGATTGCTTACCATCAGGCCATCAAACTGTGGTCAAATGTGAATTTGTTAAAGATCAATAATTAAATTATATGTTTAGCTAGTCAGTATTTACTTTTGTTAATTTCTTTATCGTTTTCTCTCTCTTTGAGCCGCATTTCCTCATGACTGAGGGTCTCGACTCTCTCGCAGAATTAATTCGTTAGGGAATTTACTTGGGCAGATACATCGTGGTGAGTAATTTCTTGATGAACTTTAATAAGTTTGACAGCAGGAGATAAAGACGTTGGAACATTTTAACAATCGTAGTTGTAATTTAATATTCATGACGGAATTTTTCACTGGAAAACTAAACTGTTATTATTATGATTGGCAGATTGGGCGTGTTTGATTGGCGGCCTTGATGAAAAATAATAACTTCCGTAAGAATTAAATTACAGTTTCGTATTACAGACAACCGTCTAATTATACCGTGATAATAATGTTCTGAAATAAATTTCAGTTCGTACGTCAATAAAAAGATAGATAGATAGACTCTTTATTAAAAACACCAGCACATAAAAGAAATTTACAATATATATATATAAACTTAAGCCTAGTGTCTTAACTGGCGACCTTATCGCTAAAAGCGATCTCTTCCAGGCAACCAATCTGTCAGGGATAAGACGCAAGTATAATGGTAGATGAGGTGTTTTAAAACCATTTATCATCATTAACCAGATTACTAAAATATTTATTGACGAACGAACTAATAATAATAATTTATCACGGTTAACTACGCAAGCGTATCTGTTTTTTTAAGTGCATTGCTTGATGGTAAGCAATGTGTTGGAATGCCCAAATAATTTTTTTTTTTTTTATCAATGAAACTTTGTATGTATTCTTCAATATAAACAATGACGTAGATACAATAATAAAATATAAAAACAAGTGAAGGAAAACTAAACATACTACTTCTAACTACTACAAAAAGGGGCACTTAGAAAATCTTTAGAAAAGCCTAAAGATAATCTAAGTGCTCCAGCCCACTACCAGAGGGCAGCGTACCCAGCATGCTGGCCGCATTACCACGCTGGATGGCAATGCTGATACGTTGAGCCAGAAAAAGGCCAGCATTTTGGTCACGCGTCGCGTCAACCAAGCGCTCCGAGAGGTTTTGGAAAATAGTATGGGCTCCCGGACCCCACGGCCCCAAAGTCTCGACTCCAAAAGGCTCAAAGATGTAACCTCGGCCGAGGTTAGCATATTTGCGTCTCTTGTGATGCTCGGCAATAATAGCCGCCGCTCCAGCCCGACACCGTGTCATAGACAGATGAGACGGCGCCAATGTGTCGACGCAAGTTGCGTCCCACACAAGGGGCCGACCCAACTTCCATGGCACAAGAGTCATACCGTCAGGTCTTTTTCCATCGTCACGTGCTAGGCCGCTCGGTTCGAGCATAGCTGCAACATTGGCAGTGGAAAAAGCCCGGCGAATGATGTCGTTCAGACTAGCGTGGGCGTGGCGGCTAATTCTACCAGCACTCCTCGAACATGAGAGGCCGTGGTGCCCGAGCTGGTCGACATCAGTACCACACTGGCAGCGATGCGGTTCACAGCTCCTCGCACCCAAGCGCAGGCTAACCGCGAGTCGAAAAGCTGTCGGATCTAAAAGGTTACCTGTATTAAAAGAGGGCATGGCCTGCAGCCAAAGACCGGATTCCCACACACTGACCGCAAGGATGCGGGCGCGATCCGCGAAACTAGTACACGTATCGAGAAGTGATTTCCGTGCTAGTTCGCTGATCGGCCGATCCCACAGTCTCTGGGAACGAGGTGTTGTAGGAAAATCGGTGTTTGGACAGGCCAGGCGCCAAGCATTTTTAGCTTCGTCCGTATGCGCAACTACAACTACGCCAGACGGGCCTAAAGCGGGTGCGAGGATTTTTTGGACCAATTCGTAAGTACCGTGGACAGAAGCCAAAAATGCTGGTAAAGCAACACTTGAAATTTTGCGGACACCCAAACCTCCTAACCGTACAGGTAGGGAAGCTTGCGACCATGTCCTGTCATCCATGTCCACATTCAAAACCGAAACTAGTGTGTCCTTTACGATGTTGTCTAAGCTCGAAAGGAGCCTATTGTGTTGCCACAATGGACAACATCGTAAATAGTAAGTGAATTTTGGAACAAACAAACAATATTTGATAATAGTAAACGCCATATGGGCGTTAATTTTGAGCAAACGGCCTAGAGTGTCCCTGAAATTTTGAATTTTGTCCTCTACGAAAGGAGAAAACGACTCATCTAGAATCGGTGAACCGAGGAGGCGAAGTGAACTTTTGTCTAGAATAGAAATACCCGGTGCCAAATCATTGAATTTAGATATGACTGAATCCTTGTCCGAAAATGAATCGCAAACAAAAAGTTCGCACTTTTTTGAATTTAATTCGAGACCAACATGACGAAATTCGTCTACCAAAATTTTGAAATCATCGAGGACGGTGTTCACGTCACCTCCCAAAGTTCCGTCATCCAAGTACCAAACATTAAGTTTGGACTTGAGACGTTGAATTATGGGATGTATGGCCAGGCTAAAAATGGCCGGTCCAAGAGGGTCACCTTGTTGACAACCAACTGAAGAGTCCATAAAATACTTTTTGTAAACCAATTTCGATGACTTACCGTAGCATTGCCAAAGGAAATTATAAAGGTCGGGAATTTTGTCTTTCACTTGGGTCAACAACGCTCCTCTGTCTACCGAATTGAAAGCGTTTTTGACATCCACCTTCAGCAACACATCTCCACAATTTTGGTGAAGAAAAGTCCGAAGAGAGTGGACGGCGGCCTCACACCCGCCTCGCGAACCAAAACCAAGCTGCAGTGGTTGAAAAAGATTGCTCAAAGGAACAACCTCCTTCCTGCAACCTACCTTGGCCGCGAGGCGACGGTATGTGGTCCCGACCGCTATAGGCCTGATGCCACCGTCCTTTTTCAAAAGGGCGCACAAATTGGCACCATACAAAATTTCGGTGATGTTGTCATTAACCCGTCCAGACAACATGAGTTGAACTAATGCAGTTAGATCCTTCAAAAGAGTTTCGCATACCCCACCAGCACTAAAAGATAGAAGATCTTTTAGGTGCTGGGGTGTAAGGCCGTCAAGACCTCCAGCTGAACCACTTTGGAAAGATGAAACGGCAGTAGCAACCTGTTGGGTGGACACGTCAAAGTCAACATCAGAGTCCGGTGGATCAGGCAGGTGGCGATCCGCTGAGGAAGGTGGATGTTTGTCACGGAGTGACTGGACCGTATCGGGTGAGTGTGGGGCTATGGTATCGCTGGAGAACAAGACTCGTGCGGCGCCTTTAATATCACCGTCACTAATTTTGTTTTCTACTAAACGGACTGTAGCCAAATCGCCAGTGAATTTAGAATTTTGATTATTCCGCGTGTTAGGCGGAATAATATGAGCTATGTCTGAAGGGTTCTCTTCCCATGCAGCGTACTTTACGCAATTGTCCTTTACCCGTTGGGTAAGGGACTTTTTGGAGGTAGGATTGAATGTTACGTGAAGTACGCAGAAGGGAAAAGACAGGAGATGTTCCCAAGCGAGCTTAGTGTTCCTAGAAATAACGTTCCTAATAGCAGAAGCCAAACATTGGGACACCGAGACACGGGCACCACGCGGGATGCGTTTGAGAATCGGAAGAGAGTTTTTGAGTGAGCTCAAAACCTTCCAAAACGGTTCGGAAGGAGTAACAGCGCTCACGGAACTGTTACTGGCTCCAGCGGAGCCTAAAACAGGAGCAGACAACGGAATTTCTGTAATTTTGTGACACTTCGCACGATGTATTTTAAGGCCCCTAAGACCCTTAAAATATCGGACTTGGGTACACTCCGTGCATTGAACCATGTTCTCCTGCGACACTGTTGTAATTTGGGGGGCAAATATAGCCGCGACATGGGTGGGAGAAGCCATTTACAATAAAAATAAATAGTCTAGTGACGTGGAGATGACGGCCCGTAGCCGTCAAGCTGGCACGTCGCTCCTCGTGCGCCGACGCGAGGGGCCGTTGACATAGAAACAGAAAAATAAACACCAGCAGTATGTTGTCAAAAATAAAGGGGAAAATAAATATGAAAATAACTACCGTTTTTGTACGCCCAAAGTCCTGAAAACAATACCTCAGATGAGTTGGGCGTAATACTAGATGTGGAAAGCCACGAGACCCTCGAGTAGCGGGAAGAGTAAGTAGAAAGAAGAAGAAGAAGTATGCATATAGAGTTATCATAAAAAAAAACTAATTCATTCGTAAAAAAAAAACTAATTCATTCGTTACAGTTTTTAAAACTTGCTTTAATCAAATATGTTTCAGCGGAGGCCATAATATACAATTTCATGTCAACTAACCATTTTATATCAGCTATGTATGTACAATTTTTACATAAGTAAAACGTTTAGTAAATTTCCATCTAGCAAATCAAGCGGTACTCACATAATTTTACAATAATTATTACATAACCATTCATAAACATCGTTATATTATATTATTATGGGAACTGGAAATATATTTTATACAAATCAACTACATTATATAGGTCATATTACGGACTAATTACATTATTTACATTTTTATATATTAAAGCATTATTAGAGTATAAATCAGTTTGCATGTGTTTTAAATAATTTTAATTTATTTTTTAAAACTTAAATGTTAAGTATTTTGTATAAGAACGTCTCAGAATTCAATATAAAAAAAAACTTAATTTTGCTAAAGTTATTAATACTAACGTAACAATAAAGTTATAAATCAGTAAATTAATAACAAATAAATACACTTATTAGACCAATGTAATTTAATCCCCAAAAGCCCCAATATTCAATATCATTACTTATTAGGAAATACATTGGAAAATTAACCCTCATTTATTAGCATTATATCAATCTACTTTGAAATCCAATTCAGATGGCGTATAAGTATTTTAGTTCAATCGCCAACATGCGAAAATTATTGCGAATTGGAATGATTTGAATTTACACTTTAGTATCGAAATAAATTATTGAATTCCTGTCAGCGAATTTATACATTTATTAATTTAAATTTGCGTGATAATTAGTTGTTTCCATTGAGGCGTTAGGCTAATTTAAATTTAATGCAATAATCACTTGTTCTGATAGTGTATTTATTATTGCAGTAGGATAATATAAAATGGCTAACACTTACGGAATGTTTTATATTTTATTACCTATTTAGTTATTTTACGTCAGTTTTCTTATTGCGCTTAAAGTGTAACCAAATTAAATTAATTGTGATGTATGTTTAGCTACCCATTGATTTTATAATATTAATTAATTAACTTTATTCTGTGTGTTAAACATGGTCATTAAAAAAATACAACTTAATTAGTAAAAAGCAAACATTATTATAACATACAAAAAAATGAAAAAATCTAAAAACTCCATTACAATTTAACAGTCAAATCGTGAATCTATTTTCTGCAGCACAAAATAGTAGCAAATGTCATGAAAACATTAAAAAATCCAATGTACAATCAGACTTACTGCACTATATAGCATTGACATAGTACTTTATTGGACTGGCCGTGATAGTAATTAATATGAAATACCTAACAAACAAATAGATGTATACGATAAAAAATATGTATGATCATTAATTATCAATAATTTGGCTCCTTATGATATTTCATAAGGAAACCAAAGAGCTTGAAGTAAAATAAGTCATTCTTACGTTAAATTCAAATCGGAAGACGGCGACGAATGAAGTTTGGTTTGTTGAAAAATCTAGTACTTACGAAATGATGCGTATAAGCCAGTCCATTGTTATACTTCGCCAATGCAGAGAACACAATTTCATCGTAATAATATTTCGAATAGTCGATTCGGCGGAAAACTAAATTCACTACTTCACTATTGGAGCGGAGCCAACATTCGACATTAACTTATACAATAATAGTTTTCACACTTGAGTAGCGTTCTCGCTGGTCATTAGAAACTGTTCTTTCACTTCACACGAGCGCTTTTTTAACAAGGGTTTAGGAGTCCGTCTACCTAAAGTTCCACTCACTACGTTAACACTATAGTTTATTCGCAAATCTCTCGGCGTTTTTAGAAGACTCTCACTCTCTGCTAATAAGACTTTTAAAGGCCTCTGTTCAGAGATTCTGAGCGAGGAATTAGACATCGCTTGGAGTGCTAGCAACTGGTTATGTATGTTTGGAGAACTCAAACTGTTTCTAGGTATAGTTGCATGAGGTGTGCCCGGCGCTGGGGATGGAGCAGGTTCGATCTCTTCAGAGTCTTGGAAGTGAGATTTACCAACTGGCCCCAAATCCATCTCACTCTTATTGAGACTGTAGTAGTTATTCTGTCCAAAGAACTTCATGTTAAACGCGTCATAGTAAGGTATTACTCCGTTTAGATTGTTAAAAACTTGAGGTTTGTCTTGTAATCTTGGTTTTCTTGGAAGAGTGACGTATCCTTTTTGGTTAATGTAAGGCGTTGATTGGTATGGAGTTTGCAGTCTGTGCATGGAGTTGATAGCTGTAACGGCGTACCCTGGAGATTTTATGGGGCTTTCAGATGGTATTTGGGAGGTTCCTGGCGAAATTTGAGGACCTCTTAGAGGGAATGACAATAAATCTGGTGGGTACGCTTGATGGTCCTGTGTAAGTCGCTCCATGAGAAGAGTTTCCTGCGATATCTTGGAGAGTTCTACTTGTGGATGATGACTGCTGTCTCCTGCTGATACTGTGAACAAAAAATATAATTTATATATAAGGTACAATTAAAACTTAAGAATCAGTTAAAAGGCTTTTTTTTTTTTTTTAACTTGAACGGGTTTGCACTTGACCATAGTTTAACTGATAGCAAGTAAGGCTATGGCCTAAGATGGAGCGTGCTTACCCGATAAGAACCGATTCACTCTCGCTTTCGGCTAAGAGAGAAAAAAAAAAAACAGAAACTATAGCAATAGTTGAGACAGAATTTTGATCCAATTCTCGGATGCCCCATATATATAACCTTATTGATCTGATATAAAAAAGAGAAGTAGACCAATACTATAAGTAAGTATATTTTACCTATGAGACAAGCGTTTGCTTAGTATGGGGCTAGATGGCGCTGTCATTGTCCCAGCTGTAAGTTACTAAGTAGAAAAATGCAATATATTTTGATTTACGCTATAATTTGTTTGTTTTATTATAAATGTATTCATCATTCTAAGCAACACAAAACATCTACCTACTGCGTTATTCTCGCAATTTGTTCGTGCTTATGTACAATATGTATATCTCTGTATTCACGCCAAATCTTCACAAAGGAAACTCCGACTGAAACACAGGGAACAATGAAAATGTATGCTCTTGGTTCTCTCATAATGTTTCAGAAAGTTGAATTTTAGAGAGGTTTGGGAGAATGATGGGATGGGAAAGTATTATTGTTTTGATATTGCAAGAGAATGTTAGTTCGTATCAGAGAGCCAGGCTTTACTGCAGACAGTTTTGAAATCAATCAATCTCCAAAATGGTCGAAAAGAGTAGATGCAGGAAAAAAATCTAAACATACTACTTTTTACTACTAACATATAAAATAAAAAACTAATTACTGTCGTGATAATTTATTATATATTTATTTATTATATATTTATATAATTTATTATATTGATTAATGATAAACAGGTGAGGTCTTAAGGAAGCTCATGTCAAAATTCTTAACAATTTATTATTAATATATTATTATTTATACTAATTATTCAATATCTATGTATTTGCTTTAAACTTATTTGTTTGAACAGTACAAACGGCAGGAGCCGCGGCGGATGCAGCAGAAGAAGCCAAGCGGCGAAAATATACATCATTATCGACTGATTATATTTTCGTACCGCTTGGCTTCGAAACTTTTGGTCCGTGGGGTAAAAGCACGAAGTCTTTTATAAAAAAATTAAATAAAATGTTGATTGACATCACTAGAGACAAGAACGCTGGCTGGTTCCTTGCGCAAAGGATTTCTATAGCAATCCAGCGTGGGAATGCAGCCAGCGTTCTTGGCTCCATACCACATGTGGATGTTTTAAATTTAGTTTATATGTAAATACTCTTTTTTAGTTTTATTAGTATATATACCTATGTGTATATATTGTTTATTATTATTGAATAAAAAAATATATATTTTGTTTGAATAAAAATATATACATATACGCATTGATTTTTCTTCAGTACTAAATATTATACTGCTCAGGATATTAGCATAGCTGGTACTTAGACTAGGCTAGACATGCTTAATGATATGTTAAATCAAATCAAAGGTCCTGGCTTTATATTTCAACACGGAAAAGTACTGTTAACACCTCAACGGCAAAGTAAAAAAGAAATATATGAAACACCATTCACTCTAGAGGTTACTTTTTTATAAAGTGACTCCTCAAACATTTGTGAACCAAACTAAATTCAACAATTCAACTCTCAATTTGTCAACGAATGGACTCTCAAAGGCAATAAAAATTTGGCAAATTTGAAATGTCGCCAAATATTCGAGTGTTTTGGCACAAAGTCTGGTTTGATCAAATTATTATGTTTGAGGCTATTTTATTTGAACTTTCAGGATTTGCAACTTGTTTGAATGCAGTTTTGTCTTTGTCACTCTTTGAGAATCGACAAGTGTGTTATCAACAGACATTTTTGTTGGTATCTGTTGAACGCCCGTTTGAATGTTGTTGGTATGTTGATGTATTTTATGCAAAATAGGCTCAAGAGTTAAAAACAATAATATCATCGGTGGGAAAAGAATGAATAAGAACGGTTAGAAATTGTTTGTGAAACGTGCAATAGAAGAACCCTAAGAAGTGAGTAGATTCTTTAATTTAACAGTTATATTATAGACTTTTCTGATTTGATATGGATTTACATATATTTATTTGTATGTAGAAATATTTTTGTTGTTAACATCACCAATTTTAATAGGTTTAAACACAGAAGTATATGCATAATGTTAACAAATAAGTTTTTTTTGTAAATTACAGTTAGTTCAACAACGAATAATATGCAAAGGTAATCAAAAAATATACCAGACAAAATATCCCACCATTACAGACGTAACAAAAAAAATACGCACAAAACGTCTACTGGAGGAAAATCAAAGTCTTTCGGGAATTCCCATCGACCTTATAACAAGAATTAGATTGGATTTTTTACCTTGTGCCGGGAAAGAGTTGGGAAATCGTCCCGATTGGAGAAACGGGATTAAATTGTTTAGAAAATTGTAATTTGAGGATGTAATGAGCTACTTATTGGTGTGAATAAACTTTGATGAGAATTTTATTTGGGCGAGGTGGAAAGAGCATTTTGTAAGCTTTTAGTTTTTTTAAGGTGAGTTTTTAACGTAAAATACGTTTGTATTTTGTTTTTTCAACAATTTAATATTTAATGTAGACTGTCTGATGTTAAGCTAATAAATAATTCTGCACTTTGTCTGATCGGAAGTTATGATAAATTAATAATAAAATACGTTTGCCGGAGAGATAAAAAAAAGATACAATAATATAGTAACGGCCAATGCATTTGAGTATGTCTGTAAGTATGTTTGTTTGTGTGGACACTCATACTGCCAAACTGATTTAGATTAAATAACGTTTTATACAAGACTCTAGATCAATATTTCAAATCTTTTTATAAAACCAAATAACACGGTTGACACCGGTGCTAGTACATTCAGTAACTAAGATTCTTCTTTTTCCTCTATGCTTATATTTTCTCTTCAGCCTAAAGTTTCCTAGAAGAAATAGCTTTCAGCGATAAGGCCATTGTTTGTGGCACTAGTTTATATATAATTTGCTTTTTAGATAGGTTTTAACTAACATAGATTTTCTAATTAATTTACTTTTTTATTACGTCTATTGTTGTTTAATTTTAAGCTATTTTTATTGATTTTCAATTTATGTATGTATATATCTTGCAATGGCCATTCAAATTTGTCCGAAATAACATATAAGTACAAATAAAAATGTATGATAGACGATAAATTATAATGATATAGGTACAAATATTTACCAGCAGCGGGTTCGTTTTCCAACAGAGTTCGGTTCAGTTCGGACATTTCAGTTGCTTCGTTGGTCAGAGGTGGGTCGTATTTGCGAGGAGGCTTCGATACAGGATTCACTTCCAACTTCACTGCTTTCTCCATCTCTGAAGCCACGGAACCTAAAAGAAGGGAAAAAGAGATTGGATTAAAAATATTGTATAAGTGTTTCTAGTTACAAAGTAAATTTATTTCTTCGTTTTACACATTATCGATATTTTTTTTATTTTACAAGCGTATAAGGCAGTGGTTGCACTACATCATTAATAATAAGTTTTTTGCTGCTTTTCCAATAAAAGTTTAAGTTGGTCGTGTATTGTAAAATAGAAGTTATTTAATGATTTGTCTAATTTTCTCCTGGAATAAAGTTTAATCATATAAATAGTCGTAACACATCTAAATTGAATAGCTGGAACGTGAAGGAAAAATAAACGTACATTTATAGACACACAAACTATGAATGCCCTTTTAGATAACGGCAAAATTAAAAAAAAAATAGAAAAAAATTTGTATACCTTCAATTAGAACTTCGCCATTGGAAGATCGGGCATCATTCTTAATCAGTCTTTTAATTTCATTATTCTGTGACGTGAAGTAGCACACCACCAGCGCTGCTCCGAAAATGATCACAATCGCCGTGAGACAGCCCACTAGAATCGCAAACGAATCTGTGTCCATTCCTGCTATAGTCCCAGAACTGTACTTAGAAAGTATTAAAGACAAAGTCTTCTCATCCCGACCTCCAGGATTCTCAGCAACACACGTATAGTTGCCCCTGTCACTATACCTCGCGTTTATGACAGTCAAGTTGACCCATCGAATCAGATCCATCGTGTTTTCCGTGACAGCGTATCTGAGCTCGCCGAAAGATTTCATCTCGATCATTTTTCCGTTGAATCGCCAGGAGACGTCCGGCGGGGGGTTTCCGACGACTTTGCAAGTCAACGTCACGTTTTCCTCGTAACTTTTGACCGTCGATCCCGGGGCCGGGTCGAGTATGGTAGGCCGGCACGCGAAGTTGGTCGAGTCCAACTCGTTCCAAAGTTTGTCCTGCACTGAAACCGGCTCAGCGCACGACGTCGGAGGCGTGTATAAGTTGTGACTGATCACCCAGTCTCGAAATGTCTGCAAATTGCAATCGCACCGCCACGGGTTGTTGTGCAAATCTAACCCGGACAAATTTCTCAATCCCATCAAAGTTTCAGGCTTCATATGACTCAAATTATTACCATCGAATCTTAAGATTTTCAACTGTGGAAGATTAACAAAAGTTTTCGTTCCGATTCGTATGATTCTGTTATTGCTGGCTTCGACTTTTTGCAGGAATTTTAGGTTGCGGAACAGTCCGTCTTCCAACCTATCTATCAAATTGTTGCTCAAGTTTATCAATCTCAATTTCTCGGTGCCTCTAAACGTGTCTGGATGGAGATGTCTTATCTGGTTCTTGGACATATCTAGTTCAATCATGATCGCGAGAGTGACGAACGCTGTTTTGTGAACCGTTTCCAAATTACACTCTTTTAGAAAGAGTTTCTTGAGATTGCTCAGACCAGCTTTCTTAAAAGTCTCTGGATGTAGTTGGAGAAGATTATTGTTTGATAGATCCAGTATTTGTATGTCGTTGCTTAGGTTTCCTGGTACAGCTTTCAAGCTAGTATTGGTACAGATAGCTGCCTTATTTCCTGATTGCCATCGGCAGTCGCAAGGTCGTTGGCATTCAGTCGTGAAGTCAGCCACGGTAGTAGCCAAGAGGACCAGAGGTATGAATGCGATTTTCACCCATGTCGCCCAGTCTTTATGAGCCATTTTGCTATGATGCTGGTCATCGCCCCGTGTGGTTGCATTCCTGATAATGTACTGTCCTCCGACGCATTGGGGGTCTGAAACAAAAAGATAAACAAATTATTTATTTGTTGTAGTAATTTTTTAAGATTTTTAGTTTATTAAAAGGCTTAAAACATACACAAGTATATCAATGTATGTTGCGGATTACGCTTATTTTTTCTAAAAATGTATTGAATTGAACCACGAGTGAAGATATAAAAATCATCTTCATCATAAGCTACAAATCACTAACTCAAAATGATTCCTCTTCAACACTATACCGGAATTCATTTCCCAGTACGTACTAAACTAACCTATACATAGTTAGTACCTACCTATAGCTAACCACGCTTTATTACAAATTCCGTTTGAAGGAAAGCAAGCACAGACGCAAAACTGATACCTCGTAACTAACCTAGCTAAAAGATAAAGCGTGGTTTACAAACATTGGTTAAATTTATTTAAAATTTAAATATAAGGATACAATAGGCGTCATTAAAAAAATGGCCTAAGTATGGTATGAGAATAATCCGAGAAAAGAAACCTTAATTCATCATCATCATCATCAGCCTAATGGGACCCACTGCAGGTCTTAATTAATTTATACTAATTTATAAAACATTTTAATTAATCCTAATTTATGTATTCAGCCTTCTTGTACACGTATACATATGAATAAACAATCGTAATTTAACGTCACTTACCTAATATAAAAAAGCTATATGCATAATTTCCTATCTAAATATATAAGACTCAAAGGTGACTGACTGACTGATTGACTGACTGATATAGTGATCTATCAACGCACAGCCCAAACCACTGGACGGATCGGGCTGAAATTTGGCATGCAGGTAGATGTTATGACGTTGGCATCCGCTTAGAAATGATTTTTGGAAATGCCACTTTTAAAGGGGTGAAATAGGGGATGCAAGTTTTACTTCTTAATGCTAGCGAAGCCGCGAGCACCCACTAGTTATAAATAGAATATGTTGTTGTTGGTAATCATTAAAAATTATTCGTAAAATTTTTCAATTTTGGTATATGTTATTTACGATAATGTATTCAGATTCTATTTAAGATATTAAGTTCAGTAAATTGCTCAGAAATTCCCTGTGTTGAGAATAATACGTCGTTTAACATTGTTAGTGAAATCAAGTTTACGTAAATTATATCAGTTAAGGCTAATTTTAGAATAGCGACTAAATGAAAATGGTAAATTTTGTGAGCGGTGAAAAGTTTATATACACCTATGTTTGAAAAGAAGGCAAGGAAGTCGTAATGTTCTTCATAATTTTGACTATATGTAAAATAGAAATTAAATTGCGTACTACAGGCGCAAATTAAAAATATATATTTAACATTGATGACACTGGGTAAAGATCGAAGCCAATGGTATACTATGAGAGAAGCCTATACTCAACAAAGGGACAAAACCGGCTGTGGATGATGATGATGATACTATTGGTAGGTTTCCATATGAACTTTTCTTTTTGTTGTTTTCTGAGAAACATTGCACAAAAATACGTTTTTTTATTAATTTTGCATTAAATTTTTCAGATACATACGTGTTGTTAGCATTTAATTAGAATTACTATAATTATAGGGAAAAAGTGAGTATGTGTTACTTTGTCATTGTTACATTTTATTCACGCTCAACCACAACTAAAATTTTGTTTGTTGTTTGATGTCGGTTAAGGAGCAGTCGCAGCGGATAAACACTATATATATTTCCAGACATACTACTATAGGTACACTATAGATTTACAATGGATTTTCGCAAAGTAACGCCTGATTCAATGTATTGAAATTTGATATAAAAATAGGTTAGACGCCGGATTAACATATAAGTTTTTATACCGGATCAAGGCGAACAAAACCGGGTATCCACTAGTATACTATACATTTTCGTCATTAGTGAGTACTCGGCCTAAGCATGTTAGCTAAACATCAAACATTATTTAGTTTACATCGGGTAATTTCCGGGTAAAGCTGCTATTACACGACCTATCTTGTTTGTTTACTAGACAATAATGCTAATAGGTAGTTATGGTGAAATATTGATATAATTATTAATGTATCGACTGCTTAGTATATTCTAACATGAGCTAGTGACTTACATAGTTTGATTTACAAGATGGGGCTATAATATGATATAATAGAATTATCTGTGATACCCGCGTTGATCCTGGAAGAAATCGCTGTTAGCGATAAGGCCGCCAGTTGTGGCACTATTTTTCAAGTATCTTGTGTTGCTGTTTGTCTTTTTCTGTATGTGTGTTACAAAAAAGAGTTATATCTATATATCTGATCCGGGATAATAAGTAATTATAATAAGCAGGTGTGTTAATTTACAATCTTGTCTATCTCAATAGCTCAATACTATTTATTATGTAAATTGATTAGACAAATTGAGAGTGAAATAAACGATACTTACACACTCAAAAGCTTACTTTTTTTTTAATTAGAACGGGTTTGCTCTTGGCCATAGTTAACCTGATAGCAAGCAAAGGCTATGGCCTAAGATGGAGAGTGTTGTCTAATATTATATTACAGTAACTTGAACTCTCAAAAGAGTGAACTGTTTTTTAATGTGTAAGCTCGCTTCATCATAGGTTACTCATTTACGCAACAGTTTAAACGGAATACCACTTTTGAACACCCATCCAAGGACAGACAATGACAAAGACAAAATTACTTAACATTGGTTAATCGCATATGATTACTTCCGTTACCTAGGCAACGGGCGCTTCAGGCACTGTTCTAAATAACTTTATCATACTTTTCATGTTCTAAACCATACTTATAGCAGCAATACATGTTGTAAAAACTCCGCTACAATTCGGTTTCAAACTTCAACGTGGTTGTATTAAAGTGAACAAGTCTTATGTACCGAACAAGTCGTTCAAAGTTCGAGAGGAAATTTGTGGAAAATTTTCACGTATTAGACCTTAACAGGTGCGAGGTAATTTTCTTGTTTTGTTATGCAAATTTACAGGATCAATGCCGAAAGGTTTTTCAGTGGGTGTATTTGTTTAATCAACTTTTTGCGTAGTTGAGGTTATTTTTTATGTTTTGCTTGAGTGTGTTTATAGATTCTTGATGTTTGGACACGTGTAGTTAGTGTTTGTGACATAAATGGTATGTAAACGTATCAGCATTGCCATACAGCGTGGTAATGCAGCCAGTATGCTAGGCACGCTGCCCTCTGGCAGTGAGCTGAGAACTTATATTATCTTTAGGCTTTTCTAAAGGTTTTCTAAGTGCCCTTTTTATGTTGTAGTTAGAAGTAGTATGTTTAGTTTTTCTACCCTTGTTTTTTTATGTTTTATTAAAATGGTAATTAAAATGGTATGGATAAGTAACGAGACTAGCATTTTTGGGTAGAGGTCACGTACAAATATCTCTCTTGAGGCGTATTCCTCATGACTGAGGGTCGTGACTCTCCGCAGAATTCATCCATCAGGGGAGTTTTGTTGGGCAGATACATCGTGGTGGGCGCCCAGGTCCTTCCACAGAAGACACATGTCCTCGGATATTATGGTCCTCAAACATATTGGTTTCCTCACGATGTTTTCCTTTACCGCTAAGCGAGTGAAAATCCACACATAACTTGAAAATACAAGTCATTGGTGTAGGGCTTGATTTGAACCAGGATGAGTCTGAATGAAAAGCAGACACTGGAACCGCTAAGCCACACTCGCCTAACGTACAAATATAATTTTCTTAACGATAGAATTTGAAAAATAATTATTTTCAAGCAATTTAAGACCCTAAATATAGTTATTTGGATGATGTAACAGTATCAGTCTCATAAAAAGACTGTTATGTTGAAGTGTACAGAAAGTGCCGAAAATAGTTTCCGAATTCGTATAGTTTTGACAAATCGTCTCACCCCATTTCAATCTAAGAACACCCCATCCATTTCTTATACGACCACCAATATTTTATTGCCCATTTTCCTGAATTTTTCTGAAGGAGAAAGCTTTTGTTTTTGGCAAAAATTACATTTGTAATGGAGCTTTTATGGTTTAACACATTTTTTTTGGTTAACATATCATTACAAAATAATCATATATTATAATTTACAAATAATTGATAAAAAAATTAATAAATAAATATTTCAGGACATATTATAAATCATACATACTTTACTTTTGTAAATACATACTTATTATACACAGAAACGTCCAAACTCAACAAAAGTAATTACAAATTTAATGTTCATAACTACTTGTGTTATGCAGGAATCGAACCCGCGCCCACAGATAAGGAGGCAGTGCCACTACCAGCTAAGCTAACAGTGCAGGTATGGAAAAAACATTATTTTACTCTATTTCTAGAACCTTATTGAAAGACTTGGGCGCCTACAATGTCCTAAAGAACTTCCTGAATAAACCAGTTCTATAGGGGAGTCAAGCCTCTCAGTGATGAGAAATACGATACGAGGAGCATGACGTCTGGTGCTTAACTTGTTACAAATTTTATTTTAGTACAAGTTTATTTTTGTATTTTGGCAACACTTTAATAACACAATACACGAAGCCTTTACATCATTTGTAGATTAACTGGACTTGCCAAATATTTCAAAACAAATTCTCCATATTCGCGAACCAAAGTAAAATGAGTGAAAAAAATTTGATAAGGAAATAAAAACTTAAAATAAAACTAATTATTGCCATACTTTACATTGAATTATTAGGTAAAAGAAACCAAAAAAGGTCCCTTACTACGCAGGGGGATTAATATATGTGGAGGAGGAAATAAAAAAGTACAATGAGTAAATCGTGAAAATTTAGATAAATAACGCTATTACCGACCAAATAACCAACCGTCTCCAAATACCGCCCAAAAACAAGAGATTCACTCTAACAGCACACATCATCCGCCGAACGCCGCCTCCTTCATTCGACTAGATAATAAAGATTTGTGGGGACGCATTTGCGAACATTTTTCGTCCGGAATGAGAAATCTGAAGATAGGTGGTGATAAAAAAGGCCTCAACGTGTCACCTTCGTGATATTTCAACGGGAATTTGTGGGAGTTGCGTTGACCACGCTATAATTTAATGGGGTACACGGGATAAAGTTTTGCTAAAGTGATAGGGATTATTTTTGGAGAGATGGGTAAGTCTAGATTGTTAATTTATTGAAAGCATTTTTTTCTTTATAAATACGAAGTTACTGAAATTGGAAGTAAGACTTTTTATTTATCACCACGCATGTGCTCTCTAACCATTGATACCTACCTTATTAGACTTTTACTATTTTTTTTATTATGCTATCAAAAGCTGTGTTTGCATTAAAATTTAATAGCTTTAGCGCAGCAAAAACAAAGGAAAAAATTCTGTTAAAAATATCTCTGTAAAATGCTATTTATTTAAAAATTTTATTTAATATCAATAGATTCATTTCGAATACAATTTATAAACACTAACCTAACCTACTCGTACATTTTTACCGAAACTTTTAATATAGCAAATTGTTGTATCTTACCTATTTATTCATGTTTAATCTGTCAAATGGCGCGACGCGAGGCACTTTGTTCCCCTACTTTACGGGCCCAGGTGAAAAGTTGGAAAAATTTCGTGGTTTTCAACTTTACTGAGCACAAAATTTTGAGAGGTTGTTTATGATAACGCGTTTACTTTGCTGAGCTAGTTTTTAGTTGCTTTTAAAACTATAAACTGGCTGTTAATTTTGTTTGGGTATTGCTGCTGTGTTTTGAAATGATATATTAACACGTTAGATGATGATAAATTTTATAGCTCATCTCTCTCTTTGAGTCGTATTTCCTCATGACTGAGGGTCGTGACTCCCCCGCAGAATTAATTCGTTAGGGGAGTTTTCTTGGGCAGATACATCGTGGTGGGCGCCCAGGTCCTTCC
Source organism: Macaria notata (assembly GCA_927399415.1). NCBI lineage: Eukaryota > Metazoa > Arthropoda > Insecta > Lepidoptera > Geometridae > Macaria > Macaria notata. Next base: position 12,119,274 of record OV656738.1, on the reverse strand, counting down.
ACGGAAGACGCATGTCCTCGGATATTGTGGTCCTCAAACATGTCGGTTTCCTCACGATGTTTTCCTTCACCGCCAAGCGAGTGCAAATCTACACATAACTTAAAAATACAAGTCATTGGTGTAGGGCGGATTCGAACCAGGGTGCGTCTGGATGAAAAGCAGACACTGGAGCCGCTGAGCCACACTCGCTTTATAGCTCATAGACATTACTTTATTTGCGACCCAACTGAGCAACAGATTAACGTGATTTTCGCTGTAAAGATCTACCTGTAGGTACAAACTACATGGTACTTACTGTACATGGGATCAAAAATGACCATTTAACTGTTATTTTGTTAAATGAAACGACTTGCATCCATTGATAGTTACATTAATAAATAAAATAAATGTCATTTATTTCAGACTTTTAGTCCATATACACAATTCAAAACATCAACATTAACTTAAAATAGGTACACCACTTAAACCAAAATATTATTGCATTGAGTGGAATTGAAAAATAAAATAAACAATTTTGTGTATTAATAATTTAATTTAATTTTATATACCTTACAACCTTTTGCCATCATGTTTAATATAATATATCCACAATAAATCGACGCTATTTCCACTGCATTATTTTCCCCACTACATTCTACGAGTTGTTTGCGTTTGTAACGAGGCAATTCTCTTCATTATTGCTACGGGTCAGCCTAATGAGAGCGGTCGGAATTGGGACGCGGTGATTTTTTATGGGAGGGATAGCGTGGTTGCTTTTAGGGATTCACTCTTTGATTCAATATGAGGTAATGTTTTTATGTATGCCTGTGATATTGTTGCTCCAAAACGGATCAATCAATTTCTAATGTTTCATTAAAACAGATTTATCACTTTGTATTGTTATTTTTTTGCTAGAAATGTAGAGCTATCAATTTAGAGGTTTCAATATAGAGCTATCAATGTAGAGTTATAAATTTAAAGTTATTGTTGAAGAGCCCACCGAGTAGAACTATTATTAATATATAGGGCCATCAACATATAAAAAGAAAGAATCAAAATCAAATATCAAAAATGAATCATTGTTACCATGCTATGAAGATGCTATCAAAACCGACTGTGCTTCAAATTCATGGTTTCGATGGCGTAATTTGGTTGTTTTTGAAGTATTTTAAATTTTTTTTTTTGGTATTATGAACATTGATTACGGTTGAGATAACAAATCATTATGATTTTGAACTTAATATAAAAATAGAACACTTCAATATATAATAGATTGCTTCCTCCTCGTTTCAAGTTATATCAACTGTATTTTTAACCTGAAATAAAAGTTAAAACTTCGCTAACAGATGAAAAAAATGAAAAATTGTAAAAACACTAGATCTTTTTCCTCATTTTTTTTACTTATTTCAGTCGGTTCAAAGCGAAAATTTCCCAGTAAGAAAAACATGGTCAATTATCCAGCAAACAGTTACCGGAAAGACCCTTGTTCCCACTCCATTCCGGCAACGCGTGACTGACATTCCGGTCTTTATTGAAAACTTTACTAGGAAACAGAGGTGCTGGTGGCCAGAAAATACATTATATTGCTTTATCTATATAGCTTTATTTACTTAACAATTTGGCGCTGCGAGACAAAGCGGACCCTACAGGATTACGATTCACAACATTGAGTTAATCTCGTATGGCGACGACATAATTATGCCAAGTAATTTGTCTACTACGTTCGAAATTCGAAAACATACATACATATGTCATATTATGACGTTTCATGTCGACATAAGCGTCGGGCCTGCATGTTGCCATTGGAAGAGATATAAACACATCTCGATAATATTAACGACAAAAACCACAAGAAACTTATCTTATGCTGCACATCATATGCCACTCAGTACCATACATATATACATAAAAACTATGTGTTTTATGTATGCTTAAAGTTTTATTTATCTTAGTACAGGCATGGCTATAAGGTTACAGTTAGAAAAAGTCTGCACTAAGAGAAAAGCAATGGAGGAGGCCTATACCCGTGCTTGGGCGCCTGTGCCTTGTAAAACATCTCGACAACAACAACATATTATTAGCTGTAAATATAGTGTTCAAATTCATAGCCCATATTTTGTTTATTATTTTTTTTTATAAGAAAGGATAGAAATAATTGTTATGTGTTCGTGTCTTATTATTTTATTGTGAATTTTCTGAAAATACATGAAAATAATATTGGCACAAACACGCACTCATTAAACTTATTTATTTTTGAGTTTGAAAAAAGATAAGATTAATTTAATAAGATTTAACAAGATTAAATTGTGGGCATAAACTTGTTGTAATGTTTCATGTTTTTTTTTGTTCAACCCCTACTTTATCGAATCCCTAAAACCCGGTGAGAAAGGTTGTTTGTCTGTCCTTCTGGGAACTAATTTTGAAGACGGAAGTGATTATTTGCTTTCAAGAGTGGAGTCGGGTTACTTAATACAGTTTGTGACTCGACGGTATTTTTGGGACACATTTTTTGTAAGCAAATTGTGGTCTCTAAAACTTTTTTTTTTTTTTTTAACTTGAACGGGTTTGCATTTGACCATAGTTTACCTGATAGCAAGTAAGGCTATGGCCTAAGATGGAGCGTGCTTACCCGATAAGAACCGATTCACTCTCGCTTTGAAGATCGCTGGATTATAGTGCGTGGGGAACAGAGAGCCAGGCAGGGAGTTCCACAACCTAGCGGTACGAACAATAAAGGTGGAGACGTACCGTTTGGTGCGGGTCTTAGGAACTTCCACCATAAACCGGTGTCGTCCTGCCGTACCTCTACTCGTCCGGTGAAAGAAGGGCGCGGGCGGAATTAGTTCGTGCAATTCCGCGGCACACTCTCCGTAATGCAACCGATAGAAAACCGACAAACTGGCGACTTTGCGACGGTGTTCAAGACTTTGAAGTTTCGCTCGGCACAGTTTATTATTACCAATGATCTTCTTGGCTCGACTCTCAATGGCCTCTAGTGCCTCAAGTTGATACTTGGCTGATCCATCCCAAAGATGCAAACAGTACTCCATGCACGACCGAACTTGTGCTTGATACAAAGTAAGCAGCTGTTCCGGCTTGAAGTACTTTCGCACCTTCGAGAGGATACCCAACTTTTTGGCTGCAACTTCGGCTTTAGACTCAATGTGAGAGCCAAAATTAAGAGTAGGGGACAATGTTATACCAAGAAGATCAAGGTGGTCAGTTATCGGCACAGTCGAATTTCGGAAAGTGGGGGCCAGCTCGAATGGCCTCTTTTTAGCGGTGAAAAGACACGCCTGGGTCTTCGCAGCATTAAACCTGACTAGATTGGCATCACCCCAATCGGAGACTGCCTTGAGAGCCAGGTTTATACGCTCGACCATCGCCTCCCTGAGCCACTGGTAACAAACTTACTTTGTAAGGTTTTTTTAAAAAGTATTTAGCGTTTATTACGGAATTTTCCCTTGTTAGGTTAGAATTCCGAATTTAATGTCATTGTTTTTCTGACACAGGTCAACATTTACTATTAGATTAAACAACACTAGTCAAAATGTAAAGACAATTGTTTTATTAGTAAATCACATTAATAGCAAAGTGTTCTCAGCGAAGCCAAACAATGATTCAAAGAAAACAATTCCACTCAAAGTAAATTATAGAAAGCTCGAGAAACGCTAGAAATAATGAGCCCTATGTATCAAAGAAAAACAAAATCTCCGCATAAATAACTACGTATAATTTTTCTTGACCTAAGAGGTTCTTGACTTATCGTGAAGTGTTTCAAACGAATTTTCTCACAAATTATTTATACTCAAAAATGTAGTATGGTAAAAAATAAATAAGATATATCCAACTGTATTTTTTTTTTTAAATTTAAGAAAATTATACTTACACATATTAACACAAATAGAACTAAAAAAGAGTATTTAGATCTAAACTAAATTTAAACAATCTACATGTGGTATGGAACCAAGAACGCTGGCTGCATTCCCACGCTGGATTGCTATAGAAATCCTTTGCGCAAGGAACCAGCCAGCGTTCTTGTCTCTAGTGATGTCAATCAACATTTTATTTTATTTTAAACAAAATAAATTTAAAAAAACAGAGCATGTTTCCAAATAAAGGTCTTTCTATTTATCCCATCTATTGACATAAACGCAACTGTATAGTTTATCACTCTCGTCAAAAAATGTTTGATAAAAAACTATTATTTACATTTTTCAAATAAAAATCTATAACAACTTCTCCAGTATAGTTAAATATGGATACTATAAATATATTTGCAATACAAAATCACTCGATACGCCATTTCAGCGACATCAAACAGAAAAAAGCAGAGAGAAAAACATTTTCACATAAAAAAACGATTTGTGATGTTGTTTGAACATAGACATTAGAACTGATAGACTGCCCCTGAAATTCCCTGAGTATCATATTAAAATACGAATCTGTTCTAAAACACCTTAAATTTTACATATATTTACATTTGACAATTAAATTTGTATACCAAAATATTGTTTATTCTTCTTTCTGTTGCAAGACCGAGTAAGGGGCAGATGGAAATCTTCAAGTGGCGATGGGCTGGACACTTGGCAAGACGTACTGATGGCAGATGGAGCGAAGCAATAACTCAATGGTACCCACGGCTAGGTAAGCTAAGTGTAGGAAGACCTGTGCAACGGTGGCTGGATGATATTAGAAAGTTAGAAGGAAACATCTGGGCAAGAACAGCGCAAGACAGGGAGTATTGGCGTAAGAGGGAGGATATTCCTTGCAGTAAGTTCCATTAGGCCGATGATGATGATGAAATTCCGTTCCTTTTTTGTGTAAGAGGAACCAGCAAGATTTTCGGCCTGAAGCTGTTTTAGGAATAATTGCATATAATTTATATAAGGCTTGGGATTTTTCTATATTAAGAGGTCTTGAATGTATTAAGCCTTTGTATTTAAATATAAAATAAAACCCAATCCGCGTATTATTGGACTAACGGAAATCGTCGATAGTATCTCTAATTTGCAGCATTCATATTTCGTGGAAATGGATTTTTTGATAAACGATTCTTTATTTTTGTTCTGATTGGAAAATTTCTTGGTGGTTGTTTTTGTACAAGACAGCTCTACTTTTTTAGTCTAAATTTATTTTTGGGTGTAAAATCCATAGTTTACATGAGTAATTTAAATCATGGTATCCAAATAAATACTGTAATCGTATCTATGGGATGTAGAAACATTTTTTTTAGGTATTTTGTCTCTATGAATTTAATTGATTTATACAAAAATATAATTGGTTTATTCATTTTAAACGAACGCACAATATTCGACTATTCCCACAGTATATTGCTTAACATCGACCAAGTGGTGGTAAATTAAAACGGGTAAAACCAAGTGCTATCTATAGCTATTTTGAACAAAATTAAATAATCAGTTCGATGGTATAATAAATAAATATATTTTATGTGTTTAAATTGAGCAATAAAATATTTGACCATAAAAATAATTCCTTCGCGTTTTATTTTACTTCTTAATAAGACCAATCATATTTTATGCAAATTGTGCAAATAAAACTGTACCTAACTAGGGAAAACCTCTAACCATGGCTTACGAAGCAGTAAATTATAAAAGAAAACGCGATTGTAATAACCGTATAGTTATTGAGTAAGAAAAATGCAATCAAATTAATGCTAGTAGGTTTTTGTGCTAACCTAAGTATTTTTGTTTGATGAGAATAGCCAGAAAATAAGTATATATATAATAGCATGTAATCTATTCATATAATTAAGCTTAAGAGGGTCGAAAGCCTGAACATATACCTATTAGATATTTAAAACCAATGTTTAGAGATACTTCGAAGTGATAGCACAACACGTTTAAACAATTTCTAGAAACTTTGTCTGATTATCTGTGTCTCTGTTTACTTTAACGCTCATCACACAAAAATGGCTGAACGGATCATAATGATTTTGGTATGTAGTACGAGGTCCCAGAAGTGACATAATGTACTTTTTATTCAGTAATAATGCGAGCGAAGCGTAGGCGTCTACTAGTATACCTATATATAAGACGAAAACATTACAATGTAATAATTTTATTAACTAATCGAAAATAACAGTTTTTTTATGAATCAAACAAGCTAAATTGTAATAAATTCACTACCATAGGGTGAGTTCAACAATTGACAAATCTAAATGTATAAAATTCAAAGGTGACTGACTGACTGACTATGATCTATGAACGCACAGCCCAAACCACTGGTCAGATAGGACTGAAATTTGGAATGAAGGTAGATTTAATGACGAAGGCATCCGCTAGGAACGGAATTTTGGAAATACCCCTTTTAACCCGCCATTGGTGACGTATATGTCTGTGAGACCGGGTTGTTTAAAAACATAGAATATTTTTTACACCGTTTATCGAATTGCGTTGCGTTTTCGAGTAGCTGCCTTAATGCACGCCCCCTTCCATTAGTCCACCCCGCGATAGCGACACGGGCGCGGATTCCTGAGTTTTGGCGCCAACCCGGTCCGTGAGACCGGGTGTCACCAACAAAGTAAGTCATATGTTTGCTATGTATTTTTTTATTTCACTTATTTTTATATAACTATTGTTGTTATTTATTGTGTAATTGTATAAGTTTATGTTCAGTAAGCGTTTCACTCGTTTTTATTAATATTTTCCTGGATATTAATCGAAGTATTTATGTGTTTTTCAAATAAATACTGGTTTTTGGTTTAGTATGCCTTACGAACAGCGACAGCGACATCTTGAGGCTTTTTTGCAGGAAGCCATGTCTGATACAGATTAATTACAAAGATCAACGGAAAGTGAGACTGGAAAGTGTCATTGAACCGGAAAATTTGAAATCAGATCAGATACAAAATTCGGAGAGGAAAGAGGATTTGAGTGACCGAGAATCGTCAGGTAATGAAAGCTATAAACAGCCAGTAGATACATTCAGCTAATATTCAAGATGTGGAACTTTTTCGTCGTCTCTTCATCGAGAATTTGGCTAAAAACCTGATTGCACCACATCTAAGAGAAGGAAAAACATGTTAACATAGATTTATGATATTTTGAAGATTGATGATGCACCTGGTGTAGCTGGTTCTTCAAGGAATGGTCGTTGGTTTGAATGTGGATGGCAAAAACCGAAAGACAAGGTTTAATCGCCATAAATGTAAAAAAATATTTGTGCCATGAGCATATAATACCTACTTGCTCAAGTTTTTTGGCTGTTGACAAAGAGTGATTTTAGCATGACATTTTGTAATTATTTGGTAGAAGTATTACCATTTTTGTTTCTTTATTTTATATTTCCAATATCATAAGACAGACTAAGGCTGATGTTATAGTTATTATACCAAAATATGTATCAAGGCTTGTTGGTTTAAGAAAATGTTGTCGTTATTATACCTTATAATTTTAATGCATCCAAAGATGTTGTCTAGTGCTAATAAAAGAGATTGGATTTATATTTGTGCCTATTTTTTATTGTTAACAAATGTCCTAATTTATATTCTTTTCAATTAAAAATTGCCTAAACAATATTTAAATAGAAATACATGGAGCCAAAAACCCCGGTGCAGGAGACCGGGGTCACCAACGATGTAAGTTATATTCACGTCACCAATGGCGGGTTAAAGGGGTGAAATAGGGGATGCAAGTTTTACTTTTTTAATGCGAGCGAACTCTTGAATTTAAATAGCAAAACTCCACCTTATGTTAAATAAAATCAAAAGCGTTAAAAATACACCTATCACAATACACCGCTACCTACAAACTTCAATCGAGTTGCCCCATTCTAGGGTCGGTCAGGTCAGAAGTCAATCGATACCCTTAATAAGACTTTGGTAACTCGCCGCCACGATATCTCAAGTTAGTTATAACTGGACCAGATACTGTTTATCTATAGTTCTGGATAGTTAGAAACTAGCTCGCGACTAGAGGTACGAGTAAATTGTTGGAATAATTTGTGATGGGATTTGCGCTGGTTTTAAAATGATGCTCACAATGTTTTTTCTTTACAAATATAATTGCATCTCACCATTATTTGTCTAATAATATATCTTGTTTTCATTTAATATATTAACTAAACGGTTTTCACTCACGTGTAAATCGCGTAAATTGTCTGCGTGCTGCCGCGGTCCCAGAACATACGTTCTGAAGATGGATGTCATAACATCCGAAACGCGTAAACAACTTACGCGATTTACACGTGAGTGAAAACCGTTTACAATAGTTAATATATTGATAAAATGTCTTAAGAAAGTTTTAATATTAAAATTTGCTTTTATTTCTTGTTGAATGTAACATGTAACGCACTTCTTCTTCTTCTAATCGAATGAGAGTGGCCAAATCTTGAAATGAAATGAAATGCATTTATTGTCCGAAGACTAGGTATAGTACAGGTCATATATAATGTTGATAGAATAAACATTTTACATTTAGCACGCTAGTTTTTACCGTGTTAGGTTTACAAACATAAGATATATAATTGAATTAATTGAATCTTGTGTCGAGAGTTTATTAAGCCGCCCTAAGGGCCTCTGACATGGCTTTACGACTGCCGTACTAGCAATTCTGTGGTACTAGACAAACAGCCGCGACCTTCAATTCGCCCACAATCGCTTACGTTAAGGTTAACACATAACATAAAACATTTTAAATTGACCTAAAGTTTGTCTTCAAACCAATCATCAAAAGTAGGGCGCAAGTAAGTAACAGCAAATTTAATTGGGCCACAAATGATAGGCTATCAAACTCAATATGTTTATTTTGTGAAACTACGGAAGGGAGCTTCATACGTGCTTTGTATAGGAAGGTTGTCGAATTCAAATTAAGTGTTAATTAGTCGAGAAATGTAAAATATTGGTGTGTTATTGAGTTGTATTTCTTGTATAAAGTAAATTTAAAAGTAAAGTATATTTTTATTGGAGCACCTTATTGTATAATTTACATGATACTTGTAGCTAAGTATAGTGACTGTGGCTTCTTTTAGAGTTCTCTTGGGCTGATACATCGTAATAGGAGCAAGATTTTACATGGATAACATTATCATGTACAACATTGACATATTTATACGTGGATTTACAAACACTTTACGGAGAAGAATCACCTACAAGTTTTAGGACCATAATCCAATATGACACTATATGTATCTACTATCTGCCCACGAGAACTTCTACAAATTAGCAGGTGAGTCCGAACTCCAGCTATGAGGCAGTACGACTCAAAGAGGTAAATAAGTATATAAAATATTTAAAAGTAGTGGACGCCCTTGGCTTCGGAACAAAAGTAGCCTATGAAACTTCCGATATACCTCATACTACCATTTCTGCGTGATGAGCTTTTAAATAAACAGACAAACAGAGACACAGATAAACAGAGAAAGGAACTATAAATGGTTGGCATGACACGTGTTCTGTTATCAGTTAAAAATATCTAAAAAAACTTAATATCTTCGACGTTCAGACTATCAACCCTCTTCGGCTTTATTATATGTATTGACAATATATACCTATTTTTTAAATATTTTTGCAGTAGATTTCATTAAAAAGATTTCAGGACCATGTTAGAAAGTGGCAAAAAAGCTATATATTAATTGTAACTCACGTAAAAGCACAACCTATAGTAAAATAAAAACCATTTCGACTATGATGGATTTGAGACAGAATTAATTTCCCTTAGTTTTTTATAATATGAAGCTACGAAAACAAAAGGCGTATTTAGCATACTTTGTTATGATTGATTGTAAGAAGTTTGCCTAAGAAATAGGAAACAAATGTTTATTTCATTTTCTATGAATTTATGAGTATTGTTTATTAGAAATTAACTTAACTATTAACAAATAATCGTAATAAACGACAGAGAACGAGAGGTATACATTTTCTTGGTAATCTATCTAATGGAAGCGATCCTTAGCAAGTGTCAAAGCGGTCAGATCTTGGATGGGTGACCAAAACAGGACATTCAAGACACCAGAGATACCCACTCTAATACTTCTTCTTCTTCTTCTTATCAAATGAGAGTGGCCACCTCTGGTATCAAGAGTTTATAAGGGTCTCATGGCTTAACGACTGCCGTACTAGGCAAACAGCTGGAATCTACAATTTAACGGTGTCATATGACGAAGCACCCAAAATGAAATGCCTCTTTTGGTCACCTATCCATGTACTGACCGCGTCGAACTTTGCTTGATATTACTTTAATACTGAATAATATTTATTTTCATATAAATAGCAGTAGAAAACAGATCATTATTCTGTTGGCTGTAGTTAAGGATTCCGTCCGGATTGTGATATGGGTAATATTTCAATTGCTTTCGAGTCACGAATGCCGATAGTGATGTGTACCTAGTTGCTGTCGATATTATTTAAGTGTAGAAAACTAAGCTATAGTGGGCTACAGTAAAATAATATCGACAACCTTTTGTTTGTGACAATATGTACATAATAATTTTATTTTAAAACCTTTTTTTTGGAGATGAAAAGCAGGATGGTTCTAAAAATAATAATCATATATAAATCTTTGTGTTAACATAATTATTTACATTGCATGCCAAATTACATATGAAGTGTTATTTCATTATTTTATTTGTGTGTGTGTATATTGTAATAAATATGTAAATTGTCATATATGTATGTTAGTTTATTTGTTAGACTATAAATTTGAGCTATGCGGTAATTTATTCATCCCAATTTTCTCATTTCTAACGCAATGCAGCTGTAGCAGTATACACTTATATAAACTCGATACCTGAACAAATCATCTCTCCAGCACTACACGACCGTTTCAGTCAATAATAACTTTGAATTGATTGCTCTATTCTTGTTACCAGGTATATTATACCTTTGAATAAATTGTATTCGTAATGTAGGATATTGATACCAAAGAAGCAAACGATATCAGATTATATTGGAGTGGCGAATTTGGAAACGACTTCTTGTAATAAATGTTGTTAGTAATACTTCTTGATTCAAAAAGTGATTAGAAAATCGCTTAAGAAAGAAATCGCTTAAGGCGATAAGGCCGCCCATATGTACGTCATCATAAATTTATCCTTTCATGTATTTCTTTCATGTTGGTGTGCAATAAAGACATATTATTATTATTATTATTATTATTATTATTAGATGATAAGCGAGTGTGGCTCAGCGGTTCCAGTGTCTGCTTTTCATCCAAACGCACCCTGGTTCGAATCCGACCCTACACCAATTACTAGTATTTTGAAAATACCTATACATACCTACATACATAAGTAATTTGTGGATTCGCGCTCGCTTAACGGTGAAGGAAAACAGCGTGAGGAAACCAACATGTTTGAGGATCATAATATACGAGCACATTTGTCTTCCGCGGAAGCCCAAGATAACTCTCCTAACGAATTAATTCTGCGGGGGAGTCACGACCCCCTGTCATGAGGAAATACGACTCAAGAGAGAGATATTAGATAAACCAATCTGTATTAATGAAATACATATTATATGTATGAGCATTTTTAAAGTAGTGTGTGTTGCATAAATAGTGGCATAGCATTTCTTGGTAAAATTAAAAAATCTTTTGAATAAAAGCGCTTACCAGATAATTTTTAGGAGCTGTTATTTCTTCTCAAAGCGCAGCACTGGCACATTATTTATCTGAAACAAATATAAATCACATTGAAATATATTTTACATGTATAACTAATTTATAGCATTTTTTTTCTTCGTTACATATGAAATATTCGATTTGACAAATTGACCAGTCTAATCCTAAATTCGTTTTTTAGAAAACTAACTTTAAGTATAATCATAACTATTTCCTTGCGACAGAACATTAAAATGTTTCAATACAACAAAGTTTTTGTTGCAACAACATTTGTTAAAAATCCTGTTCAACAATGCCGTCGCGAAGGCATCAGTGCAGAAACCTTGCTTCAGATTAAAATGTTCAAAGGTTGAGATGCACTATACTAAAACTTGACAAAGAATTACTTACTAAAGATATGGATATTTTGATTTATTAAGAAAATATAGGTTCCATAAATAGCTGTAAGTATTTTTTATTTTATTTCGCATTTTGTAATGAAGTAGCTCTAGGCGTTGTTATAATTATATATTCAAAGACCCGAGCTTTAGCATCAGATAAGTTTCAATGCGCTTTATTATTTTTTGTCATCTTTTGTGAATTTCAGTTTATTATCAGTCAGCTCTCAAAGTCCCTCTGACAATCATTGTGAATAAGTCTATGAGGGAAGGGGTCTTTCCTGACCTGTGGAAAATTGCGAAAATCACACCTATATTTAAATCCGGTGACAAAACTGATGTAACGAATTACCGACCTATTAGTGTCCTAAATACTTTTGCCAAGTTATTTGAAAGTTTGGTTTATAACACTTTATACAATCATTTTAAACATAGACTGCACTCAAATCAGCATGGTTTTGTCAGTGGCAGATCTACTGCCTCTAATCTATTAACATACACTAATTATTTATGCCAATCATTTAATAACACTTCCCAAGTAGATGCAATATATACAGATTTTTCTAAAGCATTTGATCGAGTAAATTTTTATATTCTTTTAATTAAATTACATCATTTAGGATTTCACGGCAATCTCCACCGTTGGCTTAGCACTTATCTTATGAATCGTACTCAGCTTGTTGCTCTGTACGGTTTTGACTCTATTCCTTTTGAACCAAAGTCAGGAGTGCCTCAAGGCTCAAATCTGGGACCTCTCTTGTTCCTTATCTTCATAAATGATCTTTTGGATAAAATAACTTGTCAATGTTTAGCATATGCAGATGATTTAAAATTATATGCAAAAATATCAAATGTAGGAGATTGCTACATACTTCAACAGAACATAAACACTCTGTACGATTGGTGTATACATAATGACATGGCTTTGAACACTAAAAAGTGCCATTTTATCACTTTTACTAGGAAACGCAGAACAATACTGTTCGACTATTGTATAAACAGCATAAAATTAGATAAAGTTAACATTGTACGTGATCTCGGAGTATGGTTTGACGAAGAATTAAATTTTAAAACACATTATGAAAATATTGTTAAAAAGAGCAGTAGAACACTTGGTTTCCTAATGCGCACCGCTAAGCCGTTTAAGCAAGTAGAATCATTAAAGATATTATATAATTCCTTAGTAAGGTCACAGCTCGAATATTGTTCAAGTGTCTGGTCTCCTATTTATAAGGTCGACAAACTTAGCATTGAATCTATTCAAAAACGATTTATTAGACATCTGAGCATTAAATTGAGCTTGAGGCGATCTATACCAGATTACGAGAATCGCTTGATGCGCTTTGAGTTTCAGAGTCTTGAGCATAGACGGAGTGTTTCTGACCTTTGTATCCTACATAAGATTGTTAATGGGGTTTTTTGTGAACCTCTGCTAAATGATGTTAAATTTATAACTCGGAAATTGTCTACTCGGAAGCCTACCATATTTGCTATTCCTATTTTCTATAATAACATTGGTCATAACAACCCATTGTTTCGTATGTGTCATTTGTACAATAAACTCAGTAGTAAAGAAAGTACTAAACTAGATATATTTCATCACAACTTAACTAAATTCAAAAACTTACTTAATAAATGTAATATTACCGCTTATAATAGTGACGTTTACTATAAACTTTAAGAGTACAACATTATATTGTAAAAAAAGCTGTACACAATAGTTAGACTTACAAATTTATTTATTTTTTTACATCGGAGTTTGTTTTTTATTATAAGTTTTAGTTTGTAAGTTGTTTTTGTGTCTTAAATAAATAAATAAATAAATAAATACGAGCGTAGAATTGATTAGATAGGATAATTAAATTGATCGCCCAGTGTAAATCTTCCCATAGTTACTTTTATCCATTTAAAGCATGGAAATAAAACAGGTATTCTCTTCTACGATTCAAACTATTTTTGTAACAAAAAACATGCTATTTAACAAAGTGTCATAGAGATCTGAGTGCGTTTCAGCAGGGACGGGTTTACAAAAAGCCGGCGGCGACTGAAAAAGGCGGTTGGCGGTTTAAAAATTTAACAGTAGATAGTAGCGCCTTTGTCTCGGCGCTGCAAAGTGAAAATGGTTACTGACACTCTTATAATGTACTGGATGTGACATCGACTACTTATTCTTTTACTAGCTGTGCGCGCGACATCGTCCGCGTGGAATAGTTATTTTGGGCATCGTATTTATTTTTGCAAACTACCTCTACAGCTTTATAAATTATAGCTGTTATCCACGACTTGAACCGTTTTCACAGCTCACGCAACGAAAGCCCTCAAAGATGAATAATTTTCCCCGTTTTTTTCCACATTTTCTATTGTTTCTTCGCTTCTATTAGTTGCAGCGTGATGTAATATAGCCTAAAGCCTTCCTCGATAAATGGTCTATTCAACACAAAAAGAATTTTTCAATTCGCACCAAAAGTTCCTGAGATTAGCGCGTTCAAACAAACAAACAAACTCTGCAGCTTTATAATATTAGTATAGATACTGTTCTTTCAGATAGTTCAATATCATCATAGATCACATAAAGCACAAGTAAAACTGTGGTAGGAGTTGGAGCTTGCTTATTTATTTATAAAAGAAAAATATATACGTATTATATCCGTTTTCTGTATCCGTAATTATAGCCGTTGTATCCACGACAGCATTTGCTTAGTGTGGGGCTAGATGGCGCTGTGTGCAATGTCACGGAATATTATTTATTTAAAATTGTTAAATGCTTGAATAAAACGAAATTTTCAAAAGATAAACAGGACATATAGCCTTTAAAATTTGCTTCGTAAACTCTCTTCAATGTTATATACCTACTTAGATGAAACTTTCATAAATTAATCAATTTTTATTTATCACTCATATTAATTAGTAATTTAATAATAATAATCATAATTACGTTTAAAAATATTAAATATTATTTTATTATATTCTGTTAACAGGTTAAAGTACAATGTACGAGTAGTATTTTTATTATAAACTTCTCATGCTACGGCATTTGCTAAGCTCGCTACGTCGTAACGTAAATGCTACGCCGTACTATATTAATAAAATCTAATGTTGCGCTTGCACGATAATTGTCATAACATATAAATTTTCGTCGTAATTTAAAAGTTTCTTTAAGCATGAATCTAGTTTTGAGCTTTTTAGTCACAAATAAGTTACATGCTATATTTATAATTGGAGAGCTACAGGTATCAAGACAAAAAGTCAAATTCGAAATGTAAATTTGCAGTAAGTAGTAATTCTAAGTCACATCCATGCAGGAAATGCTAGATCCATGTCCGTTTGGTTTCCTCCCGATGTAATATGACATCACATCCTCCCAACTTTTCCTTTGATGGACGCGAAATGGACATCAGATTACCGGCGTTTTCAAAAATTTTACCGGTATTTTCAGATATTAACCGGTATTTTAAGCATATTGCTAGTGTTTTGGTAACTTTACCGGTCCATAGTTTTGGTAAAATTTTAGGTTGTATAGCAAAATATCATGAAAAATAAAACATGTTCTCAAATACAAAATCTAAGTAGTAGTGAAGTACCTAAACAGGTTTTAATGTTTTTTTAAACCACTTACACTCACTTTACCGATTAAAGATGATGATGATTTTGTAGTTTTGAAACCAGTATTTAACACATCATCCCAACCACAACTGTTGGACATAATATGGTAACCGTGGTGTTTTTAAATTTATTTCTTCATGTAATTTTTTTGGCGTGCTTTAAAGACATAATATTATCTTATCTTAATCGTTTAGGTATGTTACCGGTTCCAAGGGAGTTTATAATACTCTAATGTGAATGAGTTTAAAGAGACTTTGAACTCAGAACATATAATATCAAGCAGCTGCTGTCGAGAGAAAATGATCCCTCGTGTTGTAACAGCTGATTATAGTACTATTATATTTTGTAAGTATTAAACATAATTTCATACCAAAAAAGAAACCTGAAAAACAACAGAAATCAGATTACGTGATATGAAAGAATAAAGATACCATTCCTCGCATCATTAAAACCAGAAAAGGGGGCGATGTGTGTGAAATATCAAAAGAAAATAAACGGTTACCCTCCTACGAAATTATCTTGGCGTTTCAGTTTGTCTGAAAGACAACGTATTAAACTAAGACGGTTACTGAAGTCTCAAAAAGGTGTTAAAATAATGACGGGTTTTTAAGGAAAGAAAAACAGTTAATATGAAAATTCCACCTGAGTGTAATAAAACTTTTTGATGCTATGACTGTACAATAGATATTTAATTTTGTAATATGGTGATTAAGATCATACATAAACTTTCAGCAATCTTACCAGGAAAAAAGAGTTCTAGTGGCTTCTTACCATCAAGTGGTTTACTCTTTTTCTGCCACATTGAGGTATAAATCGATTTATTTATAAAACTAGACTTACAGCGAGCTTAAATCGGATCTTACTGGGTAAGCGTTAAATTGTAGGTCCCGACTGTGTTAGTCTAGTACGGCAGTCGCTAAGCCATGTCAGAGGCCCTTAGGGCGGTTTGAAAACTCTCGACACCAGAGTTGGCCACTCTCATTCAAAAAGAAGAAGACTGGGTAAGCACGCATCATTTATATATATATATATATATATATATATATATCATCAATTATAGTCTAGGGAAAATCCATAAAAATATGAAGGAAAGATAATTCAAGAAAAGTTTCAGTACTGTTTTCTATCGCGCTCTATCATTTTTGTGCGGCAAGCCGGCCCTTTGAACTGACATTGGGGCTGAATATTTAATTGCTACCTAAAATTATGGTCACGTAAAGAGGAAATGTTATTGTTTTTGATATGTAAATGAGAAATTCGTTCTATTACTGTGATGTTTCGAGGAAAAGTAAGGAAATTCTTCCCTTCTTGTGGCTTTGAAATAACGTATGAAAACTGTATAAATACTGTATAAAAACTGCAATCAATGTAAAAATCAACATTTTGTCGTTTATCTGATCTTTTCAAAACAATTTCTTATTTGATTTCATATTATATATGCAAAAGAGCATTTGTAATCCAATCCAAAACCCGTAACAAAGTAAATGGTGTTCAGGACCAATGTTTGTTTAATAACGTATAGTATGTGAGTCAACTTATGCACATTTACTACAGGACACTGCTAGTAGCAATTCCACTAATTAAAAAAAGCCTATTATTCAAAAATAGACTTTATCAACACGTCTATTATTAAAGTCTATTTTTGAATGCTCTGAACGGGCATACATTTTTTAAATCAACTATTACAACTTCCTACCTACCACCTACTAACTAACTACGTAAAAGTACTAAAGAAGGCAATCAACAGAAATTTCCCGCAGAAAATGTTCCAAAAATTTCTCTCTTTATTTTTGGACTACTTGCTTTCACTCTCATTCATTATTCATTTCCAAAAACAAGGATTTTCTTTGCCCTCACTTCCACGCCTAAAATTCTTGAAGGACTAACAATAGAAAATATATATCTATAAGCATTAGAAAATATTACTTTATGTACCATATATCTTAGACCATAGCTAATGCTTACCATCAGGCAAACTGTGGTTAAGTTGTTATAGTTAAAAAAAACACAATCAGGTAAGACACATTCATAAACATTCAGCCGAAGGAAAATCTCTTCCATATTATAAATTGGATTAAAGACGGACAGTTAAGTTACGACCCATTTTAATTTTTTGAAGTCTGCTTTAAATAGTAATTATATCAAAGTACTACTCTCTTAAGCACGAAAATGTCTAACCTATACAATACTGAGGTAATTCATTTCCTGAATTGCTTTAGTCTTTGTCAAGTGCCAATTCAGGGTGAATTGACACGACATTTGAGTACTTACCCGAAACTCCCCTATTGGCTTGATATTCAACACACACAATATAACTTCGTAACTCCTTAATATGTAAAGACAGTATAAAACGCACATTTCTCGAACCTTATTATCAAATGTCTAGTGTTAAATATAGATTTAAGATTAATTTAATTTATTTTGTAATTCGTATAAAATATCCTATGTGTTGATCCAGGGTCCAATATACTCGCATACAAAAATGTTATCCAAATTAATTCAGCTGTTCAATCATGTAAAATCTTTCGCCTTTATCGTGTTGGTGTGATAAAAAATATGAAATAATTGAGAACATTTCAGCTACGCTACATATAGGTGTATTATAGACATTTTTTCTGACAACATAATACAGGTTGTAGTAAAATGACTGCAAAACAGTAGCCGAAAATAGCTAGGAGAATTATTATTATTAAGTTTGATGTTGTAATTTATTGAGTCGTCTATATTGTTTAATGTCGTTGTTTTCTACCGATCCTTTGCTAATGAATGCTAGTGGTTTGGGTAGTTACTTAAGGAACCCGAGACGTGATTATATTTATATACGTTTGGTCTGTTGTGTTTGCTTGATTGATAATGTTAATTTATATTAAATGTGAATACATACTATATTATAATATGGGAAAAAAGGTTTTATTTAGATAATTATTTAGTTCGAGCACCTACATAGATTAATCTCCGCAGGACCGGGACGAGTGGCATACATACAAGAAAAAAGGCCTATGCTCAGCTGCGGATGATAACAGGCTGATGATGATGATGAATATTATATTAATTTCCAAAAATAATATTTATATCTAAAAGAAAAATTATCACGTAAATTACATTAATTCAACGGTTGTCTAGAAGAAATCTTTTTCTGCTGTTACTAATGGCACTGTTTCCTTTTTGACCCAAAGACAGCAAATGCTTGTGCAAATGCAGACAGCAGACGCGAATCGTATTAAAAAGAGATAATTTTACTTATTTTAGAAATTTCCATAAATTTCAATAAATTTTGTTGCTTTTGACGTACTAAAGCCCCACATTAAAGATATACAAATAATGATCTAAGGACGATAAGCGGTAGTAAACAGCAATGTTATTTTTTGTCATGGATAAACTAACGTTAAATCTCAATTCGATTGATGTTAAACTTTGTTATAACCTGCAATCGGGCATGTCAGAGGCTTTCAATGTGGCTCGATTATCTCTCGATATTAGCGTTTGCTAGTCTCATTCGATAAAAAGAAGAATAAGTATCGAGTTGATTTTTAATATTTTAAAAGAAAATATTAGCCCAAAACCATTCAAACTGTAAAACCACAAGGTGTCTTTACCATCTCCACGCCAGCTCCAAAGTAATTGTCACCTGATGTATTTATAGCTGGGGTTGGATTCCAGGCGTGATTTATTAGTCTTTTCCTCCCGGGTTTTAGGGTGAATAGGTTAGTACGGAATAAAACGAGGTGAAATGGTCAAGGGATTTTATAAATAGGATGGTAGCGTCTAACTTATAGCGCTGTAAAGGGATCCTGTTTCCTGAGAATAACAGAAGAATTCAAATTTAGAGTAAATAGGTTGCGACTACGTAAGAAACCATATTAGACTTATCATCATCATCATTGGCCTTATAGTGTTAAGAATGTATAATACCAATGTAATACTCAGTGGTATTTGTCAAAGCTGTGGGACAGACATTAGACATTAGTTACTCATTGGTTGAAATAAAACAAGATGGTCATGCAAAAATACTACAAAGCTGTTTTTATTAATTTATTAAAGTCTTCCACTGTTAGTGTTACTTTAATATATAGCATCTACGAGAGATAATTTATGGAGCATCTTAAATTCTTGGATGGGTGACCAAGAAATGATATGTTAGTTAAGAGCTTAAGTGAGTTTGTGTATTTTAGAATTCTGCTGTTTGTTATCAATCTTAAAGCTATATCCGTGGGTGTAATGGTTGCTTATTTTTTTAATAATTATAGTGACTCATATAAGATAAGAGAAAGAATAAGTGGTTATACCTTTTCTAAAAAAAAAACAATTTATGTATTTAAATAAAACACAATAATATAAAATTAAAATAAATTACTTAACTCGTGTAAAGGTTTTTCGTTTAAAACTGTTAATACAAAATTGTGCAAATGAGTAATTAATTCGCAATTATGGTAAAGCTATGTTATCGGTGTTTAAATTAATTCGCCGTAAAGTTATTATATATATTTACCCGAAAACTTCCACGTGATCCAGGTAATTGGATTAAAATTATCTCGTTCAATAATTTAATATCACACTCTATGAATAATTATGCTAACAATTTTTGCCTCAAAAAAGAATTTGAAAAAAAAACAAACTGAAATATTGAATATACTAGTTACGCCCGCGACTTTACTAACTTTTGACACAAATTAAACTATGACAATCTCCATACGAGTATATATAAAACTCAAAGGTGACTGACTGATTGACTGACTGATATAGAGATCTATCAACGCACAACCCAAACCAATGGACGGATTGGGCTGATATTTGGCATGCAGGTAGATGTTATAACGTAGGCATCCGCTAAGAAAGGATTTTTGGAAATGTAACTTTTAAAGGGGTGAAATAGGGGATGCAAGTGTTACTTTCTAACGCGAGCGAAGCCGCGAGCACCCATTAGTCTCAGGATAAGTAGATTATATTAAATCACTTCACTACATAATATTAAGCAAAGTCGCTTCCCGCGTCTGTCCCTATGTATGTACATACATATGTACATACATATGTATGTACATATGTATGTACAATGTACAATGTACATAAGTGTGCTTTGATCTTTAAAACTACACAGCTTGGTTTAATTTTTTTAATAGATTGAGTGATTTAAGTGGAATGTTTACATGTATAATAAAGCGTGCAAGGCCGCGGGCAAAAGTTAGTTTATATTAAAAGTAACAATATTCAATTAGAACTGACCTAGCAACATTGAAACGGAGCCTGCGGAAACAGTTGTTAACAATTACTTTGTACCTAACCTTTACATTATTACGCACTACAATTGATTTAGTTACTATCTATCTAATGGCATAGACAAATTAAAAAGTATTATGTCGATTAAATTAAAAAAAAGGCAAAGTATCGTTATTTATATTGGTTTACGTTCGATTACTTAACAGCCCATTTGACGTAAAGCTAAACGTTTTTGGAACGGAAAAGAGAAATCTTAATTCCTTTCTTAGTTTTTCAAGAGCTAAATAAATGAATTTAAGTAAATCCGTCATCCAAAAGAAATCGTATAGGTACATGCAATTATGTCCATTGCAATCGCACATTGTGCGTATTTAAAACCCTATTAAAACCTCTGCTAGTCCCAGGTTTGTTATTGATGAGGGTGAACAGCATTCAAGTGAGGTCATTCTTATACCTCTCAAGTACAACTTAAGTACTGGAACTTGGCAGTTGTTGGATTTTCTATTGAAGGATGAAAATAAACTAGCTGTGTACCGTGGTGCTACCCGATTTCGTGAGAAATTAAAAGTTGCAAATACATAATATGATCAACGGATTAATTTACTGATATACTAATTCTAAAGTGAACTCTAAAGTGTTTATGTAATGAAACAACAAATTTACTTCGGAGAACACTTACTTTTTTTATGAAAGCAATAGCTCTTTAACTCCTTACCCGGGAGCTAATTTGCCTATAGATCTCTCTAGATCTTTGTTTTTGTCATATAGGTAAAGGAATCCAGAAAGTTTACTTGTAAGCATTATATGATTTCATAACATTATAATTAATAGAAAAATTTTGTTATATAATATTTTTGTTTGTTTTATTTTACTTCATATTTTATTTTAGGTATAATATATATTTTAATATTATGTTTAGGACTTGTAAATATATACTATTAGTCAGTTACTTTATGTTTTATAGGTTATGAATAAATAGAAAAATTATGAATCACTAATCAATTTATAAAGCTTTACTGGCAAATTATATCAGAAATCCTATTTCAACCAGAACTATTAAAAAAACATTACTCAATCAACCGACATAACACCTAAAATATGTCCGATTCAGTACCAAAGTTAGGACGCTCAATTTATATCCTAAATCCCTGGATTTAGGACCCATTCCCACAAAATACTACGGCCCAAAAAATACGGGAATCTATCACAAATAAAATCGAGATAAAACTGTCAAAGATATCCTCTATCGTGGTGGGATTATGCTTATCAGATTTGCAGTAGAGAATATATCAGTTACTCAAGTTTTTTGCGATCAAAGTTCTGTGGGCTGAAATATTGACACATTTTTAACTGACTTCTTAAATAAAGTAGGTCAAATCAATTCGAATCACATGCATTTTTAGTACCATAAATCAATAAAAAAATAGTTGTTAACTCATATAAAAAGTTAATAAAAAGTATGATAATAAAAAAATACGGCAGTTTTCCGTAGTGCTAAATTGCGTTAAAACAATAAGTGCTTTTTGATCATTATTCGTATAAGTGATAAGTGATTTTTATGGTCTGTAATGAAGTGTGTATCATTATTACCATCATTATAATCATGAGTTAATTTATTCAGTGCTAACCTGCACTTATCATTATAATCATTATTATTACCTAGTGTAGGGCTCGCGTAATCATTTAGGAACCTTTTCACTCACTGCAGTTAATAGTCATTTACTTACCTACTTAAAATAAGTTAATAGAATTATTAAGGTTATATTTGTAAAATGGTAATAAATAAATTCTGTATATTGTATTTTTTGTAATAGCAAATGTGTGTTTGTCAGCTTGTTAGACTGTTGGTACTGATTTCACACCGCAACGGAGCGACAGATCCTCGTTATGTATGGTATAATAATAATATAAGGTTTTAAAAATGATATGGCTAAATTTCACCCAACAAAGCAGACGATGTCGCGAACATCCACTTGTTATTAAATTAATTACTAAATAAATCCTACCAATTGTCTAAAGAAAATACCTATCTGTAGAAACTTAGTCCAATCTGGTCCATAGCGTAGTCACGTCCTCTGATGAATTTATAGGGCATTCCTGTCTAATAAATTAATTTGAGCTCACAGATCTAAAACATCTAGGTAATATTACCGGAGTGCCTTCGGCTTTTTTAGGGGAATTGAGGCAAGAAATAGGATTTAGTGTCTTAGGTATCTAGTGAAGTGAAATAAAAAGATGAACATTACATTTCTAAGCATTGAAATAAAAAAATCTATTGAAATTTTAGCAGTAAGGAGAATGTTCAATAAATTAGAAATATATTCCGGGACTTTGCACACAGCGCCATCTAGCCCCACACTAAGCAAACGCTTGTGTCGTGGGTACTAGATAACGATAATAAGCAGTATTGGGAATATCAGGGAGCACCTAGATTCAATCTGCTCAGGACTGGGACAAGTGGCGTACAAGGAGAGAATCCTATGCTCAGCAGTAGGCGATAGCAGGCTGATGATGATGATTGAAAATATCAAGCAATACATAAAAAAAATCAATGAAAGTTACGTTCTTACTGCGATACTATAAAAACTCTAATCTCTTTTTTTCGCAATCAACATATTATGTAAATAAAAACAAATAAGATTTTTTTTTAATTTCATATTGAAGCTTAAATAACACCAATAAGTATAAGTTCCAAATTCCAAAACACCTAACAAAACTCAGCAAAAACCTACCTCATAAATTCTTGCTCATCCCCAACCATTATGGCTAGGCTTTACCTAATGCCCTAAGAAACCTATTACGCATAGCACTAGACATGATATTAATCACAGACCTCACAAAGGGCTGACGCGTGGGACAATAATAACTGATTTAATATGGCCACCTGGCGGGTTACGACCGTATTTCTAACGTTATGGATTTCAGTTCATTCTTTATACACTCTCTCTTAAGTGGTATTTTCTCATGACTGAGGGTCATGACTCCCCGCGGAATAAATGCACTGGGGGAGTTCTCTTGGACACAAGACATGACACATGTCCTCGGATATTGTGGTCCTCTAACATGTCGATTTCCTTACGATGTTTTTCTTTACCGTTAGGCGAGTACAAATCCACACATAACTTGAAAATACAAGTCGTTGGTGTAGGGCTGGGCTCGAACCGGGGTGCGTCTGGATGAAAGCAGACACTGAAACCGCTGAGCCACACTCGCTCAAAGAGCTCATAAGCTCCTATAGAGTGATAAACAATAATTAAACAATAATATATAAAACTAGCTGTGCCAGCGACTTCGTCCGCGTGGAATAGTTATTAACAGAAGCCCTGAAAGATGAATATTTTTTCCCATTTTTCCAAATTTTTAATGGTTTCTTTGCTCCTATTAGTTGCAACGTGATGTTATATAGCCTATAACCTTTCTCGATAAATGGTCTATTCAACACAAAAATAATTATTCAAATCGCACCAGTAGTTCCTGAGATTAGCGCGTTCAAACAAACAAAACAAACAAACTCTTCAGCTTTATAATATTAGTATAGATAACACCTGGGAGAAGATTCTGGCCTTATAACACAGTCTCACGACTAGCATAAGGCGCCTTGAGCTAGTCGTGAGATTGTGTTGCAAATTGTACGAGTACTATAAAATGTACTATAAAGCGATAATAGAAAACCTTTCATTGTTTTTTTTTTAATATTGTTACTGAGTAAAATACACAAAAAACAAGGAAGGAGAAGAAAGTTAAAGCCCTTTAGATTGCTGTTTATATGTAGGTAGTAAATTTATAGTATAAAATGACTATTGTCGCATGATTTGGTCTTCAACATTTAATTAAATTGGCAATCCAAGATAACCTCTTCATGTATTAAGGAATATTAATTGTTATATAATAACGTAATGTTTCAATGTAGCCCCCTGAATATGAAACCATTTTGGTTATTAGTCTGGATTGACTAGTTATTACCTACAAGGTTGAATTCGGTCAATTTAATTTATATACTCGAGGCATTTTTGTGTTATTAAATTTACTAGAAATGATGACGATAATAATTTGATATTATTATGTATGAATTCGTATATGTATCCTTGTAATTTAGGTTGACATTTAGGCTGGAAATAAATTCTGGTATTAGGATAATTTATTTGGATAAAATCTGAACGTTCCATTAGTCTATTTTATTTAAATTGTATTGGTTTTATACTGTTGTGTAAGTTTTTTTTGTAGCACTCGCGTGAAGAAAATCAGTTTGCTTAACCATTGCAGACTGAAGCTATACCTACTCTAAGTGTAGAATTTCCAAAACTTAAAATTTTGATACCGTATTTTTTTACTTAGGATAGATTTACGTTTGACTACAGCCTGCCTGATGTTAAGCATTGCACAAATAGCTCGAAGTTAAATCTACAAAGCTTAAGATAAAAAAATAAATTCTAGTTCTGCTAACCAGGAGTTTGTGACCATGTTTATTTTACTACTGACGACTTTTCAGGACGATTCATTCATTCTTTTTTATATGTCCAAGCCTCATATGAAAGTTTCAGCACAGAATGACAGAAAATATCACATCCATGTATACTATATGTTAAAGCACACTTTGAAAATGAAAACTGCTGCTTGAAATCTGCGAGTTCGCGCTTCATTCGTTATTTTTGCAGACAGTTGCATTGCATACAACACATACTGGTGATTTGTTTGTACAACTAAAGCATTTTCTTTGTTGTTAAATTGTAAACATCGATTTCAAGCTTTGAATGTTCATAAATACTTACTACTATTGTGTTACATATAGTTTATTGATGAAAAAAGTAATAACACTGATATCCGTGTTAAGTATTGTATTGACAGATTGCGTCATACTTATTTAGTTACTGTTGTATAAATAAATGGTGTACAAACAATGTCGTCTTGTTATTTATGATGAAATCCTGCCATATATATTATCACTATTTTGTACAAAATTCTGTAAAATAAACTATAAAATGATATAACTAGTCTTATGAAATGTAGGTACTATGGATCCTATTACAATTTTCAAATAAGCATAGCTATACAGAATAATTCAAATATTCGCACAATTTTGTTTATTGTGATTAAATTGAAATGACTTCAAAATAGGTTCAATTCAACTTTAAAACCAAAGAGAGGCCTATAAGACCGTTTGAAAACTCTAGACATACTCTTATACGATATTCCTATGTACCGTGTAAAGTTTTTGCCATAAATATGTTTTATGTTATGTTTATGTTATCAGACTCTGTAATTAATTTCAGACTCTGGTCAAAGCCATGTCAGAAAGAGGCGTGTAACTCAATATTATTTGTAAGAAAGTAAAAACGACTTTCATATCGGCATCGTTTCTTTCGTCCCTTATTCTCTATCCTCGTCGAATCTTAGATCTCGCTTCGCTCAGCCTCAAGTAGTCTTAACTCCCCGCCCGTGTGTACGATCGTTAGCGTCGACTGAAGTTAGCGCAACACATTTGTCAGCTGAATGTCCCGCGTTTGTGAAGCCAAATGATGTTTGCACAAAAGACATTTAATGCGCTGCATAGTGCATATTAAAAGTTTTATCTGTTGTTTTTAGAAGAACATAATCTAAATAAATAAAACTCAATCGTAACTGAGTGACCTACATAGTGATCTATCAACGCTCAGCCCAAACCACTGGACGGAACGGGCTGAATTTTTGCATGCAGGTAGATATGACGTAGGCAACCAATAAGACAGGATTTTTTGAAATTCCTCTTTTAAAGGGGTGAAATAGGGGATGCAAGTTTCACTTCTTAATGCAAGCGAAGCTGTGAGCATCCCCTAGTAAAAAATAAAATCATGTCATTGTTGAGCAAAGCCATACTTAATTGGTAAATATTATAAAAATATTCCAAGCAGTCTACTTTACCTTTACAAAAGTTTGATTAGGCCCATCGCAGAATATGGAGCCGTAGTATGGTCACCCTACTATAAAACTCACACAAGTAACGTGGAGCGTATCCAGCGGCGCTGCCTGACCGCGCTGTGCCGCCGCCACGGCCTGCAGCGCAGGTACCCGGAGTACGAGGACCGCGTCACACACTTCAAACTGAGTCCGCTGTCCGTCCGGAGACAGGTCGCTGAGCTATTATATCTACATAGGATTATACACTCCACTGTAGATTGCCCTATCTTGCTTGCATCTGTTAAAATAAACTCAAAATATAATCTCAGACGCAGCTCATGTAATGTATTTTACACTAATGACATTTATAGAAATAATGTATCTAAAAATAGCCCTATGGTGCGTATGTGTCGGTCCTATAACGAACTTGAGAGTTGTAACGCCTCAGATAACAATGATG
Source organism: Macaria notata (assembly GCA_927399415.1). Lineage (NCBI taxonomy): Eukaryota > Metazoa > Arthropoda > Insecta > Lepidoptera > Geometridae > Macaria > Macaria notata. The sequence goes on along the minus strand of OV656738.1, from coordinate 12,092,188 downwards.
AAGATCTAGACATATTCGGAATTAGTCTCAGTTCTTTTAGAAATAATTTATTTAAGGTGTTTTAATATAATAATAATAATAATAATGTTGTATTTCACATTGTTTTGTTTTGATTGCTACACAAATTCCTGTTGTACCTTAGCCGTGTTTTTATATATATATATATTTTTTTTTTTTATAATTTTGTTTAATATTATCAATTAACTGTAACTTCCATAAGTATTGTTATATATGAATTATTTTAATTGTTTTAGTTTAGTTTAGTTAACTTACTGAACTTTGTCACTGTTTATAAGCATGTTGTGCACACATGTGTTTGATGCACAGAATAGATCATTACCTTTTATGTGTTTTGTTGTTAATCATGTATTTTCTGTGTATTGTGTTGTGTGCCTAATAAATAAATAAATAAATAAATAAATAAAATATTGTTTTGTATAAATGAAAACGGTGCTGAATCATCGTGAGTTTTGTTTTTGTTAATAGCGTGACTTTTAAGTATGTACATAGGTTACTATAGATTTTTCAAACTATAAAACCACTTTTACTCAAGGTTTAATTTTTAAGTGAGCGTATTGTCATCAAATGCATAAAGTATGTTTAAAAAAAAATATTTTTTAATGATCTTTTAACAAAAAGCGCGGTTTGCAGACGAATATTGTCATCTACCTAACATAGTTATTATTTACTTCTCAGCTAACATGTACATAAGCGTATCTAGATCTTTGTTACCGACTTCCAAAAAAAGGAGGCTATCAAGTAGTTTTTTTTAAGACTAAAATCACAAAACACTTTGTGTGTGTTGTGTATGAAGCGTACTTATGTGTTCATGTTAGAACACATAGGTGCCCTAGTTTTGCTCCTGTCACTCGTTTATTGTTCGAGGGACAATATTGTTTTACGTCCCGTTTTATGATGACAGTTCGAAAAGAAAAGTTTGGTCGTCAGTTTGTTCTGTGTTTGACAATGTTGGTATTTAGTTGACGTGTGTGCTAGTTTTTTTGATAATATTTTAGTAACTCTATTCTGGAACTAAATTGTTTTCACATCAAACAATGATAGTACTAAGTTAAATACGAAATAGTTGGTGGGCTAATTTTTGGGGATATATATACTCAAAAAAATAGACAATTTTTAAGTGAAATGAATATGTTTATCCACAGAACAAGTGGATGCTCGCGACTTCGCTCGCATTAAGAAGTAATACTTGCATCCCCTATTTCACCCCTTTTAGAAGCGGCTTTTCCAAAAATCCTTTTTTGGCGGATGCCTACGTCACAACATCTACCTGCATGCCGAATTTCAGCCCGATCCGTCCAGTGGTTTGGGCTGTGCGTTGATAGATCACTATATCAGTCAGTCAGTCACCTTTGAGTTTTATATATTTAGATATACAAGTGCAAATTATACATGAAATTACTCCAACAAAATACCTCTACCTAAAATTCTTAATTTGATATGAAAAATGCGAATTATAAAGTTAGCATGCTTTAGAGGATCATGTTTAATTAATGTTTTCATTTTTGTTTTCAATGGATGCAATAATACTACGGTCAAGAGCAAACCCATTCCTTGTAAAAAAAATGTGTCTTGTTTATTTTATTACTACACTAAAGTGTCACTTTTTTGCAATAATACGATACGATTAAATAAAATTATCCATCACAAAATCTTAGAATACTTGCCAACCCTTTCGTTTATCGCAGTGTATTATTATACAAAATTGCATACCTACAGTATAAAATCACTAACGCTGGACCCGGCGCCTCCTGTATAAATAGCCCATAGATATAAACCCGAGCAGTTTGTGTAGGTAGATATAACAATGATACAGGGTGTTGTAAAAATAATCTCATTTAATTTTTTTAACGGTCTATAACTGTCTGAGTGTCAATGTGTGTTCCCTTTTCACGTTCAAACATTCATTGGATCAAAATTTGAATGGTGATATATTAGAACCTAAACAATACATAATTTGTAATATTAGAAAATTATTATTCCTGTATTGTTAATTACTTTAACTTACTTGAACTTGACTGACTATTTTTGTGCACATAAAACTTTTAGTTTTTTTTAATATTTTTTTTACACTAAACAGGCATACGTTTGACTATAGCTTGCCTGACGTTAAGCGCCACTATAGTCTAAGATCATTATTATGTAGACGCTTCCATAAGACGATACTAGCTGCAAATTGTATATTAGTCATAATACTAAGCCCTTGAAAAGGTCACATAAACTCTTGACACCAGAATTCACTAAAGATTAACAATTGCCCATATTTGGTTCGTGGAATAAATACACAGGCCTAGACATTACACACAGCGCCATCTAGTTAGCCTTAGCAAACTAATATTATCCCTAAATATTTTAGTACCAGCCTGTACACGGCCTTCCTTGTTCCAGCACAACACCGCAAGTTCTAAATAAATATCGAAGTAACGAGATACCTGGCTGCAGAGCGAGCCACTTCCCTATGTAAATTGATATAACTTACATAAACTTAGGGCCACTCGACGAGGTAGATTTTCATACAAAGTTTTGTATAATAAGTTTTGTTTTTTTACAAAATTTACTTCACATTTTTTTAAACACGGAATAGGCTTTAGTTTGATTACAGCCTGCTTGATGTTGAGCACCACTATAGGCTAAGTCACGTTTGTCTAGGAGAAACCTTTATACTCTGGATTTGAAGACCCAAAGTTTTTTTTTTATTAACACAAATACCAAATGCTCTATACGCAAATGTTTTAAAAGACATTGTGAATATAAATAAAATGAAATTTGACTTAGTATGTTATAATAATAAACTAAGAATTTTCTTAAATTTCAAAAGTGAGATATATACTAAAATACAAATCAGTCCAAATAATAAATGAACGAATCATACATCAATCAATTATGATATAAATAATTGCTAGAGTGGGGGATAAATAAATTAAATCAAAAATCAACTCTTTTTTGAAAGACTAAAAATGTAATCTTAATGCATGTTTTTTATAACTATTCAACATTTTGTATTTCAAATTCACCATTGCTATAGGACCTTAACTTATATAGGTAAACTTATGTAAAGGTTGCATTGAATATTGGAAATAAGGTACTGCAGGTTGTATGAGAAGAAATTTATGCGGTATTGTATGGAGGTTGTAAATTGCTTTGTGTGCCGCCATTTTGGAAATATTTGGAATAGCGGTTTAGATAGTAGAATCTATTTTATTTATCTAAATAACATATTTTATATTGTACATACTGAGTGTAATTTGAAGTCCAAAAGTGAGTTGAGAGTGAGGTTAGGTTAAGTTTTTTTGAACGTATATTACAAAGCAATAGATTGTTGTAAATTTTAGTTTAGTTAATAGTATAAGGTCTCAAAGTAAGATAAATTTCTATTTTTATAATTGAAAAATGGGTTTCCACCTAATGGTAAGTGAATGAATCGGAAATGAATCAACACACTCCATCTAGACCATAATAATGTCTCGGGTGAAATTTGCTTACTTCGTAAGAACCGATTCACTCTCACTTTGAAGATCGGTATATTATAGCCCACGATAGTAGCTAGTAGAAGTTGATGTCAAACTATTTCTGAGAAACATCTACATCTGTATATACCTATCTATAACTATAGAACTTCCAAAACACCCGCATCAGTCATCCATAGACCTACCTCCATGAACCCAGTCAAGACTATAAAGCTCAAATTCGCCTGAACCTCTCCCCTCATTTCCCATCCGTCTGCATAATTTCACTCGACCCACATTCCACGGGTTTTTGACCCTTAAGCGAGCCTTCCTAAAATAACTACGTTTCAAGACGGTAAGACCGCAACCTTGTCCTGTATCAGTTTAGGTATAGACTGACTCAAGTCGAGGAATAATTTATAGTTTGCTGAGTGAGCGAAGTGGGTGCAATCCCATTACATCAGTTTCGAGAAAAGTTCTCGTAACCACCCTTGGAAGTTGGATTATATTGCGTTTTTTATTTCAAATTTAATTGATCGATTATGCAAAACCTAATTGATTTTTTAATGTACCAATAAAATTTGATCTGTGAATAAAAGTAGGTACTTACTACCTATAAAGGCATCATTAACTATTTATTAAATCATTGTATAGGTAAAGTTCGGTGTTCTATCACTTTTTTTTTAAGCTGAAGAATTCCTTAGCGTAATGGCATTATGGACATTATATCAGAGATATTGATATAGTCATAAAATATACATTCAAAGTACTTAAAACTGGATTGAAGTCTACTATTCGCAGATATATAGTTGTGAAGGTAAAGTTATCTGACGCTGTGACCGCAGAGTTCCATGAAAATTGATACAGTCTGGTTTACCACAAGTAAATATCTAACTAGTTACGCTTCGCGACGTTACTCAAGGTAAATCTTAAAAAAGTAACTTGTCAGAATACTTCTTCGTCTTATCGAATGAGAGTGGCCAACTCTGGTGTCGAGAGTTGATCAAGCCGCCCTAAGGGCCTCTGACATGGCTTACCTAGAATTACCCTTCCTACAATTTAACGTGTCATCCGACCTTCGAAATTTAGTATTTCGAAGGTCGGAAGGAAGGATAATCTTTATGGAAAAAAAATTAAAAATTTGTTTTGTCTATTTGTTTTAGTTCTTAGTGACATGGTAGAGCAGAAACTTACTAAAGATTTGGAACTTAGGGATATTTAATCATTAAAAAATAATATTCAGGCGAAAGCAACTGAAAAGTCTGATCGACAATTATTCGTCAATACTTAATTTTTTTTACTCGTATGCGTATTTTTCTTCTGGCACCTGATTACATCAAACGAATATTGGTTAATGGTTATCCTTTTGGGGCCGCGGGTGTCTAAAGACAGTCACTCAATGCAAAATCAGGTATTCTGTCAAATTATTTAGAATCAGAGATTAATCAGATTAAAATAATATATATAATATAATATTATAACATTGCAGACAGCGCCATCGAGTCCCACACTAAGCAAACGCTTGTGTCGTGAGTACTAGATAACGGATATAATACTAATATACTTTTCTTATGTAAATACATACTTATTATACATATAATAGACCCCATAAATTGGGACCATGGCTAAGACAACAACGATGGTCTATCACAAAATCATGTAAAAAAACATCGTATCACGCACGTGAGTAAACAGAACTCTGTAACGCAGCGGTGAGGTCGCCCGCAAGGTCCCGTGTAATCGATACTAGCGCCGATTGCCTCTGCGGTATGTTCGTGGAATAATACGTAGTCTGTCGTTAACTACGCGTGTACCTTAGATAGAGGTATAATTAGCAATGTTAAGCTGTTGATGCTGTCTGATCTTAGATGGGTGAACAATATGTAGCATGATTTGGGATGTTTGTAAAACAGTATGGCTGAAATTAAGCCATTGTAATGCTTTAAAGAACATAAAAAGCATTTATTTCTACATTTATAAGGTTTTTACAGTATGATAGGTTTAACATAGTATTGTATAAACTAGAGCTTTGTGTATTACCTACTGTAACTGGCAAAAAAACTATCAACAATTAGAAATGGGTAGTATCATACGTAAAGACAAAAAACATGTTAACCGTTGACAATCTTTGTTAACTAGTTTTAGTTAAGGTTTTTCTGAATTAATGAATACTGAATGTTGTCTACTACTTTTAACTGATGTAAGAAAGTTAAAAGTTTGTGTATGTGTGTTATTTCTTTACGCTCAAACGAGTAGACTTTTTTTTATAAAAATGACTTTAAAAGTAGGTTAGACTCTGACTAAACACATTCCGTCTTATTACAAAACGCGTTTTAAATATGAGTTCAGGACTTTGAAAATTAAAAATGTGTTCTTGTTGTTCAAACATCACACACAAGCAATCAAAATGTCAACAAAAATTGGAACTTTGATTTAACATTGGTACATTTTTACAGTTTGATAATTATGATAGTAGACAGACAATGTTTGAACAACTAAAACGGACTTAGTCTAGACTTATATTTAAACCACGTTTTGTAATATTGGCTATTGGCTACTTTTTATTCTATATCTACGTGGACAAAAGCGCTTAGAACTGACAGTGTCTTACAAAACATTACAAAATCTTATTTTACCAAGATTTGTTGTCATAGAACTGTTACTCAGTAATAATTGCTAAAGGCCTACAGATTTATCAGCCTAGACTCACTAATCACCAGAACATATTATCAATATTAATAACCAGACAAACAAGATAATTTATCTACCCGTCGGATTGAATACGTAACAGAATTACGGATGATATTGTATTCACTCCGTAGTGAGAATGTTGTTATTTGGTCAGCAATTTTAGTGTTTACAATACAAAACTAAAAAAAAGTACATTTTAAAAATTTACAATTCACATAAGGTAGTTGTGAAACCATGTCACAGACCCTTTGAGTGGTTTTAAAAATCGCGATATCACAGTCTGACACATTGATAAAATTTTACTTACCAGAAAACCGTAAAACAAATTACGATAAAATATAATAAACTGATTTGTATTTTTTAGCTTAAAAAGTCCGCAGGTAGACACCGTTTTATGGTGGAAGTGCCGAAGTGTTGAGCACAGCGCTTCCCTCTACGTTTATTGTACGTACGGCAAAGCTTTGGAACACTTTACCAGAAGCTGTGATTCCTGCGAACTACATACAATTTAGGGGTTTTCAAGTCAAGAGTTAATAGGTATCTTCTAGGTAAACGTGTTACATCCTAGGCTGCAGCAACTCTTAACATCAGGCAGGCGGTATTCAAAAGTAAACCTATCCTACGTAAAAAAAAACACAAATAATATAATAGTGCAGTGTGTAATTAAGTGCATAACTAGTAACGGTTAAAATTATATGAAAGTCTATAAAGATGATTCAGATGTGGCAAATAATTTTGAAATGATTTTTTAACTGTTCATTTAATATTACTGTGTATAAGAGCAAATTTGCTACCCAAATAATTATCATCCATATTGAATTGAGCTGGCAATGAAACCGATAATCACCTCTTTGTTTTTGTTTACGTATTCACCAATTACTTCACGAGCGAATACTTGTTTTCAAAACGATCCGTGATTATGTATATTGAATTTAAATACATAAATACGCATAAATAGTCAATTTACATAATACATCACGTACTAAGTCAAATTATCATTTGTTTGACTAAATTTTGGGCTAGCTTTTTTTTTATTCTAATAAAGTGTTTTTTTTATATATTGATTTTATTGAATTGACAACACAACTTAAAATATCGTTCAATTAAAATAAAATACTAATGTACTAGCGTCAGTTTATACATAAGAGCTGTCAGAGTTTTGAAATCGCCCTATGGGCCTCTGAAAATTAAACTAATTCATTAGTATACTGTGATTTTATTCCGATTATTTTTTTAATAAATCTACTTTTTTCTTTCCCGCGGGCAAACGATTTTACTTTTACATATACATACAATAAATATCTAATATGATTACCTATATAAAACTCAAAGGTGACTGACTGACTGACAGACATAGTGACCTATCAACGTACATCCCAAACCACTGAACGGATCGGGCTGAAATTTGGCATGCAGGTAAATGTTATGACGTAGGCATCCGCTAAGAAAGGATTCTTGTAAATGCCACTTTTAAAAGTGTGAAATAAGGGATGCAAGTTTTACTTCTTAATGCAAGTAAAACTGCGGGATCGCACTAGTTCTGAAATAAAGGAAAAATAGTCATAGAAACAAGTTCATGTTTTCGAGTTATTTTTAATTTGAAACTTTTAACATACCCTAAAACAAATAGTTAGTTCTCAAGTTAGTTATTAGTTTCTCAAGTTGGTGCAAGTTACTGTCTGACATAGCGGCATAGTTACAAAGTCAGAAGCGTTGAAGTGGAAATTCACTGGAAGCACATATTTTAACAAAATGTCCACAAAGTTTTCTTTATTATTAAAAAAAGTGTGTTTATTTTTATTTATGTTAGTAGTGTAGTAATTACGCCACGCAACATAAGCAATGAATCTATGGCCTAAAAATGTAGTTTGTGTTAAAACCACGGAAAGCCTGTCACCGGGCCATATTCATTCAGCTTTTTAAAAGCAAAAGAAAAAGCAAGACCACATACGTATTCCCGTCTTTACGAAATGTGTAATAAAGTTAACGTAATAATCACATTACATTTTTAAGCGCACATAGTGACGTTTGACATGATTTTATTGTAGCGCCCGTAGCTCTGCTAGCGGAGGCAATCGCATGCGACTGCCAATGTTAAGCAAAGCTTGACGCGGTCAGTCCTTGGATAGGTGACCAAAAAGTGGCATTCCATTTTGGGCGCTTCCGTGGGTGGGATGACACGTTAAATTGTAGGCCCCGGGTGTTTATTTAATACGGAAGTCGTTAAGCCATGTCAGAAGTCCTTAGGGCGGCTTGATAAACTCTCGACAACAGAGTTGGCCACTCTCATTAGATAAGAAGAAGAAGAAGATTGGAGAGAAGCACATTGTGCACTATTTCTTTGGGGACTTTATTTGAGTTGTGTTTGAGTCTACTACAGGAAGCTTCACACGTCAAATGGCCCGAGGTCTAAAGGCGGTTACTATCGAACTTGGATTGCTCATATGGCTCGAACTGAGTTTAATTAATGGGTTCTAATGAAAGGTTTGTTTGGCTTTTTATTTAAGGAAGGTTGCCTGGAAGAGATCGCTTTCAGCGATAAGGCCGCCGCTTGTGGCACAAGTTAAGGTGCAATTTGTTTTATGTACTGTTTTTTTAATATGTGTCAAAAATAAAGAGTTAATCTATCTATCAATATATTACAGTGTTTAGGATAAATCAAGGGTAGAATTTAACAACTGTTTTATGAGCTTTTTTTTTGTGTTTTTTGTTTCTTTTTTGTATAATTTATATAATCGTTTCCGATTCATAAAGATGTGCCATCTGCGTCGATCTTGTGCAGACCTCATCCAGGTTGGACTCTCGACTTTGACGATATCGTTGACCTATTAGTTAGTTACATAGTTTAAATATCGACTTTTTTTTACAGGGTATCCAAATTTTTTTTAACTTAGTAGATATGTCAGAACAAGCCTAAATATTTCTTCCAAATTCCAAACAGTAAGACTATAAGAACTAAGAAATATTAATCTAAATAAAGTATCTACATATTTTTATCAAATAGACCGGTCTCTCTACAGGTAACTTTTCCACCTATAATTACGAGTACTTGTAATACTACGAGGAAATCATCTTGGTCAAAATAATTCCAGGAAATGTAAAGTTGTAACACTTTAAAAATTAACGCATTCAGTCCCCAAAGTAAAAAGTGTAATTCTTTTGTGAAGACTTAATAAAAGCTCGATCTGTACCAACAGCCTGACCAAATTCAGACCATTATTAAATCCGCTTTATTATCCTTATGAAAATATTTATTCAGAACGACCCCAGAGGGGCTTACTATCGAATGCTTAACCACCATGATAAAAGCAAGATTTTACATAAAGTAACTTAGCCGCTAAGCCATTAGATGCTTTTACATAAGTTAAAATATTTGTGTGTTACTCCTTATTACTCATCTGTCATGTTCATCTGTAGATTATATTTTATTGTAGAGACCATTATTTTGAACTGGTATTGATTATAGGTGTCCATTTACTTCCATAGAAAGATGACAAATATTAACGTCCCTGTAAAACTTAGCCCTCCCCTTTTTTACACCGAACACTACACATTTAACACAAGAAATAAACTAAACTAAAATTATATTATTTGAATAAATTGGTTCAAGTGAACCAGTGACCCTAGTTTTTGACCTTATTTCTATATCATCATCGTAACCTCTTCATACCGAAATAGCTCGTCGGTGAATTAATGAGTTCTGGGCCCTGATAAGGCATGTTTCTACGAGATACTACGAAATAATAGTTTTAAGAATAGACTGAACAATGTCTTCGGTAATAGGGTTTGGAATAGAGTGATACTACAATAGCTTACTTTGCAATATGATTTGCAGTGGCTTTCGGTTTTAACTACATCAATCCGGGAGCCCACACTATTTTCCAAAACCTCTCGGAGCGCTTGGTTGACGCGACGCGTGACCAAAATGCTGGCCTTTTTTGGCACAACGTATAAGCATTGCCATCCAGCGTGGTAATGCGGCCAGGACTGGAGAACTAAGATTATCTTTAGGTTACTCTAAAGATTTTCAAAGAGACCCTCTCTTTTTATGTGGTATTTTGAAGCAGTAAGTATAGTTTTTTTCCTTTGTTTTTATGTCTAAATAAAGATATGACTATCCAAGATAAAAATAAATAATACATGTAAGGCGTGTTCCTTCCTAACTCCATATTTCCAGAAAGAAACGACACCTTAAATTGATTGAATGATTTGTATATTCATTTACGAGAGGGTTACAGCGTTTAATTGTGCTCGCAAAACTGACGTGCATTCGCCGTGGGACGCTAGGACACACTGCCGCTCGCGACCGAGCGACAGCGATTTTATAACTTGTTTTGCGAAGACAATGGCTGGGCCCGCGTCACAGGTTTGTGCGCGTGCCCATAGCACTCACGCGGCATACAAGCGTTGTCCGTCGGTTTTGCTTGCTTACAAAAATATAAACAATTAATTTTAGTTATATACAAAATTGGTTGCTACAGTACTCCCCCGCTGAGACCGAAGGTCACGAAGGTCGATAGTAATCTGTGAAGCGAACTGTACGTCCAGATCTGGTCTTCTTTTCTGGTTTAGCCATCTGTGTGGGTCTGGTCTCATCCATCTTCACAGGAACTGATTTGGTAGGAGTCTGTTCCGGTCTTGTTTGTTCCGAGTAATACGACATAATATGTGCTGGTTTCAGACGATCTATTGAAACGGTAGACTCTCTGCCATTGATAGAAATTTTAAATGTTTTGCTTTGCCTTTCTATCACTTTGTAGGGACCTGTATATGGCGGTTCCAGCGAGCGTCTCGATGCATCTTGCCGAAGGAAGACATATTCTGCTGCAGCGAGATCTTTTGGTACATAAAATGGCTTTCTTCCGTGTCTACTTGCAGGTTTTGGAGACAACCGGGCCATGTGGAGTCGGAGTCGAGACACGAAGTTGGTTATGTCATGAGATGTCTTGTCAGGTACGAAGAACTCTCCAGGCAGTCTAAGTGTTTCGCCGTAGACGAGCTCAGCTGCTGAAGCTTTAATATCTTCTTTCCAGGCTGTACGGATACCCAAGAGTACGAGTGGTAGCGCCTCGGTCCATCCAGAATTCTGATGGCACATGATTGCGGCCTTCATTTGACGATGCAGGCGTTCTACCATACCATTGCACGCAGGGTGATATGCTGTAGTAGGGCGATGTTGTGCCCCCAAGAGGGTCGTCAGGTTGCGGAAGAGTTCACAATGGAACTGTGTTCCTCGGTCGGTGGTGATACGATGTGGTGTTCCAAAGCGAGACACCCAGCCAGCGATGAAGGCGCGGGCACATGTCTCCGCCGTGATGTCTGGAAGTGGATATGCCTCAGGCCAACGCGTGAAACGGTCGATGACAGTGAGACAGTACCTGTAACCACATGAAATTGGTAAAGGGCCCACAATATCCATGTGGATAGTGGAAAAACGTTGAGAAGGGAGAGGGAAATCAGAAGTAGGTGATTGAGTATGCCGGTATACTTTGCATGTTTGGCAATCTGTGCATTCTTTGGCCCATTGTCGGCAATCTTTTTGTGCTCCAGGCCAAATGAATCTCTGGGTGACTAGTTTTGCTGTCGCTTTTGCGCCTGGATGACTCAATCGATGAAGTGCTTCAAAGACCAGTTTTCGGTAAGCAGGTGTCATGTACGGTCGTGGGTTCGGAGTGGAAACATCGCAAAAGACAAATATTTCGGAATCCGGTGCTTTGATTTTCTGAAGCTTGAGTGCTGAACCTCTCTGTAGTAGTTCTTTGAGTTCTGGATCGGTATCTTGTGTCTTGGCGAGTGCTTGGTAGTCCAGTGTTTGAGTGCCAATTTCTTCTATCCGAGAAAGCGCGTCCGCTACGCTATTTTGGCTTCCTTTGACGTACTGTATGTCTGTTGTGAATTGTGATATGTAGTCTAAGTACCGAAATTGCCAGTGAGAACATTTCTCGCGGTTATGGGAAAAGACAAATGTCAGCGGTTTATGATCTGTATAAACCGTGAATGGTCTTGCTTCTACCATATGTCGAAAGTGGCGAATTGCATCGTAGATTGCCAGTAGTTCGCGATCGTAGGGTAGTAACTATACTTCTTTTGTGCTGGATTTAGGCGTCGCGAAAAGAACGCGAGTGGTTGCCAACTATCGTCGCATTTCTGTTGAAGTACTGCTCCTATCGATGAGTCCGATGCATCCGTAAACACAGCTAACTGCGCATCTGGTTTAGGGTGCGCAAGTAGAACTGCATTTGATAGGCTAGTCTTGCACGCGTTGAAAGCTTGTAACATCTCTGGGGTCATTGTTATGGTTTGTGATCCTCTTGTTTTAGATCCAGATAGCACGACATTGAGAGGTGCTTGGAATTCTGCTGCTCCTGGTATGAATCGGCGGTAGAAGTTGTACATACCGAGAAATCTGCGTACTTCCTTCACAGTTGTTGGAGTAGGGTAGTCCTGGATAGCCTGTACTTTGTCTGAAAGTGGCTTGATACCCGCTGCACTGACTTCGTGCCCAAGAAAAATTATATGGGTCTTCCCGAACTCGCATTTAGCGGTATTTATGAGCATACCGTACTCTGCCAAGCGCTGGAAAAGCTGTCGCAAGTGCTGGTAGTGAAGGTCTTCGTTTTCCGAGGCGATTAAAATGTCATCTAAGAATCCGTAGCAAAATGGGAGATCCTTGAGCATTTCATCCACAAACCTCTGGAACGTCTGCGCTGCGTTTCGTAATCCGAAGGTCATGTACGGAAATTCAAATAAACCGAATGGCGTGGTGATGGCTGCTTTCGGTATATCTGCTGCGTGCACAGGTATTTGGTTGTAGGCCTTGACCAAATCAATTTTTGAAAATATTGTGGCACCTGCCAGTTGCTGTGAAAAATCCTGAATGTGACGTATTGGGTACTTATCCGGAACAGTACGCGCGTTGAGTGCTCTATAGTCACCGCATGGACGCCAACCATTGTCCTTCTTGGGTGCGAGGTGAAGTGGGGATGCCCATGAACTTTCAGATCTGCGCGCGGTTCCGTTGACTAACATCTCTTCGAATTCCTTCTTGGCGATTATTAGTCTATCTGGTGGTAGTCTTCTTGGGCGACTAGATACAGGTGGACCTGGCGTTGTGCGAATGTGGTGTTCCGTACCATGCTTAACCTCCTTCCGGGTTCCAGCTGGACATGTGATAGCAGGGTACTCACGTAAGATTTGGTGGTACGCAGTGTCACCGGCTACGGCTTTGATTGATGAGATTGCATCTTGTAGCTTGACAGGTGCGCCGGTAGTTGATAGTGTTGTAAGTCCATCTATTAATCGATTATTCCTTACGTCAACTAATAATCCATAAAACCTGAGGAAATCAGCACCTATGATTGGCTTAGACACGTCCGCTATTACAAAACGCCAACTATAAGTACGTCGTAGTCCCAGATCGAGTTGCAGTTGGATCCAGCCGTAGGTTGAGATCGTGGATCCATTCGCGGCAAATAGTTGATAATTTGTCTTGGTACGACTTTGTTTGATTAGTGACCGTGGATACGCACACACCTCTGAGCCCGAATCCATTAGGTATGGAACTTTAGATTGTCGTTCAGTAATAAATAAGCGGACTGTTTTATGCAGGCAGTCGTTAGCCGCTACTTCCGGCTGCCGCTTGCGTTTCCCTGAACGGCGAAATTGCATGGAGTAGTACATCTAGTAGCATGTTCACCAAATTTATTATGATACCAGCATATATCAGGGTTATGACGTTTGGGACGTGAGCGACTGCGTCTGCGCTGTCTGTTGTTGTGTGTATTGGAATCACCGTACTTACGTGACCGGGTCAACTGTTCTTTTAGCGATGAAACTTCCAGGGAAAGTTCACTCAGCTGCTTCATCATACCCGCCACTGTGTTTGTCGACGCCACGATGTTTGCCGAAGGCATAGGTACAATATCATAAACCCTATCCGCTAAGTCGGCTATGGTCTCCAATGGTGTATCTGTCTGCGAGGCTATGACTGTCTGAATGTTGTGTGGCAAACGGCTACTCCACAAAGTGCGCAGGAATGTGTCCGGTACGGTTGGGCCTGCTAACGTTTGAAGGTGCCGTAAAAATTGTGAAGGTTTACGGTCACCTAGTTCTTCATGCGTCAGCAGCTGCTTTACCTTCTTTTCTTGAGATTCCGATAGGCGTTTGATTAATTCGGTTTTTAATTTCAGGTACTTATCTTCCGCTGGTGGGGCCACTATCACGTCTTTGACTTCTGCTGCATACTGTTGGTCGAGCTGCGATATAACGTGATAAAACTTTGTTGTATCTGACGTGATCCCGGAGATGAGGAATTGGCCTTCAATTTGTGCGAACCACAGCGTAGGTTCCTCGGGCCAAAATGGCGGTATCTTCACTCCTACCTTGAAAATGCTAACCGCACCGTCGCTTTGTTCTCGGCTCCCGCTTTGACTATTCATCTTCAATTCAATCCTGTTCTCTCTATCTATCCAAACGTTGGTGGTCACCAATAAAGCGTGTTCCTTCCTAACTCCATATTTCCAGAAAGAAACGACACCTTAAATTGATTGAATGATTTGTATATTCATTTACGAGAGGGTTACAGCGTTTAATTGTGCTCGCAAAACTGACGTGCATTCGCCGTGGGACGCTAGGACACACTGCCGCTCGCGACCGAGCGACAGCGATTTTATAACTTGTTTTGCGAAGACAATGGCTGGGCCCGCGTCACAGGTTTGTGCGCGTGCCCATAGCACTCACGCGGCATACAAGCGATGTCCGTCGGTTTTGCTTGCTTACAAAAATATAAACAATTAATTTTAGTTATATACAAAATTGGTTGCTACACATGAATATCTTTATAACATATTTAAAAAAGTTGCAGTAGGTCAATTACTAATTTTCTGTTATAAATATTTAATTTATCGTCAAATTTTATCAAAAATATAATATACTTGTGTTCATTGCTTCTATTTTGAATAGGTATATAAGCTCAGTCTGAAGTGTATGGAAATGAGTGTGGATTTTCGCGCCTGGCAGTTAGTAGACCGTAGCCTAGTGGTTAAGGCGTTCTGACGGTAGCAGAAATACGCAGGTTCGAATCCTGCCGGTCGTGGTTATTTTCGCTCATTTTCCAATAAAAGTTTAATTTAAAAACAACCATAGCACTTAGCACTTAATAAATTAACTCATAATTAAAAACGCGAAAGGCCCATTTCTCGTCATATCAGGTGTCCATAGTACATCGATATGAGTGCGTGTTACTCATAGGTATATAATAGTTTGACACATTCCAATTTTTTGTTGGGCATATCAGTTAGCTACAATAACAATAAGACAGTATGTCTTTATTAAAAAACAAATAAACTACTAACATTATTTATTTTACAAAAAATAAAACCAACACCGGAAAAGCCCCGTCCCAAGGCATCAAACTCACAAACTGAAGTTAACAAACTCTGATTTCCAAACCGACTGAATAATAACTTAAACCGTACTTACATAACTTAAACCTCACTTACACAAGTTACGTCTAACTTAGATTACGACGTCAGTTTTCCGAAACCTGCCGCAGATTCGTCGAGAACTTAATGTTTGGGCTTGCATTATGCAAGCCTCGCTGAATTTATTACTTCGGCATAGGCGGGGAGACGCTCAGAAATTGAATGATTTCTTCTTTTTTTAACAAGGAATGGGTTTGCACAATGTCTTCGGTAATAGGGTTCTGAATAGAGTGATACTATAACAGCTTACTTTGCAATATGATTTGCAGTGGCTTTCGGTTCAATCCGGGAGCCCACACTATTTTCCAAAACCTCTCGGAGCGCTTGGTTGACGCGACGCGTGACCAAAATGCTAGCCTTTTTCTGGCTCGACGTATAAGCATTGCCATACAGCGTGGTAATGCGGCCAGTATGCTGGGCACGCTGCCCTCTGTCAGTGGGCTGGAGCACTTAGATTATCTTTGGGTTACTCTAAAGATTTTCAAAGAGCCCCTCTCTTTTTATGTGGTTGTTTGAAGCTATTTGCCTGATGGTAAGCAAACATTACTGTCTAGTATGAAGCGTGATTACCCAGTTAGAACTGATTCACTCTCGCTTTGAAGATCGCAAGGTTATATTCTGTAGGGCGTTCTAGAATTTAGCAGATCTACATATTTTATTTTTCTTCCATGTCATGGATAGTCATATGGGCGAGATGCTGCTGTGTGCTTTGTCTCGTAATATTTATTCATCCATTTATATATATCAAACTCAAAGGTGACTGATTGACTGATATAGTGATCTATCAACGCACAGCCCAAACCATTTGACGGATCGGGCTGAAATTTGGCATGCAGGTAGATGTTATGACGTCAGCATCCGCTAAGAAAGGATTTTTGGAACTATCACTTTTAAAGGAGTGAAATAGGGGATGCAAGTTTTACTTTCTAATGCGAGCGAAGCCGCAAGCACCCACTAGTTACTAATAATAGTAATGCTACAACTCGTTGGGAATTAGTTAAAACATTAAGTAATTAAATATATATTTATTTGGAATATTTAGTTCCAATTTTAATTTTTACGTTATTTGTTTAATTGCTGAGACAAATACTACTAACCCTTATTTGTTTCTAAGTCGTACTAACCAAGCAAAAAATCATAACAAGCGAAACTTATAAACAATAAAGGTGTATTTAATATTAAAGCTATCACATTCTACTTTGCAAACTAAGTCAATTTCTGTTTTTGACGAAATAATTACCATTTTCTCAAAACTATTAATTAAATTCAGATTTTATGAATATTTATGCCAAATATCGCTGCGTTGTAACAAGATATTTAGAATATTTGTTTTCACTTGATTTTAATAAATGTATTAAAATATATTTTTATTTAACAAACTTTTCACTGATTATGTTATACCTACATGTAATTTTGGTTGTAGATTTTATTTACAACAATAATTAAGGGAAAACCGTAAACAAATAATGTAGTTATTTTTATTTAACACATTTTGTTTATAACACCTCTTAAATGTTAAGCAAAGGTCGACGCGGGCAGTCCTTGCGTGGGTGACAAAAAATGGCATTCAATTTTGAGCGCTTCCGTGGGTCGGATAACAAGTTAAATTGTAGGTCTAGTATAACAGTCGCTAAGCCATATCACAGGCCCTTAATAAACGGCGGCTTGATAAACTCTCGACACCACAGTTGTACACTCTCATTTGATAATAAGAAGTGATGGCGTAGACCTACATACATGAAAGAATAATTTGTTAGTTCGGGATCTTATTTGTCTAAAATATTTTTCGTTACGCAAATAACAATCTAAATTTATCTCTAACATCACCTCTAGCTATTTCTGCTTACAAGACCTGATGTGGGTCCTGTCACCACAAAATAATTAGGTTTTTGTAATTAATCCAACCTACGCTTACACTTCAGACCTAAAATAAACTTTAAATTTAATTATTCTGAAAATAACACTTTCATAATGACCGTTAGTCTGGGGGATACCTACAATGTGAAAATATCATGGAAATGACAACCATAATATACACAAATACCAATATAAAATGGATCTTTGGAGCATCTAAGAACCAATCTTTAATGGTCTCCGGACACTAAATTATTTGTGAAAAAGATTAGCTAACGTTCGGTCCTTACCACAGGAGATCTCAAGGCTGGCAGCTATTTCTCTCAACGTTTGAGTCTCTCCATTCAAAAAGGAAATACTATCAGCATCCTGGGCTACCTGCTGCACAACGATAGTATGGACGTTGTGTTGAATTTTTTTGTAAATATCAGTTTTTTAAAGTTTATTTTTCTGTATGTTTAAGTAATTTTTGTAAATATGTAAATACAGTGTCAGAACAAAAAAAATAAGTTGTTTGGAAATTCTCAACCCCTTGGTGCCTTATTTCCAAAATACATACAATATTTTAACAAGAGTACAAGTCGTTGTGTTACAGGCATCATAAAACTCAGGCTAGGCAGAAATTTTCTCGTTGCTATTGAAAACATGATAAAATCCATAACGTTTACTCTATCATTGTAGTAGTCATGAAGGTTTATTACGAATAAAATAATTAAATTTAGTGAGCAAAACGTGGAGGAGTTGTATCGCTTCGGTAAATGTCGGGTCTCCCTAATTTGATTGTGGCTTATATACTAGAAACAATAAATAGAATTGCTGAGAGTAACTGAAATAGAAATAGGTTCGGTAATTGCAAGACTTTAAGAAATAGTTTATATACCTAGTATTACACTATATAGTATCCGAGCACATATTGTGTCTTCCGTGGAAGGACCTTGGTGCCCACCACGATGTACATATCTGCCCAAGAGAACTCCCCTAACGAATTAATTCCGCGGAGGAGTCACGACCTTCAGTCATGAGGAAAACTACTCATAGAGAGAGATAACAATAAAACCACAGTCCCCAATCCTTCATTCACCGCAAGACCAATGTATATGATCGATGTATATCAAGAAAGTGATACAGGTGGGCGAAGTAGGAAGTTTCACTCAGATTAGAATGCTGTTGAAGCCTCGCGCCAGCCATTTCATACAACCAATCGAGCAGAT
Organism: Macaria notata; assembly: GCA_927399415.1. NCBI lineage: Eukaryota > Metazoa > Arthropoda > Insecta > Lepidoptera > Geometridae > Macaria > Macaria notata. The sequence continues at coordinate 12,073,486 of OV656738.1, read as the reverse complement.
AAACTACACTGGAAACCAGTATATAAATTACATAAAATGATTAGAAATTGGAATAAATATTAAATCCATTTTGGGTTAGTATGACATATACACAGTATAATAATGTGTTAATTTCAATATCACTCCAATATGATACAAATAACATAATCTTCTTCTTCGTATCGAATGAGATTGGCCAACTCTGGTGTTCAGAGTTATGTAATCAAGCCGCCCTAAGGGTCTGATGTTTTACAATAACCCTGTGTATAAAATATATGCCCGGTCGCGAGATGGGTCGACGACATCGTTAAAGTCGAGGGTTCAACCTGGATGAGGTCTGTACAAGATCGACGCAAATGGCAAATTCAAAGGGAGGCCTATACCCAGCAGTGGGATCCCAAGGGCTGTGGATGATGATGATGATGATAATAAAATATAAATTAATCGAATAAAAAATATTAGCCTTACTTACTTTTTCTAAGCTCAAATTTAGCTACTGTAAATCCATGTACATTGTACAGTCTCACGCCGAAATTCTGATCCAAAATCCGAGAAGCGAGCCGAACAAGCGAAGCGAGAATCCTATTCAGGCAGACTCGGCTTTGAAACCTACGCAACCAATATTGCGGAATGGCCACCTACAGTACTTTCACCGATAATGTACTGTGTAGTTATTCAATCACTTTCGGAGGCTTTCTAAGAATAATAAATAAGAAACCATTTTCAGAAATTTTCAAGTGACTGGTGAAATTTTGTATAAAATAGGACATGAATGTACAATCAAAGATAACTAATAAAGTTTAAAGTTAGTACCACTATATTCTATATCAATAGTGTTTCATAGATTACTTTCATTTTATTCTTGCTGACACACATTATATTATTTATTTATTATTTCTTAATAAAATTACTGGTAAGATATTAAAAGATTAACTAAAACGGTTTTCACTCACGTGTAAATCGCGTAAATGGTTTACGCGTTTCGGATGTCATGACACCCATCTTCAGAACGTTCGTCCTGGGCCGCGGCAACACGCAGACTGCGCGCCGCTGCGCGAGCGGCCCGCCGGGACACGGGCGCGGGGGCCTGTGGTGGTGGGGGTGGAGGCGAGACGATGTTACTACTCCCGGCCGCTTCGTCCTCGGGTCACTCCACTGCTTCATCAGAGACAGCACCATCGACTGATGTACCGGCACACACAAAACTGACCGTATCTTGATCCAAAGCTCCAATGATCCTTCTCTTCGTCATCGTATTAAGAGCTGGGACCCACGCCGGAGAAACGCGTAAACCATTTACGCGATTTACACGTGAGTGAAAACCGTTTTAGTTAATCTTTTGATAAAATGTCTCACGAAAGTTTTAATATTAAAATAGGTAAGATATTATATAATCCGTGATTGAAGAAGTTGGGGTAATCACAAATACTTACACCACCCGCTTGGCAAGACATCCCAACATCCTCGCAGCGAATCTGACAACCAGACAGTATGAGCCCAGGCTTAAACGGAAAGCAGTAATACCCAGCGACTGAAACCAGTGAAAGGCCCTGTCCTGCCACTTTAAAATAAAAGGAGAAGCACTCAATGGAGAGCTCACTTACATGACAGAATCACTCAACAGATCTGCTTATAGTGAAAACACTGATTGTAGATAGAAAACAGATGAGAAAAAAAAAAAAAAAATTATATAATCAGGCGTTACAATGCGGAAATCCATTGTAAATAAAACTATGGAGATATCAATAGTTTTTTCGCTGCGACTCCTTCACCGACTTCAAACAAAAACCATCAAGTTTGTTGTTTGAAGTCGGTTAAGGAGCAGTCGCAGCAGAAAAACACTATATATTTCTCCAGAGTTTCATTTAAAATCATAGGTATAAAAAAAATAGGTACCTAAATAAAACTCGTGATTCAAATAATAGACTATTATTTTGTTATAATGTAGTAATGTAGTACGTTAAAGTACAGAAGAATTCTCTTTTGTACTTTAACGTACTCCTATATGCATGGATTTGGCCTGAATGTGTAATTTTTTTAGAACTAAAGCCTAAACAACTTCAAAAAATCATGGCTAAAAATATGAAAAAGTGTAAAACCTAACATTATTCCAAAGTCAGCCCCTGAAAGCTGAAAATACCCGCAGTACATTCTCAAACTCCGCTAGTCCTTTCATAAAACGCGGCCGCGTGGGTTGAGAGTGTGTAAGTTTTTATTAAGAAACCTGTTTTTCTCCATTATTTTGGCAGAGAAGATACAATATTCCATAAACGCCTAACTACGACCATCATTGTAAGGTCAGAAGTCATCATAGAAAGATGATATTCATTTTTAACGATTCAATTACCTATATATATTTAATGGCTTATGTTAAATTGTCTATAAACTATATTTGTTTACGTTAAAGTTATAAATCATGGCTTAAATTATTATGTTCTGGGTATACTCCTAATTAGTATCAGTCTTATCGATTCACATTCGATAAATAAATTGATACATACACGTAAAAATCTTGCTTAAGTTATAGTCTTAAATAATTGAAACTACATAATAAATTAGAGTAACTAAACCGATGATTTTGCTGCATGGTTTTTTACCACAATATAGGCTTAAGTTTGACTCCAGCCCAGCTGTAACGGGTTGATGTTCTTATGGTTGACTGAAACGTTTGAACGAAACTAATAAAGATAATTAGATGTCTCGACATTTAATTTTCTATGCATAAAAACAAGATCGATAGTTCAGCGTAAGTGTGATGAAAATTGACAACTTCTCTCGAGGGAAATGTTTTCCCACTAAGTACAAGTTATTGTAACTGACATTGTATTTATTATCCACACGTAACTTGGGAATATTTCTTTACTTATTCTTATAAGATTTTAGGTGAGAAATCTGATAGATTTTTTTAGCTGAAAGATAAATGAGAAATAGACGAATAGTGACAGTTTAGTTAAGGTTTTTTAGAAGATATTTTAATACAAACAAAGGGGCCTGTATTTTGTTGTACTGAAATATAAAGTTTATGATAATCAAACTACTATGGCAAAGTGCAAACAAAAATAGTTAAGCAAGTATCATCGCAGTCAGTCCTTGGATGGGTGACAGTCACAAAATGACAAAAAGGCATTTTTGTCTACGTAGGTACTTGGATGACACATTAAATAATTATGTATATCAGTTATACTTACCTACATTATGTCAGTGACCCATCTGGCTTGAATGCTTTAATTAATTAAACATTTTAAATATATACATTTCTTATCTGGTATAAATACCAGATTTTTGGTATATTTTTAAAATGTAAGCAGCAACTTCATTCCATAAAACAATACAAGATTTTTCCTAACACAAACCCTGTCATTCATTATTTCGTATGAAAAGAATCAGCGAAAGCGTCGTCAAAAGACAAATTCGTAATCCCAAATCAGCTCTTCCTTAATTGAGATTTTCCTTAATTCTTTATAAAAAATACGGCGCAAAATGCTTAAAAGAGTCACCCTCATTAAATGCTATTGTTGAAATCTGAAGTGGCAGATTTAAGGGGGCGCTTCCCAAAGACCACGTGACCGATATTGCCTACCCGGCCCCGCACTTGCCGCTCAATACACACGACAATTGCTCAAATAAGAAACGGCGTAGCCGGTCATAATCATGTTCAAGGCGTAGCGGACGGACGTGCTAACATGACGGGGCCGCGCCGCGCGCCCGCGCCCGCCGGGGATCGGCTAGGGTGCGACTCGCGCGCGGGACGCGGCGCGGGTTGTTGAGAAGGGAGTCAAATTAGTTCGTACAGTATTATATGGTCACTGAAAAAAGTCGGTATAATTTTTCAAATTGCTACTTTTTTGTTGTTATGGGTATTTATTATTTCATACCAATACAGATAGAGGTAATTGATAAGTAGGTTCAATATACGTGGTATATGGTAGTTACCTTATCGGTATTAATTAATTTACTTATAACTTTATATTACATATATGTAGGTAACTAGTTATATAGGTACTTTGTTTACAGTTGTTTGAAATCAGTAAGCACTTACCTACTAAATTATTAATCCAGTAGTATGTAACTTGTAATACCTAGGTACTTACCTGGTATAAAATCGGCGAAAGTATATGGCGCTTCAATATAAAAAAAAATACTTATGCACGAGTTAGGCACCTACACGAAAACAGTTTCAAATGAAACGCAGCTAATTAGTGTTATATATTCTCTGGGAACCCCGAATAGCAGAAGAATTATTGTGGCTTATAAATTAATTATAAGGCCAAGTGTGATTCGGACTCGCGCACGAAGGGTTCCGTACAATATACCAAAAATAATATAAATTAATACATATTGTTAATAAATACTGATTGAGTATATACTATACACATACATAGATGATGATAGCAAAGGAACTACATAGATCTCACTGTAATGATGACAAATACCATATTTTTACTTGAGTCTTGAAGCTTTCTATGGACGGAGCTTTTTTATGTAATAATGCGCATGTATTAAAACTCGTTAAAATCTAATTGACGGCTACAGTTTTGAATGTTATTGTACATCATCTCATTGTCGCCATCGCCTTCGTCATTGGGAGAAATGAATTCTGGCCGCAGTTTTTTGGAGATTGGACTCTTCGTCCATTCTTCAAAAGATTGCGATGCGTCCATTACCGTAACTTTTTGCCCATTATTATCGTTAGAATTTTTGTTCCATTTGCGTTTACAGTTTTCTTTGTCTTGTTTTAATTTTTTTTTATTCTATTGCTACTTGTATGTGTATCGGATCTCTTATAGGCATTTTTCGCGTGTGACGAGGGTCAATAGGTAATAAAGGGTAATATGCATTCTTTGTAAAATAGCTCTAAGGGATACTCCATTTTGGATTTCCAAAAATCATCATCTCTATAAATTGAACGCTACAATCGGTGCTGTTGGTGACATTGTTCACGACTTCACCGTCGCTCACATCATTATTATTACTACCCGCACGACGACTCCTGATTACAATAATAGTAATACATACATAATTATGAAATAACTACTATCTTATTTTTTTGCAGTAATTAAAACAAATGTTTAGGTTATAATTTTAATAAAAAAAAATCATAGGTATAAAATATAGAAATAGACATTACATTATTAATTTATTTTCAACTGAATTCTGCTGAACTGAATTATACTCGCACACATCGTTTTGCACAAACAAACATACTAAAATCCATTATTTCATTATTAATAACGCGGAACCCTAATAACACTAAAGCAAAAAATAAATATATTTTTTTAGTAAGTATTTGTTGTTATAGCGTCAACAGAAATACGTCATCTGTGAAAATTTCATCTGTCTTGCTATCACGCTACATGGGATATCGCCTGGTGACAGACCGACGGACAGACGAACTTCAGTTGGTACGTACAGATACCTAGGTACTTAGAAAGCAATAAACTTGATCAAACAAGAAAGAACAGGTAGAACAGAGGGGCAACAAAATAATTCTATTAGATAGATCGATGTCTATTAGGTTTACTTGAGGTACGGACGAACCCCTAAAAAGGTTATAATGTAAAAAAAATATACCTAACAAGTTTGATTGTTATATTTAGGTAATTTATAGGTAAATTAACTATGTTTCTACGAAATTCGTGATGTGAAAATAAAACATTTGGACGGTTTTATTTTATGTACCTACCGACCTAGGTAGAGATGCCATGCAGGAAGGGCCAGCAGATTGACACTCGAGAATGCCTAATGCAACTTATGTACCTAGGTAAGTAGGTACCTATATTTATTTTGTGATAGAAGTAAATCAAGAGTACAACTAAAGAGTAGTCTTGATTTACTACTCTTTTAGAGTTTGTTTTTGATTACGCGTAAGCGCCACCTATTTTATAATAGCGCTAGCGCTAATAACCTACCTACTAGGTACCTACGACCTTTCACCGAACCAACCACGAGCCCGCGAGACGACAGAGCGGCCATATTCTGAGAGCTGCAAGCGGGTCGGGCTATTTTAGTAGCAAAGATCAAGTTATCCTGGACGATCAAACGAATTGAAGTCAGGTAGGTACCTATAGTTACTTCTAGTACTTTCGTAGTTCCATAATAATATTTTTTGAGGATAGTTTTACGACTATATTTACATATTATTATAGGTTAGGTATTATAAATACATACACATATTTCAGTAGGTACCTACCTATATAGGTACGACCAATACGTATATGTAGCTCGCTTTATGTCCATCCAAAGGTTGCCTGGTAGAATTCGATCGGCGAATAAGGCGATAAGGCCGCCTACTGCACTACCAATAGTTATTATTGTCCCTGTGTAGGTACCTACCTATGTTTCGTTACTGTATTTGTGGATCGGGCATAACACGTCATTATTCTTACGCAGCAGTAAGGTAAAATATAAAAATAAAAAGGTAGATTTGTACCTATATCCACCACCACGCCGCCACCATGTGCTCAAATGACGACTTGCGCAATTTTGATTTTGTTGGTGTTTTTTATTTTTCTTTCGCCTCGGCATATTTCGCACTAAAATGTCCGTTGGTTAGAAAAGCACCATCACCATAACCAAAAAATGTTAGTGCAAAAGTACAAACTTTTAAAATATTTTTAGTATCTAATATATTACTAATTGCTATTTTATTACTAACGCACGGTAATATTATCCGTTTTAGATGCAAACGCTTTTGAAAACTAGTTACTCAAAAAAGGAACGAACGCTTGTATGCAAACCATTCATTCGGTCACAAATAAAACGTAGTACAATTACGAACAAAAATGTCAAATGTGAGCTCTATGTTAATACGGTTTAAGTCTATTTTTGCATGTTTACAAATGTAGTTACTTGAAAGTGGTTTGGCTTCGACAGGTAAAGCGGTTCTATGCCGAAGACATAGAGTCTAATATCCATTGCACTACAAAAAAATGGGTTTAGAACGAACGAAAAACGACAACTCATGTTTAGAAAATATAATATAGTTATTTGAAACTAGTTAGGCTTTGACAAGTAGAGCGGTTCTATACCGGCGGCATAAAGTCTAATATCGATTGCACTATAAAAAACGGTTTTGGAAAGATGTAATAATATTATGTTATTTTAAATTGAAATATTTTGTTTTATTTTTTAGACATAAGGTATTAATATAATTTGAAATAAAAAATGGTTCTAAAAACGAAATCATGTTGAAATTTGTTTTATTTTGGAATTTGAGATGTTATTATTATTATTGCAATGGGTGAATATAAATATTCAATAAATTTCAAATACATTATTACACAAAAAAAATGTTTTTATTGTATCGTTGTTTTTTTAATTAATAATATGATTTTTCTAATTGCTACTTGTATTGTTGCTATATTTCAAATTTATAAAAAAATATATCTAGAAATCGTTTTATTCGTAACCAACCCAGCACTACCATACACTAGCAGTAGCTCAAACAAACTGTCGAGTTGGAGCAATTATAGTTTGAGTCGTTTCATATTTCGAAAACTGGAGCATGGAGCTGCGCGGAGTGGCACGTGCTTCCCGTACGAACGTTAGCTAGCTACTGATGAACGTCGACGCCCACGCGTCTATCGGCTCAAAATAGGTTGCAAAAGCTATAAAACAATTCATAATAAATCGAAAAACCAATATTTTGATAATTCTAATGTGCCAAAAATAGCAAAATGATGTGTAGCACATTTCCTTCAAAGAAAGGTATGTATTATTTCTCCCCATTTCGGAGCCTCAGGGAAATACATGACAAAACAAGGGTTAACTTAAATTTTTTTTTTTGGATTCATGTTACAAAGTATCGAAATTTCTAAAATTACAATCTCTTTGAAAAACTATACAGAATAACATATATTTTTTTCCACAGTGAATTTATTCTCTCAAGCGGAGTTCTAAGCTTTCAAATAGAGGGAATTTGGAGAATCTTGTCGCAATAAATGTATTGCCATCTCGCTCTTCTTGGGAGCTCGTCCTTAAGACAAAACGGGTCTAACAAAAGAAACAACGCCACGCTAAAAGGAGTGAGTTTTTAAAGTCTGTTGTTTTGGGGATAGACGCGCATTAATCTATGACACGGGCACCAAATCACGAAGCACCTCACATGTGTTTGGCAACTGATTTTTAATGTCAGGTCACCCATCCAAAGAACGACCGCAATCCAACGATCAACCGCATCGGTATTCGGTAATTTAACCTAATTGGTTTAACATTAATAATCGCATAATGATTATATAAGTTAGCTACAAATAGAATAGATACGATATATACATACATATTGTAACATATGTGTTCAGTTGTTTGTTTTTAGGTCTGTGTGTTTCTCTATCACACTGCAACGGAAAAACATATAGATGCTGTTCAAACATTTTTGCTTCCATTTCTAACAAACTAACGTCCAACAATCGCAGTGTGGTTAGACCACAATTTCACTCACGGCCAAACTCAAATAAACTCAAATAGTTCGCCAACAATCTTGATAAAGCAATCGACTGCCTTTATTGTCGGACTGGGAGGAAATAAATTTTCTATTGCCCCGGTTATTGTTTATTGTTTTACCTCTTTGGTGAGAGGAAGGATTTTTGTTGGTGAATGAGTTTCATTTATTTTAAGTGTAAGATGTGAAATCTTATTAAATCTCGGATTCAATGGCAAGAGGGTATTTTTTGGTACATACCTGAATGGCTACTTCAGTTAGGAGACCCATCTTCACGTGCCTAAGGGTGTGTTGCAGCAGCTTCTTTTGAGAGCCAGAATTATTAATACAGTATAATTAAGGATCCATATTAAACTATTAACTACAGTGTCGGATTTTGTGCTAGTTGTTGCATGTGACTGAGTAAACAAATGCCTGACTATTACCTATATGCAAATAAAATGATTTCAGTCCAGGAAAATAACATTTTTATTACGAGGCTCTGTAAATGTTTCAAAAAACTTTCATCTCTCTTATTATACTCTGATCCAACAATCACAAAGTTTCCTCCGCTTTCCCGACCGCCAGGTAATACTTACTTACGGCATTTTGTTCCGAACCAAACTGACATAAAATCGCTTAACTCCCAAAAGTGAAAGTTTTTCAAAGGCAAAGGGGACATCAAAAAAGTTGGGAGCTTCCCTCCACCTTTACTGGTAGCGTATACTGTATCAGTACAGAGTTAAATATTACTAACGTAGAATGCAATAATATCGCAAGCAATCTGAGCCTCTTAGACTGTTAACAAATGAATCGAAAACAAAACGTACGTAAAAGTTGGTTTTGATTATTTTTATTTATTTATTTATTTGTGTCAACGTCTATATTTTTCATATTTATATTAAATCTTTTTAAGTAGCTTTCTAAATGGAAGTAATTTTACTCATATATTTAAAAAATCACTTCAACGGAACTGTCTCATTTCACAATCGAGTTGGACAGAATTTGATATTAAAAACGAATAAAACTTACACATTTAAATAATCATATTATTGTTTTAATTTTATATTTCTCTTTTACAGTTTTAAAGGAGCCAAAAACTAGTCAACAAATCAAATAGAATGACTATCAACCCTGTATAGAAAAGGTATACAAACTGAAAGGTAGAAAGTTCTTTTTCTATCACACTTTATGCTTATTTTATGGTCTCGCTTTTAGGCACTTAGAAAATTATCTATACTAGAGATCGTCGTATTTTTATCTGGAGGTAAGGGCACTGACAGTTTTTAAAGCTGAGAAGGGTACGATAGGTGAGTTTTGTAAGGTTAAAAGAATTGGATGGGATTATGTTTTTGTAAGTGTAACGTAGAAAGGTAACATTGATTTAGAAGCAGTTTTATTTAAGGATATTTTTTGTGGCTTTAGATTCTTATAAGTGTGTTTATCTCACTTATAAGAATCTAAAGCCACAAAAAGGCATAAATATTTAATTAATAAGTAATTTTTATTCAGCCATGTTAAGCAATGATTAAAATAGGTAAATGCAGACTAAAACATTTTCAAAAATTTATTTAATTTACCTCTCTGACATTTATAACAATTGCAAGAGTTTGTGATTAAGTGCATAATAGCTTCATTCACGTTTCAATTATTAGATCTTTCTATTATTTTTTTAAGAGAAAATGTGTTTATAGTGTACCACAGCCCATCCTATTGTAAGCAATACCTGCTGTAGTCTAAAATGGAGCGCCTAAACCAATTAGAAAAGTTCTATCTTTGTAGATCGTTATATTATTTCCTGCTAAGTAAGTAAGTTTTAGATCAATAAAAATCTGGCCACAATAGCACGTGTACGAACAAAAGAACAGCTTCGTACAAACTAATCTCACAAATAACTACGATAAAGTTCCTTCTGCCAGTGGAATACCAACCGTCATAGAGTACAATTAGCTACAGAAAGACGTTTGCTAAACCAATTTGTTCGCCATCTCTCAAAGCTAAAGACAACGACGTAAGAACACATTGAGGACTAATTTTTGTCAAAAAAATAGTTAGTTGATATAAGTACCAATTAAATTTATTTACATGATTCATTTATTGACTAGTTATAATAAAATAATTTAAAACGTAAGATTCCACAAAATATTTTCTGACGATGGTTGTTTATCAAAACCGATTACGCGTTAACATACGATTCCATACATATTTTAAATACGATGACATTAACTTACATCACAGTTACACATATGTATTTATGTAAATAAGATCCTAACATATTGTATGCTATCAAAATTTTATTTATCTAATCAAACAATTAGGAATGTATCTTTAAGAAAAGCGGTGTAAGGAAGTCTTACTGCGCTGATTGGTTTTTGTGACAATATAATAGAGGTATATGGTTTGTGTAGAAGATAGATAATTAGAAATCTCAAACTAGTCTAGTCTATGCTAACAAGGTTTAGTTTGTCGGAAAATGTTCTTGTTAAATACTGAATGAACACTTTATTTGCTCTTTTGCAGTAAAACAGGAAAGAGTATTCTACTCACTGTTTCTGTAATAAAGCTTCTGAAGTGTCTGAAACTCATTTTATTTTAAAGCTTTTGACTTTGATCTTTGAACTAAGAGTAAGTAAGAGGGTTTGAGAAGAAATTTAACTGTCTCTTTTACTAATCAAATTTCTTTTAATTTTGTTTCTTGTCTAATTTGTCTGGCTTGGGTTGGTTTTTGTGAGTTTTATATGAATTAAAATGAGAAATGACATTAAACTTAAGTAATTTTATTTTTAAGCTACCTGACCTAAGCGCCCTGCAATGTTACGCGTGTTAGTAACGAATCAAAAGGAAAATATGTATTGATCAAGGCCTAATCTATCTTCATGCCAAATGTTATCCAAATCGGTCTCGCCCTATGTGTGTAATGACGGATTATATAAACATACTCTTAAAATCTTTCAATTATATTATTCTTGTGACAATTTTTACTCTTATTTTATAAAGACATTGTGTGTAATTTTTAGGGTTCCGTACCCAAAGGGTTAAACGGGACCCTAAAATACCTTATTACTAAGCCTCCGCTGTCTGTCTGTCTCCAGGCTGTATCTCATAAACCGTGATAGCTAGAAAGCTGAAATTTTCACAAATGATGTATTTCCATTGCCGCTATAACAACAAATACTAAAACTATAAATATTCAGGGGGTCCTTAACTATCCCACCTTATAACTATCCTACCTTATAACTATCCCACCTTATAACTATCCTACCTTATAACTATCCCACCTTATAACTATCCTACCTTATAACTATCCCACCTTATAACTATCCTACCTTATAACTATCCCACCTTATAACTATCCTACCTTATAACTATCCCACCTTATAACTATCCTACCTTATAACTATCCCACCTTATAACTATCCCACCTTATAACTATCCCACCTTATAACTATCCCACCTTATAACTATCCCACCTTATAACTATCCCACCTTATAACTATCCCACCTTATAACTACCCTACCTTATAACTATCCCACCTTATAACTATCCCACCTTATAACTACCCTACCTTATAACTATCCCACCTTATAACTATCCCACCTTATAACTATCCCACCTTATAACTATCCCACCTTATAACTATCCCACCTTATAACTACCCTACCTTATAACTATCCCACCTTATAACTATCCCACCTTATAACTACCCCACCTTATAACTTTGCTCATTATTCTACTTGTTTGAAAAGTGAGTGTATTTTTACCACATCAAGTGATGCATGATCGAAGCCCAGTTTGAAACTGTGAGTAGTTTACTTCGCCAGCGTTTTGTGAAGTTAATGAGAGAGCAGAGTTGAAAGTTGATTTTATTGTCACAACACACGAGAGACAAGCTTGTTGTGTCTAGTGTTGACAATAATAATTGGTTATCATTAATAAGTAAGTTGGTATGAGTGTAGTTACCTTCGGTGTCCAGAGTTTTCGTACTACTCGGGCTGATATAGTTCGACTAATGCTATTCTATCATCGAAAAGCCAGGAACTAATATTAGAACGTGTTACCTACGGAAACGACCAGATATAAATGTTATCACGGTATCTGTTTGGAATAGATTATGTGACTTGCTAAAGTGTATGTTCAATGTCTATAAATAATCATCAATAAGTCAATAAATTAAAGTTAAAGATAAAAGATAAAGATTCATTTATTAGCAAGATGTAGTTTTTTTACATGATGGTAGGTGATAAAAAAAATCAAATATTAGTATCATACATCTCAACCATTACTGAGGTGCAAATTGTAAATAGTATAAAAACTAAAATTACATAACTCAAATTTAATGATTAGTTGTCAAAAGAAAATTTAAGAAATGTCAAAGTTATACAAATTAAATTAATGTCACAAATTAATAATCTTATTATTTAGCTATAATTTCACACTATAATAACATTAAGATAGTAGAACATCAAACAAATTTCTTCTCAAAACAGTCAAATTTACATAAATTGGCAAATTAACTTATTTTATATCTCTTATAACTTATCTAGCTCTACGCGATAAGGCCGCCCAATGTACCTAGGTTAAGTAATTTTATTGTAAATTGTTTTTGTATTTTGTTTTCTGGTGTACAATAAAGTTATATTGATTGATTGATTGATTGATCTAGAATTTGACGAAAAGCCGGGACCTAAACGTGAACGTGTTATCTGACCTACGGAAATGTCCTGATATAAATGCCATGACGTTGTTGTCCAAAAACTATAAAACTAAGAGTCCAGTGTATTTCAACCTTTTCTACTAGATGTCATAAGTGTGTACACACGCGCTATTTAATGTCGGAATATCGTGGGGGCGTGAGTTTGACAACCATTCCATAAGAACAGAACCAACTTTATAACGTCATTCAAAGTTTGCTTTGGTCTCGTTTCCTATAATGACTTGTCCAAAATAAAAGTAGAGACGGGGAAATTTATATTGTGTGTTCATTCTACACATTTTTGTTTTCATATTTAGCGTCAAATATGTTAGTTTTAGAAAAATATAAATAAAATGAGAATCAAAGAGCTTTCAAACTAGTTTACATGTGATTACCAACTTTTACTACTGTTAACGCAGCCAGTCATTGAATGGGTGACCTAAAGCGTAGGTTTTATCTACTTAATGATAGTATGATGGTCACTAAGCCATACCAGAAAGCCTTAGAATGATTTGGAAACTTTTGATATTATTAGATGGTACTCTCATTTTTAAGAAAAAAAAGTTGGTAACAAATATATTGTTGAGGAATGTTTATTCTATTTATGTATGTATTCTTTGAGGTTAATAACCCTCTGAAACTATGCATTATTAAACTTCCAAATAGCTGTTTTCCTACAATCAATTTGGTTCCAGTATCTAAGTAAAGTTTTATTGTCAAGAACTAGAAGTAGTTCAAACAAAAAACAAGTCAAGCTAATTCCATACATGAAATTCAGTATCAATTTAGAGTCACTTTTACAAAACCTCTCGGAGCGCTTGGTTGACGCGACGCATAACCAAAATGCTGGCCGTTTCCTGGCTCAACGTATCAGCATTGCCATCCAGGGTGGTAATGCGGCCAGCATGCTGGGTACGCTGCCCTCTGGTAGTGGGCTGGAGCACTTAGATTATCTTTAGGCTTTAGTTAGAAGTAGTATGCTTAGTTTTTCTTCCCTTGTTTTTATATTTTCTTTTACAAAAGGTATGAGTACATTTTTATGATAGCCTCAGTGATACACATTTATTATATATATTTTTCAATTATTTACGCCATTCCTATATCTAATTAACTCGTCGCCGCGTCGGAGATGCATATAATTATGTAAGTGATACAAACATACAAGTAAACAACAGGTTTTTTTACGTGGGATAGGTTAACGTTTGACTACAGCCTGCCTGATGTTAAGCATTACTGATAAAACAAATATCACGTCAACTGTAAAACCGTACTTATCTTTTTAAAAAAAGGTTGTCACAGATTAAAATCACTTGACAAAATAACAGCTGCCGATGGCAAAAATATTTTTTTTCCCAAAAAATAAGGGCAAATATTCATCCGACAATCTGCGTACTGTAATTGGCCTTCAGTATTCCATACCAACATTCTATAGACATGAAGCATAGAGTATTTACTATGGTAGAGTAGTAAACGAGGATTTTTCCGAAGTTGTTATTAGTAAATCGAAGAGATATATTGTAGTCACGAATAATAATCGATAATTTTATGTTCTGTTATTAATAATTTAGATTCAGATATATTTAATTAGGCTGAGTTGCGGCTGTATTGGGACATCACATTTTTAGCGTGTAAGTTTAGTAAGTAAATAGGTTAAAGTTTTGTGTGTGTCTCAATATATATTTTCTTTCTTTCTTTCTAATTAGATCGTGGTATTTTATAGCATTCTGTAGCACAAATACATAATAGAAATACCCAATTTTACATTCCAATTTACTAAAAATAATGGAATATGTATATCGCTCAGTCGATTGTCTTCAATTAGATATTAATCTATCATGAAATGTTATTATGCACAACAAATCACGCATGATTAATTATCTAATAATTAGATAATGCTTCAAAGATATGGCTTCTCATGCTCATATTATTATGAGTTAAGATTGCCTGTGTTTCTCTTTGAAGAATTATTCAATCTGGCATTATATAATTAAGTTATTTTATTTAGAATTCGAAGAAGAAAACTAACAGTACTTATAGCTTGTTTTGTTGCGTCAAGTATAATTTAATACATTTTGACGATGACCATACACTTACCAAAAAGAAAAATGTAAAAATTTCAATCATTTTTGTTACTTTTAGCTATGTTTTATTATATGATTATCTCTCACTTTATCTGATTTAGATAATTAATTCTTTTCAGTTTTCAGTCATATTTTTCTTTTCCTTACTATTAGGCAAACTATGGCAAAGAGCAAATCCCGTTCTAGTTAAAAAAAATACAGTATCGTGCTATTTTTTTTAAACAGAGCGATTATATTCTATCTACACCCTACACACTCTACGGCACCAGTAGTACGGCATGTGCCGTTCAAAGCTCGCGACTGACAGCTCCATTGTGGCTAGATTCCGGCTGTCAATACAAACGGACGGTATACCGTGCCCCTATGTGACACTCAGTGCGTGGATTGAGAAGGTTTGTTATGGATATATACCTATACTTATGTTAGGTGGAGTAGAGGAGCTTAGAAAAAATATAATATTTATAGTAACATTTATTGAGACACATACATACATAAAATAAATAAATAAGTTTACCCCAACACAGCCCCAACTCAGCATAATGCTGATTACTGGAAGCAATCAGCGCTGGTCTTCACTTATAATATCAAAGATTAACATTTCCAAATCTTTTCATTTTGATTCAAATGCCAACTTTTGTCGTTAAAATACTAACAATTGTTTTAAAGATATTACTTTTAAAGGCACGCTGCGAAAGAAAAACGCAGAGACAAAGCAAATCGCTGACATGATTCCTGCCTTTCTACTATCGAGGGAGCACTGACATAGTACAACATAACGTGTGATATTTTTTTGTGACAAGTTGAATGTAATTTATAATTTATTTTTATCTTATTAAAAACGTAATGATACTTATTAATTTTAAAGATATCTAATTAAGTTGCTACTTAAGTGAATAATTCATTTCTTAATTAATGTAATTGGTTGTCACCGTTTTAATTTAGTAAATAAATAAATAAATAACAGAGTATGACAGGCCTTGCTATACTTTCTCTCAAAAATAATGAATCAATACGTTCAAGTTGGATCAGCATTATTGGATGATCGGTACTAAATAAAACATGTTTTACACCCTCTAAATTTGTTTGTATATGAGAGTGTTAGTGCGTTAAAAAACTGAAATTCGTAAATGAATGAAACCATTTTGTATACTACATTTATTTTGTCAGAAGAAACGTGAATCTTACTTAAAAGTTGAAATACACATTTTACCGAAAATTCAGTACTTTCAGAATTATTTTTCTAGCGTCAACTGCCATAAGATGATAGGTCCCCATTCCGTGACCTTAAAATAATGTATTTTTTTATTTCAACGTGGTGCACTCACACCAATTCCTTCCTAAACTATGTCATCGAGTAGGAATCTACTATCGAGTTGAAAACTATCAGACGGTAGAACTATCGATTAAATCGTGCCGCTCAGCTCTAATTCGACACGTACTACCTGAATGGTAATGTGTTTGCGATCAAATTGTGCCTTGGTTTTTTGATCGTGTGAGAAGAAAGTGACTTTTAACCAATTTTAAAAATAGAGGTTTGTATTCGATGCCTTATGTTAGGATGACTTACTAAATTATATGAGTTAGACAAATGTAGTTTGTATATGAAATTGAGTCTGGAGGTAGATATTATAAGTGTCATTAATACATGGGACAACTTTTATTTCGGACTGACACGGGTACCTAACACCGCGAGGCGCTGCTAGAGCAGAAGAATAAAATAAGATATAAGTATATGTCTTTAAGTCATAAAATTATCACTTATACGTATTTCACAAAAAAAATTAAATTACTATTACACCATAGCACCGTAGCTCAGATAGCGGAGGCAATCGCATGCGATTACCATTGTTAAACAAAGGTCGACGCGGTCAGTCCTTGAATAGGTGACCGAAAAGTGGCATTTCATTTTGGCGCTTCCGTGGGTCGGATGACACGTTAAATTGCAGGGCCTGGCGGTTTATCTAGCACGGCAGTCGTTAAGCCATGTCAAAGGTCGTCAGGGCGGCTTGATAATCTTTCGACACCAGAGTTGGCTACTCTCATTTGATAAGAAGAAGAAGAAGACTAATACACCATAATATCACCCACTAAAATACCAGTCCATACTACCCTGGTCCTATCTTTCTTTTTTTCTATTTTTCCAGTTCATTTCATCATCAAAGCCAGCAAGCACGTCCGCAGCATCCGAGCGAGGCGATTGTAAGTTAATAATTACACATATGTTATTTTGAGAGTGAACTAATGTGAGACTAGAGAGGCTGAGTTTCGCTTGTTTTATTGCCTAGCTTTTTTCCGCGGCTTCGCACACATTATTATACATATTAATCAGTTAGTGGAGACAATCGCATGCGATTAGCAAAGTCACGCAAATGTCAACGCAGTCAGTCCTTGGACAGAGACTTGGACTTCAAAACATGGCACTCTATTTTTGGCGCTGCGGTGAGTCCGATGATACGTTTAATTGTACGTTTTAGGTGTTCATAATACGGCAGCCGTTAAGCCTTATCAGTAGCCCCTATATTTTATAATCTCAAACGCTATTATCCATTTAGTTCGACCAGAGAGGGATCAGCGTTCATTTAAAATTGATAGGAAACTATTTTAGAAGTTCAAAGTGCTTGGATAGGTACTTCCTGGTTTTAAAAATAGAAAGTTTAAGTTTAGTTGACTTGTAGAATTTGTTATGATGTTTTTGCTACTAGTTTTTAGAACCCATGATTTTTATGTTTTAGAACAAACTGTTCCATAAAGAATAGATTTATCTTAAACCAAAGGTTTGTGATAATTCAAGTCAACCTGTGTATATTTTTAGGCTATGAATTAGGTAATAAGTTAATCAAAAAATCTCGTCGGCAGTACATTTTCATTAAATAAAGAGCGAATGTTTGAAGTGTGTGAGTATAAACTATTTTAAAGTATTTATAGTTTATTCCATGAAACATTTTCCTTCTCTTCTGCAAATCAACATGTTTGTTAGTATTTACTATTCAAAACCAACATTTTAAGTTATTTTGTTCATAAAAAAATGTTCAAACGCTTGACCAATGTAAAACGAAAAAGCGACATTTACTTTATTTTTGGCAGGTGGACCAAAACATTAACGGACTGGCCATAGAAACAGAGGTGGCCCCCCAATGCGATGCGTTGACAACATTAGAACAACCGCAGGGAGCACCTGGATTCAATCTGCGCAGGACCGGGACGAGTGGCGTACAAGAAGAGAGTCCTATGCCCAGCAGTAGGCGATAACAGGCTTATGATGATGATGACGACTAACAAAATGTTTCACTTCTTAAGACAAGCTTTCAGTAAAAAGTAAAACTCATCCTGTTATCGTGTCATTGTATCTCCATTGTACGATACATTTTCTCGAACCCGACATAAGATACAAGACACGAGATACAAAAGGTACAAGTTTCACAATTGCTTTCCCATTGTAGACAATTGTCGGGTTCCTTTATAGTCCCCAATCGTGGTTTTACGGACTTGTTGTGGTAGATTAGTTCGAAACAGATACATTACTATTTTTTAACCGACTTCAAAAAGTGAGTTCTCAATTACATCAGAATGTTTTAATATAGAAATTGAAAGTGAAATTTCACTCAAATCTGGACAAATATAATGAAATATTAATAAAAACTAAATTAATCACACTGATATTATAAAAGTGAATGTTTGTGCGTGAGTGTGTACGGATGCACCGATTTGGATGTAATTTGCTATGGAGTAAGATTCGATTTTAGATAAAATTAAAGCTAATTATTATTTAACCTTTGTAGTTTTATAGTTTTTGCCGAGTAAAGCTATGAGGTGCTAAGAAGAAGAAATACCTTTTAAGAAGATAATTTTAAAATTTGTCAAGTTTAACTTCTGCTATAGTTTCGTCTGTGTGTTTGTGAACTGTATGTGTAAATGTAATCATGTGAGTGTAATGTGTCCTCGGTTTATTTGTCTTATAACTACTGCTTACTAACAGAGTATACTACTTCTAGCACATAGAATTTATTACAGACATTTGTTAGTATTGTTGTGTTTTTTTTACTTTGATGCTGAAATTAGATAACTTTATCTAAGACAAATAGATACTTAGCGTTTGTAACGTAAGTAACGTTGACTGGAAGGCAACTGTTGACGAGGTCAGTTCATGGATGGGTGACCAAATTATGTATAATAACTCCATGGGCGCTTCCGTGGGCCGCATTTATGTTACTTGAACTGAAAACCCCCTAACTTTCTTTACAGATTATACCAAAATATGTATTACTAATCTCAGAGAATAACTTTGTAAATGTTGATTCGCTTGCACAAAGTATAAAACTTCACGTTTCCTACAAATTCAAAATAAAACCGTAACTCCAGCCGTACTTTAAAATCTGATTAACGAGCTGCAATATTTTTAAACAAAAAATGGACGCTCATAAAATTACTGCAAAGTTCAAAGAAACAAAGTTTCCGAACAAAAAATATTGCGCCAACTTCGCATTTTCATTTCCGCAAAAAAACGAACAAAAGACTACGAGAAAGCGATAATCGTTACAGAAAAACGATTCATTGTTTCGTTACGACGAGACGAGACGGTTAAACCTCGGGGTGTACCGAGTTATTGTTTAACACAGAACTAATTTATTAACTTCATAGATTAATCTCGGTTCGGGTAATAATATGAATATGTCGAGACTATTTATTTAGTTGGTTTAATTATCATTATGACAAGGTATCGATTTGAGATGGTTAACCTACAATTTAATGACAACTTCTTGATGTGAAATTTGTTACCGCGCCACTGTCAACTAAGATATTTACTAACGGTGGACTTTCTAAAATTCACACAATCAAGCAAATAAATTAAATCAATGTATACTATTTGTACATCTAACTGGCCAATGAAAAATTAAAAATCTCAAATCACGCACGCGACATTCTCAGTCTTATCGTTCACGGTAGCGTTGCAGCGACGTGCTACGGCATTCAGTGCTGCCAACATTGGAACAATAAGAAATTATCGCCGCTTTTATGTTCGACTTTTGAAAGTGGTGGATGAAGACTTTTAGTTTTGAAAGAAAACAATACAACTCGCGAAGTTTGAAACCAACTACGGGGCTAGATTTGAAATGTTGCCAGTAGAAAAATAGACCAGCGTTTGTGTTGCCCGTGTTTGAAATTCATTTAATTTTTACATAAAAACAAGACGTAAAATTTTTTTGTCACTACATTTCATTCTTACTAACAAAAACAACCATCACTAAAAGGTAATGAAATAAATGTGCCATAAAATTTAATAAAAAGGTAAAATAAACGATGAACCCGTTTTGAATAACCTTTTTTTACATTACACACAAATCAACCCAAAAAATTACACTGGCAACTCTGCAAAGTCATTTAAAATTCAATTACTTATTTTAATTCCCCAATGATTAAACGAAGGGTTTCCTTCCTCTATGGGGATTTCAAACCCATTACAAGCCTGTTCAAAAATGTACCATCACATTAGGTCCCTTTGACAAGCAATCAAAACAGTACGATATTCGGAACTGAATTATTTTACGCGTCAAAGAGATTCCCAAAATTATTCGGTCATGTATTGTTTAACACATAAGTCAATAATAGCATATTCGTGAATACCTAGATAGTGATAATTCAAAAGGTTTTCAAGTTCCTTTTATCACAAATTATATGCCAAGGTAAATATTCTCTTCGTGTATCGTGCGGACGGCAAAGCTTTTGGAACATTTTATCGGAAGCTATGTTTCCTGCGACCTACAATACAGAAGTATTCAAATCTAGAGTTAATAGGTATCTTCTAGGTAAGCGTGTTACACCCTAAACAGGCAGACCTATCACACGTGAAAGAGAAGTTTATTTGACTATTTACAATTTCACAAACATTGGCTTTTATTGACAATTAATTAACTAAACATTTTAATTTACGATCTATCCAGGAAAGAAATTTTACAATAACATGTTTTTTAATGACATAATTTAAAAAGAAATGTGAAATTTATTACCTAGATATATCGTATATCGCAATGTTTAAATTATTTTGTATAATATTTTGTATGTTATATTCGGTTTATATTTATGTATACTTTATACACGTTTTAAGTGCATTTAATGTAAGTAGGTATTTATTTGTTCGCACTTATTACTTAGATGCTTTTTTATAAATGCATCAATGTCAAAATGACAAACGTCAAAATGGCCAAATTGGATAATACTAGAGAAAGATACGTAACAGGCACTTTATGATTTATTAAATAAAATGAGGCATGTCAGAGGCCCTTGGGGCCTTGATAAACTCTCCACACCAGAGTTGCCCACTCTCATTCGATAAGAAGTTAAAAATAAAAATCAGGTAATATAAAACGGAAACCGGATTTAGTAAAGATTTAAAGTAGGTAATATATTATTAGGTGAATCTAGTTAATTACTCCGTGTTACAGATTGTATATTTTGCTTTAATGTTTGGGGTAAAACATAAACTGTGGGTGTGAAATTAATTATTTTGTTTGTGACATTCAAATCAGTTATATGTACATATATTGCAATTGGTGTTTACCACAAATTGGCGTTAACGGTTCACTACAACCGGTCTGATGTTAATACCACTGCAGCCTAAAATGTAACATAAAATAAATGTTTTATTTATGTAATTTAAATTAATTGAGTGAGTCAATTTTATCAATAACTAGCTGATGCGCGCGACTTCGTCCTCGTGGAACAGTTATTACCATAAAAACGGTTCTAGTCCTCAAAGATGAATATTTTTTCCCGTTTTTTTCACATTTTCTATTGTTTCTTCGCTCCTATTAGTTGCAGCGTAATGTTATATAGCCTTTAGCCTTGATAACTGGTCTATCCAACACAAAAAGATTTTTTCAATTCTCACCAGTAGTTCCTTAGCGCGTTCAAACAAACAAACTCTTCAGCTTTGTAATATTAGTATAGATGTAAAAAAATGCTATTTAGTATTGTATATATCCATACATACATATAATAAAGCTGAAGAGGGTTAAAAGTCTGAACAATGAAGATATTGAAAAAAAGCAATGTTTGGTGATACTTCGAATTGATAGCAAAATACGTTCCAATAATTTCTCGAAATTTTGTCTGTTTATCTGTGTCTCTGTTTATCTAAACGCTCATAACGCAAAAACGGCTGAAGGAATCATCATGCTTTTTTGTATGTAGGTAGTATGAGGTCTTAGGAGTATCATAGGCTACTTTTTACCTGAAATAAAGCTAGTGAAGCTGCGGGCGTCCACTCGTTTCATAATATCTACTCTTAATCTTAGATAATGTTGTCAATATAACATGTAATCTCGCTTGAATCTTGCCCCTCGGGCCAGCCACTTTCGTCTGGCAGCAGTACTCAATTGTCCCTGAATGTAGGTCAAGCTGGCTGGAGTCGATTTTTATCAGAGACTATATTACTGGGAGACATTTATGTATCTGACAGTAAGTAAGAAGTATATTTTCAGTACTGAAATCGTTATCATTGGCTCGTTATTGGCAACTTCTGAGCTTACGTCTCTCTTTTAGCATGCCATTATTTCCGGTCTTGCACAGATTAAATCAACCCACCACCCTACGACATTACAACACTACAAATTTAAAGTCTAATTTGCAAAAAAAACTGGATAGGAATTTAGTAAACTTACCATAAGGTGTTTTAAATGTAATCATGTATTTTTTGCCCTCGTCACCGTGCCATGTACTGAAGCGATATTTGCTTTAGAAATTGCAAATGAATACATTAACATTGAACCCGAGAGCCTTGATTAACTGACTTGTCTGCATACATTGTAATTTTTATGACACATGAGTATATTATTTGGACATTATAATAAGCTGTCTGTCAGGTGTAATGACGTCGATTTTTGCCATTTAATTAGAGCGCTGCCGACGGGAATTCCCCCCTATGCAGGTTTTTGCCCGTTTTACTAGGGGTAGGTTTTGTACGTATTAATGTGTGTATTATGTATGCGAAGGCTTTAAGTATGTGAGTGCGCTTGTAGCCTTGTTGCTTGCTACTATGTGCCTCTTTTGGCTCTTACGGCTTTATTGTTCTATTGACTTGTAAGTATGGATTTATGTAGATATAAACAGTTTGTAATACCAAATTTCGTGTACTATTTTTTATATTTAAGAAATCAGTCTCTTTTTTATGAACTCCGCAATTTGCTATCAAATCTATTATCCAAATATATAAAACTCAAAGGTGACTGACTGATAGACTGACTGATATAGTGATCTATCAACGCACAGCCCAAACCACTGAACGGATTGGGCTGAAATTTGGTATGAAGGTAGATATTATGACGTAGGCATCCGCTAAGAAAGGATTTTTGGAAATGCCACTTTAAATAGGGAGAAATAGGGGATGCAAGTTTTACTTCTTAATGCGAACGAAACCGCGAGCACCCACTAGTTTATCATATTTTCTTGGTTCAAGTTACATACAAAACTAGTATTTGATCGATAAGATGATGTCAGTGGGTATTGAAAAATTATTCTCTTGAACGTAAGGTAATTAAATTACTATTTAACTTAAAACACAATGTCTGTAAGCCCATACGGGCAGCGCCTAGAGAACCTTCTTGTCTTATAACTAACCTAGCTCCTAGATTATGCTATAAGAGTGTTACCACCTGTAATAACCTAGTTGCCTGACAATAAACTATTTCATTTCATTTCAAAGGATAAGTGTAATATAGTGAGTTCAATTTCAATTTGGATTGAGTTAAATTGAATATACTCGTAGTTTTTTTTATAAGTTAGTAAAATGTGAAAATTTTATCATTCGATGCCGAAAAAACTTATTGTATTTAGGCCTAAGTATATAGAATCGAGTGAGAAAATAGCTTCCTCGCATTTAACTCGTATACGTCACTTTAGCGTGAGTGCTTTGACGGAATGTCGAGTTCTTTATTCGGAATGAACAGGCGAAGTACGAATAAGGGGAAGGGGGAGGGGAAATAGGGCGAGATTATGTGAACTCATTTACAGTAATGGAATTGACTTAAGGCTGATTAGTAAGGCGAGGTAAGTAGGTTCACTGGGTTAGTGATAAATAATGATTAAGATCAGATATATTTTTGATATATATATATTTCTAAAGAAGAGAAGCGAATGAAGAAGATCTGATGGAAAAGCCTAAGACTAATAAGCATCAGATATTGCTCGCTAAATATTGGAATAAAATAAAGCCTTACTTAATTTTCAGGATCTTATACTACATTGACATCCAAGATTTTGGCAAGCGTGGTTGTCATGAAACAGCAACAAATACAAACAAACTAGACTAGCTTTTTCCTCTTATGGTATTTAGTATGGTGTAGGATTTGTTTTACCGTAGAAAAAAGTTTTGCTCATCAGAGTTGTGACATAATGTACCTATTTTTTATCATTACTATTGTGTTCAAATCACTCTATATATAGGTATATACATTTCGTCACGTTCGTGACGTCACCTGCCGGTTCCAACGGAAGACCAGCGCTGGATGCTTGCATCCAGCACATGCTGAGTTGGGGCCGGATTGTGACATGAAACGTGTACCTACGTGTATATTTGTTTATCTTGTATTGTTCTGTATCTCTTGTTGTTTCGTGTCCCAATAAATGTATTTTATTCTTATTATTATTCTTTATTATTTGCTTAAAGTGGTTTTGCCAACTGCCGAATTTACCAGAAACAAAAAAAAAATATAATTTGCTGCTACCCGCTGCTTCATTTGTAATTAGGAATATTTTTCAATTATGTAAATTGAATCATTTTTTGTGAATAACCAAAGAAAGTCACAGTATAAATAAATAATACTATAATAAAATAATAAGTTGTCAAACTTACAGATTGTACATGGGTGTCAGTTACCCTGTATACGAATAGAAGCTCGTTCTTTTGGTTGCCCTTTTTTATTTTGCTACTTTATTCCGATGTTTACGGAAATGTTTCTAGTGATTGATGGGTACCGGAAGGTCTGTACATAAAATGTTTGGCAACAAATTTTGAAGAGCAATTCATTTGCAATGTAATTGGAACTAAAGGGTTTTCTTTGACTTAACTGTCATGAATGTTAAGCATTGGTCCACCAGGTAAACTGTTAGCTTAGTTGGTAGTGGCTATGCCTACTAATCTAGGGGTGCGGGTTTGATTCCCGCGTAACACAAGTCATTATGATTTTTAATATTTGAGCAGCGTAATCTAAAGAAGCGATTTCTACATTTAGGAATACAAAAGACAGTAAAACTTTAGAAGGTTCTCTTTGTTATTCGGTAGTTAGAACGGTTCTATTTAAAACCAAAAATAATTCTTCGAAAAATAAAAATTCTATAATGTTTTCTAACTTTTTCGAGACAACAAAAACATAATTTTTGTATCAAAAACTATATTTACGGCGCATTCAAATGTAACGAATTTCTCTTGTTCTTAATAGCACCCATAACTAAGCAAAACTAGGTTGTTCCTTACTTGAAAACCAGTTTATTTCTATAAAAATGGCGTCAGTTTCCTACGCCAAAATACAAAATGTGTCAGTTAATGCTCTTTAAAGTGAATTTACGAATAGCCAAGAAAATGCAACTTTGCGCGAAGAAAATACTCGTAATATTCAGTATTGTGGCTTTCGTAAATCTGAGAATATTGCTGGAATATAACAATATTTTCAGATTTGCAAACGCGAACGGAAGAAATGCATATTTTTACAACAGAGTATTGCATATTAGTACGGCTTTAAGTACTATTTTCCATTTTTTTATATGGGATAGGTTTACGTTTGACTACAGCCTACCTGATGTTAAACATTGCTGCAGCCTAGGGTGTAACACGTTAAAAAATAAACATAAACCATATATAACGGATATCCAACCTATGAAACAAGGCCGTAACAAACTAAACCTAGACACTAGACAGCGTCTGTAGATTTAGTGCTTAATCTAGACTATACGTGACTATACACTAATCGGTAACTGAACTCGCCTGCTACAGTTTACTTGTCACGTAACTTTATGTTCCGGCTACGTTTCATTCACAAAATAGTACAATAGTGCTTCAAGTTATAAGTTAGTGACTTTTGATGACTGTGGTCTAATGATAATTTCTCAAAATGGGTGAAAAATAATAAAATACTGACAAAAGCAACGACATGTTAGTACGTACTAACAATACAACGTTTATTTTATGAATAAATTAATAATACTAAGTTTCGTGGAAGGACCTGGACGTCCACCACGATATCTATCTGCCCAAGAAAACGCCCCTAACGAATTGATTTTGCGGGGGAGTCACGACCCTCAGTCATGAGGAAATGCCACGCAAGAGAGCGATAAATAATTAAACAAAAAGAGAAGAAGAAAGAGTGACGCATGACCAAAATGTTGGCCCTTTTCTTACTCAACGCTTAAGCATTGTCATCCAATAGGCACACCGCTCTTTGGCAATAGGACATTATTTCGATTTCTAGAAAGAACACTTAAACCATATTTAACTTTTTCACAAGTTTTTTATAATATTTCTACATTTTGAAGTATTATATATTAATATAATGTATATAGTTCTCGTTTGTGTCAAAAAGCATTTTGATACTGTTTCTCAATATATGGTAAAGGTGGTCAGAATATGACACCGGTAATGGTTTCTAGCTTCCGTGCAGTTTCAACTTTATGTCAAGAGCGTATTGAGTTTCGCCATAAAATAAAATGTTTTGTGTAGGTAATTCTACAGGCAATATTTTGTGTTTGAAATTGTATCGTTAAATGTCATTTTCGGTAGCCAAAATGTATCGAAAGTTATGACAGCGCCATTTATGTAGTTTAAAGACTTTTCTTATTTATTTTTATTTTTAATGAACTAATTTCAACAGAGTTGATTTGTCATTTGAACGTCACGAAGTACCAAACATACATTATACAAACTTCCGATTGTATAATATTTGTACGTTATTTATTACTTAAACATTGTTTTTTCAAAATTAACGGTTACGGTATCTAAGTAGTGAAGTACCTAAGTAATTAAATTTAACCTAGCAAAATGCAACCCGTCATTTATCGAGTATTACTAGACTCTTACTAAAATTAATTCCATGCGTATTAGTAGGACCGGGACGAGTGGCATACTAGAAGATAGGCCTATGCTCAGTTAACAATAACAGGCTAATGATGATGATTTATTACTAAGATAGGATTACTAGGAAGTGAGATAGGATTGATGATCCTATCCCATTGCCAAGCCTTGGCATAAGTCCCCTAGATAACCTTATACCTAACTAGAGCTAAACAATGAGCGATTGACTTGTTTACGTACTCCAGCTATTTCCCAGAAGGAACATAATGGAACTGTATGAACTTGGCTGCGTGACTGGACTATTGTAACAGCTCTGTATTGTATATGCAGTAAGGCAAGTTAAGAAGATAATGGGATACGAAAGTGTCAATTATGAAAAAATAAATCAAAGATAGCAACGATATTTCATATCAGGTGAGTTTTTGGAGTCAAACATGAGTCTGTTTAGAACAAATATTACTTAATTTAGTTGTAATAACCGGCTAGCACTTACGTCAAAAATTACGTCGAAAAATTAGCTCGACAAGTTTCGGAAATCTGAGGTTTCCATCATCAGGAGGACGAGTCAGCACGCGCGTCCCGGTTGGCCGCCTCGTCCAGACTCTAAATATTACTTAAATGATAATTAAATAAGATAGCGAAAACCGTTTACGGACCGATTTAAAATGCGGCTTAGTTACAAAAGGTAGTAAGCCTATTTAATTGTATATAGTAATTATGTAAACCTATTAAATGTTACATGTGTGTAAATTACCACTACTGAACCTTTGATCAAATTCGGATTGTTTCCTGTGATCGAATATCACTTATCTTAGTAAAATATAACATAAAGGTACTTCTTATAATAAATTGATTTCATTTCAAGGGTCCGAATAATCTAAGAAACTAGGTATATGAACTCGTTTAAGTTGCATAGTTTTTGTTTGAAATTAATTTGTCGAATAAAAAGTTAATACTTCTTTTCTACTTATCTTCTTCTTTTCGAATGAGAGGGGCCAACTCTGGAGTCAAAAGTTTATCAAGACGGCCTAAGGGCCTCTGACATGGCTTAACGACTGTCGTACTAGACAAGCAGCCGGGACCCACAATTTAACGTGTCATCTGACCCACGAAAGCGCCCCAAATGGAAAGCCACTTTTTGGTCACCCATCCAAGGACTGACTGCGTCGACCTTTGCAACATTGGTCGCATTCGATTGCCTCCGTCAGCTATGCTACGGGCGCTTCGCTTATATAAATATTTGTTGTGTGAAATTTTCCTACTACAATAGTTCTATACTGTGGCCCTTCGTTGGATTTCTTCCAGTAGCTTCGGCGGATTTCTACCATCTTGTTTTGCCTTAATCTAATACAAGTTAAGGGGTTGGGCCGTATTCTATTTACCTCGCCTGCACTGTTTTGGCTGCCAAAGTAAAAATCTAATTGGGTTAGCTTAAGATTTTTTTATGTAGGTATGTAACTACTATTTATGGAGGAAATTTCGGGAGACCTTTGTCCAAAAGTGGGACAGTATAGGTTAACAAAAAAAATGTACCTACTACCAGGATCTTAGTATAAAATAAAACAAGCCTATGTATTTATCTAGAGTTTCTAATTGCTTCCGTAATCTTTTAATAAATAAATTGCAAGAAAGCAGTTGAGTGCTAATTTAAAAGCAGTCTGATGACGGACAAACAACCAGAAAATATAGTAATACTTATAAGATTCCGAATTGATACAAATACCTACCTAAACAAATCTTGCTGCAGCGATGCTTAACTTAAGGCGGGCTGTATACAATCGTATAAGCCTATTGGATATAAAAAAAAATAGAAGCAAATTTTTGTTTGTTGGTTTCTTTATCTTTTCCAATACCACACAAACAAGCAATGTATGATTGTACATTTAGCATGTTGATATCATAAATTCGATAGATGTACTTATATCTAATTTTTTGCTTAACCTCCTATTTATCCCGCAAATTTGCAAGTGAAATCACAAAACCCACTAGTTTTATATAAACAACTTAACTATTTAAAGTGTTTAATCTTAAAAGCAACTAGTTTTTTTTTAATTTATGTAACCCTATATAGGTATAATCCCTAGAAAACACGGCAGTCGGTTTACATTATTCCGGTAAGATTTCCGCTTCCGCTACGAAAGTAACTTTAGTGGTTTTAAACTTAAAACCGCGTCTCAGAAAATGCATCCCACATTTTTAATGCGATGTATTTTTGCTAGAAAATTTTATAAGCACAATATTGTTCGTGAGTAACTAAATTGTTTTATGTGCAACTATTTTTACAACAAAACAACAACAACCTTTAACAACAATAACCAACAATAACAATAACCTTTGGAATTGATGAGTATACTATATATATTTATGATATATACAATTGGTACCTTAAAGATGATGTAAATAATATAAAATTTGCATTTGGTTTAGAAATTACGATTATCGATATCGATACGTTTGAAACATTTTTTACTTAGCTCATTTGTATCAGGAAAATTATTAAACAAAAATGTTATTTTTTATGGTTTTGGTTATAGTGCTTGTATTAAAGTAAAGTAAACCCACATAGCCTTAACATATTTATCAAGATACTCAATTCGATACAAAAAAGCTGACATCTCAATGTCATGAAAGTAAAATATTCCATTTCATTATCTGACAGACGTCAAACTATACCCTAAATTACAAAACCAACGCATATTCTAACAAACTCATATACGTGGCATTAACGACTAATATCCCCACGAAATAACGATAAAATCACTTAACATAATGTATTTCTCTGGATGTTTTTTTTTTCAATAAAAACACATGTCAGTCATTCCAATATCATAACACCATATCACTTTCAATTTCCCACACCCACAATAAACATCAACTACGACTCAAAATTACAAAACTCATATACGTGACATAAACGGCTAATATTCCCACGAAATAGCACTGAAGCCGCGAGCGCGGAGCTCAACTCAATTCTAACTTGGTCGTCGATCCACATTAAATCAATTCAGCAATGTATGCCTCGTGCATAAACATGCTGTCAACTCTCCACTACGTTACCGGGCTTACGTAAAAACAGTATGGCCATTTGCTCTTTCAACATCATTGGTCACCGAACCAACCCGATCAAATGATATGGTCAAACGCGTTGCTAGAAACTGGAATTAACGGGACAGGTATAGAATCAGTAACGCGCTGGTGATGAATTTATAATCATACATCATATTTCATAAATCATATTTTTATTCATCTTACGGCATCGCACCGTACAGTGCAAGTCAATTTTACAAATTATATCACCTTATAGATTTAACTATATTGTACATAAATAATAAAGATAACTATGATATTCAAATCCGAGTGTTATGGTGGGTCAGATAACTTGTTAAAAATCCATTATAGTACATTCATATCATGTCAGAGGCTCTTCGGACGGGTTGAAGACTCTTGCCACTTGAATTTAATCACACTTACTTTGCCTTTCAAAATATACTCATACTGTTATATCGCTGTAAGTAACCCCAGGTTTGGTTTGTAGAGTGTGACCGGCGCTATTTGATCACCAAATATTGTCACTCAATTTCGTGTCGGTGTGTTTTTCCCCTTTTCGTTCTATTTGCTCTAGAGGTTTATTAGGAACTATCGTTTGTCTATGAAGTTAGCTTAATTATGTGTTATTTGAAACAGATATATAAGGTATGAAACGCTAATGGCAAAAATGTTTTGACCCGGCCAGTTTTTTGATGGGTAATAAAAATATTAACATTTTATGTATTAAAGTGATTGTTGTGGATGGGATTAGGTAAACGTTAAATTGTGTGTTCGAGTTAACAGTAAAGCAGTATGTAACGACTTGCAGCTTTAGTTTTATATATTATGTTAGACGCCGTTAGTGTGGAACGAAAACCCTCCATTTTAAGGTTGATCACTCACAGACAAATTTATTTGTGCATAGATACTGTGCTTGTGACATATTGTATTCCTTAGTATGGGACTAGATGGCGTAGTAAATATTTATTTTATTTTACTTTGACACTATTTGTATTATTTTATTTTCTGTCTGCAACCCTGTGTAAGTTTCAGTATCAAAGGGAATAAATTGAAAACAAATGTACCGTGGATAGAGTTCGTTTATTTTACGTTTTCGATGACTAAATTCACAACTAACTAATAAAGGGAATGTCAAACCTCACTTGAAGTTTGCGCCTGATATAAACATACAGCATACAAAACTATCCAATTTTCTAAATCAGGAACCTATTTATCTACGTATCCAATTTAATCCAAATCTACTTATCCGTATGACCGCAAAGAATAAGCAATTATAAACAGAGACTAAGTTAATACAGAGACAATAAAAAAAATAAGCGCAAATAAAATTATCGCCAGTGTCGTGTTATTTCACATATTTTATACCTCAGTCCAGATAATTGTTTGTCTTACGAACTGTACTCACTTCACTGCACCTGGCAAACTGTGTTCCCAATAAATGTACGTGTTAGAATAAGTATTTTTAGTCAATATACAATTTGAATTTGAAAAAAACGTGATAGGTTAAAAAATTAATTTTAAATTGAGATTTAGTACACTATAATAATAAATATAATTAATTACTTGTGTTGAGTCTGGTCGTTTCTATGTATAATAAAAATAAAATAAATATTCCGGGACATTGCATACAGCGCAATCTAGCCACATATTGTAGCTAGCTACTCTAGCCATAATAAGTATGTATTTGCAAAAGAAAAGTATATTTGTACTATATCCGTTATCTAGTACCCATGATACAAGCGTAAGCTTAGTATGGGGTTAGATGGCTCTGTGTGATATGTCCTGAAAAAAATATTTATTTTATTTATTTATAGGTAATCCTAAACCTATGTCTAACATCTAGGTATATAGAAACACAATGGCGCAGGTATACTATGGCTACACGTACGAACCTGGGTCAAGCACGAATCGTGTTGTTTCATACATTTTCAATTTTATACCGCACTCCGGTATTTCCTCGGGCTGAACTGGGTTGGTACGAGTTTGAAGAATAAGCGGTTAGATGTTTTTAACAAATACTAGTGGACGCCCGCGGCTTAGCTCGCATTATTTCAGGATAAAAAGTAGCTTTTAATACTATTAAGACCTCGTTATCTACATACCTAAAATCACTGTGATCTGTTCAGCCGTTTTAGCTTGATAAGCGTTCAAATTAACAGAGAAACATAAACAGACAAAATATCTGGAAATTGTTGGAACGTGTTCTGCTATCTATACAATGTATCTGCCACCTTTTTTTTAAATATCTGTGATGTGACTTTTGTTATTATAGTATAGAAGAATGTTATAGACCAAAAAAGATTTAATATTATTGTTTGTTTTTAAAAACAACTCCGTATACTTTTACATCTAGTGAGCTTGGAAACATGTAATTAATAAGTATGTATTAGTAAAGTACTTAGTTTTAAGCATTACGTACCTATATGTCAGCATTCGAATTTTAGCACAAATCATTGTAAGGTTTGAAAAGTTAGCAAATATAACTGTAAATTGTTTTCTTTGCACCCTACACATAACAAACAATACCTAACCTAACTTTCTATACGGTTACTATGGACTCACGTATTCAATCTTCTACAGGGTACTAAGAAACTAAACTAGATTTTATAAAATTGAATTTAAACGTCATTTATATCACCGATATAGTTATAAATATGATGTAGCTTATGCTTCTGTATGTAAAGAAAACTTAATTGCAAGTACTTTTTTATTTAAGGTATTTTAGCTCTTTCAGTAACCAGTTTTAAACAACGACTCCAAAACATATTTAGGCATTTTTTTCTTATGTAAATACGTTTCATAATCGTTATGCATGTCGACTATATAGGTAATTTCGTTGTGAAATAGGTTATAGAAAAAAAGGTATGTTTGATAGCCTTCACGCTTAGCAATCCGTAATCTAGGCAACATTTTGTATTCGATAGCGGTACAGCTGAGAAGTTTTACGATTTCCACGTTAGTATCGTCATAAATTTCTAACCATTAAGTTTAATAACATGGGTAACATATCTTGTCTAGCCTGTAGTTTGTATTGAAATATTAAAACCTAACTTATACAAAAAGATGGCGCGGAATGGGTCTTATTAGTACTTCTGTTAACTTGTTTAAGCTGTTAAATAAAATAAGTATATTAACATTAACATATATTAGCTTGGTTGACGCGACGCGTGACCAAAATGCTGGCCTTTTTTGGCTCAACGTATCAGCATTGCCATCCAGCGTGGTAATGCGGCCAGCATGCTGGGTACGCTGCCCTCTGGTAGTGGGCTGGAGCACTTAGATTATCTTTAGGCTTTTCTAAAGATTTTCTAAGTGCCCCTTTTTGTAGTAGTTAGAAGTAGTATGTTTAGTTTTCCTTCACTTGTTTTTATATTTTATTATTGTAAATAAATATTGGGACAGATTGACATGTTTGAAAGAAAAAAAAAACATATATTATAATTTAACCCAGTAGGTACACACAATCTGTGTCTGTATTATTAAATAATTAAATCTTGCATAGTTACTGTTATTATCAATAACTTTGGTTTCTCAAAAAAAAACCATTTCATCATAGTTTTAAACCTGTGTTTTGTGGTAAGAAGTCGGCCACATGTAACAGCAAATTTATTTTTTCTCAATATATTTTATAGTTTGTATCCCACAAAAGCCTGCCAGAGGTGGCTTGATTCAATAAAGCTCTTACTTTTGACACTGACATAAACTTTATTTTTCCCTTAGGTAAGTTTTTTTTTGTTTTATTCATTTGAGTTTCACAATAACTTATCAACAAATCATCAATCTAATAAGAAACAGAATTAAGTTAACTGAAAATGTACAAAGAAATAAACAAATTAAAATATTATACCAAGCGTTATCTATACAAACATATAATAAACCAGAAGAGGGTCAAAAACTGTACATAGAAGATAATATTAGAAAAAAAATAATTGTGTAAGTATACTTTTAATCGATAACAGAACATGTTCAGCAACTTCCTAAAATTTATGTATGTTTGTCTCTTTTTCTGTGTCATTATGATTTTTTGTATGTATGTAGGTAGTATTAGGTCTTGGAGTCTCATATATAATATTTATTTATATATGACACTCCAAGACCTAATACTACCTACATACATATACATAGGCTATTTTAATCCCGAAATAATGCGAACGAAGCCGCAAAAATTCATTACATCCAATACGAAATCGCTGTACTAAATTCAGGCACAGTGATATTATGTGACCATAATAAATAAGCAGAGATATCTCGCCATAATATCATAGTCATGCTTAATCCAGCTCATAAGCTTACTGTCGCCGCCAGAGGAAATCCGAACATAAATAAATACAATCCAAACATTGGACGTGAAGAAAAAGAGGAATGATGAATTGGTCAGCTCATTTGAAATAAGCTCATTATACATTAAAGCACAAAACGGCAAACCAAAAGATCTTTTCCGTATTATTCACTGAGATTATCTATTCATTTGCGACAACCCACAACAAACTGAGTAGTATTTTTATTGCATAATTACTGACTAAGTCATTAATATCTACTGCTTATCATCATCATCACAAATTAAAGGGCAAGGCCCTTGTCTGTGGAGCATGCGCTATCCTTCCCGATCTTTTGCCAATACCTTTATCTACTGTTTATCGCAAGCCATAAATGTCTTATGTAAATTTAGGACCTACCATCATTAAGCGAATAAACTTTTAAATAAAGTTACTGCATCCGCTGCTCATAGTTTAAAACATATATGGTAAGGTCTCCATGAACCATAGATAAAAGTGTCAGTCTGAAACGCTGACTTACCAATTAGATTAAATTACCAAATATTTAGCTGACCAATTTAATCATTCACAAAGGAAAATACGACTTTATCCTTTAGGAAAATAAAGAGGATGCAATGAATCCTCTGTGACAATAAAGATACTTCGTTGATATTTATTCAAACGTTTGGGAATGTTAGAGTGAGATATATACCTACATTCACTTCAGAAACTATGGTTGTATAATTAACTTCTGTTTATTGCAAGTTGATCTAATAAGAAAACAATGCATCATGTTTTTGTAAATGAAGTAATATTCTTAATTTAAAATGACTTATGTAAAAAAAGCGAGCGAGTGTGGCTCAGCGGTTCCAGTGTCTGCTTTTCATCCAGACATACCCTGGTTCGAATCCGCCCTACACCAATGACTTGTATTTTTCAAGTTATGTGTAGATTTGCACTCGCTTAGCGGTGAAGGAAAACATCGTGAGGAAACCGACATGTTTGAGGACCACAATATCCGAGGACATGCGTCTTCCGTGGAAGGACCTGGGCGCCCACCACGATGTATCTGCCCAAGAAAACTTCCCTAACGAATTAATTCTGCGGGGGAGTCACGACCCTCAGTCATGAGGAAATACGACTCAAAGAGAGATGTAAAAAAAACATGTGAAAGTAGTAGGTAATCATTACAGAGATATGTGCTACATTTTAGACTACAAAGGTGCTTAACATCAAACCTTGGTCTATTCCGTGTTAAAAAAACATGTTTTTTTCTGAGAAATTAGGGATGAATATAATGTCTAGAAAACCAGTTATGTAGTTAAATTTATACCGGAACGTTTTATTCATACTTTTTATAGCAGGATACAAATTGAAATTCATACAAATTAACATTTGAATACTGTGGGCCTAGCAGGAATATTACCATCGCAGGATCCGACAATTTGTCGAACCATATTTCATACAAAATTCGTACAGCGAACCTGGTGGCGCGTAACTGAACTATTTTACTTTCGAATACGTTAGCTCCGTAGGATTCTAAATATGATTATGTATGGACGTTTACGTAGTTTGTGTGATAGAAATTGTTTTTGACAGATGATCCGTGAATACCAGACCCAGCCTTCGACAAATAATCGGAAGTTTTCTCACCTAAATTTTTTCAGTGAGAATCATTGTCGACAATTTTGCCATTGATTTTTAATGGATTATTTATTCATATATTTTGATAAAAATAATTTAGTACGGACAAATGTTACTTTATTAATTTATGTTTAGCGAAATGTCATTGTAAATATAGTCTGTGACACTAGTAATAATAATAATAACACAATACAATTGATGTTGAAATTGTTTTGCTGTTGTTGTCAGTTTTTGTTGTTTTGCTATTATTATTAGTTTTTTTTTTGCTTTGTGTTGTTTCTGGATGTTTTCTGTTGTTTATTGTTGATTATCTAATTATTATGGTTGTTCTTTGTTGTTTATTGTTGTTTTCTGTTGTTTATTGTTGTTTTAGTTGTTTTTGTTGTTTTTTGTTGTTTTTTGTTGTTTTTTGTTGTTTTTGTTGTTCCTGGTTGTTTATTGTTGTTTTTTGTTGTTTATTGTTGTTCTTTGTTGTTTTTTGGTGTTTCTTGTTGTATTTTGTTGCTTTTGTTGTTTTTTGTTGATTTTTGTTGTTTATTGTTGTTTCTTGTTGTTTTTGTTGTTTTTTTATTTCTTTTGTTGTTTTTGTTGTTTTTTGTTGTTTATTGTTGTTTCTTGTTGTTTATTGTTGTTCTTTGTTGTTTATTGTGGTTTTTTGTTGTTTATTGTTGTTCTTTGTTGTTTTTGTTGTTTTTTGTTGTTATTTGTTGTTTTTTGTTGTTTTTGTTGTTTTTGTTGTTTTTTGTTGTTTTTATGTTGTTTTTGTTGTTTTTTGGTGTTTTTGTTGTTTTTTGGTGTTTTTGTTGTTTTTTGTTGTTTTTTATTGTTTTTTGTTGTTTCTTCAACAAAAAACAAGAAAAAACAAGAAACAACAAAAAACAACAAAAACAACAAAAAACAGTAAAAAACAACAAAAAACAGTAAAAAACAACTAAAAACAACAAGAAACACCAAAAAACAACAAAGAACAACAAAAAACAACAATAAACAACCAGAAACAACAAAAACAACAAAAAAAAACAAAAAACAACAAAAAACAACAAAAACAACAAAGAACAACAATAAACAACAAAAAACCACAATAAACAACAAAGAACAACAATAAACAACAAGAAACAACAATAAACAACAAAAAACAACAAAAACAACAAAAGAAATAAAAAAACAACAAAAACAACAAGAAACAACAATAAACAACAAAAATCAACAAAAAACAACAAAAGCAACAAAATACAACAAGAAACACCAAAAAACAACAAAGAACAACAATAAACAACAAAAATCAACAAAAAACAACAAAAGCAACAAAATAACAAGAAACAACAAGAAACAACAAAAAACAACAAAAACAAAGCAACACCAACAAAACTAAAAAAAAGCACATCAACAAAAAAATAATATACCTACCTAGACCAATCTACTTAATTGAACAAAAGAAGGAAACAAATACGTACTTAACCGGAAGTAAATATAAAATTAATCAAAAAGGAAAGAGAAATATTATGAAATAGTTCTTCCGGGTATGATGACTTTCCATTACTTACTATCGAATTCTGACTCCAGCTACCAATGCATTCAACTCGTTAGTAATACTTTCGACTTTACGCACGGAAACTTGAGCTAGGGGCACTGTATTAGGTCTCAATCTAAACATAATTATACTGTTGTAATGTACATATGTATTACAAGATTAGTCTGCATTTTAATTCATTGCCCGTTTCCTATGTTTGCCTTAAATTTGTTGTCATGGCTACATTTTATTTGTGACGACTAATATTTCCGTTCAA
Organism: Macaria notata; assembly: GCA_927399415.1. Classification (NCBI taxonomy): domain Eukaryota; kingdom Metazoa; phylum Arthropoda; class Insecta; order Lepidoptera; family Geometridae; genus Macaria; species Macaria notata. The sequence goes on along the minus strand of OV656738.1, from coordinate 12,035,523 downwards.
CGATTCATTTATTTATCAGTATAATGTACCACAGATACGGAATAGCGGTAATGGTAGAGACGCGGTTGCTTGATTTAGAAAAAAATGTGCGAAAAAATTTACAGAAATGCATTTCAGTCCATTCAGAGTTCAAACAATGCCTAGCTTTTACAAAGCCCACAAAATGTTGTTTACAAAAAACCCCAACGAAAAATTTCAGCGCAGTGAGAAATTTTCACAAAATCTACTATGTTGCCGTGGTAAAAATCATATCTGGCTATTTCCTGTTGGCATAAGTGAGATTTTTTCATTTTATACTGGTAACACAGCGAGATAAATGGTCAGGTGCTATTTTTACACCAGCTTTCATGTCACGTTAGTGGCTCGGAAATATGGAGAAAATGTTATATATTTTCCGAGGTCATTAAACCCCCGCACTTTACAAAAATATATAGCACTTGGGTGGAAAATGATTCCTTCTGGGAGAACAATTCTGTCAGTTAATCAATCAGTGGTAATTCAGCTATAATATATTATAAATATATAATTGTAAACTATACACCTGACTAGCCTGTTAGCTCAGTTGGTTGTGGCTCTGCCTTCTAATCTAGGGCTGCGGGTTCGATTCCCGCATGAGACAAGGCATAGGTAATTTAAATTTCTAATTACTTGTGTTGAGACTGGTTGTTTCTACATATAATAAGTATGTGTTTACAAAACGAAAAGTATATAATTATTATATCTGTTATCTAGTACCCATGACACAAACGTTTGCTAACTGTGGGGCTAGATGGCGTTGTGTGCAATATTCCGGAATATTTTTTTTAAACAAAAGTATGGAAATTTGAGAGTAAGTTGGTTTTTTTGTTACATCAAACGGCTAAAGTCTTATTCTCTCGTAGTAAAGTTAAGCCATGTCAGAGGCCCTTAGGGCGGTTTGAAAACTCTCGATACTAGAGTTGGCCAATCTCAATCGATAAGAAGAAGATAGTGAAGTGTGAACTTTGAGTCTATAAAATTGAACATAAAAGCTCTATATTTAGCCATCCCACAAGCTTAGCTCATAAATAAATAAAGAAACCAACAAGTCGCACTTTTCAATCTTTAACTTTTTATAGTTCAAAGACCAAGTTGAGGAAAATTGAAATAAAATTCAGTTAGTTGGTTTCTAAACTTAGCTCTCATCCATATTTATGTCGGAATTACATTATGGTCTAATTTTATGCCAAACTGTAGGAATTAAATATGAAGAGTTTTTTATAAGTTTCTTAATGGATTGGTCTATCTGTTCTCTTTGATACTGCAACGAAGCGATGGATGGTACTGACTTTGGATCTTGGAGTATCACAAAATAACACAATAGTCGTAAAAGATAATTATTATATTAACAAAACAATAGAATAAATATTATTTACTGAAACTTTGGAGAAATATGTAGTGTTTTTCCGCTGCGACTGCTCCTTAACCGACATCAAACAACAAACTTTATGGTGTTTAGGTGTGTTCCTCCATATACCACCGCCACACCTCACCTCCTAACCAACGTGGCCTCCGTGGATCTCGAGATCTTACCAACACCGCACCTTGTGTCTTGAAGCTTTGTTGTTCTCTTTCGGCAAGATATTCTGGTCGACACGTGTTTCGCCTCTCCACGAGGCATCCTCAGGACTCAGACAGGACAGGACGTGACAGTGTTGACTCTCCGAAAGTCGGTCATATAAGGAGCGGTCGTTGCTAGCCGAGCTCACTTTCGGATCGGATTCGGACTTTCGGAACACTACATATTTCTCCAAAGTTTCAGTAACAATGGATTTCCGCAAAGTAACGCCTGATTCAATATTTTAAATATTATTTAAAAATTAAATGATCGCTGTATTTCTTACCATTGAATTGAAAAATAAAATCGTTGCTCTATTTTTAATAATTAATCCGTAATAAAATTTTGGTATCTCTACATGTACAAAAATAAGTTTTAAAACCCAGAACAATTTTACGGCAAATAAACCAACCGTAGTTTCGAGGCAGAAGTTTGTGTACTAGAATTATTAAAACTTGCGCGCGTCAAAATTGTATGCAACACGAAATAGCGGAGTACTCGTAACATAAACCTAGATTAAGGTGGCGCGTGTTTTAGTTATTTTACTCAGGCTAGGTGTTGACTAAAACCTAGTAACATTACATCACGCTAGTACTATAAAGGTGAATGTTTGTGAGTGGTATTTTTGATTTTTCTTTATGTTGATTGCTTAGTTCCTCTTGATGACAAATTTAACTCAAATCGAGCTACATTTGTGATCAGGAAAGAAGACCTTTGATCAATTTAAAAAATAATATATATATTCAGACTTACACTACATATATTAATGGTATTACTTTAATTAAGAGTATGTTATCTTAGCGCATAGCAGGTACACCAAGCTTAATTTTCATAAGTCCATGTTTGTAATGTTGTATTATTAGCCAATGGGTACCTATCTAAAAGTGTCAGGCATGTATTTTTTAAGGTCTGAAACAGTAGTTTTACTCAAAAACAGTAGAAAAATGTAGTTTTTTACATACGGGTATCCTCCACTTACTTTTACACTGAACTATTTAAAGAAATTAATACATAAATAACTTTTGGTATAAAAAAACTTTAAATAATTTACCAATACTGGTGATACTTCAATAGCATAGAGGCCCTTAGGGTGGCTTAAAACCTCTGACACTAGAGTTGGTCTCTCTTATATGGAACTTATTTAAACAGTGTTAGTACCAGTTCATTAACACTCGTATCTATTCAACGGTCATAAGTTTTGTTTTTCAACAAGTAAATAAAACCTCCACTCTCTCCTCACCTAGCCTAAACCTAGATTACCATGCAGCACTAGATAGACTATTCCACAGCTTGTTTAGAGAATGATAGCTATCTCGTTTGCATTTACTGCAGACTGCGCTCATGGGCTGACACTATTTCAGTACTATTTGAATAAAATACATAAGTACAGTTCTAGGTTGATAGGTAAGTTATTTTGACACCAAATAGCTACTCTCGTATGAATTTACTTTATTAATTACAGTATATATCTATATATCTTGGTGCAACGGGTCTCAAGCGATGAGGAAGAAATACACGATCCTCCGGTGGCGCCTCCATCGCCTATCCTCACCCCGTCGCGGTGCGCGAGCGGCTGCGAGAGCGTGCGGGCGCCAGTCTGGACGAGGCGGCCAACCGGGACGCGCGTGCTGACTCGTTTTCCTGATGATGGAAACCTCAGATTTCCGAAACTTGTCGAGCTAATTTTTCGACGTAATTTTTGACGTAAGTGCTAGCCGGTTATTACAACTAAATTAAATCATGCCTTACGGGAACTATAATACAGTATATGTATCTGTACTAATATCATAAAGCTGAAGAGTTTCTTTGAACGCGCTAATCTCAGGAACTACTGATGCGATTTGAAAAATTCTTTTTGTGGTTTATAGACCATTTATTGAGGAAGGCTTTAGGCTATACAACATCACACAACAACTAATAGGAGCGAAGAAACCATGGAAAATGTGGAAAAAATGTGGAAAATTATTCATCTTTGAGGGTTTCCGTTAATAACTATTCCACGCGGACGAAGTCGCTGGCGCAGCTAGTATGTTATATAACGTTACTAAAATGATCAAACAAATTTAACGTTTTATCGATTTTGCGTAGACTGTAGACTGATTTAACTGTAGTAATGACTGTATTAAAATTAAATATGTAAAAACATTCGTCAAAATATTGTATCACAATAGGATCTAGACATGTATTTCATATTGTACTGTTTTTTTTATATCCATATCATCTAGATAAAATATCAGAATCAGGCGTTACATCGCGGAAATTCATGCAGCAGTAATTATGATTTTAACAGCGTTTTTGTAAACTACAATTATGTAATTGTTGGAATTGGCCACATTAATTTTGATAATTATGAAATAATAAAATTTTGGTACGTGTTTTGTTGACAAGGGGGAAATTGTAAGAATGATACCTACCTGACAACATTGGGGTGCAGTTGGGTTTGTTCATGATAATCAAATTTACGTACCTATGAAGACGAATATCCACAAAAAAGTGGCGAAGAGGTACCTATTTTAATTCAAAGCTCGTTACTCCGGCGCCCAGTTTGAAACATTGTAAAGTATCCGACCCCAATCAATGTAACTCCTTCCAACTTCATAATATAATTTTGCATACTTTTGCGCGGCGCATTCATAACTCTGGTTAGTTGGACTAATTTGAATGAGGGACAGGAAACTTTGTATTTAGTTTGATGCGAATTGTTTTAAGATTAAGTAAGTTTATTTTGTTCAGCTTTTTCTTCTCAGCCTCGAAAGTCGTATTTCCTCATGACTGAGGGTCATGACTCCCCCGCAGAATTAATTCATTAGAGGAGTTTTCTTTGGCAGATACATCGTGGTGGGCGCCCAGGTCCTTCCTCGGTACACACATGTCCTCGGATATTGTGGTCCTCAAACATGTCGGTTTCATCACGATGTTACCGCTAAGCGAGTGCAAATCCTTCATACAAGTCAATGGTGTAGGGCCGGATTCGAACCAGGGTTTGTCTGAATGAAAAGCAGATACTAGATTATGAAAAAAAAAACATAACACAAACCATAAGCTGCAATTAGTTTTTAAGTATTCGTTTTAATTATCATTTTTGTTTATTTTACGAGCATAACTGAACAACTTGTTTGTTATGATTGATCAAATATCATGTCCCTACCTTGATTCATGAAACCGCCAAAATGAAACAATATTTTACTTGCCCTCAAACTTTTGGCACAACATTACTGAGATCAAAGAGTAATATTGTAACGTTCACCCCCTTACTACCTACAAAAAGGGGGAAACGTCAAACGACAAAAGAAATATTAAACAAATTTTACGCGGTTTCGGTTTTGTTTTTTATTAATATCTTATACATACATATATTATATGATTACCGTGGCTGTATGACGCTAAGAACTCACGGAGCGGTTTTTTCCAGCGCCCGCCGCAGTGGCGGTTCCGCAGCCTTTGTAGAACACAGATATGTGTGTGAATAACTCAAGCACATTTCACGACGCGTTTAACGCCGCGGCGGTTGCGTTTGTTCGCGGCTCCCGCTGCACACGCGGGCGGGCGCCGCTCGCGGCAACGCAGCCGCGGCAGGTTCCACCCGCTCTGCAATCAAAGTCCGACGAAGGTCCTTCTTGCGATAATCTACCGCCAGGTTTGCGGGCGATAATCGCAGCCGCGGCGGTTGCGGCGCCGAGCAAAACTCCAGCTTCGTGAGTTTTGAAAATTAAACGCGATTCCGTCACCGCGGCGGGCGCGGATTAAAACCGCTCCGTGAGTCCTTAGGATGCCCGCAACTTTGATAGTTTTGATGCATAATAAAAAATAGCCAATATTATAGTTGGATACCAGCTCCATAACGCAATATTATTAGTTTATTTATATATCTTTACTATTAAATAAAGAGTTTCACAGCACTGTATTCATCATAAAGTTTTTTATTGCTTTTTAATTTCGCTGTTATTTATGTTTATCTAGGATTAACGATAAAATAGTTTAAGTGACTGTATGAGGTTTCTCAGAAAAACTATTTTCAGCTGTCAAGCCGTTTGCGTAATTATATGCATACGTGTTATATCTATCTATCTGTTGTACCATGGCAATATTCCCATGAGCAGATAGGAGTTATTGATTTGGCCATCAATATTCAACCGCGGCTGAGTCAATAGAATATGGAAATAGCACCTGTGATGTTTGCCGCATACTGGACAAAACTACCCACCGTGGGAATAAGCTGATTGTGATTATTTCACTTCATACGATAACAATTAACTGCTTATCGCAAAATTACGTTTGTAACTGTAAATATTTTATTTCAAATAATGTAGTCAGTATCAAAAACTATAAGAGAAAGCAATGACTATGGCACAAATATTTTATTAGTAAATTATTGAAAAAAAACGCTTGAAGTATCCTCATTAATATCACCATTTTAGCTTGTATCTAGCTGTCTATAACTAGCTGAGTATAGGCCTCCTCTCCAACATATGTACCTCATACATAACAGTCCCTAGTTGCCTTAGTAATTTCCCAAATACATACCTACGTAAGCACATATTGTGTGTAATAAGCTTATGTGGTTAATTTGTCTGCATTGTATGGATAATGAAATAATAATTAAAAAATAACACGAGAGACCACTTTCTCTCAGCGTAGCAGCTGCTCGATATATCTTTTGTTTTATAAAATGCCCTATTTTAAATTAGATTATAAATAAGTGTTAATATTATAAGAATTTGTGTGTCCAATAAACATTTTTATTTATTTTTTATTAATTCCCTTAGTAATATATCCCTTTGTCTTTATAAAATCAGTCTAACTGAAATCACCATGTACAAATAAAATCTATTCTTAATAACTTATCTCAGTTCAAATTCCAAAGATTACTTAACATAATATTCCACATATCTCCACGTAACTTCGGAACCTTTTAGCAAATGACTTCGCGTTCAAACGTCAGAAAGACATTAAGCTTTTTATTAATGTAAGATTGAAGGAGATTAATGAGTAAGGCCGTTTTAAAGTACAATTACTGATGTACTTAATTCAAATATACTTGGGATTAATGACATTTAATCTTATGCAAGATTAACTGCGCCTCGTTAAATATAAAAAAAGATTTAATCTTTATAAAATTTATATGACCTTTGTAGTGAGTATCAAATTTATACACACAAACACAATGCATGCTATAAGAATTTATCAAGAATGGATCAATGAAACAACGCTCACATTTTGATTATATCAGTTCTATAAGAAAGCTTTTTTTATTTAATTTAGAGATAGAACTAAACATTGTGAGGAAACCGACAAGTCTCCAATTCCATAAAATTGCAGCCACGAATAATTTACCTAATATTTATTTCTCATAATTAGAATAACAATAAAACTGAATCACGCTATTGATATTTTTTTACAAATTTATCATCATCATTATCAGCCCGTTATCGCCCACTGCATGCTGTGCATAGGTCTCTCTTCTAGTACGCCAATCGTCTCGGTCCCGTGCAGATTGAATAAATTATTAATGTAATATAATTTGTAAAACTTACAAATTATATTACATTAATAATTTAAACTAATCTCACTAAAAACCAATTTGAATGCTTATGTGGGCATGTGTGTATTTTTGTCCGTATCCATTATTTCTAGTCATTAATAAGTAATTAAATTAGCATCTTCTAGACAAGCTAGATCGTAAACGCTAAGTTCTCTCACAAACTTTGGCGTACGTTCCTAACAAGCACAGTTGTACTAACACTGTTCTTAGATAATTATTGTTTAATTAGCGAACAAAATTACTTGGGACCTAGTGTATTCCTGCAAACTTGATGCAACATTGCATTAGTTTATAGAATAATTTAGAAACGGCATAGTGTTAAGAATAGAACATTTTACTCCTTTTAGACTGTTTCCGTCAAAATCTGTAAATACAGTAGTACAATAGTATTGAGGAATAGAAAGATATAGAGAATAAGATATACCTTTCTAATAAAAAAGGTAGCTTTTATGTTCTGTTTTACATGAAAGAAATAAGTGAATACATTTATATCTGTGAATGAATCAAAATATTATATGAATTAGAACTTCTTTAATGTTTGTTAATCTTTCATTCATAAATTATTTTAAAGTTATAGCACCACTCAGAAAAACATCATTGAAAGAAAATTCGAAGCCCAAAGAGGAAGAGGAAGGCCAAAAAGGTCATACATGGACCGAGTAAAAGAAAAGGCGGGTGTCATGTCGTATAAAGAGGTCAAAGAATTGGCAGAAGATCGGGAAGGATGGCGCATGCTCCACAGACAAGGGCCTTGTCCTTAAATTTGTGATGATGAGCACCACTAAATTAAGTTAGAACTCACTAGGTTCATATTTTATTTTAATAAGTTGACGAGTAGTAAGTTAGAGTAATTATTTATAAAAAATAGCTACTCCTATAAGTAAAGCGTTTTACAGACCATTTTTTCTCCTGATTCCAATTATTTCAGTCCACATATTTATAAGCTCTGTGTAAACATATAATTCTCCATGTTAGTACAAACTCTGGTTCACCGCATCCATGACGGCTGGCTTTCATCTCTATCTCAGTTGAGGTAAAATTAGAATGTAAGATGTACGATGCTGGTAAGTACTGATATAATTCACAGAACTATAATTCTTGTAAAGCATTTTTAGACTATTAGTAACACATATACTTACGTTACACACTATACGTTATACACTATACGTTATATAGGTATACTATACGTTAAACACTATACGTTGTTCAACAGTTGTTAAGCCACGTCAGAGGCCTCTGGGGTGGTTTGTAAACTCTCCACACCAGAGTCAAGGATTGTCATCCCTCTCTTATGTCCAGAGTTGGCCGCTGTCATACGAACTTACTAGTTACTTACGTCAAATGTTACTTTATATGTTTTTTTACAATTTGTTTTGATCTGATGAGCCAAGGTATGCATAAAGCATAATAATAGAATAGAATAGAATATCTCTTTAATGTACACCAATGTGTACATTAAAGAGATATTCTATTCTATTCTATTATTATGCTTTATTATATATTAAAACATAAATAACAAAACAGGAAATAATCTTAAATATATTAAAGTGCTGTACGGCCGTGGGCGGCCTTATCGCCTTAGGCGATTTCTTCCAGGCAACCTTTTGGATGGACATTACTAAGAATTATAAACAGGCGGTGTACTAAAAATATAATTAGATACATACATTAGTTAAAAGAACAAAAAATACTCAAAATATGCATAAATAAATACATACATATTTCATACATATTACACAAAACATATACGAAAAAAGCTACTATTTTATAAGTAAACTACATAAATTAATGCTATAACAATGACAAATAATGGTGATACACTAACTTTTGGAATATTTTCAGCGACATGGCCGGCCTGATAGGCAGGGGCAACGTGTTCCACAAGAGGATGGCCTGGACGGTGAAGGATAATCAGACTATAGACAGATAATATCTCATAGATAGTCTAGTTATAACATAAAAAAAAACTACAACCCGCTTGCACTATGACTTGATGACATGACATCGGAATATCAGAGCTGGTGGCCCTGTTCCATCGCTTGTTGTGTTTTCTTGCGGCTGTATTGGGCATCACAATTTGAACTTGTTATGACCTGTTTATCTCAATAATGATTATTCTATTTCTGTTACATAGAATGACTGATTCTATGGCTACTTTTTTTTAAATCGTTGTGCAAGTTGACCTTAAAATAACGGTGTCTATTATACGTACGAACCCATATTGTTAAAAAAAAGCAAATTATGTTTTCTGAAATTTTACACGCTAGTGGTGAAATGTTTTTTTTAAATTAATTAAGTATATTACCTGATAAAATATTGTATCAACTATATTCTGGTAACAGAAGTTGTAAAAAGTGGTTAAACGTCATAATAACAAGCATTATATTATACCAAGTAAATTACAGTTAGTAACGACTCCAGTCCCAAAGTTTACACTGCAACTTAGTAACTTGTGGTATTGGCCTAAGTTACGAACTCAGTTCTAATGTGATTTTGATTGAACTCTACTTAGTTATAGTTCACGGGTTGTTCATTCCATATTAAATTGTACATTTACTTGTTTACTGTTATTTATTCACAATATACCATGTAATAAATAGTATGTATATTTAAAAAATACGATAGCAAAAATGTGTGATCAAAAACACGCATATGACAAAAAACAACTATTACATATAAAGTATATCATGAATAATAAATCAATTTTATGTAACAGTTTGGAATAATCATTTCATTTTATAAAATCATAAGTAGTATGTTTTTGGTTTGTTGTTCACTACAAATCGTAGCAATGGATCATCTTGATTTTTAATATATAGTAAATATAATATGTAGGTATATATTATAATTAATGACATTGTTATATTTATACCTTTATTTTTTTTAAATACTCGATACTTTGAGCACCAATAATGATAACTATGTACCTTGTTTTTACAAAGATCACTCCATTTTGCAAACAGGAATAAATCTGACGCAAGTTTTAATCAAAGCTCAGTTTATCTGCTCTGGTTTATTGCGCCAACCTACTGCGGAGCATCCATTTAAACTTGCATGTAGTACTAGAGATTTTAGGTGTATGAAAAAATATATACGTCATAGATCCTTTTTTTAAGTTTCAATAACAGACGGTTTGATTCATAATAGTGATTATCTTTGTTTAGTAAAAATAGATTTTTCTGTTTCACTACAAGTTCTATGAAAAAGTGCCCGGTTCCATGAATATTAAAAAAACGCTTCTATCAAATTTCAAATAACTTGATACACCAGGTAACTAGACTCATTTACTTGCTTGCCACGTGAATCAATTCATTTGAATAAAAACTATCTGTCATTCATAAGATGAATTGTTAAACAATAGTTTCCACTATTTTTTTCTAACGAAGTTGCTCATTTTGAATCCATTAATCAACGGGAATTGAAATACGGCTCGCAATTTACTAATATTACTACAGAAAATATAAAAAAAATGTATAACAACCCCAAAAAGCACCGTACTACCGCCAACCTCTGCTCTCCGGTTCAACCGACATTGGTAACTAGTGGCGGTAAAAAAGAACGCACAAATACACTATGTAGGACATTGCGTGGAATACACTGCACTAGATGAGGGAAGGAACGCAGGGTTCAGCCTGGATCAGTCATATTTAATCAGCTTGTTTGGTGTTGTAAACATAAAAGTTATTATTGATATCTATAATAACTAATACGGCAGTCGTTCAGTCATGTCAAAGGCCTTTAGGGCGACTTGATAAACTCTCGACACCAGAGTTGGTCACTCTCATTCGATAAAGAGAAGAATACCTATAACATACATATCTACAACAAACAAATTTGTTTGATTGCTTTTCAGTTATTACTATGTACTTACTACTAGTAGTATGACGCTAGATGGCGCTGTGTGATATGTTCTAAAAAAATCTTGTCACATGCTGATTGCCGGAGTGACGTTTCTCAAAGTTTAATAGCTTTTGATTGGACGAAAACTAATTTCATAACCTGCATTTTTTTTCAAAACCAAATTCAAATTCAAATTCAAAATATATATTGCGGAATATAGGTTACACAGTTGTTAAAATATTACATAATGGACCTCTATACTCCCACCCATAGGGCACGCAATTTACAGACAACAAAATAAAAATATAAAAAATACAAAAGAAATCTTTCATTTAGAACATTAAGATTGTTTTTTAAATATTATAACATTTTCACAATCGCAAATTTCAGCTGGTAATTTATTCAGAGCATTCAGTCAATTATATGTTACAATCATTAAAGTCTTATATCAATACCTAAATCTTTGTTCGAAATAAATTCATCTACCGTATAATATGCTTTGCCTACAAGAAAGTCGTTGAGTTGTCATATTATTGTTATATTAACATTGGTTTGTGATCTAATGTCAATGGGTATTTTGTTGTATATTAGAGGAGCAATACCAAACACACTTCTATTATAGGAGGCTGTTCTTCTATTGTGGGCATATATCATTCCCTCACGTCTACTACCCGTTTCAGTCATTTTGAAAAGGTCAGGGTTTGTTTTTATGAACCCTTAAAAACCTAGCCACATCCACGCCCCCTAAATCTGTTCGAAGCAAACGTTGCTAGTATTTTTCCCTCGCAAATCCGCACTGGCAGAAACAAGGGCCGTAACTTACTTTTATCTGCAGCAACATTGCTGGCTCTTTTAGCACTGCAGGTGTTGAGGTGCAAGCGAGCCCGCAATGGGGGGTTAAGCATTTTAAAACGACGGTTAATGAGGCCGGGATTTTAAGGTTTTTAAATACCGGGGATTTATTAGGTTCGGTGGAGCATTTTTATGCAGTTCTGTTTAAGGTTTGCTCACAATATATTAATCATATTGACTGCTTTGTTAGCTTAGTTGGTAGTGGCTGTGCCTTCTAATCTACGGGTTCGGGTTTGATTCCCGCATGACACGAGTAATTACGAATATTAAATTTGGAATTACTTGTATTGAGTCTGGTCGTTTCTGTGTATAATAAGTATGTTTGTACAATAAAAAGTATCTGTATTATATCCGTTATCTAGTACCCATGATACAAGCGTAAGCTTAGTAAGGGGCTGTGTGATATGTCCTGAAATATTTATTATTTTTTATTTATATTTAAACTGGTTTGGATAAAAAATTCATTATTTTTAAATTGTAATAAGTGTATGTGTTGTATGGTGTAATAAGTCATCATCACATAGTTTTTTTTTAATTCTTTGTCAAATATACACACCAACATAGAATCATTAGCAGATGTGTTTAAAAGGCTAACTCAAACTAAAACTTTATCCAAATCCAACAATTTCATTATCATTAAAACATTAAAATACAGTACATTGATATAGATAAATCATACCTACAGAGTAAAACCAAGCATACAATTAGATATCACACACTCAGAAAAAACATAAAATATCGAACCCAAAACCCACAAAATCCTCTTAATTACGCTAAACAATACCTTAATGTCATTTAATTCGTATATCTACATCAGATAGCACACAAAGTGTTTCGGAACCGATTGACATCATAAATAGCGGCTTATCTAGGCCGGAACCAAGCCCATTACTTCGCGTTTATCGAACGTATGTATGACTGTGTAATATCTGTCTTATCTACAATATGGGGTTGGTAAAGGTTTTTATGAAGTTAAAAGATGGTATTGATTTGAACAGGGGTGTGGTAGTTAACTTTAATATACTAGTGCTTTTTTATCAAAGTCAATAAATATAAAATGTGACTTATCAGGAATAACTATTGTTATTTTGGTGAATAAAGAATCTGAATCTCTTTATTTACGAAAATTAGTAACTAATATTTACATATATTCCACAAGTATATACAAAAATCAATTAAAAATACAGAAACACTTAAAAAAATCAGAATCTTATTCAATACTGAGATTTGTATGGAATTATATTAATTATAAATGATTACATGTTTTTTTTATTACAAATAGAAATTATCTAAGTCAAGATTGTGGCTGTTTATTGAAAAAAAATTTAAACTTTTTATGGATTTACTTCTATTTTATAAAAAAAAAACAGTGTCTGTTTTTTAATGGACTTACATTTAGTTACTAAAGCATTTTTCAAGAAGAGGGTGTGGAAATTTGGTTTTTATACATATGTATATGAAGTGCATTAAAATTGCAAGAACTTTCAATTGAGCCTTCAACTGAAAAAAAACACAATTGTATAATTTAATTTTTGTTCAACGGAAGAACCCTGGCACCGCGACACAGGGAATCCTACAGCGGTTGTCAGGGACACCTACAATGTTAACAAATGTATTAAGGCAAATAAAAATTCTTTTATCTTTTATCTTTTTATCTTATATTATAAATACTTTAATGAACTCAGTGTGATTTTTGATATAGGTACCTACTTTTACAGATATTATTTCATAAAATGTTATATTAGTCTTACAATATTTGGTTACAAAAGAAACCTTTATTTAATGAAGTCGACGAATTTATAAGCGATGAATATGCAATCAAATAAATTATATCATCCATGTTCAATCAATCAAACGAAATTCACATTATATTTAATCAATTGAATACATGAGAACTCTCAGAAACGGTAATCAATAATTTACGGACATCACTTATCAGTGCATTGAAACCTGCAAAAAGCAATTTTGCTCTTTGATTTAAAGTACCCAGGAAAGTGAAATGGATAGATCATGTTGACGTTTTTCGATGTACTGCAGTATTTTATATGAAATGATGGATTTTTTCACAGTAAGTATTAAATTAAATCAAACCTTTATTAAATGACTGAATTGTTTACGTAATTGTTCACAGTATATTTGTAAATAAGTAAGTAAATAAGTAATTACATTGACTACAAAATTTTATATTTTAGATACGAGAATTATTTTATTGCTCTAACGACTATAGAAATTAAGACGACTTTGCAACTGACATATTAAATTAAAATTAGTTAAATGTGGGTCGTGGTTGTACAATTATTTTTATAAATAACTATTTTGGGTAACTTACTGATGCTTTATTATTATCTTTTGTGTTTATTACTAAGTGCTAAACCCCTACTTATGTCTATTTCAGACTTAATTGGGAAATGAGCAAAAAAACGGGAACGAGCGAAAATTTGGGAGACACAAATTGAAACAGACTCCCAAATTTTTGCTTGTGATGAATACGTGATTATTTTCTCTCCTTTTTATTTAATTAAGTCTAGAATAAAAATCCTTTTCATTATATATATTCTCTCTGGAATTATAATTTTAAGTATCTTCTAGGTCTTCGTATTCATAGTTTGCTAGTTAAAATTATAAACAGTTATGTTATTAGATTTAATAGGTATCTTCTAGGTAAGCGAGTTTCATCTACACTGCAGCAATGCTTAATATCAGGCAGGCCGTAGTCATACATAAACTTATCCCACGCAAAAAACCTATATTTAATCTGTTTTTATCTATCTGTTAAAAAAACCTATTACCTTGTATGGACACGTTCTCAACATGATAACAGCAAAGTACGAGTAAAATCTTATAAGGCATCTATACCGTATTCCCTCGAGACACCTGTATGACAAGGATACGTCTCTTATTATTTATTTATCCAGCGGCAGAAATACTGCGATGACATGGAAAATTATATTTGCAAAACAAACACAAACAAATATAATTACGATCGGGAAAAACATGTGAAAGTTTATAAGCGAGTATTTTGGGGATATTTAGAAAGTAAAGTTTAAGTTCAGAGCGTAAAAATACCAAATAACGGTTTTCTGTCAATCACAACAGTTTGCCTACAGTAGTAACTACTGTTTTTTTTTACTTGAACGTTTTTACAAAAAATATTAAGACATTAAATTACTGTTTACATCCACAAAATAATAAAGTATAGTTATTTTACAACTTGAACTTGAATTTTCTTTTTCTTATTTTTCTACTTTTGTAAGCGATTCCGGAGTCTGCTTTTCATCCAGACGCACTCTGGTTCGAATCCGGCCTACACCAATAATTGTGTTTTCAAGTTGTGTGGATTTGCATTCGCTTAACTGCGAAGGAAACATCGTGAGGAAACCGACATGTTTAAAGACCGCAATATCCGAGGACGTGTGTCTTCCGTGGAAGGACCTCAGCGCCCACCACGATGTATGTGCCCAAGAGAACTCCCCTAAAAAACTGTTTTGCGGGGGAGTCACAACCCTCAGTCATGAGGAAATATGACTCAAAGAGAATTGAATTTTCATAGCATTTTGTTGGTAGAAAAAAACTGTAATTGATACTTTATTATATATCTCCACCAAATATATCTATTAGTCTTTTAAACATAATCTTCTTCCATTCTCCTCCTCCTTAGTCGTATTCCTTATTACTGAGAGTCGTGACTCCCCCTTATAATCAATTCGTTGCGGGAGTATTCTTGGGCAGATACATAGTGGTGAGCGCCTAGGTTCTTTCACGGATGACACATATTTTGATGGATTTTGTGGTCCGCAAATATGTCGGTTTCCTCACAATGTTATACGTTTTTCCATTCTAAGAACGCATAATACAAACCGCCATCGCTATTCTATCTGTATGGTCTATCTGTCAATTCCATTGCACTAACTCTTCAAATCTGAACACAATATCGAGCTTTGAAAATTAATTGCTTATGCAGCAGCGAACTTTAACAATAACTTTCGCTTTGCCCCCGGCCAGTTAAAGTTGGTGTGTAGTACGATAGTTTCTCACAATCTCATAGAAGATTAGAACTTTACCATAGCACTGTTTGAAAAACCAAACAAAAAGAATTCATTCATCCATATAACTATTACTGGCATTTTTTTCCCAAAAAAACATAAAACTAACAAAAAAGTTGTTCTTCTTCCCAGTTTTGATTAATTGTAATTTTATGCAAGTAACTTTTAATGTAAACAAAAATAATCATAAATGTATGTGCATCAAATCAAAACCGAGAAAGTTACTTGTATAATAAGCGTATATTCATATTTTTACAATACCTTTCTATTCAATTTAGAAGCAAATTAATAGCAGTAAAAAGCAACATTGTGTGAACTTCTTATTATCAAATAATAGTAGCCGGCAATAACGATTTCTTTTTATTTTGAACAAAAATAGTAAATGTGGGAGCTGGCATACTAATTGTATGAGCAATTAGTATCAAAAACTGTACTACAGCCTCTTAAACTAATACTTAGCGGTTGCCAGCCGTTGTTAAACTATTGCTTTGCACCAGGATAGTTCTGTCAGTTCTGCATTGTTTCTTCAGTTCAGCTATCAGTTGCAATTCGATTTGGAAATAAGTTTTAGCTGATTTAGTCGGCTAGTTGTAGTTTCGAGTTTGAAATTAGCCGGAATAATTTGTTTTGATGTATGCGGTGGGTAGTTAAAATTGGTATTGTTGACCTGGTTACTGTTATTTTTGGGAAAATCTGTGAATTTGTTGTATCCTTTTTATTCAGGATATAAAAAAACTGAGCGTTTATTATTATGGTACCCAGGTAGTAATTGTTTAAAGATATAGTTTAATTAAGTTATTTTATTTTACAGCTTCCATACATTCGTTTTTTACATTACACAATTGAGTACTAAAGTCATCTTTAAAACATTTTGCTACGTTCCTAGTAACGTTATATACGATACTTATACTGCTTTACTTCTTTGTCATTCGATACCCTTGTTATCAAATATGAAAAACAAATCACCTTACTACCGGAGGTAAAATGACACAAAGCAAGAAGCAAAATATTGCTTTTTCTAGGCATCTATCCATGCATATATGTATGTATGTAATATATGTATGTATAGTGCATACCTCTCCAAGTTGGCAGAAAGCGTGCACTGCGACTCGAGCTAAGTACGGCACGGCAGAACTCTCGATAGTTATGGATAACTGTCGATATGTTACGGAATCATCGATGGTTTTAAATCGAGTTGAAATTAGGAAGTTGTCAAATTGAATAAATTGTTTGTGATTTTGTTTAAATTGGGTAAAATTGTTAATATATTTTAAAGGTATATTTTCAAATTTCTTGTGTGATTCTTAATTAACAAATTTCCATACAAAACAAAACCTCAGTCTCTTAATTAATAATCTGAGTTCACTTCAATCAATCAATAAATAGATGTATATCTGTATAATAAAGAGACTCTATTGTTTGTACACTATAAATAGCATTTCCGATAGGTTATGATACTAATTAGCTCGGTTAATGAGCATCTTATTATGTCTCGTCTATGTATCCATGTGTAATTTGTGGATGCATTAGTTTCAGATCAGATTAACATGCACTCAAAGGTGCAGTGCAACTGCTAAATAACGCATAACTTTTTAAGGCCGATTTTATAATGCCAAAAACTACGACATTATTTGTTCTATGACTTTTGGATATTGGCGAGAAAATTCTGCTGAACAAAGAATGCTTTGTGTTAACATTTTTAGATTACGTTTTTTTAGCATCTCATCTTACTGTAATTATTGATGGTGTACGCCTATCCAAACAGTTACAAAACAATCGACAACGCGCTTTAAAAAAGTCCCCTCTCTAAAAGCCACTGATCGCTCGCTCATAATTATAGGTTATCAGCGCGCATGATTTCACAGCCTTCTTGCCACTTCATTCTTTCCAACCTCCATCATAATTAGTTGCCTATCCAACCGGAAATATGCCCTAAAACCCACATGTATGGTCCAAATTTGCCTGTCGAAATATTCCAGTGCTCAATGACTCTTTGCTAGACTAGAAAGCCATTCACAGCGGCGTCAGATTTCGCCAGATATTCGCGACAGTTTTTGTCTTCTTTTTTTACCTTTTTTTTCAGAGCTGTCAACGGATTTTTCTGGAGTTTCTCGCTCGTTTGACGCGACTCATTGGATTGATGAATGCGAGACTTTTCAATTCGGAATTTGGGGTTTCGAATTGGGATTTTGAGGCATTTCGTAAATTTTCGTGGTGGATTTAGTTGGTCTGTTTGTTTTGTTTACATAATTGCAATGTTGACATATATAAACAAGTGTTATTGTTTCTTAAGTGAAAAAATAGAAAACAAATGCAACATTTTGATCTTGGCTGTGTAGTATATAAACAACTTTATCAAAAATTCTCTAATAAACATATCGAATGTAGTTCACTTAGGAACCTAAATTAATATAAGTACTTAACTTGTAACCCACTGCTTAATATCTCAAAAACCTTAATTAAGTACTTGAAAGGGTAGTCTCACATACATACTTTTACTTTTTTAAGTACCGAGACACTCACATAAAGAATACACCCATAATAGCTGCATTTTTAATTCTCCCCACGTTTTGCAGAAATCTGCCGCTCAGTCCTTTGCACGGGCGGCCATTGTTGGAGTCATCCGAAGGGCATCAAACACTCATTAAATTACCTGCTTCATTTAGGAACTTTATCATGAAGATAAGCGATGAATATAATGTATATGTTACTAGCTACACCCACGGTGTTTCTCGCATTTGGCAAATTGTTTTCGAATATTTTAATTCTTAAAAGAAAAACAAAATAAAATCTTTTTGAGTTCTGACATTAAAGAGGGTTGTTATTAATTGGTTAATACCCCTTATTTATTACTATCTATGAGTAAATCTGTGACATTGTGACCCAAACTGGTACATATATATTCATAAAAAAAAACCGGATTGCCCACAGCGCCATCCAGCCCCACTCTAAGCAAACGCTTGTGTCGTGGGTACTAGATAACGGATATAATACTTATTTACTTTTCTTTTGTAAATATGTAGGTACATACTTATTATACATACAAACGACCAAATTCAACAAAAGTGTTATAAAGTTGTTAATTTATTTTATTTAATTATATTTGGTAATTAATTAAGTCAATATCTCCTACATATTTATAGCATGGCTACAAGAGGCTTTCAACCAGCTAGTCTCTTCTTCTTCTTCTTCAGCCTTTTCTCATCCATTCCTGGATATAGGCCTTTCCCAATTGCTTCCATGATGCACGATCTTCGCCTTAGCCATCCAATCAGCTAGTAATAAGAGTATATTTGTGTAGCAACAAATTTTAAATCATACACTTTTGAAGTATCTCTTCTACATACTCGTAATATTCAAAGCACCGCTTCACGCGAAAAGCTTTCAACCTTCATGCATAAAGCACGCATTATTATTTAAATTGAACGTGATTTCTTGAATGTAACCCGGATATGCGTACAATGAACGAAAATCACACGTCATTGCGTAAGTCTTACATACTTTAGAAGGGCTAAGGTTTATTATTGAAGGAAATAAAGGTTTCTTATGAGGTGCTTAAGATCTTGCAGTGATATAAATTTAATAAGACTAAGCGTAATGTTTGTATCTGTGTGATATTTTCAGTGATGTGTCGTATGGTTTAATCTCTCTCTCTTGAGATGTATTTAGACGTCATGACTGAGGGTCACGACCCTCAGTCTCCCCCGCAAAAAAAAAACGTTATGGGAGTTTTCTTGGGCAGATACATCGTGGAGGGCGCCCAGGTTTTTCCACAGTAAGATTGTATTTGAAATTTGATATATATTTTGAGTTTAGGTAGATTTAGAATAATTGTTTCATATTTTAAAACATACCTCAAGGCTGCAGATAGGATTGTTTCAGCAGCTTTTGATGTTCACTCTGACCAAGTCAAATAGTACCTGTAACAAAAAATAATATTTTTGACCAAGTATTTTCTTATCGAATGAGACTGGCCAACTCTGGTGTTGAGAGAGTAAAGATATAAGATAACTTATTACAATTCCATATTTTTATAAAATGTTATACCTTACATAGATTCACGTTTGATTTAAGACATTGACTAGGTACCCCTCTTATGATGTTGTGCAGTAATTTACATAAAGTAATGCAAATGTCTCAAATTTTAGAGCTTGGTTTTTAAGTTTCGCGATAAATCACTGAATTCTATAAGAGAAAGAAAACTTTAGTTCTATGAAAGCGTACCACACATGAAAATTATTGTAAAGTACAAATTAAATTCGGCATATGTGTACATGTCAACATACTCGTATTGATTACTCTGCTGTAAAGAAAACAGATAGATAGATATACACTTTATTAAAAACACCAGCACAATACAAAATTAAAAAAAAACTTAAGCCTAGTGTCTTAACTGGCGACCTTATCACTAAGAGCGATCTTTTCCAGGCGACCAATCTGGCAGGGATAATACGCAAGTATAATGGTAGATGAGGTGTTTTAAATGTATGTGAAATTACATAAATATATTATATCATAACATAAATGAGTAAATCCCAAGCAAACTACAGCTAATAATATTATTGCAGCACTACAGATTAGTATAGATATCACAACATTTCCTGCGGAACACTTATTACTCTCCTCCGGAAATTTGTACAAGCACAGCGGGAAATGCTTATTTGGTAGCATTTCGTAGATCTCTCGTAGCATTACGTAGATGTTTCGTAGCGTTTTGTACACTTTCGTAGCTCCGTAGCGCTAGCTCGTAGAGGTTCAGATTGTTATTTGAGAAAATGATTGTGCAGCGGATTTATGAGAGAGGTTTATTGAAAGATCGGTGAAGATAAGTGGAAGACATGGATAGATGAATATGTGATTTAATATTTACTTGTAAGTTGATAGTTTTCAGAAAAAAAAACGGTATAACAAAAGCTGTAGAAAAATAGCTTTTAAACATTACTACCTACTTTAAAAAATGTATGGACAATTTAATTTGAGTCGTAAGTAAGTCGAATCTAAAAGAGACTAGAAAAATATCAAATTTGATGAGAAGAGAGAAGATACATTATCAACAATCAAATTAAAGTAAAACAGTTTATATAAAAATAAACTTCAGCTACATACTTTTAATTAAATCGTAATACCATATATTTCTTTATTAATAAATAATCAATAAAAACGACACATTAGTCCTGCACGGGCTATGATTTAATAAAAAGTGCCTCGTAATGAGGTTGCACCAGAATAGAGTATTTATTGTCGCGTTGCAATGCGGTTGTGGGCCTGTGGTAGAACTACGAACAAATGGAAGATGGATATGAAACTAATATTGCTTATAAGTATTTTTTTAATACCAAAAGCAAAAACAAATACCTACGGATTATTTAATTACTTAAGACTGCGGCGGTGATAGACAAGTCATTGTTAAATTTTCAATGTTATAAAAATCAATGCAAAGCTAAAATTATGTTTACATTCACGGTTTCTTTCAGCAACGATTATGGTTTCTGTAACGTGGTTTCGTGTTATATATTTTATTTCAGGAAATACATAACAAATTTATTACCTTATGTGTACATTTTAGAAAAGTTTGGTCCAATACATCCTTGATTTAAATCACTAAATAAATTTATAAAAACCTTAGTCAAACGTGAATACTACTCAAAAAACAGACAAAAAACACCCTTTTTTATTTACCATTTTAACTATGACATTAGTACAAACCTTTACATAACTGAATGATAATGTTCATATTATTTTCATTAAAATTGCGTTCAAACATCACAGCAACAACACAATAAGCAAATTAATCAATTCAGTCAATTATCATGTCCAGTAACATATTGAACCGTGACGGTGTGGTCGTGAACTGGTTTTTAAATGTTATTGTGGATTCCATATGTTTCATTAAAACACGCTATAAATGATTGTGAAACTTTATGGACGAGTGCATCCGTTGATATCATTGGCTGCCAATTTTACCGCCAATCATTGTTTGTAAAACCAAGTTGAATGTTTTTCATTAAGTTTAACGGTAAATTATTTCAGTTTGCGAGGAAGTTGTACAAAAATTTCGAGCTCTGTTGTGATCCTTAAGAATTTCAATTTAGATTGATAAACAGTTAAAATAGACGTACGATTTGAAATATAGTTACAAATTTTATTTAAAAAAAACTACTACATTACATAGTTAAAATAGACATAAACAGTTAAAATAGACGTACGATTTGAAATATAGTTGCAAATTTTATTAAAAAAACTACTACATAACATAGTTAAAATAGACATAAACAGTTAAAATAGACGTACGATTTGAAATATAGTTGCAAATTTTATTAAAAAAACTACTACATAACATAGTTAAAATAGACATAAACAGTTAAAATAGACGTACGATTTGAAATATAGTTGCAAATTTTATTATAAAACATATTGAAAATTGTGACAATCCCGGACAACTTTGCACTACTCAGAAGTTATCGAACTAACATTATAGAATGTTATTAAGTGAAAATACTAACTAACGTTTGTGTGTAAGTGTTTATGTGAGCTTCATTTATGAATCAGTTTAGATGCAACCACTACATTATAGTATAATGTGAAGACGCTTTTCGTGTCAGTTGCTATGTACATATGCTTATATCTCTAAAACTACACAACGGATTTTGATGCAATTTATTTAAAGAGGAAAGTATAATATATGGACCAATAATAACGCGTGCGAAGCCGCGGGCAAAAGCTAGTTTGGGATAAAAGTATATAAATCTATAAATATTAAACTCAAAGGTATAGTGTCTATCAACGCACGGCCCAAACCACTGGACGGATTGAGCTGAAATTTGGAATGAAGCTAGATGTTATGACGAAGGCATCCGCTAAGAAAGGATTTTTGGAAATGCCACTTGTAAAGGGGTGAAATAGGGGATGCAAGTTTTATTTCTTAATGCGAGCGAAGCCGCGAGCCTCCACTAGTCCTGAATAAAAACATATAGTTGCTTTCTTGTGTTCCTCAAAGCAACGCTTGTATAAAATACAAACACACCATATCCGTCTTGAAACAACTAATTATATTGAAAAGCCAAATCAATTCGCTTCAGATCTGACGCACGAATTCAATGACATTAGAGATCGCTCCAAATATGTAAGTGAATTAAAACATCCCTCGATCGAGCCTGTGATCCTTCATAACAAGGACTTGGAGGCAGGGGTGGAGTGAGGATAAATAAATATACTACTTTAATAATATAGTACTTTTATTGTAAAAATTAAAATTATTTTCATACACATACTAATACAAAACTTAAAGTTTACCGTCTTGACGTCATGACCTTATGTATAGGTATATTTAAAAGTGATCTCATCTTGGTAATTCAATCACAAAATCATAATATTTTAAATTGTGTCATATTAAAAAATATGAATATGCTAGAATTTATTGCAATGTACTTAAATACATCAAAAGTAGTTCCCAATGATTCCATCTCTGCTTCCCGAAATCTTTAATTAAATTTCGTTCCCGCGTCTTAAAACCGAAAACCGCTTTCAGAGGAACCACAATTTGTTGCCAGACGAACGGACCGACAAATTAATCTGTCTGTTCATAAACAAACTCGCGGTTACGCTTGCAGTGGGCCACGCCTTTTGTTGTATGTATTGTAGTTGAGTCTTGACCATTGTTTGTTAAGTCTCTCTCTCTCTTCTTAGTCGTATCCCTCACTGCTAAGGATTGTAACTCCTTCTGATCTTGTACTTGTTGTCACCATTTTTTGCGTTCTGATGTTTGGTGTATTGCAGCGTTTATTGGTATCTCCAGCTCTTTAGATACTTGGACAGATCACCGTATTCCCATACGGTCTCCAGCCTCTCGGTCTTTTTCCTTCTATTTCCCCAATCTCTTAAGAATATAAGGTCTTGGTTAGTAATGTATGGATGTTAATGTTTTTTCGATTATGATGAAGTTAGGCCAAATGTTTAGTTTAGTTTAATCGACTTGTTAATTTTAAGAACCAGGGACGTTTTGGATTGGATTTGATTTTTTTTAAGTGTGTTTGTTATATAATTTGAACTTTTTTGTTTAGTTGGTGTTGTGTTTATATTTCATACATAATTTGCTCTAATTAACACCTGATAGAAAAAAGTCAATACGAAATATTAACAACAGTATTCCCAACACATTGTCATGATAACGATGAATTATGTGATCAATTATTATTTTAAGATACTCAAAACCACAATTGGTTACTCTCATACAGGCTTATTTATTTCAACTTAATTTTGTTCATAACATCATAATGATCATAATATACAGCTGGTTTTGTCCCACTGCTGGGTATAGGCCTCACTTTTAATATGTTTATATTGCTGCTAAGTAACAGAATAATAAAGCTAATTTAAAACGTTATATGAGACCAAAATCCTCTTATTACTTCAGCCATTTTTTCATAATATATTATATTATTCAATAAGAAGTAGTATTGGCACGCGCCGAGAATACAATATCATCCTTCCGTTCGTATATCATTCGCAAATACTACATATACCATAACAAGTGTAGGTAATGGCGAGACTCAGTTGAAAACAGTACATAAGATATCCTCTAAATGAATTAAGTAATTAAGAAAAAAGCTACATAGATTGTAATGTGGGATATATGTATGTATTTTAATTATGTAGGTTTTTAGCTATATATCTTTGTAATGCCTTGATCATTATAACTGTATTTTATTTTCTATGTAAGTATTTATTGTCCCATAAGATAAATAAATTACAAGATAAGAAGTACAGAAAAAACTTGCTGTCTTGGCTTTTTTATTATGCTCAGACGTCTATATGAACTAAATATTTGATTTCTATAGTAATAATACAGTATGTTACAAGTTAGTTAGTCTGTATTGCTACCACACCACAGCAAAGCAACGGATCATCGTGATTATGGTATAGAGGTAGTGTTAGAACTCTTTTTGACATGTAAGTGACACCGTTTTTACTTAAAACCAAAACAAATAATAATTATTTCAGGACATATCACACAGCGCCATCTAGCCCCATACTAAGCAAACGCTTGTGTCATGGGTAACTAGATAACAAAAAAGGTCTTAACCATTTGTCCTGACCTGCAATACTGTACTCTACGACCCTCACAATAACGTCGCAGATGTCGTCTCCCATCACATAATGCGTATCTCGCGAACCGCTGAGTGTTGTTTCATCATTTGTATCGAAATAATGTACTATTTATTGTTTTGTCACAGTGGGAGATTAATTGTTACGAGTATTTTTGTTGGTCTTGGTTTCGTATGTTTGGTTCAGTTGTAAGTATTGTATAGATACAGATAGATCTTTATGTATATTTATATTTGTCTAGATATGCAAATCATTATTATTGACTGCTCCGTTAGCTTAGTTGGTAGTGGCTCTGCCTTCTAATCTAGGGGTGCGGGTTCGATTCCCGCATTTTATAAAAAAAATGTAATTACTTGTGTTGAGTCTGGGCGTTTCTATGTATAAAAAGTATATATTATGTACAAAAGAAAAGTATATACATTCGTTATCTAGTATCCATTATACAAGCGTAAGTTTAGTATGGGGCTAGATGGCGCTGTGTGATACATATGTCCTGAAATATTTATTTTATTATTTATTATGAGAGTCATTTTGGTGTTAAAAGTAATATATTACAATATGTGTATTTAAGACAAATACAACAAGGGGGAAGTTTTACAGTTAAGTTGGTTAGGTTTACTGACCTTTACACTATACACAAAGACTTTTGATATGCCTTAATACTAAATATTATTTTTTTGCCAAATTTTGTCCAGCCGGTAATGTTTTGGTCTATCTTCCGTTATTCTGCCTCACGTCATGTCACATATGAAAAATAAGACTTAGTAAAATACTGTACAACACTACAGAAGTAAAAATAAAAAAACTCGTCTTATAATACGTTGGGAGTGGGTCTAATCAAGCCTAACCGATCACGTTTCGTGAAAACGAAAATGTAACATTTTTCAACTAGCTAATAGCTCAAAGCAATATCAACAGGGTTAGCACAATTTCTTTAAGTAATTCAGCAGAGGATTTAGATTTTGAAAATGTAGCGATTATAAATATACATACATAATATTTTAATTTTTACTATTTACATTGATTGGTCAAGTTAGTTATTTATATCATAACGTTAATAATTTTAAGTATAAGCTTTACTAAGTATGTATCTTTTTGAGTTATTCGAAAATGATAAATTGTTGAACTACATAACAGTTCATTGAATGAATTGTTTATGAGTTTATCTATAGATTCTATATCTATAGAATCAAAAAACCTGTACCTACTTAACTTCAATCGCATTTTGTAACTTAGATAACTATTGTCTCTCTATTCTCTTGTTTAGATGAATTTAAACAAACGTTACAAATGTTTACAAACGTAACAAACGTAACGTAACGTTAAACGTTACAAACGTTCAAAGCGTTTGTAACGTTAAGTTCATAAATGGAATATTGTACTTCGACATTATACCAACAAGTCCAAGTAATAAATAAATATTCCGGGACATTGCACAAAGTGCCATCTAGCCCCACACTAAGCAAACGCTTGTTTCATGGGTAAGACAACGTATATAATACTCATATTATAATTTTCTTTTTTTTGTGAATACTCATATGTACATAATGTATTTGTACAATGTTTTATAATGTTATAATGTACATATTTTGTATATCATAGAAAAAAATATGTATCGAATCAAAAGTGATTTACATTGTCTATGCTAAGCTCATTATTCGTGGAAATAAAACCCCGTGCGAGTACATAACGAGTGTAATGGCCACTTTATTCGGATCTTTCTGATGAGTTCGTGTGAAGGCCTCAAGGCACAAAAGTTGTTTTATCATTTTACTTTTGAAAAAAAAACTGTAAATTATTTTCTTGGTACTCTCTCGTTGAGTCGTATTTCCTCATGACTGAAGGTCGTGACTTCCCTGCAGAATTAATTCGTTTGGGGAGTTCTCTTGGGCAGATACCTCGTGGTGGGCGCCCAGGTCCTTCCACGGAAGACGCCATGTCCTCGGATTATTAGTACAATGGGATAGAAAGTATACAATGAACCGATTTCTTCTGAGTTTCAAAATTAGCATCAATTGGTTAGTAATTACATTTTATTACCTATTCAAAACTGATAAAACATAAAGTAACTGACTAATTAAAAACTATCATAAAAAAACTTGATTTGAACGATAATAATAAAAACTTAAACTACAAACTTAATGTTAAATTATATATCTTATTAGTGCTAAATTAGTAACTAGCTTACAGTATTTAATAATGAACGTATTAAACAGTGATAAATGAGTAAAATTCGTTGTTTTAAGAATCGTACATATCGATGTATATAAATTAAGCAATATGTAGTATAATTTATTAAAAGAAAGGAATAAAAACTTCTCTCTTGAGAATTATTTCCAATTTTTTACTTCATTTCAAGGCAAGCAACACAACACTAGTCTATGCACGGGTAGTTGCAATGTGCATTCTTCCGCTAAGTGCAATATTGTGCACTTAGCCCGATGCGTGGTCACTGCGAGATTAGTACGCTAAACTTAGTTAAAGCTAGCTTAGCTGAACATTTAGACACCTTATTATATATATCTATCTATCTTCTATATGTGCATTAATAAAGCTAAACAGGCTCAAAAGTCTGCTAAGTAAAGTGAAAGCTCAAAAGTGATAGAGATTTGAAATTATATTATTAATTTTAAATCAATAATAGAATCCGATTCAGCAGTTTTTACAAATTTTGTCTGTGT
Organism: Macaria notata; assembly: GCA_927399415.1. Taxonomy (NCBI): domain Eukaryota; kingdom Metazoa; phylum Arthropoda; class Insecta; order Lepidoptera; family Geometridae; genus Macaria; species Macaria notata. The sequence continues at coordinate 12,007,884 of OV656738.1, read as the reverse complement.
TTTAAAAGCGCATCACGCAGGAGCGGATGGTATGTAGGTAGTGTTGGTCTTGTTGTGACATAGGCTACGCATTTTTATTTCAAAATAACGTGAGCGAAGCCGCGAGCGTCCACCAGTTCACGTATATACAAGTACATCACATAATATCCATTTTACGGTGAAAGTGTCAAAGTGTTGAACACAGAGTTTTGCTTCTACATTTATTGTAAGAACACCAAAATTTTGGAACATGACCGAAAGATATGTTATCTTCCAAACTACAATTCAAAAGCCTTCAAATATAAAGTTAAAAGATAGCTTTGTGAGCGTATTACACCTTCGTCTGTAGAAATAATATTTTGAACATGAGACGGGCTTTAACAAACAAAAACTTTGAAATGCTCGTAGCACAGCATTAATCCGAGGGCGAGCTGTATTAGGGGCTTGAAAGTGTCATATGCTACTTTAATTTTAGTATAACGCAAGCACAGCCAAAATTATTCACTAATCAAAAGATAAAGGATAAAATCTCATCAGTTAATTTCCCCTAAAATTTCCCCCAAGACTATCCCATTCCAATCAGGCTAAAATTAAGCGCAATCGAAACGAGCTCTCTATAGAATTCTAAAACAATTCCCGTTCTCATTAGGACGCAATTAGGTTCCCTTTTTTTTTTTTTTTTTTGTTGCCCAGGAACACCTATTACAGGTACCACCCAAAAAACCCCGGGGAGGGCGGGTGGTTATGTGGGAGTCTCCACCCCACTCCATAAGGGCGGCATACCCACTAAAAACCTGGGATGTTCCATCTCCGCATCGTTGGTCCAGGGCCACGAGAGCGCGATGCATACATCCGCAGCCCTGGTGATGCTGGCCCGGTAACGGGCCCCGCCTCGGGGAGCTTCAGCTCAACCCTCAATGGATGACGTGTCAGAACACGGGACACGTCATGCATCCTGTGGGACTCATTCCAGGGCAACAGGTTCCCCGACCTGCCACCCAGAGCCCCCAGGAGTCAGGCAGTCGCACGCCAAAGCGACTGCCCTCCTCCAATGCGCCCTCTGCGCACGGAGTTCGGTTCCCGTGTCGCCGCTACTCGGCCGGTACACCGAACTCCTCTCGCCTCTCAGCGACCACCTCGGGTGCTCTTAAAGAGCACCCAGCTCCACCTACACCGCGAGGTGCGGCGAGCTCCACGCCTCGGGCCCTACAACCAGCCCTCTCGAAGGGGAGGTATAGGCGAGGGCCCCCACTCGATCGAACGTTTGGACACAGGCTAGCAAGATCCACCGGAAGGTGGAAGTTACTAACCTGTGGACGGGGTGCACCAGGTTTCCCCAACTAACCCCAAATCCCCATATGGAGAGATGAAATTAGTTGGGCTTACCCAACGTGAAGGTAGTCCGATCATCGCACCCCCAATTAGGTTCCCTAATTCAACCCCAAATAAACGACTATAGTGCTGGGGATCGATAAAAACTATGATAGTTTTTGTCGATACTTTTTGCTGTTATGATTTATATTTTGGTGTAATAATGTTTTCCAGATTTTAACAAAGTTTTGTGTAACAAACTTCATCAGTAATTTTATCTAGTGTTACTATTCCATTTTTCGCGATTAAATAGATGTATAAAAATAATTTGTCACTTTTTTGTTTCAAAAGCTGGAACCAAAAAGATTTTTATTTTATAATTTCAAACTAAAAATTCACACCCCTGTTTCACAGTCTGGAAACATCACAAACTTGGACTTCCCCTATGTAAAATACAACATTTTATTTTTTAGATCGCTTAACAAGTTTACAAATGACGATAAAAAATAAAAAAAAACTATTTTCCATCGATATCGATAGTTTCCCATACCTACTTACTCGATAAACACATTAGGAGCTGTTAAACCGACTCTTTCCATCCGCAAACCTGCCCGACTCTATCTGTTTGCTAATTGACTCGCCTCGAACGTCTCATTTCGTTCACTAACTATTCATTCGTTCATTCATTGTAGGTAGTTTAGTCTTTCGTGGGTTTGAAACTCCTTTAGTCGGATTATGTGAGAAGAAATGAACAAAAACGTTTATAACTTTTTAAAGATATTGAGAAGATTCTTTGATGAAGAAGATTGAGAGAGATTTTTTTTGAATGATACGAATAGACAATCTTTTTTTACAAAAACTTAAATATAGTAACTAATAAGTCATAAACTGAAAGTTAATGCATATCATCAAAACGTGTGATCAAGTATAATACAATTTTATTTATGAAATAAGTGGAAAATTATTTGTGACGAGGACTTCAAATCGGTCCAGAATTTATTTAACTTATTTAAGATTGTAATATTAATTGGACGTACGTACCTAGAAATAATGTTATTAATCAAAATCACGTAACCGACCAGATATTATTATTATACATTTTAATGATTTCAATGGAGGATTTTAGGTATGAATGTCTTACTTTAGTAAGATAAATTTCTACGTTTGTTACCCTCAGTTTGCTGCTTTTTTCCTGACGTAGGTACATTTCACTTGTTGATGAAGACATTTATTCTGTTGAATACTACTGCAGAGCATTTCTAAGGGCTGAATAACTAGTTCTGTAGTTTCGTGTAATGAATAAAATATGTACCAGAATATGTAGACACATTATTAGCTCTTTAAAGAATTTTCTCTCTTTGAGTCGTATTTCCTCATGCCTGAGGGTCGTGTAAATCTTTAAAGATAAAGAAAAGGATATTTATTGTTTCTAGCATATATTTATCAAATTTTATTTATTAAATAAGTTGCTACATTTATAACTAGTGAAAGCGCGCACGCCGCTCAGGTTATTTCAGAATAAAAAGTAGCCTATGACATTTCTAAGACCTCATACTACCTATAATACCAAAAATCATGACGAACTGTTCCGCTGATTTTGCATGATGAGTGTTTAAAAAAACAAAGACACAGATAAACAGACAAATTTTTTTTAAAATGTTGGAACGTGTTGTGCTATTAATAAGTATCTCCAAACATTTTTTATATATTCTATGTTCAGCGTTTCGACCGTCTTCAGCTTATATTATATTATTATTTATATATTACATATAATATACCTATATGTATGGAAAAATCTATTTTTGAAATGTTACGTTAAGTGCATGGACGACAAATGGGAAAAACATCAACTCAAACGAAAATTTCACTTTTTTGAAGTCCGTATAAATTGAATCGCAAAAGCGCTTGCATTTTTAATGAAACCAATTTGACTATATTATTTTCCAATTGCAACCGTTTCTACAGCTTAGCTGTTATTTTGAAAGACAGCTAGCAAAATGTTGGCTTATTCACAAATTGTAAACAGCTGGTAATGAAAAACTCAAAGGCGTTATGCATTAGATTTCGTACTCACAAAGTAATAATAATACACAATAGTCATATTATCAGTTATCTAGATCCACGACACAAGCGTTTGCTTAGTGTGGGGCTAGATGGCGCTGTGAGTAATGTCCCGGAACATTTTATTCATTACAATTTACTTAATACCAATTATATTTTCTATATTTCTTATACAACCCTTACCAATTAAATGTGCGATATAAATCTCAGCCGTTGTATAACATAATGAACTGTTCCTTTTAGTCAGAATGGGAAATAATATAATGAAAAAAATCTCGAATCAAAATTAAAAGCTCTCAGAGGGGCTCGAACCCACCGCCCGGGCGCCCTCGGCGTCCGTCCTTTATCGCTTCGAATTGTAAATTGCAGCATCCTTTATCACAAACGACTATGTACAAAATACCAACGTTACGTCCTGAAGGCCGTAAATGTTTTACGGCCTCCTCCGAAGAGGTCAATAAAACGTCACATCAAAGAATATCCCATTTCCCCTTATCCCTTCCCCCTCTGCGGCCCATTCTAAATTCAAATAATACGCAGCCAATGAACTGAAGCTAATGAAAATCTCATTTCGATCTCCTTTGTCGGGACTCCTTGTTCGGAGTCAATTACTAGCTTATCTGTGAATGGCCCTTCTGTGTTGTTGTTCTATGGTCGATATTGTGTAGGCTCATTTGGGCAGTAGGATTGTCAAGTGGCAATACCGGGAAGCCACGATCTTGAGATTGCAATCCTGGTTCAATTTACTTAAACACAAGATCTTTAAACGAGGTTCTGCAAGTTATCTACATTTTCGTTGTAAAGGCGAATGTGTGTTTGTGGTCTATTTTGAATACCGGACGGTAATTTTAGCAATGGGTTAGCTAAATTTTTGGTGTGGTAGTAGTTTAGAATCCCGAAAGATAGACATCTTTTGTCCATTACAATGTTAATATTCACCACTATCTAAATATATAAAACTCAAAAGTGACTGACTGACTGACTGATATAGTGATCCATCAACGCACAGCCCAAACCACTGAACGTATCGGGCTGAACTTTGACATGCAGGTAGATGTTATGACGTAGGCATCCGCTAAGCAAGGATTTTTGGAAACGACGCTTTTAAAGGGGTGGAAAAGGGGATGCAAGTTTTACTTCTTAATGCAAGCGTAGACGCGAACACCCACTAGTTGACAAATATTTTGAACTTACCTCGTCTAATCAAAAGCAACTTCAATCTAAAAAAAGCAAATTTACGAAATTTACCTTCTGACTGTAGCAAAAAGTTGGTGAAATTCTGAATATTTATGCCTCTAATTGAATTTTAAAATGTTCATACCTTTATTAGCCAATGCGATGGTTCGGCGAAAATTTGTTGCCTCCGTAGTTTTGAATTAAGGAAAATTAGTTGAATTTCTGTGTTAAAAATAATAATAATACCAGCTCTTTTTAATTCAATCATATTCGTAAAATGTATTGTTGTTTCTAAACATACATCGTGCTGATTTACTCACAATTTAGTTTAAATTATGAGTAATATACAAGTGCTTGTTTATAATACTCAGCAATGAAGAGTTTTAAATGGTAATTAAACAAATTGTATCCACTTAAATAAATTGTAGCATATGATATTGTTGTGATAGGATAATGTAAACTATTACCACAAATGTTTTGTGAGTGATTATCAATAAAGAAATTTGAAAATAAAATAAAGCGCCTGATGTTTGTTTGATTGAGTGATTCGTATTTGATTATCAAAATAAGGTTATTTGCACGTTAAACAGTTTTCGGATTCTTCCGAATGAATAAAAATACTTTTTTTACTAACTAGAACGGGTTTGCACTTAGCCACAGTTTGCTTGATGGTAAGCATAAGCTATGGCCTAAGATGGAGCGTGCTTACCCGATAAGAACCGATTCACTCTCGCTTTGAAGATCGCTTAACTTAATCATAATGCTCATTTACTGTAAATTAAAGCAATGTTTCATAACAATACTCCAGTAAAACATTAAAATAGAAGCGGTATTTTCTAGAACTAGGTATAGTTAATTACAAAAGCGGTTAGCTTTTCACATGTAGGGCGATAGTTGTGAATTATGAGGGGTAATTTACATTGCATCGTGCAGGGATGTAGTAAGGTATAAAAGCAAAGCATTTTTTTGTGCAATAACTATACTTTTCATAACACTTCATAGTATAAAGCAAAGTCACTGTCCACAACTGTCTGTATGTATATTTGCTTAGATCTTTACAACTATACACGTATTTTGTAATTTATATACATATGTATATACAATATACATGTTGTTCCTGTTAAGACTTATAAAAATCACGAAAAATCTTCTGTATATATAAATTGATTAAAATAGACGTTCTTTGCACGTTCCATCCTAGACCGTAATGATTGCTTACCATCAGGCGAATCACGGTCAAGCGCAAACCCATTTTTTTGTAAAAAAAAAAATAGCAAGCTACTATCATTTTTAATGAATACTAAAAATTTGTAGGTATATTATCTCATTTTACTGAAAAAGCACTCAACCATGGTTTGCCTAATAGTAAGCAATAGCTATAGCCTAAGATGGATCGTACTGATAGTAAATTAGCTTTCATAAATCTTATTTCCTTTGTTTCTCTTCAAAACAACACAATTCAATATTCTGTACCCTAACTACAATCCCGTGGACTGCAGTCTGCATTTCACTGAAAAATGAAACAGTAGAACGTAACAGCTGGTGAAATTAAGTTACTCATAGTCATTTTTAGATGAAATTACTTTTACTGCGAGGATCGCTCAAAATGTCTGTCAAGCGAAACTGAGCGCTTTGTCGCTGAAATTTTTATATACGTTCTAGTGCCACTGAATTACAAAATATAGTAGGTGCTTCGTAAAGGGTTCTTATCTTGTTTGGAATTAGCACTATTGACAGAGCGAATGAATAATGAGGTTTTATATTGTACTAGTGGGTGCTCGCGGCTTCGCTCGCATTAAGAAGTAAAACTTGCATCCCCTTTTTCACCCCTTTAAAAGCGTCGTTTCCAAAAATCCTTTCTTAGCGGATGCCTACGTCATAACATCTACCTGCATGCCAAATTTCAGCCCAATCCGTCCAGTGGTTTTGGCTGTGCGTTGATAGTTCACTATATCAGTCAGTCAGTCAATAAGTCAGTCAGTCACCTTTGAGTTTTATATATTTAGAAGTTTTCTTTGTGTTTTCAAAATGATTCCGTTAGACATTTAAGTCAAAGTTATTAATTGATAAGTTAATTCTTAGTCATTGATTGACTCTAAATAAAATTCTAAAATTACAATAATACATGTACACAATTACAACGCTATAAATAATTATTTCATTCCTATGCTGCCATTGACCTTAACTAATTTAGGCAATCTATGTTGATGGTTTATTAGAAGAATGTAGCGAGTGAAAGAATGGTACAACACATGTCAGAACGTTCATGATAAAATATATCTAATTTAAAAAATGTGTTATTACCTATATTTAAATTTATCTAACTGTACTTTCTTAATGTACACACAAAATTACCACAAGTCAAAGTGCCGAAGCTTTTTCCAAATCTCGAAAAAATTTAAGGCAAGCAGGCAAAGAATGTAAATACCAGCCGAAATCCAAGTTGCCAGTACTTTTGTGAATAATTCCTGAGTACCACTGCCGGGAGAGTATGTTAATCCTCTTTTAGGCTGTATAATGAATGTGCGACTTCTGGGTTGTTACTAACTGATAATGCTTTGTGGTTTAAATGTTGCTTAGTTTTTTTGCGGCTTAAAATAAATGTAAACTCAAAAAAAGTATTCTACATATTTTACATCAGATGTGTATATATGAATATTAGCCACCAGAAATGGATTTTCATAAAAAAAAACATTAAGGCTGTTACCCTCACATAATTCTAGCAATATAATAACATAGATATTTGTGCCGTTGTGATAAGTGAGTAGACCATAGTTATTTTTTTTACATACGAAAAGGCTAGATATGAATGATTAGAAGCGGAAAGCATCCCACGTTCAGTTGTGTTATTATCATATTAAAAATAAATGCCAAAATTAATTTTTTAAATACCTAGAAGTGTAGATAAGATTAATTGAAGCGGATAAATAAACCCACATATGTATGTGTAAGTTCGTACGAAATATTCAAGGTTAGATTACGACTTTTATTACGCAAGTGTTTCAAAAAATCACTTATATAATTAACTGCAACTGAAAATAGTTCCTATTAATGAATAATACATGTAAAGATAACTAACTAATATATATATATATATTTCACAAGTATATACAAAAATGACTTAAACATACAGAAACATTAACTAAATTAATAATAAATAATAACACTAATAAAACTAAAAAAGAGTATTTACATTTAAACTAAATTTAATAAATAAATTAAATTATTGTTGGAGTAGTTACAAAGCATTTATATACCTATTCATATATTTTTATAAAACCAATTTACACGTCAAATTATAATAAAATACATATTGTATAGTCTTATGTCCTATTGACATTAATATAATATATACTGACTATTCTTAGTCACTTTATATATTTAATATATACCTATATATAGGTATATATGTAGGTACATCAAGTAAAAACATTTTTTTACACGAAATAGGCTTACGTTTGACTATAGCCTGCCTGATGTTAAGCACCGCTATAGTCTAAGATGTAGCACGCTTGCCTAGAAGAAACCTTTTACTCTAGATTTGAAGACCTCTGGGTTATAATTAACTGGGAACAGGGCTCCAGGTAGAAAGTTCCATAGTCTCGCCGTCCTTACTACGAAAGTAGAAGCAAAGCGATTTGTGCGGGTCGTTGGAACTTCCACCATTAACCGAATTCATACTTATATTTTCAATATATAGACTTTGTAATTCATATATTTTATTGTAGTACCCTTGGTAGAGGTTAAACACCCGGAACACAGTGTTCCCATCAATTTCTAGTTTTTACAAAAAGAAAGGGAACAGAAAATGAATACAGACAGCTCAATATACTAGATCGAATCTAAATTGAGATAATACGAATACGTTTTGTCAAAACTTTTAGGAAATACTCTCCGATTTCAAACAAATAAATAATAAATCTGATTCTAAGTTTGTTTGTTGTTTGTTAAAATGCGAAAGTTTACGTGTGAGTGTGTTTTGTACTTTTTCTTCACGCTTAAATGTTACTGTGAACGTGTGGGTGTGTGCATGTGTATGTTTATAACTTTTTCACAGTCAAACAGCAGAAACAATTTGTGAAATTTGACATGGAAATAGATTTAGCTGTGAATAAACACATAGGCTATATATAAATACCCATGAACAAGATTAACACCTCACAGCACTGGCTAAACACATAAAATTAAATTACAATATACCTAAATCAATAAAATATAGTAAATTTAAAGGTTATAGATTAATCATGAAAAAAAAAATTCAAATATACAGTTCCGTCTAAATTATTCTACTTTCACTCTTTCCAAAAAAAGGTTCACTACATCTGCAGTAGAAAGCGTTGATTAAACGCGGCGAGGTTTTAAAATGTTCATGATACCTGACCATGTATGCTGCAGTTAGTTAGAGTATTTTGCCAGAAAATTGGGTAAATACAGTTTTTTTTATAAAAGTCTAGGGCTTTTGTAGTGTTGTACACATTACACTAAAAGAAAAACACTAGACATACGAGCTCTTAAATTATAATTAATGCTCTGGCAGAGAGATATATTCTGTTCGCGATTGTGAATCGGTTTCTTCTAGGCAAGTGCGCTAGTATCGTAGATTATAACGTTGCTTAACATCAGACGAGAAGACAAGCGTGAGCCTATCTAGTTTAAAAAAAATACTACCAAAGTCATATAACTGGTGATGCGACATATGCCCAGTCTTTGCATAGTAATTAATAAAAATGAAAATTACTTTATTTTTAGTCATTTCTTTTGACTTCTCTAAGACTTACTGTTTATTCGACAAAAAATAATTTCATATTAGTGGTGAAATTTATTTGATTTTATTATTAGAACCACAGTTGTTTAACAAATTGCTAAAATTTATAAAATTAACATTACAAAAAAGTAATATCCACAAATATTTGGATTTGTTTCACTTAAACTACCTTTCAAAGGTTATACGTTAATTACCATTACGGTACAGATAGATAGATACCTCCTACGTTATATCAATAACCAATATTGACAAGTCATGTTGTCACGTCACGGATCCTATCTCGATATATTGTGCATGAAGGTATGTATGTGCATAATTATGTAGGTACATATATAGCTTGCTTCTTACAATGTCAGAGAATAAGAACTTTGTACGTTAAACATACTCATTGTTTAGTCGAAAGACATAATAAATGTATATTCCAGGCCAGTTTACACAGCGCCATCTAGCCCCATACTGAGTTAACGTTTGTGTGAAGGTTACGGATATTATGCCGTTATAGATAGACAAGAAAGCATGTTTATATGTCTGTTTGTTTCTATTTCACGTCACAGTCGAGTAACAGATTATAGTGATTTATGTTATGGAGGTAGTATATGGTCATAAGAGAATCTAATAGAAATATGGGATCAGATGATTAAATTTTGAATTTGACCCCAGACCTAAAATTTACAAAATACATAACTAACAAAATATAGTATTGAGACACCACACGACAACAACACTAAAAAAACAAAAACTAAATTAACACTTTACACTAAATTAACACTTTAAAAAAACTCAATCAAATCGCAAGCTAAATAAAAACCAAAGATAAATTAGTACTAAAACGCTGTAATTGAATAAACTAACATCTGTTAAAACTAATTGCTCTTAGATCTATTAACAAATGGCACTATTTTATGCTAAGCTCATGTCCATTTAGATTTAACAATTCACTTAATTAAACCATTTTTGTATACCCTCTAGACAAGGTGAAAACACCTTAATAATACATTAAGGTTATTTTAGATGTATTTGGTAAATAGTTTATTTTAAATGGAGGTCACAATTCTAGATTCCGATCATTTACGATTGTAGGATAAAATATTAAATTAGGATCTACAAAACTGTAATCAGACCGATTTTGATGTATGGGTGTGAGGCATGGACGTTAACCCTTATAGAGGAAGAGAAATTGCTAGTAGCTGAAAGAAAGATCATGCGCAAGATTTTGGGTCCAACCCGGAGGCAGGATGGAAGTTGGAGAATAAAGAAGGACCTCAAAATTGAAGAGCTGGTCGGGGAACCAAATATAATGGGTGAGACAAAAGCCTATAGACTTCGCTGGCTGGGTCACTTGGTGAGAATGGGAGACGATCGTAGTGTCAAGAGAGCCTTACTCGGTGTCCCGAGTGGCCGTCGTCCCGTTGGTCGGCCGAGGTACCGCTGGAAGGACGTTGTGGAGTCAGATCTACGCGTGCTTCAAGTAGCTGACTGGCGGGAAGCGGCTCAAGACCGGGACCGGTGGCGATCTCTTGTATCGGAGGCCAATACTCACTTTGGTTCGCTGCGCCAGCGGAGTAAGTAAGTAAGGATAAAATATTACAAAACAAACTATTTTAAAGCAAATAGTTGTCTTTAATCAGGTTTATTAACGGTTGACTACAACTCGCCTGATGTTAAGCAATATCTTATGCCATCTTAGATCTAGCGCGTTAACGTCCTAGAAGAAACCGATTTTCTCTCAACATGAAAATTATCTTTACACATAAAGAGCACCTTCCAATAATTTTTAAAATTATTGACGATTTATATGTTTATATAAACGCGTATAACACGAAACAGCTTAACGGATTATCATGAAATTTGGTATGTAGGTAGTATGAGGTCTTAGGCTACTTTTTATCTTGTTTTTATTTTGAATAATGCGAGCAAAGCCGCGGGCGTCGACTATTAATTAAATATTTTTATATGTTTTCATGAAATAAATAAGAACATATTTAAAGACATAACAAATACCTATATATAAGAGATATAGAAGTGTCAAATAACTATTGTATTCTAGAAATGATTCATTTCTATTTCAAATTCACATATCAAATGTCCTACCTACTTGAAATTCAATATTCATAATACGCATTCTATTTGAATAGTTGATTCAGATTGAAATATGAATTAAAATTCATATCCGATACCGTTATCAACGGACCTAGCAAAGCGTTCTGATTTTTTGATAATGTTTTTTTAGGTTAAATGTACATACCTACTCTTTTTTATTTTTCTTTCCAATTATGAAAGCAACTACATTCAAATAGATTTGTCAACTGAGCGTAAACAGATTTAACGCGTAGCTCTTTTTTATTTTATTTATTTGAAAGTAACATAAGTTTAACACATTGTAATTATATATTTTATAATGTTTAATGATAAAAATAATCCTACTAGCCGTTTTTAGCTAGGGCGACCATTTTCTGCATATTTAATACGACAACCGTAGCTTTTTTAAAACTCATCAACTATAAATACTAACTAAATCAATAAACTAAACTAAAATAATTAAAAAACACACATAAATTGGTTTTATAGATTCTCATTGATACGCTTTGATGAATTTGGCTCATAGCTCAAAATTTATGAAACTTTAAATTAATCACTTTACAAGCAACCAAATCGCCGCATTCCAGATAATTGTCATCTATTGATGTATTTATTTTATTCCAATCCTGAATCACATTATAAATCATAATGTGATTCATAGTGAACATGGTACAAAATTAATACAGCTGAAATGAAAATTCTATGCACATTGCGTAGAGACGACATGTCGACATTTGCATTCGATAAACATTCATATTTGTATACGACATGATGCTATATATGATATAGTTTCCATGAGATCATGGAGCTATGAAACTGAACATTATACGCTTGGAAAGATTTGTATTAAATGTTGGTAAACTGTTTTTTTTTTTTTCTGAAAAACTCAAACGGATTATCTAAAAAGAAGATTTTCTATTTCCCTTTGCAAATTTACGTAAGTCATATTTGTTATGTAAGTTTTAACCATCATTAAATACATAATTAGTTATTTCTAACAACGCATCAAACTAGCTTACGAATAGTAAAACGTGGTTATTTCTAAAATCAAATGACAAGGTGAAAATGGGCCATATTCGTGTGTCATTAAAAATTGAGAAATAATAGTATAATAACAAATAATAGTATATGAGTTAATTTATTAAGTGCTAACCTGCACTATGGTTGTTTTAAATTAAACTTTTATTGGAAAATGAGCGAAAATAATCACGACCGGCAGGATTCGAACCTGCGTATTTCTGCTACCGTCAGAACGCCTTAACCACTAGGCTACGGTCTACTAACTGCCAGGCGCGAAAATCCACACTCATTTCCATACACTTCAGACTAAGCGGCTGATGGCGCCACTTGTGCTGTCAGAGTTATTTTTATCTTTCACGGTGAAGTACCGCCCTTGGCTGTAAAAGCCTCCTCCAATTTTTTATCTTGCAGTAACTGTCCGATCCGAGTGTTTATTTATATATTCCATCAAAATGGTATTTTTTCAGACGTGGTTGTGCCTATAAAACTTCAATGATTTCTCTCTGTTACCATTGTACTTTGTATTTGTAGTTCTTTTACTCTCTCAGAGATGGCGCTGAAGCTGCGTATCGTTGAAAATTATTCTCATCCTTGAAAATAAATAGTGAGATATTTTACAATTAAATGAGAGATATACCATGAGGTTAAGGTATTGTTAATTGTAATATGTACTACAAAATATAAATTCATCAGTATAGAAATGTTGCCAACTCCACGACAACCTCGTAGATGATCTGACACTAACACCCGATGTTGAATAGACGGCAGAATCGATATCCGTTCGCATTTCCCTTTCCGAAGCATTTGTACTGTCATACAAATAAATGTATGGGAATAGGAAAAGTTTGTTTGTTTTTTTTATAGTGTTTTTATGATTACATAGACTTGAAAGCCCGTTGCTCAGCTAGCGGAGGGAATCGCTTGCAATTCAACCTCAATAAATATTAGCTATATCAGAGTTCTCTAGGGCGGTTTGTGAACACTGACTCCAGAGTTAGCCACTCTCAGACAAATTTCAAAAGTAGTATTCCATTTGGACTCTTCCGAGGGTGAATGACACGTTAAAGAGGTAACGGATGTTCGATAAAGTACTGAAGTTTCGTTAAGCCAAGTCAGAGGCGTATTGGGCGATTTTAAAACTCTCGATGCCAGAGTTGGCCACTCTTATACAAACTAACTTACTTTAATCATACCTACTTATACAAAATAATTTAAGAATGTTAAAAAACAATTCAAGGCTCTATTATTATGGAAGCAATAAGGTTTTAAATTTCGATAATTATTGTTGAATATTTTTTTTGTTTCTAGTCGTACTAAGAATAAAACTTATAAACTAACCACAGTTCAAAGTTAAACACAATTTCCTAGCAAAGGCACTAGCACTGACTACTCTTTCAGCTTTTGGCGTGCTATATTGCCAAATGTACGTATGTACGCAGCTTAACGTCAGACTTTCAGGCGCCTGGCGTCATACAGAGACAGTAGATAAATGATGACTGAGACTTCTTAAATTTTATTTATAAATAAGAAAAAAAATAGAAGAAAAACTATTTAATTTTATCGTTACATGAAACCTTAAATTATACAAAAACAACCAAAAATATATAAAAAACAAAATCTGATTTAAGTAAAAGTTTCATGTCACAATCCGGCCCCAACTCAGTATGTGTCGGATGCAAGCATCCAGCGCTGGTCTTCCGTTGGGGCAAGACTGTAGTATATATGCATAATTTTATTAGTTAATTGATGGTATGAATAATGATACTGAAATATAGATTTAGTACTATATACAATGCAAAGAAGTCAGAATTGATATACAATTTGGAATACTTAGTTTCTCAAAAAGTTTGCATTGAAAAGCTTAATTAGGTATCAGCTGGCTATACTAAAATTTTAACAAAACTATTTTTGAGATTTGAAATATTTGTCTCTAACTCTGTACACATATCCTGGTACTATATATCCAGCTGCCAAAGAAATGGCGATGTTTTGTGCCAACGTTTCTGGTTTTCCAAAATTCCTTTTGATTTATTCGGCGCCAATGCGTACATCGTAACGGCCTGTTAGAAAAAAATGGCGACGCAAATAAAACATGGCGGACACAAAAAAAGATGGCGACGCAACAGCAGTAGTATCTACCCATATGCATTGTTTAGACGTGCTGTGTGCTAGGTAGTTGTTATGTAGACGCAAATATATATATTTTCACATAGATATGGAATTACAAATCTTTTTTTTGGCTTTTATTGTAGTAGTGGATATCTGATGATGTTTAGAATATTATATTTATTAAATATTTTACTCATAAAAAACAAGTCTAAACGTCTTCTTGCAAGCAATTTAAAATTAGCACCAAGATCCATCAACGAAAGACAAAAGATCTCAGATCCTTTATTCTTAAAACATATCGTTGCTTTACGATGAAATGATGAGCTATTAGATTTCCAATAATGAATTGAAAAAATGGTATTTGTTTAACTAAAACGAGTTTGCATCTTTTCATAGTTTGCCAGATGGTAAGAAAAAGCTATGGCCTCAAACGAGGCGTGCTTATCCGATTCGGATATAATGTTAGACACTACACACTCAAAACGAAAAATATATATCAAACCACTGTTCTGAAGTAGGTAGGTACTTAACGCACTCGACCCAATTCCCTTTAATTTTGTTCCAGCAACTTTCACAGCGTTACAGTAAAATGTCTCCGAGATGCAGCCCCTTATCCTCAGATTAGTATGCTTCCTGCGTTCTCTCCAGAAAGGCGGCCTATGTTTGGTGAGCCTCATATACATAAGAATATTACGTTGGGACATAGACAAATTGCGTAAAGACTTCTTTCTATAATGTAGGGTTAAGTTTTAGTCATTATTTTGTCTTAAAAGCCACTATGAAAACCAGAATACATATGTAGATAGTCATATGTTCGATTTTTACATATTTTCAAATTCGGGGTAAATAGGTTTTTTAGACAAACGCGCTATATCTACGAATACAGTGATGTTTAACATCAGTAAGATTGTAGTCAAAAGTAACCTATAACATGTTAAAAAAGCTGAAATATAATTCTATTTATATTGAACTACACTAACGACACTCTACTCTATCTACTATCTGTTGATGAGTCGTATGGCAAATGGCAACGAACTAAGTAACACAAGTCACAAAATCTTCAGTCCTATGTTTATTTTATAGAATAAATAACATATGGGGTTACTCTGGTAACATGAATTATCAGGTCACCTGTGAGATGATTGCTTGACGGTTATGGTTTTTTAAATGCGATGTCTATCGAATATAATGTCGTTGTATAGAGTGTAGGCAGGCTTACGCTTGTCACGTACTCAAAACGTAGTGTCACGGAGTAGTGCGTACCGCTACTGTTATTTGTAGATTTTACTTTCTACTTTGAACTATCATACTTTTATTATTTAACCTACACTGACACATTTGGCCTACATAGTTCGATTTGCGTGTCCTCTATGGAAAAATGTCTGCATAAAGTCAATTTACTCCTGCAATGATAAAAGGCGGTGCATTATGGTAATGACAATGACACATTTTTGGGAAAAAAATATAAAGGGAAAAAGTTCTACAATATTTTCCTTACATTTCAGATCTTAATAAATAATTATACCTATTATGCTAGTAGAATATATACTACTTATACACTATTTTCCAGAACCTCTCGGAGCGCTTGGTTGACGCGACGCGTGACCAAAATGCTGGTAAACCGCTCAAAGTATCAGCATTGCCATCCAGCGCGGTAGTGCGTGGTAATAGGCATGCTTCCCTCTGGCAGTGGGCTGGAGCACTTACACTACCTTTAGGCTTTTCTATAGATTTTTTTAGTGGATGATAGTTAAGGTAATAAAAAACAAAAAAGCAAATAGAAATGGTCCCATATTTATTTTTGATTTATTTAGTGAGTACTTGTGGCTTCGCCCAAACTTTATGGGTATAAAAAGTTATAATTTAAAAAGGAAGGTTAAATATCAACCTATACGCACACTACAACACTCACTAAACTATCATGCATAACGAAAATTCGCTTTACTTTTACTACAATATTCATTTGATATAAATGTAAATATTATCGACTGCTCCGCTAGCTTAGTTGGTAGTGGCTTTGCCTTCTAATCTAGGAGTGCGGGTTCGATTCCCGCATAACACAAGTAATTATGAATATTAAAATTTGTAATTACTTGTGTTGAGTCTGGTCGTTTCTATGTATAATAAGTATGTATTTACAAAAGAAAAGTATATTATGTACTATATCCGTTATCTAGTACCCATGATAAAAGCGTAAGCTTAGTATGGGGCTAGATGGCGCTGTGTGATATGTCCTGAAATATTTATTATTATATTTATTTTATTATACCTTGTAGTACCTACCTCTCATGTGTTTAATTCCCCTCGACATCAGTAAATTCGTAATGGAAGCGCGAGCCAGCGAGGGAAAGCCTATTAATTTGATAAAGCTGACTAGATCGCGCCATCCTCGTGATTCCCCATCGGAACTATAAGCGGTTGTAAACGTTACACAGCTATTATACGACCAACCACAGCGAAACCAGTAGGATAATACATCTTTACATAAACACTCACAGACTTACATACACTCATTTCATTTCATTTATTCATCAATATAGGTACAAAAAGTACACTTATGATAGTCAATTCAGTACACAATTCACACACAACCCTCGCTCAGACACAAGCAAAGATAAATGTTATTATGATATTGGGAAACCGGAATTTGAGTAAAGATAGCTCTATATGTTTTTATGAGATTTTTAACTGACTTGAAATCAAAAACTGATATATTAGATTTCTAAATTAAAACGCGTTTTTGTTGTAAATGGTAAAAAATAGCATTCTTATATGTATGGCCAATTTCCCAAATTGTTGTTTATGAAGTATATATTATGTACCTACCTAGTTCAACCATAAAATTCCTTGAAAACGAAAGTCAAATTTAAACCTTCCACAGTTAGCTTGTGTGATATCCCAAATTATATAATAAATATCATTAAAATGGTCACGTAGTTTGTCTGATAAATGCGCGCATCACACACACAACACACAATTAATTAAACTAATAAAATAAATAAATATTCTGGGACATTGCACACAGCGCCATCTAGCCCCACACTAAGCAGACGCTTGTGTCGTGGGTACTAGACTAACTACTAACTATTAGTTAATTCTCGTCTCTTTACATTTGTACAACATACGTAAACAATCCTTCTGTTTCCCTCAGACTGTGGCTACAAACGCAGGTTTAATAGGCGATATACCGCCTCTTTACTGCCAGAATATTGAAATAGTCCATGAAGCACTGAATTGATGATCACCCGACACAGAGTTGCTTGACACGACGTTTCATTAGGCATAAAAACTCGCTATATACTTGTGTATATATTTACACTAGTGGGTGCCCGCGGCTTTGCTCGCGTTAAGAAATAAAACTTGCATCCCCCTATACCCCTTTCAAAGTGGCATTTCCGAAAATCCTTTCTTAGCGGATGCTAACATCTACCTGAATGCCAAATTTCAGCCCAAGCTGTCTAGTGGTTTGGGCTGTGTGTTGATAGATCACTATATCAGTCAGTCAGACTATCAGTTACCTTTGAGTTTTATATATTTAGATTATATTATAGTATGATCATATAATCTTATACTGGTACAAATATAACACACTACTATTGTTTTTAGGGTTCCGTACCTCAAAAGGAAAAAACGGAACCCTTATAGGATCACTTTGTTGTCCGTCTGTCCGTCCGTCCGTCCGTCTGTCAAGACCCTTTTTCTCAGGAACGCGTAGAGGTATGAAGCTGAAATTTATATCAATTACTCAGGTCTACTGTCCCTTGAAGCTGTGAAAAAATCAAACTTCTAAGCCAACGCAATCAAAAGATACAGCCATTTATGCCGCAAATTTTCGACACTTGCAAGGGAATCAAAACCTACAGGGTGCTTCCCGTGAACTCAGAATCTTGAAATTTGGTACGAAGCAACGTCTTATAGCATAGATAAAGAAAAAATTACGAAAACCATAAATTTTTAGTTACATCACAAAATATATAACCTTGCAGGTTTGTACGGAACCCTCGGTGCGCGAGTCCGACTCGCACTTGGCCGGTTTTTTTAAAGTTTGTATGCGCATTATGCTTCTTCCTTCTTCTTGCTCAAACGGCTGGCCGATTTTTTGTGCTTTTTTTCTATAGAGATACATTAGACCATACTCGTATATTGATAAATATACTTATGCTCTTCCGTATTAACATGAGTAAAATCGTGAATTGCTGTAAGCGGTACGTAAAATACACTATTAGGTACGTATATAATAACTAGTATCCAAATATTTGCCTCGGTTACTTGTTTTCTGTCTGAATTCATCATAATGCTGAAGTTTCGATATTTATTTCTAGTTTAACCTCTCTAAAAATACAAGCAACTGACTTTTTACAACACAATATAAAGCTTATCTTTAGACCATCAAACACTTCAGCTTAAGAAATTTCACCTTGTATTGAACTCAAATGAACCTAGTGCTGTAAAATAAACACTTTTTATCTAGGATCTAATCAGGACTTCAAACTATAAATCACTTGTGAAGGAACGTTCATTTATAACTTGCAATCATAGACCATATACGCAGGGAGATTTAACTAGGTACTGATCAACACATAGCGCGCTAGATCGTAGATTATAACATTGCTTACCATCAGGCAAGTTGTAGTCAAGCGTAAGCCTATATAACGGAAGACCAGCGCTGGATGCTTGCATCCAGCACATGCTGAGTTGGGCCGGATTGTGGCACGAAACGTGTACCTGTATCTATATATATTTATATAGGTATTTTATTGTGTTCTGTATCTCTTGTTGTTTCGTGTCCCAATAAATTGATATTTACTTTTTTTATATAATGTAAAAAATAAACATAACATAATACATTTAAAAAAATGTTTTGTTATAAATAAGCAATATATGTAGGTATGTAATACACTTGGTTTTATCACCCTCAAAAGGCGACAGACTAGATTGCTAGTCAATGTTAGTAGTAGCAGCGTCCCGTAGTGTTATCCACGTTGTTCAGGATAAAAAAGCCATGTGTTAATTGTATTGGAAGTCCAATCTATATCTACAACGAAATGAATACAAATCGATTCAGCCACTCGAGCGTGAAGAAGATAGCATACAATACATACTCAAACAACCACTCAAAGTTTCGCTTTTGTAATATGACTGATCAAGTTTTTTCTGTTTTTTTTTTGTCATAAGTTCACTAAACTAAAAATGTACTAACACTAACTTTAAATAATAATATAGCTAAACTTAAGGACGTACGTTTCATTTTTTTGGTATATCTGATGGATTTCTTTCGCTGTTACAAGGAATCTATTTTTGTAATGTCTATGCTTGCAATGTAAGCTGTTATTAGTCTGAAGGTCGTAATATGAATATTTTTTTAATGTAATTAGAGTTTTTTATTCATTTTCTTGAGTATTATGTTACCAACATGTTATACCGTTGCATAGAAAGAAACTTAGATGTTAAAGAACTTTGGCCATGGTTCTGAGTAAAAAAGTAAGGACCTAACAGAAAACTGCTGCTGTTTACTTAAAATAATCCTTACCCTATTAAAGTAAGGTTTAATTATAATCACCAGCTAAGCACTTCAGTTAAAAAGGAAGTCGAAAAATTAGCTCGACATGTTTCGGAGCAAAAATTAAACTCCGTAGTATTAAAACCCCGGAAACTATGTTATCATTCGACCTGCGGAGGTATCTAAATAAATGTCTTCTTTATATTCAACTAGCTGTGCCTGCGAATTCGTCCGCGTGGAATAGTTATATTGGACATTAATTCTTTCACACATATTTTGTTTATATCTCGAAACTTTTTCGCACCTCACGCAACGGAAGTCCTCAAAGATGAATAATTTTCCCCGTTTTTTTCAACATTTGCCATTGTTTCTTCGCTCCTATTAGTTGCAGCGTGATGTTATATAACCTAAAGCCTTCCTCGATAACTGGTCTATCCAACACAAAAATATTTTTTCAATTCGCACCAGTAGATCCTAAGATTAGCGCGTTCAAACAAACAAACTCTTCAGCTTTATAATATTAGTATAGATTATACAAGGTAAAGTGAAATAAGTTGCATTGAAAGCCTATTATTATATCATCTTACAAAAATAATTTTATGTAACTAGCAACGCCCCGCGATGTTATCCGTGATAATTCGACATATGTAACCTAGCATCTATCTACAAAAACAAAATTACCTATGTACGTAAATAAAAATAGGTACTTTTGTATGTCGAATTTTCACGGATAACATCGCGGGGCGTTGCTGGTTACATTCAATATATACATATATAAAGTTTATACTAAATAGCATCAAAATATTTTTACAAGTCGTTTAAAAACAGCACAACAGACCAAGCGCCTCGCTATCTCTAGAAAAATGGTACCTAATTAAATCAACTCGCGACTGTTCTTGAGAATTCTTCCTCCGACAACGTTATCTAAGTTTATGAAATCATATTTTACTGGAGAGTTATGGATGCTTTAAATCATGTCTTGTATCGTAGTTTGCTTTTACTACCGACATAAAGTGTTGGAGGATAAAATATTTATATCGGCCTGTGGTGTGTAATGGCAGTGTTGTTATTATGATAGTTATACTTAGATGGATAAGTTGTAACAAGGTCATTCTACTTATAAGTGTTTGGTAAATAAGTTAACTAATAAATTAATTAAATAAGTCAAGAGTAGCCCAGTATGTAGTTTCCAAGGATTTCGCTACAGGCTTCCTTGCCTTGTGGATTATTTATTATGATTGTATAAGCCCGCGGAAGATAAATTCATCTTGTGTTTTAATTTGTCCAATCTAAGGCAATACCAAATTTCATGAAAATCTATCCTCTGACACACAAACTTTCACTCACAAAATATATTAGTGGAACGAAATTTCTGCAATAAATCCTTACTACGTTTTATTCAATAATATTCTCGTAATATTCAAGTAATGCATGTGAAGTCACCTGAGCAAGTTCTCGGAGAGCTTCCAAAGTTCAGGAGATTAACTTTAAAGCTCACAAAGACCGTAAAAATAGGTGGATAGATTAGGATAGGTTTTCTTTTAATTCCTCTAAGATCTGTGACGATAACATATGAAATACATAAGAAATTGTTGGGATTAATTTATGGTATTATTTTTAGTATTTTCTGAAAAACTATTTAATATGTAATTCAATCCTAAACGATTAAATAGATAGATAGAGGTGACATTCAAAAATATTGATCTAATTTTCTGCATATCGAATACACTGGAATGGGTAAAATAGCACTTTTAAGCAAAAAAATGTGATAAATCCAGAATATTTTAAAAATATTGTTTTATAATCAAACATTGATATTTTTCAATGAACATTCTCCTCTTTTTTTATTTTCCTTAACAGTAATTAAAACATTCTTTTCGGAATAGCCACCAATGACTAGGTTGCTGAAAATACCCCGCGATTTCGTATACGTTGAAAATATTCCAATTGCCAGGCCCCGTAAGTTTCAAACTGAGTTATTGGATCTAGCTCTCCGGCCAGCCATTCACATATCCACGTGGTAATTCATACAGAGTTAGTTGATATTACTCACAATTTATAAAACTAAAATACAATACACACTAGACAATTAGACTTTTCTCTCTCCTGAGTCGTATTTTCTCATGACTGAGGGTTATGAGTCCCCCGTAGAATCAATTCTTTGGGGTAGTTAGTTTTAGACATTTAACCACCAGTAATACCCTAAAGTTGCGTTATATTAAAAAAAACTACATAACCACCATAAAGCGACAACCGCATAACCGACATTATGGCCCAAGGTTCATTATTAATGATACACTAATACCCATCTTGATCCAAAATAAAAGTAGCTCTAATCCAGGATTTAATCTTGATGTCTTTATATAACGATGCATTAACGATTGATACCAATTG
Organism: Macaria notata; assembly: GCA_927399415.1. NCBI lineage: Eukaryota > Metazoa > Arthropoda > Insecta > Lepidoptera > Geometridae > Macaria > Macaria notata. Next base: position 11,985,490 of record OV656738.1, on the reverse strand, counting down.
CAAACTTTTAAATGGTGTGACGCAAATATAATAACTTACCAACGAATGATCGATAAGTATTGTGCTCATTTCAAATTAAGGTAGTTCTTATGTTTTGTTTGCCTGCTGTACATAAAAAAACACCAATCAGTCAGTCAGTAAATAACAAACATTTGAGACCTACAACTTAGTGGCTTCTCTCTTTCCTAACTATTTATAGCTTCACTTTGATGTTCACAAAAAAATAACAACATAGCTAACTTAGTTACAAGTGCTTAAAAATACAAGTACCTCTGTACCACAAGTGTACAAAATTTCAATTTATTTTACTGCCGGCACAGGTACGGCGGACGGATCGCTTTATAAGTTTTTAGTAGCCACGTTACTGTTTAATAATTGAACGAGTACCGCCACTTGGCGTAGACAGTACTTACTACGAACACGTGTCTATCTAAAAGTAGTGTGGTTGTAGTTTAGAGTAACTTTTTGATGTGATACGTACATAACTGTAATATAGCTAGTAATATATTAAGGGTTTTTCCTGGTTTTTCTTGAGATATTACTGTATCTGCCAACTTTTAAAGCGAGACTGAACATGTTCTTGTTGGGTAAAGCACGCTTCATCTTAAACCTTGGTTTACCATTAGCCAAACATTTTTGTATCAGTTTTTTTACTCCCATCAGATGGAAAATTTTGATAGTATTTATCTATAAAACATTGACTGCAAGATATTATTATATTATTTTTATATACAGATACATCTGTTGTTCTTGCTTGCAAGTCACTAAATACAAACATCTTTATTGCAAATATTGATTTAAAAATAAGACCTTGTGCAAAGAAACTCTGTGAAAACAGATAAAATAATATTTGTGTAACTGATTCAAGAACTAGTTTCCAAGTTGTCTTCTATCGGAAATTAACTTGTTTGTTCTATCGAGTTTAGTAAGTAACATAAATACGAGAAAATTTCAGTTCCACAAAATGTAATTTGATTTTGTTAAATTAATACAGATATTAGGCAAGTGCAGATTTTAATAAACGAAAATAGTATCTAAAGTAGATTTTGTTAATATTACGTCTTTACCTATGAAATTGTATCTAAAGTAGATTTTGTTAATATTACGTCTTTACCTATGAAATTGCTGATTTGTATGGCGATGCAATTGATAACTATAGTTAGATGGAAAAAAAGCTATGCACTGCGTATATCAATTTCTCAAAAACAGAGTAAATGATAAAAATTATGTTTGTAAGGAACAATCCTAATTTGTATAAAAAAATTGCAAGTAAAAGACATTGTTATAAAGTAACACTTCAAAACCACTTGACAGGAATGTGTAATAAAAGCGTTATAATCATGGCTCCATGTATATATAATCACTTGCCTAGAAGTCTGATGGAAACACAAGTTGATTGCATTTTTAAAAGAAAAGTAAAAAACATGCTTCTTGACAAATCTTATTATGCCGTGAAGAATTATTTAGAAGACAAATTTGATAACTGTAAATAAATTGTATACAAATCATTAAGGCAAGCGGTTAATATTTTTAGTTGGCATTATGAATTTTTTTGGTTTCTTTGTTGTGATTTGACACTATGAATATGATATTAGTCTACAACATTGACTAAGCACTTGACTCGTCCCTGAAAGTCTGACCTCGAATATAAAGCTTTAAAACATCTGTACTGACATGTTTACATTCTCTATGACATGTGTATATTTTAGTTTTGTTGATAATGATTTTAGATGAATTTGTTGTTATTTTATATAAAATAGTGAATGGACAGTGTTTTCCCCAAGTTTTAAAGAGTTTTAATTGCAAATTTTGTAGTCGTGACAATATTTTGATATGTAAGTTTTGCTGCCGTGAGGCAGAATATGTATGTACCTACCATTTAGCATTCCATCTGCTGTTATCTGACAATTTGTGCATATTCGCAAAATAAATGATTTGATTTGATTTGATTTGAAAATATACCTAGTTAAAGTAGTGAAACCGACGACACATTGAAAGAGGTGTTTTCAATGACTTCCCTATAAGTAATATGCACTAGTAATACATTTTTTTTTTATCTAAAAGGTACATAATTTAACAATTGATACAATAAAAATTATATTTGGAAAAAATATAGCTGTACGTAAATGTTACAAACAGATTAAAATGTAAGAAAAAAACGGCAATTTTATAGGTAAAGACCTATTAATAAGTATTCTATGACATTACATATTCAAAAGTCGTTAACAAAATTTGTGGATTAAAATGTAAGAAAAAAACGGCAATTTTATAGGTAAAGACCTATTAATAAGTATTCTATGACATTACATATTCAAAAGTCGTTAACAAAATTTGTGGATGATAGGAAATTTAAATAGATGGTGAAAATAAATAAATAAATAAATAAAAAATAATTTTTTTTTTTTTAATTTAATTTCATTAATTTAATAAAAATTTCTTAAAAGGAAGTTTTTACAAATATAGGTTTAAACAGCAATATTTTTCAATTTATGTGACATATGTGCTAGCAGGTGAAAACCCGTTCATAGTGGTTTAATCAGCTCACTGTTTGTGTTGTATTTTTTTATACGTTCAGACAGCCAAACTCAAAATTAATTATTTCTTTTATTTTTGACCTTCGAATAACAATGTTGAGGCTACTTTATCATCACGTGACCTATTGACGCTGTTTTACCCGCATTTCATATTAAGTGTTTTGTTTTTTCATTTCTTAATACATTATCTTAATAGAAAGTACACACAGCAAACACATAAAACTCCCGGAAGAATACATCTTGTAGGTAATACCAGCGACGTGGATAATACAATTTTAATGCTTCACATTACAATATGAGCGATCTTTTAGTCTGTACACGTTGGATGAATAATACATAGACAGAGGCCGGAGTGGTGACGGTGATAGATATATTATGGGATAGGTATTGCTTCTGCATTAACAGTGATTTACGCTCGATTCTTTGATTTGTACCTAAAGTAATTAGAAAAAAACCTTTTCTTCCAAATATAAATGAATCTCTAATTTTCAGTCGGTGCCAAACAATCAGTAAACAATATCACTGAACTAAAATGCACTTAAACATGCAACTGTAGTTTTTGCTTTGGTTTTATCGCTGTAATGTACATAAATATAGGTATATACACAACACGATTCACAGATGCATTGAGATTTTTTTTAAGTATTCAAGTTCCTTATTTTGAGGTTAACATAATCTGTTCTTTAGTAAAATGATAAGAAAACATTATCAACTCCATAATGTATCATTACATTGTAACACTCTTGGCTAACTTCATCAAGTGATACGTGTCCCATAGATGTATGAGACTCGCGTTTATTGTGACATACATGGATGTTACTGAGCCATATGTGGATAGATTACAAAAGCTTACCTAAAATTCTCAATCAAATCAAAATCAAATTAATTTACTGTGATACTTAATTTTTATTCTAAAAATAAAATAAAAATTCAACAAAATTTTCTTTCACAAGTAAATAAATTAATAATGAAAAGTAATTTTTCAAAAACAAAAAACAAGGTATATACTAAAATATGGTATTTCCGTATAAACGCGTGAATTTACGTTACTTTAAAATAACCTGTGCTCCTTTATATAAATAAATGCATTTTATGCTATTACATCAAAACACAATTGAACGTCTCTCTCACAGAACAACGATCGGGCCACATCGCCCCCGCGCGACAAGCATGGACTTCAAAGCTCTGTGGTCACTCTCCTCTCAACACAATGTCCTCGGATATTGTGTTCCTCAAACATATCGGTTCATTCACAATGCTTTCCTTCACCGTTAAGCGAGTGCAAATTCACACTTAACTTGAAAATACAAGTCATTGGTGTAGGGCCGTATTCGAACCAGGGTGCGTCTGGATGAAAAGCAGACGCTGGAACCGCTGAGTCAAACTCGCTATTACTTATATTCATTTGAATGGTGATGTGAAACCAAAGAATATCGTGGTTCTAAACCACATTTTTTTATAGAACCTGTCATAATATCATTCAGCGACTTGGTAAGTCGTCCGTCTCATTCCGTCCCACCGCGTCTGCCACATCGGATGTGCGTCCCCGCGGACGTCCGGTGAGACGTCCTGTCATATTTTCGGACAAACTTTTGGGGTCGGTTGTAAATACGGAAGAATTTTATGCTTGAGTTATTTGAATTTGAAGATGTTTATTCAGTTAAATTAATTAAAACAAATTGTCTATTATAGATCTAGTGGTTAGGTAGTTGGCCAACGATGTTTCGTAGGTAAAAAGTAGCCACTATCACTTTTGGTTGCTTTCTGTTGCACCAAATATCACTATGGTATAAAGCTCCGTTTTTGCAGCATGATGTGGTAACAATTGGCCCACAAAATCCGATCTCGGCTCTTGATTGACAAGTGAACTGACAAAAAAATCTTCAATAAGATAGTGAAGGATTATCTTCAGTAGGATAGTTAGGCGTTTATATTAAGCAAATTTTGATTTGTAAACAAAAATCAATATAAACTTACTTTATTCACCTACTGCACTGAACGCTGCATTTTTTTTTAAAAAGCAATAAAATCTGTGTTCTCACAAGGTACATTTATAGAGGCGAGGTTATTCGAGAATTTTCGATTTCCCTAAAGACCTAACCCGAATACAAGGAATTGTTTCAGCTGTCTATTTCCAAAGGACATGCTGGAGAAATCTGGAACTGGGTTTATTGGTTCACTCTAGACTTTGACACCACCAAAGACTTGTAGTACCAGAGTGGCGCTACTGTAGTGCCATTGACAGACAAGATACTTAGGTCTGTAGTTTATTTTTCATATATACAGTAGTTCGTTAAACATTTTTACCTTAAATGTCATAATAAAAAGAGAAAACAGCTTTGAAAATATGCCCAGAAGCGTTTTAGTACATACGTACATACGTTTGTACTAAAACCCTTTACGTTGAGTACATACGTATGCACAGCTAAAAATAATAATTAATCTAACTAATTAATCTAATCTGGTTGAATATGTAATTCAACCAGTACTTTTTGACCAGAATGGTGTAGTTATACCAAAAAGAAAGACAATACTATAGCTACTATACTACATCATACATATTTTACTATATCATATATACATATTTTACTATAGCTAGAAAAAGCTATATAGGTCATCTGGTTTATCAGGTGTGACCGTTTTTCTGTCTATTAAACAATCAATAAAAAAAAGTCTCACTTATCCAATAACAAATATAAGAATATGGCACATTGGTAATGTCATTCAGTAGTGCCAGTAAGAAATCGTTTTTTTTATCCACATTGAAACATTCCAGTTTATATCCATCCGAACATTTTGTTCCTATTTCGAAGATAATATCAAGGGACGGAAGCTTTTATTTGAAGTCAATAATGTTTTATTGAAAACTCGAACGATTTGTGACATGATATTTATGAATATTAGATCGTTTGTTGCGATATAGTTTCGGAAATGGGGATCTTTCTTAGATTAGGCTAAGTTCTGGTGTGTTTTTTATTTGATTAAGTTTGTTTCGAAATATTCAATACACAAGCGAGCAAAAGCGAGTAAGTTTTCATTGTTTTGTGCTTTCAGAATGCTTTCTTTACTTTCGAAAGGTTTAGTTTTTATATGTCCCGTTATAAAATATCTATATGGATAGCCCAGATTTAAAATTATTGAATGGTCACTCATCGAAAGATTAACTGTAGCGACAGTTTGTTAACTTGGGTAATCGCAAACGAAAAGTATAATCCGCTGGACTACAGGTACGTATGAAAAAGCACTGTTAATATTGTGCATTGTCTGAATTGAGTGAATCAGTGCAATTGACGCGATGCATCAAAAGTTAATCAATTTATCCCATAGAGTGTATTAATGATTCCTGTGGTTCGTTATACGGCGGTATCTTTTTGTGGTTACCGATGCTAAGCAATGCCGTCACGGTCAGTTTTTGGATAAGTGACCGGTCAGTGCAAAAAAGGCAAAGTAGCATTAACATCAGACCGATTCCATGGGTCAGATGACACGTCAAATAGTAAGCTGTCCTTTACAGTGCAGAAGTCGTCAAATCATTTCAGAAGAACTTGGGGCGGTTTGTAAACTCTCGACACCAGAGCCGGTCACACTCAAACAAACTTAGTCATTTCTTTAACGAAAAAGTTATGAGGAATTCCGTGCATCGTGTGCCATGTCATATTATAGGTTACAACTGCTTGAATTTTTTAGGCAGGGATACAGAAAGGTAAGATACCAGCTACATTCACAAAAAAATAAAAAGGTATGTACGTACATACCTATAAAACATTACCTTCGTAACTGACTAGCAACAAACCTTATTAATGTTTAACAGATCGGTGTTCCCTTTCCCAAATAAAGATAACCATCAGGCCGAAAGACAACCCGATCCAGCCAATCGTGAAAACACACAATGTAGCCGTCCGTCGCTTTGTTAAACTTAATTACAAATTAATAGTTTCCAGCCCCCGTGGAGTATTTCAAGTTAACGCGTCCTGCAAGTCATTTCATACAAATTGTTATATTGTATAAAATTATAAAATAAGGATTGAGTAAGAGACGGTGAAGTTTAAGTTCAATAAAAAAATGAGATAAGCCATCTTGACACCAGAGCTAGCCACTCATATTCGATAAGAAGAAGAAAAGTCATAGATTTTTATATCTCCAATAAACTGTAGATAAGATTAAAAAAGATCTCGTTTCAATTCAAATCAAGCTTGTTAAAAAAAATCCAACTAAAAGTACGTTATAACGATAAGCTAGAAATTGTCTAATTCTTGTATGTATGAGCGAGATCTTAGTTTGTATGCGTACAGTTTGCGGTATGAATATTTTTCAATTTTTAAGGCTTTAGTAGCTTGTCCAGTATAAGAGGAACAATTGAACTGAACAATTTGATGGAGATCTTAGCTCAGCAGTGGAACAGTATAGATGATATATAATTAAATAAAATAAAAATGGATTAATATTCGGGGACATTCCACTCAAAACGCAGGATTCACACTTTCTACACAAAATTAATATGTCCCTTAGTTTATCGTTATTGTTATTATAATGTAGCTATGTTGTATTCTCTTTAACTAATTTTCATTGTAATTAAATTATTACTCTTCACATTTAGATCAAGCTGTGTACGCATACTTTGAAATTTGTTTTGGATCGAAACCAGTTTAAATTGTATATAAAGTTAATTTAAGAACATAGTCTGTTTTGTATGCCATAATAAATAAATAAATAAAATAGAAAAAAGTGTTTAGACCAATATTTTGTATGAAACTACAGTCAGGTTGCCTCACTATAAAATATACTGATATCGAACTTCATTTAAGTTGAGCGAGAACAATATGCCTAGTCCCTTACCGCCTTAAGGGCATTCGAGCACTGATCCTGCCTTATACACTGGGATATTTAGGATTAAGTATCCAGTGAGAAAAACAACACAACTTATTTATCATTAACTTGTATACAATACAACGATAAATAACCAATACTTTACTATAGTATATAAAAAAAGGATCTTGTACGAAAAGAAGCATATTTTAATGAGTTACACTAAAACACAATACATTTTAAGGATTTTTATTATGTTTGACTATTAATGTAGAAGACAAAAAATTATTACAACCGTACTGCTATAATTAGAGATTCCGATTAATTAAGTGGAAAAGAGCGCATTCTTGTGATATCCATAGGTTAGCTACAAATCAAACCTAACATTTAGCCTAGAAAGACTGAAGATGAACTGATGAATTATTAAATAAATAACTTAGCTAAACAAAATTTCTTAAATCAAAAGTAAAATCTAGTGCACTATCACCCTTAAGAATAGCATAACGATATTCAAATCCGGGATCGGGTCTTTCCCGACGGATCCCGATAATTTCCGGGTAGGTTTCCACCCAATAGTTGTCCCGTCTCGGAGTCACTCGTCAACTTGTCAAGGCCGAATCTGACATTATTTCCTTTGTCAAACCGACAGGGCATGACAGATAGTGGTTTCATCTTGCTGTCAATAGCTGAATCACACTAATAATATATTATTTGGGTAAAAGGTTGTGTGGTACACGTTTATGAGTATGTGTGTGTGTGTGTTTCGTTTCACACTCAAATGGGCGAATTGATTTGTATCAAATTTAAATTAGACCATGGATTAACACTTAATTTATTTTTATTTTCCGGTTTAATGCGTATATCATATCGAAGGCCGCTGCTAGTAAAGAATAAATTTAATAGTCTGTGAAAATGTACTAATGTCTAAACAGCTGCTAAGTTAAACATTGTCTTGTCTCCCTCCACTTATTGATGAAACTGTCATTAAAATAAAACAAAATAAAATTATTTAAAACTAGCTGTCCCGGCAGACTTCGTACTGCCTCAATCGATAAATAAAAAACCTAAACGTTTGAATAAATTAATTTAAAAAAAAAATATTCCCCTTTTAAACCTTAGACCTCCACGAACATTTCAAGACTAAGATAAGATAATTCCGTTCAGCCGTTCTCGAGTTTTAGTGAGACTAACGAACAGCAATTAATAATTAAAGTGGAGTAGAAAAGTGTATATAAGAATAGAAAACAAAATGTAAGAAAGGGCAAAGTCTATCAATTCGCGCATTTTCTTTTGTTATCGACCATAATGAGAAACAATTCCTTAGACAATCAGTCGCTAAGCCATGTCAGAGGGCGGCTTGATAAGCTTTCGACACCAGAGATGGCCACTCACACACACAAGAAGCAGTCAATCTGATACATTAACTGTTTAATAGTAATATTAAAAAATAAGTTATTTTTTAACATTTCTATAAAACAGTTTATATGATATACGGTTAGATCACAATTAAATAAAGGTACTATTGAGTATAAACCTAGTTTCCTATTAAAATCCAGGGTACACTCATTTCCACCGTAATGCGACCTCAAAATGCTAGTGCCTAACTTTTATGAACACATTCTAGGTAATCCAGGCCAGTGATTGGTTTATATAGCGTTTCCATGTAGTTGTGTAGTAATAAAGTAACCGAACACACAATTAAGCAATATTCAGTCATGGCTTGATTATGGTTTATCGCTATGGAAAATTGCTTTGAATTTACGTTACAGTGTTTTGCTTGTGCTTAAAACGTGAAAAGTGGCATTCTATTTTGGGCGCTTCCATGGGTCAGATGACAAGTAAAATTGTAGGTCTCGGCTATTTATCTCGTATGGCAGTCGTTACGCCTTGCTTGATAAGCTCTTGACACCAGAGTTGGCCACTCTCATTCGATAAGAAGAAGAAGACGTGGAAATAGAACCCTGTTACCAAGATTTGTATGTCTGTATGTAATAATAAATAAATAATAATAATAAATATTCCGGGACATTGCACACAGCGCCATCTAGCCCTACACTGAGCAAACGCTTGTGTTGTGGGTACTAGATAACGGATATAATACTTATATACTTTTCTTTTGTAAATACATACTTATTATACATACAAATGACCAGACTCAACTCAAGTAATTATAATTTTTTTTTTTAAATGCATAAATACTTGTGTCACGCGGGAATCGAACCCGCAACCCCTAGATTAGAAGGCAGAGCCACTACCAACTAAGCTAACAGGCCAGTCGATATGTCATATGTTATATAGTATGTTTATCATAGGGATGAAACAGATCATGTGATGAATTTGACTAGTGTTCCATACGGGTTTGTTCCATATATGACAACAGAGTCGTTTGTGCTAGTGTCGCTTCAATAAAATAAATGTGTATGTAAAAGTACTACCTATGTAACTTATACGTGTTACCGGTTTGAACTTCGAACCGATTAAATTCATATAAAAACGACATTTCTTCTAATTGGTTTCAGTCGAAGAAGAGACAAACACACACAAACACACTCATCAGCCTCTGCTTTTGTGGTGTTACTAAGTAACTTCGTTTGAGAGTGGCCAACTCTGGTGTCAGAGTTTTCAAACCGACCTGATTTTACGACTGGCGTACTATGACAAACAGCTGGGACCTATAATGGTATATCATGATTGTAATGTGATATTAATGAAAAAGTCAATTTACCTACGATACGATAACATTGAGTATAATGTATTATCTGTATACACACGCGTGTATTCCGTTTTTATTCCAATCCCCAGCGATTTCCGGTAACAACGTCATTTCCGGTATCCGAATAAGAATCCGGAATAATAATGTGATGTTCGATTTCAATTTACTTAATTGATGTCATTCTTGTAATGATAAAAATAGAGAATGTTTTTTTTTTTTTTTAACTTGAACGGGTTTGCACTTGATCATAGTTTACCTGATAGCAAGTAAGGCTATGGCCTAAGATGGAGCGTGCTTACCCGATACGAACCGATTCACTCTCGCTTTGAAGATCGCTGGATTATAGTGCGTGGGGAACAGAGAGCCAGGCAGGGAGTTCCACAACCTAGCGGAATGTTTGTACGGAAAATAAAATATGTACCTACAAGATAAATTAATTGATTGTATAAATGCTGTTTGTCATGGTACGGCCGTTAAGCCATATTTGAGGCCATAGGGTACCTTGACGTGTACATGAGTGGCATAAAAGCGTTTGAGCATTATATTTGGCTGGTCTGTTAGCTTAGTTGGTAGTGGCTCTGCCTCCTGATTTACAGGCTGCGGGTTCGATTCCCGCATGACACAAAGTAATTATGAATTTTAAAAAAATATATTTACTTGTGTTGATTCAGGTCGTTTCTATGTATATTAAATATGTATTTACAAAAAAAAGTATATAAGTATTATATCCGTTACCTAGTACCCACGACACAAGCGTTTGCATAGTACGGGGCTAGATGGCGCTGTGTGCAATGTCCTGGAATATTTATTTATTTGAGACATTTAATTTGAAATAATGATTTTCTCAATATCTTAAATCTAAAACTCAATTTCTTTTACTTAATCAACAGAATCTGGAAAACTATTCTTTGTAAAATTTAAAAGCTAAACAAAAATCATCTATGAAAATACACGATAAGTATCATGTTCATACATACGTACATTTTATATATATTTTATCTATTCTTCATAAGAACAAGGTCGTAAAATCTATACAAAAGCGAGGCCAGAAAATCACATCATACGAGAAAACAATCCTGAAGGGTTACAAAAAAACTTTAAATATAAAACATCATGTTTTAGACACCGACTTCGTCTTGAAAGTAAGGGTACATAACTGTATTTGGTACCAACTTTATTGGATACAGAAAAAAATTAAATATACATATTAGAGAAATATTTTATGATAAAATTAGTTAACTCTATTTTATCCAAAACTACTGCACCAATTTTGATGAAACTTGCACAATTCTCTAATTTGACAATAATTAATTGACTACAACAAGAGTCATGTCGCTAATCATAGTATCGTGTCGTTTTATAAAAAAACTGTGGACATATACACATACATAAAATTCAAAATGTTTCACATAATTATGAACATTTTTAATTCGTTAAGTTTTTATTTTTAAATAGTAAAATTTGTTTTGTCGGTTTTTTTTTCAAATAAAGTTATTATGAACAATTTATGTTAAAATGATAACCGAACTTTTGTTACGAAACCATTTAAAACAATACTATTTAAGTAAAAGTTAAACTAGTCGTTACCCCGCTGGTATTCCTGACGAGATGGGAAAAATAAACCTTCTATATGACAAAGGCTTACTGGATAAAATTACCATATTATAATACTAGAAGTTCCTGATTCTGAGAAAACTGATATTAGAAAAATTTCTTTGAACACAACAATTTATCTTTTTAGTCCAAATTATCATAATATTATAGATTTTTGTGTAGGATAAAGAGGTACCTAATAATAGTAATGGAGTTTCAAATATCATTTGTTTATGTAACTTTTTGATTTTTAATGCGTTTTATCTGTACAAATGTTATTATTTTGAACTTATTATGTATTTTAGCGCAAATAGAATTAATAAAATGCTAACCAATTTATTTTTACTGCAAAAACTAGATTATTTGTGCTACATCTTAGACTACAGTTGGGCCTAACTTCAGGCAGGCTGTAGGCAAACCTAAGCCTATTTCGTGATATTAAAAAATGGCTTTCGTTTTGAGGCGGTTTCATTTGATTACGCTACAGGTAAGTTTTATTTTCGATCATAATAACCAATAGTAAAACTTGTTTGTGATGTTACTTCAGACGACCACATAACAGGATTATCAAATTGTAAAAATAAGAAATACGACAAAGAAATAATCATGCAATATAAAGTATTATCCTGGCCATCTCAAAAAGGACTAAAGCAGTCTCGCCCTAACCTTAATAGCACCGTTCATAAGATCCTGTTATATCTTACACAGAAAGAAATATATAATCTGAAATCTCTTTACATAGCAGCCGTAAAAGCAATCTCATCCAAATTACGAGTACATGGTAATAGACCTACGTGTATGCTTTTAAACGGTCATGTTTAGGTAATGTTTTAAATAACGATAATGCTTCTGGGTCCTACCTTTGGGTTTTGCCGCACCCATAGACAAAATAATTCACATATGCCTAGTTAGAATCAATCTATGGCCAATAAACGACAATTGTAAGTTCTGACTGTCTTGTGTGAAACACAGTATTATGCCAGTAATAAAGATTTAACTTCAAAAACAATGAAACTTGTTGTAGTTGTCTTAACAACAACTAAATAAAAAAAAATAGTTAAAAACAATCTAAATTGTAAACCACAGTAAACAACTAAAAAGTAAGACTAAGTTATTTTACGTGTAATAAAATACACTTGTGTCGATTAGAAGCCAAACTAATAACCTATTATTTGTTTTGTACAATTACTAACCTGTTGTAAGCTACAAGCTCAAAACTCGCAGCAATCTGTTATTGGAAGCGGCCGTCCTGTCCTGCCCGGTCAGTTCTTGGATGGGTAACCGAAGAGTGGCATTCCATTTTGGCGCTTCCGTGGCTCCGATGACACGTGAAATTGTAGGTTCCGGCTGTTTTTCACAGTACGGCAGTCATAAAGCCATTTATTTCAGAGGCCCTTAGTGCGGCTTAATAAACTCTCAACACCAGAGTTGGCCACTCTCATCGATAAGAAGAACAACAATCTGTTTTGAAATTGTAATATTTGTATGTAGTTACATAATATGTAATGTTATATGTGTATGTTAAGATTTCTCGTAGTAATAAGGCATTTACTGTTTCTGATATCTTTGATCCCAGCCTGTGGTAAATCTTAGCAGGGTCCTGTAATGCTTACATACCGTAATCCATTTTATTTGTTGAATAAGTGCCCTTATTGTGTAAGGAATATGTAGATTCGGTCATTTCGGGCTTCAGATTGTGATATTATATAATTTAATTCTTTCGTTCAAAAAAAAAAGTTTTTGGTTAGTTAAAAACAAACGATATTTTTGAAAATTAAATATTGATTTTTCTATGCTTGAAAATCTATATAAATTCTGAATGAAGGCAGCTCAATTAGATACATATTTTAATTATCGCACAATTTGAGATATGATATCAAAAGTATCTATTTTAAATATTATTTTACTTGCTCAAGACCAATTAAAATAAACAAACTATTTACTCATCTTTTACGAAGAACTTGTATTTTATACACGAATAAATCTAGATGGGACTCTCAATCTGACCCAACAGACTGTAAATTTAATCACAAACTTTATCAAACGTCCCAAATGAAACTTTCGCCATTTTTTTTCTGTTAAAGTTTCTCAAACTTAATTACCGGCTCGGCAATTTAGCAAAATTTTCAGAGAATGAGTTTTTCGGTCAGCAAAACAATTGTATGTTGTATGAACATAGCTTTGAGCAGCCAGTGGTTGGGAATATCTGCTATTTTTGAATCAAATTAATAATGAACAATCAAATTTAGGTTCCTTCACTTTAAAATATGTTTCTAGATTTTGTAATATACTTGAATCAACAACATCAATCAACAATTTTTAATAAACCAAATTTAATCTGATTTGCCGTGTAGGTACTTTTTTGTTTATTATCGTGTTCACTAGTAATCTAATCTCCGAATGACCATCTAGATATATAATTATAAAAATATATTATATTCGATATGAGATGTAACAATTATCTTTGAATGTTAATATTTTTTGTAGATTTTTTATAACATAAATTTAACGTGATTTATGCCAAACACTTCAACAGTTGCTGACCAATAAACGACTTCCTAATCTTAACTGACCTCATTACCGCCATATCAGGCCTTAACTCGGAAGATTTAAAATTGCTTGGGAAATTCCGTGGGAGTTAGCCGGTTTCACCCGAATTGGGTCGTTATCTCTGCCCTCAGAGTCGATTCGATCATAACTGTGGGACTGGCCTTTCAGTTACATAGTTTCACACCAAATATATTTTTGTTCCATTTTTATATTTAGGTTCGTGTTTGATTTTATTACATTTATTGTTAATGTGTCAGCACCCTTAAACAAGTCGCATTTTATGGTAAACCGCGAATGAACCCGGCCCGGCTACGGTGTTTGATGACTAATGTTAGAAAAAATATAAGTTAAGGTAAGTAAGAATATAAGTTAGTTAGAGAAAAGTATGTAGTTGTCAAACAATTTGAATATCATCATATCAGACTTCAAATGCTGGATGTAAAACTAGCCAAAAATCACTGTATTATAATTCCCGTAAGGCATGATTAAATTTAGTTGTAATAACCGGCTAGCACTTACGTCAATAATTATGTCGAAAAATTTGCTCGGCAAGTCAGGAGGACAAAATCATCAGGAAGACGAGTGCCTCGTCCAGACCCGGTTCCCGGTTCCCGGTTGGTCGTCGTCGTCGGTAGATTTAATTATTGACGTAGGTGCTAGCCGGTTATTACAACTAAATCTAGCCAAAAATGTTTAATTTATCATGTGCGCGACTGACTGAATGTACCAAAAATCTCTTATTAGTTTTGACCAAATTTGAAATCATATTAAAAAAATCAAGTAAACCAGTGTACTGTATCCCAGATTATTGCGGGATCAGATACAGGGATCCTCAACTTTAGGGTTAGCGGTTTCAACTAATGCAAACGTCTAACTATTATAGGCCCTTATAGTTCGCAGGTTAGTTCGAAACTCAGATGTGCTTTTGCATTGATTGGATAAAACGTAGGAAATGTTTTAATTTAAGTATCTTTTTCTGTCTCCGGTAGAGTAAATAAGTTACTAAATGGTGATTACAAAAACAAAATGTGAATTTTATTATCAGTACTTGCGCTTGACTTGAATAAAATATTATCGCTATATTTATTTAAAACTATTCATATATTAATAAATCTAATATATTAAACCTTCTTGTTTGATATCAAATGTCACTCTTATCAAATGTCTCTTCTTAGATGAGTGTCATTCACAGACAATAGGAAAAGAATGGACATGAAATACCTACGAAAAAAACGTGCATACCTAACGTGAGCCTAGCACAAAGATGGCGGCTTGCCGTAGGGATGCGCGCATTATAATATCGATAGTTGAATTGCACGGTGTTTGCAGAATTGAAAATTGTCGAAAATGAGTTTCGGTTACATTTCTTCAGTTTTATTTACGTGGAAATGCGACCTATAAAAACGCACACGCTCAGTGACATTTTATTTATGGCAGGGCACGTGGATACTGTACTGATGCCACTGCAATTTAATGAACATCCTCTTTATTCTGTACTTGTACATGTTCATAATAAAACGAATTTTACTATGGTATGTTTATCCCATTAATTACTCCCAGTTTCCACCGCTGCGATCACGAATAAAAACTGCAGCCTTGTGATAGCCGTGTACCTATATCTTACCTGTGGGCGTAGTATGCGACCGAAATTGGAATTAAGATTGAGTTTCGTGCGAACTGCCACTTACTGCGGCTCGTGCCGGGGCATATGTATAGGAGCCTTGAGTATCACTATTACTGATCAGCATACCACGCCTTCAATACCAACACGGTCTTTAAGTAATTAGTTACCAAAGAAAAGAATAAATAAATAGGTACTTACTAAATACAGATTTTTTTCTCGTTTTGCAGAGTATACTTAATTTTATTAATTACTTAATACTTTATTTATACAACTTGGCACGATCAATCATAATAAAACGAAAATTACCATTTCACACAGGTTTATTAAAAACTATAATAGTTGTAAAACTGTAAAATTTGTATTTTTTAAATACAAAGGATATGTTTCAAATCGTGTTTCAAATAAGACCATGTTGAGCCCTCAATGACAGTCATTTTCAAGTTGTAAATAAAAATACAAATATACACATTAATCAACTATGAGCATGTTGAACCCTCAATCACAGTCATTTTCAAGTTCTAAAAATACAAACTATATACAAATATAGGTACACAATAATCAAATAAGAGCATATCGGACCCTAATAAAATTGCCAGTAATTTACTCATTACGGAATAATATGATTTTGTTAAAGTAATTGCGAAACGAAATCTTTTCTGTGGTTTTCTTACCATAGTATTTAAACCTCAGATCCATGTAAGTTTGGACTATAGATTTAATAAGTAAAAGTCTGTGGGTCGTGTCATGTTCGGAATTCGATTTCAACAAATTGGATTCATCAAAATGTTCCATGAAAAATCGAAATGCATGCAGATAATACTGTTCAGACCGAAGCTGCTTTTGAAAAATACCTTTAAGGATTTTTTCAATTTTAATCAGAATATTCGTCACGTCTTTTGACGGGTAAACCAATCCACCCCTATTTTTCAGAGTTATTAAGCTTTTTTGTGCATCTCCAAATAACAAATTTGCGCAAATATCACATTTTACAGAGCGAGCCAACTTTCTAGATATGAAACCGGCAATATAAGTAACTACGCTTTCGGAGTAGTTGGGTAAGTTATTGTACATGCAGTGTATAAATTCTTCGAACAACTCACTATCATCCTCTGGCAATTCAACAAATGAATTCCTTTCTGTTAGTTCGTTTATGGCCGTGACTGGGTTTGTCTTACTAGAGCAGGTTAATATGTTAATTTGCTCTAGAGGAACGCAGTTGCCAATGCCCGCATCCCTAATTTCAGCTCTTATTAACAATCTTTTAAAAGCGGCCCTAAATTGAACCGCATTAGGGTTATTATTAAAGCCACCTCGAGCTCGGATGGCAGAAAAAAACAACTCGAGGTGGTCCTGGCTGACCTTGTACAGTGGCAGGTACTGTAAAAGTTTGGTACCGGCAATCAAATATTTATACAGTTGAATTGCACTGATCATGTCCACAATAAGTCCTACAAAGCCTGTTCTTCTTCTGGAATCGACGAGTTTCTGCCCAGATGGCAGTATCAGATTCTGAAGGTAGGTTGTGGCACCTTCGAATAAAGCTTCTACCAGACCAACATTTCCCGAAAATATAGCCTTTTTCCACCCCGGTGGTCTAATTGATCGGCTGTTTAAGACATCAAAAACGCTGTTTATTAACCTAATGAAGTTAATTGTGCCTTCACCTCCTTGAAATTCCGGGATTTTTAAATCAGCACAATGCTCCAAGGCATCTGCCACCGAGTCGCTAAGAAGCTGCGTGGCAAGTCGTACCTTCATTTTTTGTTTTTGATATTGTATGTGGGCCTTTGTTAATTTTGTGGCCATGTGCAGTCCTGCGGCTTCCTGCAAATTTAGTAGATGTTCCAGGTAGATGTAATCTATTTTCCTGCCATGCATATCGTAAAACACCCTCAATTCACCGAAAGCATTTCGGACTAGTTTGATAGCATGACAGGGATCAATAAAAGCGTGTATGATGCTGTTACTGTAAGTAAATGTTACCTGGCCTGAATTGAAATCACAGCCTAATGCTGAAAACATGCTTAAATTTGCAGCTGGACCATCGCAGGTCAAGCTCACAACTTTGACGCCGACTTCTTCACATTTATGGATGCATGTTTTAACTAGTACTGCTTTTTGTTCCCCAGACAAAGCCGTTATGAAAAAGTATCCCACAGGTAACTTCCAACTACCGTTTATACAGGTCAGCAGTAACACAAGACACTCATTGGCTACTTCTAATGAGTCCATATCGCAATCAATCCCAACGTTAACTCGTCCATAATAGGTTTTAGTTTGAGGATCCCAGCAAAGAGACTTTCTAATAGCCATTTCATCCAAAACCATAGCACATATCACTGGCATTTCACTTGTTTGAACTTTGTGTTTCAAAGCATTAAAAGCCTCTGTACAAAACCCAGGTTCAGCGTTTACATTCTGATACCACCTACTTAAAGTTCTTGGATGTGGCAAACAGGAACTGTACGTACGACGAACAAAGTTATAGGCCTTTGGAGATAAAAAGTGGAGTGTCAGTGCAAATTTTCGAATTTCTTCGCTGTATTGTCTTTCCAAAGGCATTCCTACCGATTTCGCAATTTGCCTTTTTAGAAAATCTTTGGGGCCTGCGCACTGCTCCAACACAGCCGCATGATCATCATTCACATAATTATTGTCTTTTAAATCTTTCATTACAGTTTTAAAATCTGCTATTTTCTTACTCTGTCTTCTCACTTTTTCATTTAATCTTTTTATTTTTTTTTCTGATTTTCACATTTTAATTTTAATTTTTGAATAATTTCAAGCGCTTTTTCCTGAAACATAAAAAAAACACATTGACTTCTAGTTTTTTGCAACTTCGTACAAGTTTTTTGGCCTAAATTATTTTAAATTACCAGTTATGCTGCCCGCAGTACCTATAGTAACATAAAATAGAAGACTTACATCTGAATAGCTAGAAGTGCTGCAGATAGGCTCCTCTTCCAGTGCTTTGTGAGAAACAAACTGATGTTCCTGGCATTTATTCAATTGCGCTGGTAACTGTAAAGCAATATAACAATAATTTTTAATATTGAGTGTGTTTGTTTTCAAAAATCAAGATTGTATAATATGAAGTACGATACTTAACATTGTAAAAAGGATACTTACATCTGAATAGCTAGAAGTGCTGCAGATAGGCTCCCCTTCCAGTGCTTTGTGAGAAACAAATTGATGTTCCTGGCATTCATTAAATTGGGCTGGTAACTGTAAAGCAAAATAACAATAATTTTTAATATTGAGTGTGTTTGTTATTATTTGCGCTGGTATCTACACAAAAAAAACCTTATATGTTTAATAATATTTACATTGCCAATTTAATCACTAACACATGCACACATTTGTATAACTTGCATTTTAACACAGGTACATTTATCTATTTTGTTCTATGTACATTTAAATCTGAAACTTTTTATCAGTATTTCAACAATATAGAATTACTGCTGCTGACATGATTCTCGTCCCTTGTCATCAACTGGTTTAGTTCGATTACTTTGTCAGTAAGTAGGTAAACACTATAAACTTATCTGGTCTATTTTCAAAACTTACCAACAACTCACTTGAAGGTAAAGCATCATCGCGCAGTCTTGTTACATTTAAAGTTCGGTTCAAACATTTGTCTTCAAAATGCAGGGAACAAATAAAAATATGTTTGGTTGTAGTATTCAAATTTTCAATACCAAGTATATCCAGCCACTGTTCTTTTCTTTCTTTACATGTTGGCAATCTAAAATCAAATAAAAGAAATCGAGTTTAGATAATATTCACCTGTCGCTAAGTTATCGATACATTGAAAATGCCGTACCGCAACTCTATTTACTATGACGAATGATTTTCTTAAATAATCGCCTAATATTATTAGTAAAACAGTAAATGAATAGAGAAAAGCACGTTTATCTTTATAAACTTTCCCACAAACAGCAAAATATTTTAAAATAATAGAAAAGACAAGATATTTTGAATGAATTCGTTTACTTACCTGTGCAACGTTATTTTGGGATGTTTTGTGTTGCTTTTCATGCGGCAGCCTAACACACTGCACCTACCCATAATAAATGCAGTATTTTGCAAGTTCACACACTATAAACAAGCACAATTTTCGCTTAATATCACTAAATTTTCTTCAAAACTCTGTAATAAACAAGTTACGATGACAACTGATGTACTTGTTGTTGGCTGTGATAAAACATGGCGACCGGCCGCAGTGATACATTTTGTGACGTCATCAGCCATTGATAAAACTACTGTTGTGCTCTTTTACATTATGATTGCCCTCATAAGATAAAAAGAGATGCCGATATGTCAGTAACTACTGTTTGTTATGCCGAGTCCTTTCTTTCTTCTTTAGTCTGAGGTGTCATTACACCCGAAACGCGTAAACAACATAGGTACGCGAATTACACGTGAGAGAAAACGGTTTAGTACATATAGTCACTCTTAAAGCTTTCTTCTCCCGTACGAACTGTATAGATAGTCCATCAACACAATCTTTAATCTTACCTTCGGCAGTTAGAAGGGATAGTGCGAATTGTCGTCAGAGCATCAAAAGACTAGAAACAGGTGTTGGAATTGTTTCCGAAAAGGACGGAATTAGAAGCAAATTAGAGGAAACTAGATCGTAGGGATAATAGCGTTTGTCTCAAATAGGGGTGTTACTAGTTCCTTTACTTATGATATGGGAGGAAATTCTGGCGAAATCGTAATAAGAATCTGTATATACCTATAGAAAGGTGTTGCTAAGTTTACTATCGGGATTGAGAAGATTGTGATGTATTTATGTTGCTTAACAAGGTTTTTACCGATTTCCCGTAACACAATTTCTTTGTAAGTTTCTTACAGGTACTAAAGGTTTCGGTAAATTCTCATTTTGTTGTTATTATAATCACTAGTTCCATTTTCTAGCAAGTATTTTTACGTGGATAGAAAGAAAATATCTGTTGTCTTAAAGACAATAAAAGAAACTGAAGTATTAACTTTACAAGATTATTATCTCACTTATACTTACCATAACAGTGAAAGCTTTTGCGTGTGTATGCATATTATTATTATTATCCTGGATTAACGTGGGTGACGTCATGGGACGTTGCTAGTTTTAAATATTTTTAAAATGGTTTTTTTTTGTAAAATTAAGTATGTATGAGAGCGGCTAACTCTGGAGTCAGAATTTTTCATGGACCCCCAAAGGGCCTATTGGTTACCAAAAGTGAATGTGTGGTAAGCAAATAACCCAGTATTTGGTAAAGGTATGAAAATAATAGCACACCTAAACCTCAGAACATTGTCGCGGAGGCCACTTCCATTATCCTGAGATCGTGCCTGGATCCTACTGTGCCGTTCACATGGAGTCACTTGTGAGTATGAGACGCTTGCCTTAGATTTTCTTTAAACTAAAGCATTAACAATAATATTGACACTAAAGTATCTAATAATTAGTGTAAAGTAAAAAAAACAAGGGAAGGAAAACATCGTGAGGAAACCGATATGTTTGAGGACTACAATATCCTAGGACATGTGTCTTCCGTGGAAGGACCTGGGGGCCCACCACGATATGCCCGAGAGAACTCCCCTAACGAATTAATTCTGCGGGGGAGTCACGACCCTCACTCATGAGGAAATAGTACTCAAAATGAGAAAAAAAGTGTAAAGTAAATATAGTAAGTTTGTTGAGTGTAGCCAAACTAGATCTCGATAGGTTTTAACCACCCGAAGGCCTCAAGAAAGGGTTAAGAAATGGTGTTTTAACTTCATAGTACATAATTACATGAAAAATTTCATATATATGAGAATTTATTTTAAATATCCATCACCTTAAAACTGCTTAGTGTTCGCCAGTGATTACTCCATTAATTTCGTTATCAAAAACAATGTTTAACGGCAATTTTCAACCCTTAACATTTAATATAAGGTAATCCCCGTGTGAACCGTCTCTAAGATCCCTTAAAGCCTTCGTATCAACATTCAAAGCAGTAAACAACAGACGGACGAAAATCCGAAAATTCCTTCAGACACCCAAAAATGAGGCTACTAGAGACCTTAAAACCAATATTAAAGTAAATAAATAAATGTTCCGGGACATTGCACACATTGCCATCTAGCCCCACACTAAGCAAACGGTTGTGTCGTGGGTACTAGATAACGGATATAATACTTACATACTTTTTTTTGTAAATACATACTTATTATACACACAAACAAACGACCAGACTCAACACAAGTAACTATACTACTCCTTGCCCGAATCTCTATTCCCCTTGAACTATAATTTGTCGGTCTTCAAGTCGAGAGTGAACCGGTTTCTTCTAGGCAAGCGCGCTAGATCGTAGATTATAACGTTGCTTAACATCAGGCAAGTTTTAGTCAAGCGTAAGCCTAAGTATATTATGTAAAAAAACTATAAGTTTTAAAATTCATAAATATATAGATAGATAGATAATAATTTATTGATAAATTGATATTCCAACTTAAGTTTAGTTGTATTAACCGGCTAGCACTTACTACTTACTTTACTTAGTGTGCGCGGACCCCAATATCTTGGTGCAACGGATCTCAAGCGATCGCCTATCCTCACCCGTCGCGGTGCGCGAGCGGTTGCGAGAGCGGAGCGGGCGCAGAAGCGGGGGGGTGCGGCAGTGAGTCGGCGAACCAGTCTGGACGAGGCGGCCAACCGGGACGCTCGTGCTGACTCGTCCTCCTGATGATGGAAACCTCAGATTTCCGAAACTTGTCGAGCTAATTTTTCGACGTAATTTTTGACGTAAGTGCTAGCCGGTTAATACAACTAAATTTAATCATGCCTTACGGGAACTATAATACAGTGTTCCAACTTAAGCACTACTAAATGTCACAAAAATTGGTAATAACATTATATCTCGTCATTTTACAATTATTCATTTTTAATTATATTCATAACACATGTGTCATGTGAGAATCGAACCCAATACCCCTTCATTAGCAGGCAGAGCCACTACCAACTAAGCTAACAGACCAGTTAAAATCAAAATTACTATGTGGGTTACACGAGAATATCTTGCCGAAGGAAAATAACAAAACTTGAAGACACGAGGTGCGGTGTTGGTAAAATCTTGAGAACCACGGAGGCCACGTTGGTTAGGAGGTGAGGTGTGGCAGTGGTATATGTAGGAACACACCTAAAACCCACCAAGTTTTGTTGCTTTGTAGCCGGTTAAGGATCAGTCGCAGCGGAAAAACACTCCATATTTCTCCAGACTTTATTTAAATAACTTCGCATAAGCCTAGACAGATATGTGATAAGGCCATCCAATGTACCTAGGTTAAGTTATTTTTATGTTTATATTTTCCTTGTGCACAATAAAGCTATACTTACTATGTTTTGTATGTATGTGTGTTAGTGTGACTGACTCTGATGTCAAGTTATCTAACCGCAACAAGGGCCTCTGAAATGGCCATTCGATCATCATACTATGAAGCAAAGCAACTCCTACAATTTAACGTGTCGTCCGACCTATGAAAGTGAACAAATTATTCAACTTTGAGGTCACTTCACCCAGGGACTATTCGTAACTTTATTTTTATTTATTCTCAAACAGTCAAGTCCGATGCATTTAAATAAAATTAACAGTATTTTTTTTATTTTTTTGGCCACGCCATCTCCTTTAGTCATATTGATGGATTACCAATTTGAAATGACAGGCAGGCAACATACCCTGCACCACACAATAATATATAAAGTACTTACGAAAAAAGTTTGTGAACCAGTTTATTTTCGAAAAATGTGTCATATACTATATTACAAGTTTACTTTGCGTCAGGTAAGCAAAAAAAACACTAATATCCTATTTTTATTGTTAGTCTTCAAAAATATGGTGAAACGAAAAGTGGCACGAGTGTAGAATAAAATAAATATTTATCGAGTATGCTAAACTGAAAATACTTGTTTTTTTTACCAAGATTTAGGACATCATTTGATATGTTCTAAGCACCCACTAAAGTAACAAAATAACGTTATTGTCGCCTGTAGTAGTACCCTCTGGTCCTTTTCGGCCCCTTCCAGGCCCGTCTGACCCCCATTAAACTACTCGAGGAGGGGAAAAACTACGTAAACACGGAATAGTGGGTAGAAAACACGGAAAATAACTCTGGCGCGTGACTGGTGGCAGCACTTTCTAAGCTTTCCTGTTTTATGTTAGCAAATTTTTGTAGTTCCAATTTTGTCTGTGTCCAAAGTTATCTTTCGCGGGTTTTAGTACTTGGATTCCGAGCGGTGTTGGCCTCCGTCAAATTATTTACGCACGTTGGGATGGGATGATGATGTTTATATTGTATCGATAAGATGAGGTAGAGGGGTTGGAAATGTCGATAAACTTAAAAAGTGTAATCAAATCTAGTAGAGATTTTTTGTCGTAAATTACTTTGCTATCCCACTAGTGTTTGCTACGAGTATCTAAGATAGTACATTAAAATCTAATCAAAACTTGTGTAACAATACTCTGCCATACACAAAAAAACAACCAAATATGCACAAATTGGCAAAAATATCACGTGTCAGTCAATATGACCTTCCCACGAATATGTTTTGTAAAATACTGAAAATAATACAAAATAAATGAACATTTTTCGACATTCAATACAACACATTGATATTGTTGAATCATGTCACATATCCATAAATCACATCATATTTTTATTCAAAAACAATGTACTCGTAAAATACTGAAATGTCTATCGACATTCAAGACAACACTTTGAACTTATGTGACAAGTTTAAAAAACCCAGTATCTCCTTATCAATAAAACTTGTTATTCAAAAACAATTCTATATATATAAGAATTCTGATACAATAAAATAACTGAGTGTCAAAAAGCAACACTTTC
This sequence comes from Macaria notata, assembly GCA_927399415.1. Lineage (NCBI taxonomy): Eukaryota > Metazoa > Arthropoda > Insecta > Lepidoptera > Geometridae > Macaria > Macaria notata. Next base: position 11,960,799 of record OV656738.1, on the reverse strand, counting down.
AAACGTATTTACCAAACACGTTACTCGATACCATGTTGAAAGGTTTCAAGTATCGATAAAATCTCTCTTGCATGTCTCATCCCTTTCACACTATCAAGACCGACCTTACTCTACGTGTGAAAGACCTTTCGAACGCTCTGACATTATGTTTGCATTTTTACGATGTGAAAAATAGAGTTCGCGTGACTGGCTTTTACAGATTTATTGCAGGCGAAATTTCGGCACAGTCGCGCCGGAAAATATTTACAAATAAAACTATAGGAGAGCTAAAATGGCTAGCTTATAATACCTACAAGAAAACACTATCCTGTTTAGCTTTCCTAAGCAACCTGCCGCTAGCAAATTAGTTTAATCTTATAGTATTTATTGTAGTGGAAGCCTGCAACTTTTTCTTTGTTTTGTTGCTGGAAAAAAAGTTGCCAATCTATTATTAAATACCATTTATAAGGTTTAATACCATTTTTGGCTCTCACATTGAAACTAAAGCCGAAGTTGCAGCCAAAAAGTTGGGTATCCTCTCGAAGGTGCGAAAGTACTTCAAGCCGGAACAGCTGCTTACTTTGTATCAAGCACAAGTTCGGTCGTGCATGGAGTACTGTTCGCATCTTTGGGATGGATCAGCCAAATACCAACTTGAGGCACTAGAGGCCATTGAGAGTCGAGCCAAGAAGATCATTGGTAATAATAAACTGTGCCGAGCGAAACTTCAAAGTCTTGAACACCGTCGCAAAGTCGCCAGTTTGTCGGTTTTCTATCGGTTGCATTTCGGAGAGTGTGCCGCGGAATTGCACGGACTAATTCCGCCCGCGCCCTTCTTTCACCGGACGAGTAGAGGTACGGCAGGACGACACCGGTTTATGGTGGAAGATCCTAAGACCCGCACGAAACGGTACACTTCCACCTTTATTGTTCGTACCGCTAGGTTGTGGAACTCCCTGCCTGGCTCTCTGTTCCCCACGCACTATAATCCAGCGATCTTCAAAGCGAGAGTGAATCGGTTCTTATCGGGTAAGCACGCTCCATCTTAGGCCATAGCCTTACTTGCTATCAGGTAAACTATGGTCAAGTGCAAACCCGTTCAAGTTAAAAAAAAAAAAAAAAAGGTTCACTTCCAGGCCTATGTGAGTACTTTTTTACGCCAATACTCTCAGTTATGTGCTTCTCTTACCTAGGTCATGCCTGCTTTTAAGAATCAATACATATGTATAAGTATAATCATCATAATATTGCTACCACACCAAAAAAAAACCGGCCAAGTGCGAGTCGGACTCGCGCACCGAGGGTTCCGTACAAACCTGCAAGGTTAAATATTTTGTGATGTAACTAAAAATTTATGGTTTTCGTAATTTTTCCTTTATCTATGCCATAAGACGTTGCTTCGTACCAAATTTCAAGATTCTGAGTTCACGGGAAGCACCCTGTAGGTTTTGATTCCCTTGCAAGTGTCGAAAATTTGCGGCATAAATGGCTGTATCTTTTGATTGCGTTGGCTTAGAAGTTTGATTTTTTCACAGCTTCAAGGGACAGTAGACTTGAGTAATTGATATAAATTTCAGCTTCATACCTCTACGCGTTCCTGAGAAAAAGGGTCTTGACAGACGGACGGACGGACGGACAGACGGACAACAAAGTGATCCTATAAGGGTTCCGTTTTTTCCTTTTGAGGTACGGAACCCTAATTAAGATAATCCCTCACGAGCATTCTCTAGCATTCTGTTGTATGAAAAAAACACGTGCTTACAACACATTAACATCTTTTACATTAAACTTTGACCATAAACAGTAATTTTATAACCAAGTATGTTTTCTGTGTCCATTTTAGATCGTCCAATACAAGCAGAGTGGCATGTCCAAATTATGACCGGCACGGGCAATATAACCTGCTATTGGATGTAAATAATAACTGAGATGTAACAATCACACGGATACAATATACTTAATGTGACTGAAACTAGGGATTATTTATATTTTACTGATAGAAGGGAAGTTTAATGGGTTGAGTCATTAAAAAACTTATGATTTGATTAGAGTGTTTGAGAAAAGCATAAACTGGCATAGATCTTTTATTTAAATTAATGCCTTGAATTAGTTGTATTATTGAGAAATGTCGCAATCAAATCACCTTCGACTTAAAACAAGGATCACAGTGTAGTGAAATATGGGTTTTGGAATTCAAAACCCGAGCTATCGCGCTCTGGAATGGACAAGCGGTAACCTGAACTTCGAACATCTTGTCAGTTTCATACGTAAGATAAAGTCACCTATTTACAACAATGTACTTACTACTATCTAAATAAAATCAATGTTTCTACATATGTATCTAAATAACAATAGAACTCCCTATAAAAATACTGCACTTAATCCTTTCCTGTGGACACTTTCATTCTGCTGTTTTTGACAACCGCTCCCGCCAACTTTTTACACTAGCTGCAGCTTTTTTTGCCGCACTTTTTAGTGTATTTTTGCGGCAGTTGGTTTTTTTGCGGCTATTTTTAGTGTTTGTTGTTTTACTGATGGAATTCCGAGTGTTTGATCTGTGATTTTGTTTTTTTTTTGGGCTATTTGTTTATATTTGTTGTTTGTTTCGAAAAGGCACACAGTGATATTCGGTAAATGGCTGAATGCGGGTATTTGTTACACGTGCAGTGTGCTGTTCTGTTTTTGTGATGATTTTTGGGGATTTAGGAATAAAAATACTTAATTAATTGATAAATAATGACAGATACGTCCACAAAAAATACTATCCCATACATTTCGTCAAGGAGAAACGAACTTTAGGTAAGGAATACTAATAAATTGATGACCTCTTTTGTTTAGGAGTCGGTTAGTAAAACGTATCTTTTTGTCTCAACCTCCACTAACGTAACTATTGTATTTTTATGAATAAATGAGCGATTATTATCTAATGACAAGTTAATTTTAGTAACCGTAATGTTGCTAAGAGATGGCGCCACCTAGTCGCGCCGTATTGTTTCCTTCTTTGGCCGCTACGCTGCCTATTAAGAATTGGTACAGAAGAATATGGTTTATACAAATATTAGCTAGCGACACCTAGCTGTGTGCTTTTGGACAACTTTTTTATTTGGAAAATCATTTAGTTATATTATCATTTAGTTAGATAAACATCACTTACAAAAAGGTTACTATAATTTGTCGGTATTCAAGTCGAGAGTAAACTGGCAAGCGCGCAAGATCGTAGATTATAACGTCGCTAAACATCAGGCAAGTTGTAGTCAAGCGCAAGCCTATCTCATGTAAAAAAACGGTTATGACTGGCGCTTTTGCACCTCAAAAGTTCCACCTATGACAATCAAATGATGATGATAATGCCAGCCTAAATACCTCCCCCCCCCCCCCGTATGAAGGCAGACAGCTACAAGGTCTCAGTAACTCGTCCGAACTACTCCCCTGATGCTACTTTACGGGACATTTCTGTTACAGCGCGCGCCGGCTTTATGGCCGGTCGGTTGATATAAGTGGCGATATGAAATGTGTAATAAATTGCGTTTGGACCTTAAAATAATACTGTTATTTTTATCTGGCTCTCAAAATCGACTACTCTTGACTGTTTTAAAACCTAAATAAGCCAGTTGAAGCACAGTCTTTTTTTTAACACGAACGGGTTTGCACTTGACCATTGTTCGCCTGATGGTAAGCAAAAGCTATGGCCTAAGATGGATCTAATAGAATATTGTGCATACTATTTTGAACCAATTATTTTTGTTCGTGTTTAGTGGTAATCGTATTTTAAATAATATGAGTAACACAAAACAGAAATCTGAATATTTTGATCAGAAACAATGCAATCGTTATCTTATATCTTAGCTTAGTGCTAAAAATAATATACGAAGGGAGACAATAATGATTATGTCGGTTCGATATTAGTACTTTTATAATAGCTTTGGCTACTAATTGTGTCATGTATTGTATCACGCATTCCCGGCGGTACAACCGTCTTGCCAACAAGCGATGCGTGTCGTGTAGACAAGTAGGTATGTAGCTGTCTTATAAACGACATCATTGTCTCTTACAAACTGTCAAAGCAAATGTTTGTACATGCACGGGAGTATTTTTGACCTTATTTACGCTCAAAAAATTAAACCTATTGGATTAAAGTTGTATAAGTACATAAATAAATAAAAAATAAATAAAGTACATAAATAAACTAAATTTGAAATTGAAAAGGGACATATTTTTATGTCCTTTTTAATAAAAAACATACAAATAAGGACCCGAAATCCGGGGTATTCCGACACCACAAATCAAATAGAAAAAAAATTTGATTCAATTTGGCTGGCTACTAATTTTGTAAGGTATTATGTCACATATTCCCGATGGTACAACCATCTTGTCACCAAGCGGTGCGTGTCAAGTAGACGACTACTCGTAGGTATGTAGTTGACTTATAAACGACATCTTTGTCTCTTTAATGTTTGGCAGACTCGCATGTCTGCGGTTTTGAAGTTCTTTCGGAGTAGGAGTCTTACTGTGGACCTTAATTGGTGTACACTGTAGAATTTGTTTAGATTCCTGCTTTTAATAAATAAATAACACTTTTGTGCAAAAGAACACAGCTCATGCTAGTTTTTAGTGAAAAAAAAAACAAAACTTACGTAGATATTTAACAAAACTGATTTGAACTTAGACCACTAGTAAACATTTATGAATTTTATCGATAGTGTGTAGGAGATATTTTTTGGTAACAATCAACGTAAAGAACAAAACTTTTATAATAAAACCTGAAGGTTTATGTACGCATTTTTAATCCGTGAAAAGTGAAGTGAATTTTTTGTTTTAATTGTTATTTATATAAATAACACTATCGATGCTTGTTAAAACTATCTGTGAGAGAAAGTAAATCAATAATTTATAATTAAGGCTGTAAAACATTAATTATCAGTTACGACGTGTAAACTGACATTAGACTTACATTTTAATATATACGAATCAGTAAACAAACTCACTCTTAATCATGTCAAACTTAAACCATAGCTTTCGTGAGATAGTTTAAATTAAACGGAATCAAAATAGAATCAACTGTACCTATCAGTTACAACTGAATATTTAATAGTTATACTAAGTTGTACGACAGTTAATGTTTTAAAATAATATATGTTTGCAATACGAAATAATAAGTTCTTCTTACCGAATGAGAGTGGCCAACTCTGGTGTCGAGAGTTTATCAGGCCGCCCTAAGAGCCTCTAACATGGCTATATGACTGTCGTACTAGACAAACAGCCGGGACCTACAATTTAACGTGTTTACGAGCCACGTAAGCGCCCAAAATGGATTCTTCTCGGTCACCCATCCAGGAACTGACCGCGTCGACCTTCGCTTAAAATTAATCATATGATAAAGTAAAGATAATTTCACCCATAATATGAACACGCTATCAAACATAGCAGGTCTATGAATGGATGAGCACCCTAGTTGCTATCTAGGGCAATGCCAATCTAAATTTACACACACACACACACATACAAACGGTAGTTCTGACATTAACCTGCAGATTAGGTAAGCTTATTGACAGCGTAGGGGACTAATGAAATATTACAGTAGGCGTTCTATCATCATCATCATTCAGTGCTGGACATCTCTAATAGCATACAACTCATTATAATTTCGAACCATTTGTCTTCATCCATTTTTAATATCTAATCTTCCTTGAGTCGAATTTATTCCTCAATACTTCTTCTTATAGAATAAGAGTGGCCAACTCTGGGGCCGTACTAGATAAATAAAAAAAATAAAATTAACAAATAACTACTTAACTTAACTTTAACTTATTTCCTCAATACTTAAAGTCTTAGAGCCTCTAAAAATTTATTTTGGAGAACGGATGACAATTAAACGTACCTGTTTCCTTAATTATAATCATAATAATGACTTAAACTAGTTTGTCAGTGAATCAGTGCAATTTATTTGGTTTAGATCTGTAATCAAACCAGGGTGCACCAGATTTAAAGGCGGACTTTTCCCCACCGAGCCAAGCCCATTTCCATTACTATCTTTCTCTTGAATCGTGTTTTTTTTATTACTGAGGGTCGTATCTCCCCCGCAGAATTAAATTGTGAGGGCATTTCTCTTGGACTACTGGAAATTTAATAACTAATAAACCGATAAAAATGCAGTCAAATAAAAAGACAAAACATTTACAAAATAGTTATAAACGGTTTTTGAAAACTCTCTATTACCAAAATGTAACGTCAAAAGACATTCTGCTTGTTAGTTGTCAGTGTTTCCGTAATGACGAACAAATCTTACATCAAAGCAAAAAGCTAGTTGTTCAACTTGAAGTTTCACCCCTTTCATACCCCTCTTTAGGGTTGAAATACACAGAGACTATAACTCTCTCTCGCTCTTTGAGTCGTATTTTCTCATGACTGAGGGTCGTGACTCCTCCACAGAATTAATTCGTGGCGCATATACATACATCAGAGACTAAATATAACAAACCATCACAAAAAGCTATAGTTCTTTGTTAGACGGTTTCTATCATTTTCACGCCTACTTCATGGTTTCTGTTACGGTGGTTAAATTGTAAGTTTCCGAGAATATATGCGTATAAAGATTTTTTATCCCAAAACAATGCGAGCGAAACCACGGGCTTCTTATAGTTGTTTCAGATGTAATTTACATGTTATTATGATTCACTCATTGAAAAAAATCAATGTAATACCTAATTCCATTTTGTTATAGGTACTTGCATAGTACCTATAACATTTACTTGCATTTATTTTAATTCACCCCTAAAAGTGGCATTTCCAAAAGTCCTTTCTTAGCGGATGCCTACGTCATAACATATTTCATTCATTCGAAATTTCAGCCCAATCCGTGAAGTGGTTTGGGCTGTGCGTTGATAGATCACTTTATCATTCAGTCAGTCACCTTTGAGTTTTATATGTATACTAAGAATAATACGTGTAGTATAGGCTACCTCTTACGAAATAATGCCTGCGTTAGATTACTCACCTTACCACCACATTTCGACCCCGTTGCATTTCTACCCCACTACACCCTTTGTAAAGAATGCCAAGTCGCGATGTGATATGCAGTTCTTTCAGCGACATTTAATTTGACTGTAGCGTGGAATTGCAACAATTTGCAACTATTTGTTGCGAAATTCCTGTTACTCGTGTCTAGGCAAGTCTAGAGATAGACTGATATATGTACAGGGTTTGGTTTTACATTTTGTTATAGTAATAAAAAGTTATCATGAGAACTAGTTTCTGAATCAAATCAGTAACCGACAACCTTAGTCCTCACTCTGATAATTTCAGTGGTTGATATTGCTCAGTTTTAATGAGTACATAGTTCATATGTTGCTTTTTTGAAACCATTGACAAAAATATTATTTTAACCAGTTAGCGTCAACTCTATTAATTAAGCAAAAGTAAGTTTGTCTTATTTCACGACGCAAAAAAGCAACGTGAGTGTTAGTAGGCTTTAGATAGCACCTACTTCATAGACCATAGAAAAGTGACATAGACCAGTTTTTACCCAATGTCAATTCGGGCATTATTGGAAAATCAAATATCATTCTTTACATACATAAATAATAGAGCTTAACAGCCCAATATCATAAGTAGGTATATACAGCTCCTAATTTTAGAAGCACCAGCTTTTGGAATGTCACAAAGCCCCTTTTGTGTTTCATATTTAATGAAGCTCTCGACTCAACGCCTCCATTACACGGGGTGTTCCGTCACTGCGGTCAACCGTTTAATTAGTTCAATTCAAACGTCAAATAGCAGGAAGTTTAATTATGAACGTGAATAGATATATACCTAGATATGTTTCTATTTCTATTTTTAAAATATACTGTTACATAAGCTTAGAGACTAACTTAATATTAACCTATTTTTTTTTTTATTTAATCCGCATTTGTCGCTTTAAATTTAGGTAATATTTATGTAAAAGTAATTTAATTAAACAAATTACAATGTTAGGTAAAACCACAAAAATTAATAATAACATCTTTAAATAAAAAATATATATTAACAAACTATAAGTGATATACCTATATAATTTCTTATCAGGAATAAATGGCTTAAACCATAAACCATAGGTTGGGTTAAGATAGAAAATTTGGAAATTTGTTGTTAGTCTGAGTTTTTTTACTACAAAATTAAAATTATTTCATTCAATACAAACGTCCAAATATTAGGAAGATGAATTAGGTGAGTAAAAAGATGTAAATGTGTGTAGGTTAGTGTAAGATAGGAATGTATTACATAATTACTCGAGTAAAGGTGAAAATGTGGTTTGAACGGGAATTAAAATGGTAAGGTAACATGTCATGAAAATAGCAAACTAAATATAGTAGTAGGTTTAAGCTCTTATGACGGCTTGTTGCATTAATAGGAAGACACCACCGATATTGACAGATAGCAATAATAAATGAAAGCGAAATCATTCTTTTTAGCTTCCAATATTCATATTTAATCAGTATAAATTGTTTCAGATAGGAAGTCTTTCAGTAGACGCTACTTTAGCTAAAGTGTGAACAAAAATCTTGAATAAAAAGGTATTTTCTTTCAAGCAAATGGTTTTTTGTCCTGTTAAGAATAGTTTCTCAATTCACAATGTCATTTTTTAGTAAAATAGATATAAAAGCATCGTCCTATACAAGCAGTTCCAGGAACTACTTTCAGGGACAAAATGAGACATCATTTTAAAAGGCTTTGTAAATAAATAACTAGTACATTTCCGTTGAAACAACGCTGGTTTCTCCATTAATATTAAGGATATTAAAAATGTATGGCAGATTAAACGCTAACTGATATTTTCATACTTTAACACTTGAGTAATTTATTATTGAAGAACAAGAACAGATGCCACAAAGGCTACTCTTATTCAAAAAGAAAATTAAAAAGCAGAATAAAACCGTGAGGAAACCGACATGTTTGAGGACGACAATATCCGAGGACTTGTGTCTTCCGTGGAAGGACCTAAACGCCCACCACGATGTATCTGCCCAAAAGAAATCCCCTAACGAATTAATTCTGCGGGGGAGTCACAACACCCAGTCATGAGGAAATACGACTCAAGAGAGAGAAATATGTTTTTCAATCGTGTAAGGCGTAGGTGTTTCTTTTTATCGAATGAGAGTGGCCAACTCTGGTGTCGAGAGTTTTCTGACCGCCCTAAGGGGCCTGTGACCTGGCTTAACGGCTGCCGTACTAGACAAACAGCCGGGACCTACAGTCTAACGAAAGAAAGAATTTACTAATACACAATTAGATTCGGTTCATAAATTAGACACATGAAGCAACCGTTGCTCAGTCATTAGAAGTATTCACATATGATTATCAAAGTTAAGCAACGGTCTACAAGGTCAGTCCGCATATGAGTGATCAGTACAGATTGTAGTATTTAGGCGCTTCCGTAGATTGGTTACGTTAATTTGCAGTTACAAAACAACAGCGGTGAATCTATATCAGAAAACTCTAATACGCTATACAATATTCGAACTTCTTACCAAAGTAGTATTATCATATGTTCGGGGACTAAAGTTAAAATGAGACTAGATCATAATTGCTGAAGTTTTATATAACTGTGTTTGAAATTATTATCACATTATTGCCTTCGTGTAAGTTTAAATTACTTCCTAGTCATGCTAGATTAGTTATCTTAACGTATTTAAATCCCAACTTCCTCCCAGATGTCGCTACTAATTAATCCTATTTACTGATCCGTACGACAAACATGTTGACAGATTAATTCCTGTAAACTGCGACTCGTCATCGAATTTCATGCCCTAAAACATCGCGGGGCTATGTGTGCGGTAATTAATACTGTAGTTTGGGAGATTAAGGGACGATTTTGTTACTAATGATTTTTTATGGTTTTTAATGGGCAGTCTTTGTATGGGCAATCTTGCATATCCAGGTTAAGAACAGATGAAATAATGTTTTTATTTTATATGTAAGTACATTTTATTTATTTATTTATTCTTTATCTCGCCTTGAACAACCGTTCAAGGCATTTAATCTCGGCCTACTTACTTTAACCGACAAATATTTAACCCACAAGCCGCTATGGCGGACATTTTACGATAGATGTGTTTACTTAGTTATATTACATGCGTATGTTTAGTGGGTGAAAAATTCAAAGTTTATCCAATTTCGACAACGTCACGTGGCTACACGTTGAATTGATGGTGCTCAAATTACGTAAGAGTGAAAGAATGGTGTACTTGAGAGTTTCAAAACCACTTACTGTTAGATTAATAGATAAATATAAACTTCATTAAAACCACCAGCAAAATACAGAAATTTACAAAATATAAGAAAACTAAAGCCTAGTGTCTTAACTGGCGACGTTATCGCTAAGAGCGATAAGGCTTAGTTTTGTTTGATATAAGAATGTGAAACAATTATAGATGGTATGGGTCTTAATTATTTTTCTAGTAACAATCACATTTTTTTATAGCCACTTAATTTTATATTTCCTCGTAAGTACCTCTTCCATCATGTCCCGAACTAAGCTAAAAAAACCTCTCTAATTAAGATCGGCGTTTGGGCGGGCCCCCATTAGACCTTGCAATTATTTTTATGGAGTGATCATGTGAGTTTTCGTTACTCGTTATTTATTGGGCGGGGTATTTGTTTTACTTTATACCGTTTGTAGCGATTAATCTAGCTTTTTTGGATGTACATATGTAATTTAGTTTAGTATCAGAATTCAGTAATCCTGTGTTGATGAATTATACCCATTTACTCTTTGCCCTGAAATTATGAGGAATTCTTGTATATTGTACATAGAAATGAATACCTCACAGATTTGTGTAATATAATGTTGTAGATCGGATTTTTCCTTCTGTAACGGATTACCATGTTTTGAAACGGAGATAATACAGTTTTGCGTATATCAAGTAAGTTATTTTTCTGCGCCATCTTCTGCCACTCGGAATCGGACCTTCTGCATAGTCTTGCAAATCCTCCTCCATCTAGTCCTTTCAGCAGTACTTGGGACGTCCGGGTGATAGGAGATGTGGTAGGACATAGATATATTAGAAAAAAATTGGTTAGGTATACTATAAATCCATAACAGAACAAGTTAGCAGTTTTTGAATTTTTGTCTATTCATCTGTTTATTTAAATGCTTATAACGCAAAACAGCTAAATGGATCATCATGATTTTTGGTGTTTAGTTTAAGGTCTTTGAATTGACATAGGCTACTTTTAAAATTTCAAAATAATACAAGTGAAGCCACGGGTGTCCAGTAGTTAATAAATAAATGATTAAATTATAACCCTGCATTATACGTGTCGTTGTAGATTGGTTTAGTTTTGGACGGACAACAAACCGCGGCGCCACTAGTCAGCCAATAAGTACCGTTAATTCAATTGTAAGTTACGAAGGATCTATTACCACATAAGTAATAACAGAAGGAAGCAGGAAAAGTCACAAGTGCTTAATTCCACTTAACTGACTTAACTAATAGTGGTCGCACTTAAGTAACCTTCTGGAAGCCTTAGAAAGTAGGTCGCGGGAAACCGGATGTGAGGTAAATAAAGGTATTATTTATATGAACAGTGTTTTCTGAGGATTGCAATCCAGAAGTTTTAAAATCCAGTGTAAGGTTTCTTCTACGCAAGCGAGCTATATCCAACTGCGGAGATTATCCACCAGCAGGCTGTAGCCAAAGGTAAGTTTATCGGGCGTTAAAAAAACGAACGATGAACCGAGTTTTTCTAAATTATTTACCTACTCACCTTCGTTATTTCAGAGTAAAGTAACAAAACAATCTGCTTAAAAAAATGTGATAAAACTATTTGAATACACATATAGATTTTTAATTAAAAAATTGTCATGTAAGGAGCCTAAGTATTTATTTGTTCAAATTGTTTTTCTTCGATTGGCGTCGATACTAGAACATTTTGTATGGAAAAGTGCGCGGGCTAATCTGTCACTAATATAATATATATAAAATTTTATTCATCATCTGCTTATTGAAAAAAAATATGGCTCACTATCTTGTCCCAAGTAGATCTAAGCCAGGTGCTCTTTGCGGTTTTACGTATGTATGCCGTCAACCAACCACTAAATTCATCGACTCAACCAAACATTCAATCCATAATAATGTCGTGCAAATCCAAAACCTTAATAAATATGGACTTACCATCGGTATTAGTACTCCGAAGTAACCTGCAACAATAAGGAAAAGTCGATTGGATACAAATAATTCATTGGCAAGAAACCAGACCGAAATATATTTCCGTTCGTAAGAACAATTCAAGATTAAGGTAATAAATATTTTATTTTCTTTTGAGGAATATTCGGTTTCATAAATAAACAAAGCGCCCATAAACTCGGTGAATTGTGGTTCATGAAAGTTAGAATAATACCGAGATTCATTCAATTTAAGTTTTCAATTATGAGAGAAACATACTCACACTCTTAAAATGTAGTGTGTGTGTAGTGTGTGTTAGTTTCTCTACTTACATTTTACCTCTATATGTACATTTTCCTTCTTTATTTTGGTAAATTTGGCAACATTTGTTTTACAACTTAATAACCAACAAAACAAAATTTTACCCAATTCTAGCATTACTTTTACATGCTTGATGATAACTAAGTCAAAAATCTTAAACCGAGAGTTAACCGCTTCTTATTGGGTAAGCACAATTAATCTTAGACAATAGCTAATAGGCAATTTCAATCTAGTTTTAGTTAAAAAAAATCTATTGCATAACCTTTATAAATCTTTATGACCAAATAAGTTTTACTTTTGGAATGACGTATGGAGTAACATACATATATATTTGTACACACATATGTATCTACTGTGTTACTGAATTTATCATCTTTACTTTTGTAAAAGTCACATAACATTATTTTGAAGAAGAAATGAGATAAAAGGAAAGACAAGACAAAAAAACACGTGTCTCCCGAAAAACATCACAATTATCTCTTAAGGTAATCTTCGACCTCTGGATTAAAATATTCCCCTGACAAAAAAGGCAAACCACCAAATTCTATTTTTATTTTCCCTTAAAAACATGGTAACATTTCATGCAACAGGTACACTGAAATGATACTGACACTGATCCCTTCGTTGCCATCAATCTTTCCTCTGCTATAAATAGGATCTCCAGGCATCTTGACTCGAACAAATGTTGCCATTTGGGTGCTTCTATCAATAGGCTAAGAGCTCAGTCCCCTTAGATAAGATGTGTATTTTAGTGAGCGTACTGACGCGTATTTATGCACACTACCAATATATGGGATTGACGTAATAATTTCCCCGCGGAGCGCATCGTGATGTCTATCCCAAACATTGATCTTTCTTTTGCATATTTATTTTGCATTGTATACGTCAGTACGCTTACTAACCACGCCACTTGTCTAACGGGGCAGGGATAGTAGACCTTAGTGGTTTTATAATCGTTCTAACTTTGTAACGGCACATTATCAATATCTAGGCTGTATCGTACCGATGCGATGGTTACTTATGAAGTTAGTGAGTGATACTGATATTTGATGCCAGTATCACTAACAAAAGATCTAGGACTGTGATACAAAAATTTCAAAAAAGTACATACGTAAATTTCTATGTAAGACAAATGAATATGTATTTGAAAATTGAATCACACAAAAATGTACAATACGGGTCACAGAAATTCTTAACACTACGTATTTTTTTTACAACATTTAGGAGCAAAGTATTTAGATTATATTTATATTAACTAAGCATTAACATGAAATACATTGTAAAAAAAACTCGGTCAAAGTTTAAGCCTCTTTTTAGGGTTCCGTACCTCAAAAGGAAAAAACGGAACCCTTATAGGATGACTTTGTTGTCCGTCTGTCCGTCCGTCCGTCCGTCTGTCAAGACCCTTTTTCTCAGGAACGCGTAAAGGTATGAAGCTGAAATTTATATCAATTACTCAGGTCTACTGTCCCTTGAAGCTGTGAAAAAATCAAACTTCTAAGCCAACGCAATCAAAAGATACAGCCATTTATGCCGCAAATTTTCGACACTTGCAAGGGAATCAAAACCTACAGGGTGCTTCCCGTGAACTCAGAATCTTGAAATTTGGTACGAAGCAACGTCTTATAGCATAGATAAAGGAAAAATTACGAAAACCATAAATTTTTAGTTACATCACAAAATATTTTTTTTTTTAATAATCTTAAACTTACTACCCATTTCCTCATAAACGCGTAGAGGTATTAAATTGAAATTCATACCAAATACTCAGGTCTATAATACCTTTAAGCTGTAGCAAAATCAAACTTCTATGTCAACGCAATCAAAAGAAACAGCAATTTAAGCTGCATATTTTGAAACTCGCAAGTACTTGCAAGGGAATCAAAACCTAAAGGGTACTTCCAGTCGACCTTGAATCTTGAAATTTGGCATGAAGCAACGTTTTATACCACACATAAAGGAAAAATTCCGAAAACCTTAAATTTTTAGTTACATTAAAAAATATATAAAAATACCATAGTTATGACTCGATTGTCGTAATGAACGAACTTTGTAAACCTTGCAGATTTGTACGGAACCCTCGGTGCGCGAGTCCGACTCGCACTTGGCCGGTTTTTTTAAAATAACGTAGATCTAGCATTCACGGCCTTCGAGACTATAATGTTTGCTGTTCTGAATTTGGTTCGGATAAATATATCTTTTTGTCGTGATTGTGATAGATTGATTTTAAATATTTAAAGTCGGTCCGCTCGAACTATCATTTTATCTGCGTTTCAGAATATTATGTGACTAGCTGGTTCCCGCGACTTCGTACGCGTGGAATAGTTATTACCATAAAAACGAGTCTATTGATTTAACCTTAAAAGATAGACATATAGGTACTGTATTGGATATTTTGTTAGATCATTTCAAGAGAAATAATTCTTTCATACATATTTTTTTGATATCTTGAACCGCAGCGCACGCAACGGAAACTCTCAGAGATGAATATTTTTTCCCGTTTTTTCCACATTTTCCATTGTTTCTTCGCTCCTATTAGTTGCAGCGTGATGTTATATAGCCTAAAGCCTTCCTCGATAAATGGTCTATTCAACACAAAAATATTTTTTTCAATTTGCACCAGTAGTTCCTGAGATTAGCGCGTTCAAACAAACAAACAAACTCTTCAGCTATATAATATTATAGTAAGTATAGCGCATTTTTTTTAATAAGATTAGCGTGATAAGTTCACGCTTGACTACAACTCGCCTGATGTTGATGTTAAGCAACATTATAATCTAGCATAATAGCAATATTGATTTAGTAAAAGTATACAAAGGAATTTGATTTAATCTTTTTGATCTCTCACCTAATCACAAACTTTAACTCCCTATATAATATATGAACTGTTTATAAAATATTTAGAAATTAACCTGTCAGGACATCATTTATATTTTTTTTAGTTTCAAAACAATTATAACGTGGTCGATACCTTACATTAACCAGAGAAACGTCAGTATAATGTCGATTTCTTATATTTTTATTATTTTAATAACAGTTTTCACGTCAGTTTACGTTGGTTTCGTACATTTGTCTATTTAACAATTTAATATAAGCTCATTTCACTTTAATTTATAAATGAAATCGTAATTGGATAAAGAAAAACAATATACTTAGGCCGATTTCAAAATATTTTATTTTATTCATTCGTATTAATTACAATTTCCACTAAAATCCACAGAATATTGCAGTCGGTTAGGTAAAAAGTAAACCTGAAAGCTCTCTATATCGCAGGTAAAGCGTGGCAGTATTGTTCAATTGAACGAGGACAAAATGAATGAATTACTAAATGAAACCAATCTATTGGTTGTATTGCTTTTTCAGAGCGCTAGTCGGGAATTTCAGTTTTTTTTTGTGGGTTTTAGATCTATTAGACCATAATTACTGCTTACCATGCAAATTGTGGCTAAATACAAACCCGTTTCTAGTTAAAATATATAGAAAATCAAAGAGACAAAATTACAACCGTAATAATTGAATATAATATACTGGTATATACAGGTGATTGTGGCACGTAAGTATATATTACTCATCTGACTTAAGTACTTTTAACACTATTTTTAATGTCTTTCTAAATGTTAGGTATATATGGACTGGCAAAATTATAATAATATAAAACCGTAATTTTAAAAACCGCTGCTAAATTATTCCACGTACTTTGTTTACTATACGTGTTGGTACTAGTATAGTATACGTACATGTTTTTTTATTTTGTTATGGAAGTCTCTGGATTAAAAGCATTATTTATAAATGAAAATCAATCAACGAAAAACAAGGCTTGCGTTGTGCTACGCAGCACTTTACAAACTTTATTAAATTGAATTCATGTTTTTGGTCGAAAATTCAATTTGGCAAAAAATACCAAACCAAAAGTTGGCTTTTAATTTAAATTTAGATATTTGCTGGGACCTGTATACTGCAGAATACATAAATCAATCACAAAATACCAGACAGTGTTGTTTTAGTTTCGTAACAGAGCTATTTTTGACCTAAGAGTGACACTTTCTGCGATCAAAGTGCAATTTGAAAAGGAGATAAGGTGACCTTTTCTATCACTTCAGAAAGCATTACGTTACTTCCACGTGTCAGCCACAGGCGTTGCCAATAGGGAATATTTTTTTTTATTACTGCAATGAAAACTTTTTAATAGACAATCAGCACAGTGAAATTATTTTTCAATTAGCTTTAACAAGAACGAATTTATGCACGTATTGCATGCACATTATGCACGTATTTTGAAAGAAAGAGATGGAATGAAATCTTCAATTGCTCATAACTTCTTTATTTTTAGTGGATATGGGGTTTGCATAGCTCGTTTAGTATTGTGGATTTATTTATAGTTAATTGACATAAATCAAATTTCAGTTCCATGCATATACCCTATTCATATCATCCCAAAGACAAAGAAACTTATAAATCATGTCGATACATGCATAATATATTATATTATGTTGTATACTTAACTGCTTTTTTGTACATAATTATAAGTTGATATTGTTTAAGTAAGATGGAATCTGAAAATAATAGTGTGCCATTTGTGCGGATGTTTGTTTACCTGACAAAGGTAACCTTGAACTATAATTTGTCGGTCTTCAAGTCGAGAGTAAACCGGTTTCTTCTAGGCAAGCGCGCTACATCGTAGACTATAACGTTGCTTAACATCAGGCAAGTTGTAGTCAAGCGTAAGCCTATTTCATGTTAAAAAAAAAAAAAAGGTTATTTAAAAAACCTTTAGATTTAACATTTCTGTAGTATATTATTTTACACAAAAAGAAATACTTCCTCCTACACAACTAGTAAAATTTGAAAACATCCTTGTATCCCTTTGACTCATTGAAAAGTAATCCTTTCTTTCAGAGAGTCGTCCGCCCACTCCTTTTGAAAGTTTGCGTCAAAAATGTAATCAGACAAGGATAAAAGAGCAGGAAATCTTGTAATCAGAGAGAGAAAGTAGATCTGTAACGCGGTCAATTTCCCGCCTCTAATGAGTCACTCTCGAGTGAATTTGGTATTTTTACCAAATCTCAGAAAGGGTCGCTTCAAAGTGTCCTTTATAAAATGTCTGCCTACCTCAATTATCGGGACAAGCCATGAGCGAACAATATGTGTTGCTGTTAGTTTGCTTAGTGTGGGGCTAGATGGCGCTGTGTGTAATGTCCTTGAATATTTATTTATTTATAGTGGTGTTAAACTTTTGACTAATTATAAATCAAATTTGTAGATTTATGACATTGACGCGTATTTTTACAAGATTTTTACCAACCGCCATTTTATAACAAACCGGCAATACTCGTATTATTAATTCAAATTATTTAACACGGCTGCAATGGCAATCACATCAGACGCGCTATAATTAAATGCCAACCTATCCCACGTAAAAAAAAATAATTAAATTAAGTTTATAACTTAGACCACATCACAAAGTTTCAGTGCGTTCAAACACGGTAATGGCAAATTTGCCGTAACGCTGCCCCATTTAAAGCATTCCTTGTTTGTACTCTTTCACACCTTTTATTTGAATCGTTTTGCTGCAAACATTTTACACTGAATTTGAGATTCGCCCGAGATTACCTACCGTGGAGAAATGTTTGAGTTAGGTGGGACTGGATTTTTTGGTCAGCGGATTTAAGTTAAGTAAACGAGGTAAATCAATACTTACTCAATTGACACTATATTATACACTGTCGGCGGCTAAAGCTGGCTCTCAAAAATGCTGCCAAGACTTGAATATTATACAAATGACTAATTTATCTCATTGTTTTATTGAGTAATTCTAAAGTTAATAGGATAGCAATAAAAGGATAGCAATAAAAATACTGCTAAGTAGGCAAGATATAAAACATTTGAAAATACATACTATAAAATTAACTTAGACCAATAAGAAATCAAAATTAAAATATGTATTGAGCATATTTACAAAATTTTATTAATG
The DNA here is from genome assembly GCA_927399415.1 of Macaria notata. Lineage (NCBI taxonomy): Eukaryota > Metazoa > Arthropoda > Insecta > Lepidoptera > Geometridae > Macaria > Macaria notata. The sequence goes on along the minus strand of OV656738.1, from coordinate 11,942,388 downwards.
TAACATTGTCTGTGGCCAGATAAAACTGATTTAAACTGCTTCCCAAACATTAACCTGGCAAACCGAACAACAGTTCCACATTATTTAAATCGTTGGACATTGTAACGTAGGTTTTATTTAGTCGGTAGCGAGTGAAATGGGGCAGTTTATTGCGACAAAGAAGTTGTAAAATGAGTATCTAGTAGATTCCTTGAGGAGAGCCGACTTTGTGGTATTTTAGACTACATTGCTTGAATGTTAGAAATTCCCTGGCGTCAGCACTCTAGCGTCAGCGCTAGCAGTTAAGAGTTAGTTTATGTGAAATTTGAGGTAGCATGCGATTTTGTTCGCGTCTGAGATAAAATTAAACTTATATTTTCTGTATCTGAGAGCTTCGTTTGAGTTAATGGTAGTAGATCAATAACTCAGCCGTTTGTGTAATATGAGATTATATGGCACTGTATGAATTAGAGCTATTACCTATCCTGGAATATATATTGTTTCTTTATGTATCATCAGAAATCACTACACACTTCCATGTTGTAAAACAATAAGGTTAATAAATAGTATGAGAGCTTAACTTAAGCGTTGAAAGTTTTCGAACAGCCCTAAGGCCTCTGAAATAATAAGTAATAAGTCATACGTACCTATAAATGTTAAATTGTAGTGGCAGGCCTAGAACAATAAGCAAAAAACATATTGTTTTGTTTTCGACCTTGTTTTTGTGAACAGATTCTCTAATAACCTAAAATTCTACTGTTATTTCACCAACCTAAAGCATACCATTAAGCAATGACCTGGTTTCAGCGATACTAATAGAAAATAAACAGTAAAACCGAAGCAAGGCAGTAATCTTGTTCATGCTATAGGATTCCTACACGCCGTCGCTAAATGTTAGCGAAGAATTTCACAGGAATTAAGTTCTGTACTTACATTCCTTGGTAATGTACTGACAGTAAGGATTAAAGCCTGGAACCTTCTAACGCTAAATACAACAACAACAACATTATTATTATTATTATAGTAAAATAGTTCATGTAGATACGTATATTGTTTAGGTATTAAAATTAAACAAGTAGGAGCCCGTGAGTTCACGCGTTTTCTATTAAAAGTAACCTATGTCAGATTTAGACACTCTGACTACTTCATGTTCAAATAGTTAAAATAGTTACTACCAAACAAAAAGAAATACGAATATTTGGAGCACTGTTTCAGCGTGAAAGGGAAACAAAATAAACCAACAAACAGAAAAAAAACATTTATATTAAACTAATGTGCGTTGATTAAATTGGTTACTTAAAACTTTTTAGTACTAGCATAAGCTCGAATCGAGAAAAATAAGACGAAGTTTTAGGTACCTATGATGAATTATGATAAAAATATATATATAAAACCATACAAATTTAACCCATTAGCCCCATACTGTTTGTTAGAACCCAGCTACCATAGGTCGACGACATTGGAAGGCAGCCAAAGCCGAAGTCACTTGAAGTCTTGAAAGTCTAGAAATTTCAGTTTCATGAATTTAACAAGAGCACGCCGAAGCTTCAGAGAGGACCTATTAAAATAATTATCGAGGAAACGTTTCAACTTTGAAGTTTGGTGGTGCACTGAAAAATTCTAAGAAACTTGCTTTCAGTTGCGTCCTATGAAATATGTGTTTCCCGTGTCACGTTATAAAACTTCTCTCTATGGTCGTATTTCTTCTATAACCGAGTGCCAATCCACACATAACTTTTTTTTAACTAAATCGGGTTTGTACTTTGCCATAGTTTGCCTGATGGTACATAAGCAAAGGCTATGGCCTAAGATGGAACGTTACCCGATAAAAACCAATTCACTCTCGCTTTAAAAACAGATCATTGGTGTATGGCCGGATTTAAACCAGGATGCGTCAGGATGAAAAACAGCGCTTACAGTAACCACCAATCACCAAACCACAGTTGTTTAAAATAAGAGTATTTAGTTTGACCTGTATTTGATATGGATACCATTTGAGTAGCACCGATCTATTTAGGTTTCAAAACCTGTTTGCTTACTTTGTTTTTTTTTTCATTTTGTACGTTTTCCACGAATCAACCTATCAATTTAAATTGGTGTAAATACAGCTTGCTGCCACGCCAACATTTCTACGATAGATACAATGTATCTCTATTAAAAAATCCTAGTTCCAATAGTACAACTATTTTGAAAGGTAGCAACAAAATAACCGAGTAAAAAAAGAGAAAGCAAACCTTATATAAAAATCTTCACCTGAAAAACACGTGTTCTTTCAGGAGCCCGAATACACTGAAAAACAACATTGCTCTACGGACGTAACGGACGCGACTTAAAAGGCTTCCTTACTTCTTTGAAATTCTTTTTTTGTTGAAGTTTAGCGTGATCCTAATCTCACCTGACGGGCGCCGACAGCCGGGATTTGTGGCTAGTTTCACATCATCATGTGGCGAGTACACTGGTTTTTCAACTGACTGTATAAAAGAGAGGTCTTTTATTATTAGTTAATGTCGCAAAACGAAGATAGCTTATCTTGTATTATATCAGTCTAAAGATTTGTATCGGATACCAAATATTGCATTTATCTACATATATAAAACTCAAAGGTGAATTGACTGACTGACTGATATACCTAGTGATCTATCAACGCAAAGCCCAAACCACTAGACGGATCAGGCTGAAATTTGGCATACAGTTAGATGTTATGACGTAAACAACTGCTAAGAAAGGATATTTGGAAATGCCACTTTTAAAGGGGTGAAATAGGGGATGCAAGTTTTACTTCATAATGCGAGCGAAATCGCGAGCACCCACTAGTTTAATATAATACGAGTTAATTATAGGGCCACTTTTTTTTAATGTAATTCCTCCTTCTTGACGTTCCTATACCAATTTAAATTGAATTTGTTATGACTGAATAATGGTTCATATTAACACATTACACCCAGAATTTAAACGACTGTCACCGTGGTGTGCCTATTTATTAATGCATTTTATTGTAATCAGCAAAAGTTTTTTCGTCTTTCTTTCAAGCTGAAACGGCTAACCCGATTTAATATAATTTGATGTGGCGATAGACAAATAACACAGCGGCAATTTTTTATTGTATCACTCAAATTAAAATCAAGTTTGTATCCTCTCTTCTCGATTTAAGCCAAATCTAACACGTACCAACTAGTGTACCATGGATACAAAACTTATTCAAAAGTGCCAGCGGACAGAGTGCAAGCAATTATGAACCTAGTATATTTTATGACAGTATAATAGTGCAGTAGAACTGTTGAATATACAACTCACTCCTTTACAAGCAACCCTTTGTGACTGGCGAGCCTATGCACCGCAGTAATATGCTGGCCACAGGGAATGTACGGTGGGGAATGTTGCTTTTAAAGATTGTGTCTCACTCATGTAGTTTTGCAAATGAAAAATAATATAGTACCAATAATTTATGGGACTTTGAGGATTTATACCATGACCACACAAAAAAAAATACGAGGAAAGACAAAGCTTTTATAAATTTGTTGTAGATACTCATAGATCTAAATGTGACAAAAAATTAAAACCGTACCAGCTTATTCATGAAAACTAAAATCAGAGAGTTCACTTAAGTAAAATAATTTGATTTCATTGACAATTTTTTTGCTTACTTTTTTAGTCCTACTATAAAATCTAACCTAATGGTAAAAGACAGTTTCATTTCAGTACAGACCATAAATACATTTTTTTTTTACTAAAACGGGTTTGCATTGATCATACATAGTTTGCCTAATAGTACGCGATGGCCTAAGACGAAGCTTACTTATATATAAAGAATTTTACTTGGACGACCCTTGATTTAGACTTTCAATTGAAAAAAACTAACTTAAATGAAATCTAGTAACTTACCCCACTGGCTAAACTGCGCGCAAGCCTACAATGCCGCCACAAAGCGTTCATGAAATTTAAATAACGTGTTACCACCTCAAAGTGGATCTACGTTGCTTAATGCTTGCCCAAGTTATGGCTAAGTTGCCTCCGTAACGCCCTCTGTTGTATATTTGATGACAGGATTAAGGATAAGATTAAAATACATTTTTTGCATACAAAACACTATGCAATCATTGTGAGTTGGTAAAAAGTTAAAAATAGATAGATATAACTTATTTGTGGCATAAATACAGAAAAATAATAAATGGAACTAGGTTGCCTGGAAGAGATCACTCTAAGTGATAAGGCCTCTTCCCCAACACCTAGAGTGATCTCTTCCCTCTACAACGCCCTCTGTCCCAATATTATGGTTTACATTTTTGATTTGATTTGATTTTTTCGTATCATAAATAAAAAGACGAACATAAACACAAAAAAACTTACAAAAATAATGCCACAACTGGCCTTATCTGCCCTAGCAGCGAATTCTTTCAGGTACAGTAAATTAAAGTGTCTCTGCCGCAGAATTGATTCATTGGGAGAGTTCTTTGGTCATATAGATCGTAGTGATTTTTTTGGTCTAGTATGGTCTACTATAATTTTATTAATACATATACTCTCAATGCTACTCTGTTTTACGCACAATAAAGGATTAAAAATAAATATATGTGATTAAAGGTCTGTCATGTACCTCAAAAACAATTATCATCAAAATAGGTTTAGCTGTTTGCCCTTGATGGTGTAACCAACAGTCACATTTAGTGACTCAAACTTCGTTCACAAAATTACAAAAACCTTTTCACCTTTTCGCGAATTTTCAATGTAAAAAAGATGTAACTCTTAATTTACAAGATGTACCTATAGGCACGTCAAATTACGTCAAATAAACGAATTTTGTATGTTTATTTTGTAAATCATTGTAAGTGGATACATGTATTATTATTATGCTTAAAACATAGTCAGTTAACAATAAACCCTGTACATTCTCAATTACTAGCAATTTACGCATCAAAACGAATTCACGTAAAAACGCCAAAATCTGTCTGTCTCGCGAAAAAGGTCGGAATTGCGAAACGTTTAATCATTTTCGTCATCCATTATCATTGTTAGGGGATCAGGCGGAATGTGTCATACGGGCCGCTGGAGCCTGGGAGGATAAGACGGACAAAAGAGTTTTTTTTTTTTTTATAAAAATTGCACCTATAACAATCACCCAGCTATCTTCAAAACGAGAGTGAAGCGGTTCTTATAGGGTAAGCGCGATCCATCTTAAGCCATAGCTATTGTTTACCGCTAGGCAAACTATGGTCAATTGAAAATCGGTCTTGATTAAAACAAATCATACAAATAAGCAATTATAGTAAACATTAGTTGTTTTTATAAAAGCGTAAGTGCGTTTGGTTGTTCCTCTTTGACGCTACAACAGAACGACGGATCATCATGGTTTTTGGTGTAGTAAAGGTGTAGTAGTGGACATAAATAAAGATAATAATTATTTTGGGACATCTTACTTCAGCTACTTTAAATCAAAGGACACTGGTTTCCTCTAGTTTCATAAAAAGGGTCAGTCAAAAATTATCAAAACTCATGGATAGCTAAAGAAAAGAAACTAAAGGGTGTGCCATTGATCATTGTTCTTTTTTTTTAAAGGGGTTAGTACTGTGCCAGGAGCATAAGGCGACATCTTCTTATCTGCATATGCGATCTATCTGTATATAAGGATAAGATGTTGTTTGCATAGTAGCACGTACCTCACGTAGTGTTAAGTATATAAGTTAAAATGGTAATCTAATTGATGATCACAATATATTTCTATACATCCTTATATACCAGTGTTTGAATTATCTTATCATCCTTGCCACACCGGCAAAAGGGGATTAAAATGATAAATTAATTGTTAGCTTAATCGATTAAGTACAAAAATAACCATGCATTGTAAATGGATACTGAAGTATCATTGTTCATTTTAGACCTCCTGGCCTGTAATACCATCAGTCGACCGTTGACGGGTTAACCCACAGTATGGGTGGGTGGGTAATTTTATACCACTTTGTTTTGTGAATGAAAATGATTGAAGAGCTCATTTTTATTTCAATACCAAGTGTGCAATATTGTTACTATATGAACGAGTATGTATGTAATGTGTTTTATGAGGGATAGGTTGCGTTTGACTTATATTTTTTTTCTACGGTCTTCACAGTCTCAGAAAACAAAATAACCTTAAAAATGAAAGCAAGTATGACAAACATGTTTTTCCTGGAGCCAGCTACTCGAAAAATACTTAAATTAAATTGAGTCGAAACTTTCCCTTTTACACCATCATTTTAGCGAAGTTTTCCTTTTATTCCAAAAATTCTTAAGCCGTGTTTGGCCAACAATAATGCTTGGAAATGGTTTTGTGTTAATTGGTCTGCAAAATAACGAGATTATTGTTTGTGAGCTGACGTAAGATATCGGTCGGCGCAGTAGAACAGCATATTGATGAGATATACTACAGCAAATTAATTCAATAACCGTTTGTATATTTCATCAAGCAGTAGATATTTTATAACTATCGTAAAGGCTCATATGATTGATAAATATTATTGGCATTAATTATGTAATAACCGTCTATGTTTATGACCAAAGACAAGATACGCTTTGCCATTCATTGTTTATTTATTTTTAAAAACACATAACAGAATTAGTAACACCATTTTGTCTAATATCTTTAACAACAAGTGTTAATAACCAAATTTATTTCCATCTAAACTCGATTGCTGCCTAATAAATAAATCTGCTGACCGCAAATCAGACTTCTCGTGGAAAATATTGGGGCCGGTGTACCGTTTGTCGCGCGGTTAACCATGTAATCTGACCAGCTTATCGCCGCTCAGAAATTGTTTGAACAGGCTATTTTTTCGGGGCGAGCGGAAATGGGGCCGAGGAATCCACATCATTAAAAAAATAAAGAGATAACAACCTTTTGCTTTCAAAATAATAGGTCGAGTTTCCATTAATAGAGAGATGAATTTTTAATGAGGGTTTAAAATGTGGCGTGTCTGTATCACGTTGTAAAGGTTGTCATAGTAACGTTTTACTTGATGGGATCTAAAGTTATTTTTAAACTTTTGTTTCTTTATTAAAAATATTAATATAAGTTATCTTTAATAAAAATATTAATATAAGTACATACATATATATATATATATATTTATATAATTAACAGACTGATAATAATAGATAAAAAATTTAATGTTAACTTTGATACTTTTAGATTATGGATGAAGCCTAACTAGCACACCTATTGTAAACTCACCTGGGGGTGCGGTTCTCCTGAGACACAAGCATTCTTGCTTAGTTCAGAAGAACCGGTCCAATTCATTGCACAAATAAAATGTACTTTACACATAGGTATTTTATAAGATTATATTACAGGCTACAACTATTGTATATTTTAAAATGTTATTTGTGTCAATAAATGATTTTATTATTATTTATGCCAGATTTTAACTGTTTATTTGCTACTGTTAATTTTTGGCTGTTTAATTTGTAGGTTTTCTATATAAAATACTTTAACTAAACCGTTTTTTATGTCCGGTTGCTTATGATTTGCTGCTTTTAATTAAAATGGACAACGATTGTCTTAATAATACGCGTACCTAGAAGAAATGCGTTTTGTTTTTTGCATGATTCTGTGTTGCTGGTATAGATCAACAACATTTTTATTTTTTAATCAACTTATTTTTTTATTCCTTGATTCCCTATGGTTAGATAATAGACATATGAGATCGAAGACGTGCTGGCTGGTGCTGACAATATAATGACGTTAACTCATATTCAAAATATTAACAATTCTGTATATCATAACTGAAACATAAATTATTCTGTATGTATATTATATCACAAACGAAGTTGTAATTATTCTAAAATTAACTTTAAAGCAAAAGAAAACGCTTCATAAACAAAAATTTGGGTACATATTTTGATAGCTTCAGCATTAAGTTAACTTTTTCCGTTTTATAAAAAGTTAAGATATATTTTATATTGATTGCTCATTTTATATTTATTAAATAACTAAGAATAACACTCATTTTTATTTTGGTCAATGGCTTACACGTCGCTCACTACAAGCGACGTGTAAGCCATTGGCCAAAATAAAAAAATCCAGAAAGATGCAGGTTCGAATCCAGTCGTTTGTTATAATTTTCGTTCATTTCCAAATAAGTTTTGTTTGTTCTATTTTCACACATAAAAAGACAATACTACTTTGTAAAATCAAGGAAAAAACTATACTTACAAAGCAAGCTTACTTAAAAAGCAAACATTTTGGTCTCGCGTCGCTTAAAATACAGTGTATACTAATTGTTTTGTAAAATGATATTGTTCCCATTTTTCTACTTGATTTATTTTTTTCTGTTTAAGACATCAATAGATGTTGACATCTTGCCTACAATCTCAAATGTAGCCTTAAATATTTAGTCTATATCAAAAGCCAGTTCAATATTACGTTAGTCTGTTAATATACTTATTAATTTAATCTCTGTTTGATGATAATAAGGTTTTTCATTTTTGTGTTTTTGTACAAAGATTAAAGAGAGCGGTGCTCAGTGGAAAAGCGTCCGCCTTATAAACTAAACGTATCCTAGTTCGATACCAGCACTAAACTAATGGCTTGTTATTCGATCCATCTATATTATTTGATACTCATTACTCATATGATCAGCGAAGCCCCCGTAGCTCAGATAGCGGTGGTAATTTAAGCTAAGTGGCATTTCATTTTCGGCGCTTCCGTGGGTCGGATTACACCTTAAATTGTAAATCCCAGCTGTTTGTCATAGTACGGCAGTCGTTAAGCCATGTCAGTGGCCCTTAGGGCGGCTTGATAAACTCTCGACACCAGAGGAGGCCACTCTCTTTCGATAAGAAGAAGATTAAGATTAGGAGTTTTTATCTCTCATTAATTGAATTTATATACTTATGTGTATCAAATATCTGATATGAATATACGACTTGTGAAGGAAAACATCGTGAGGAAGCCAATTTAATTGAGGACTAAAAAATCTATGATAACTAAATCAACTTACTCTTCTCAAAAAGCTTTATCTTAACATAAAAGAGTCACTTAAACCATAAAGCTCAGTTAATCACAAAGTGAAATTAAGATGAACGTGTTTTCAGGTAGAAGCACGTTAACTTTACAGGGATGGTAAAAAAAGGTTCTGGACAAAGATTAGATATAAAGTTTATAGAAGGGACTGGGTTTATTGTTTGTTTTTGTTTTTCAAACTTCTTTATTGATAATAACTTACAAAACATTTGTAGTAATAGTGTACATTATCCTATCACAACAATATCATAAGTAAGAATTTGTTTGTGTGGCTAGTAACCTTTTAAAACTTTTCACTGCTGAGTATTTATAAAAAGTACTTGTATATTACACATAGGTACATAATTTAAACTAAATTGAAAGTGAACTAGCACAATGTAAGTTTAGAAACAACAATACATTTTACGAATATGATTGAATAAAATAATTTAATACCAAAAGAGAGGGTACGTCTACAAATTTGTCAACGGTCGTTCGCATCAAGCAGCGGGCGGGAATCTACAGACTTAGTCATGAGTTACCTACTGTGGCCGGCCAGCCGTCGCGTCGTCGCGCGCGGGACTCTGTGCCGTGCCTGCATTGATTCGGGTTTATTGTGTTAAGGTTTTTTTATACTATCTAACTTGAATTGAATTTAATGCCAACATAAGCTTAATTAGTATTAGTTGTAGTACATATGTATGTCTAAAAACGCTATTAATAAATAGAATTACTCATATTTCGGTTCGTTCGAGAAAATAAGTCTTTATATGTATATATATTTAATATACTCTCAAAAGTATTTTCAGGTTTAATATGAGTGATATTAGAAAGGACCTCCTTATATTTCTACACTTTATTATAGAAACAGCTCGTTCGCTAGTTAATTTAATCTATGTTCCAAAGGTTACCTAGAAGAAATCGCGATGAATGCCAATGCCACGTAATGTACATTAAATTATTTTGTCATTCATCATTATCGGGTACCATCTTCATATAGAAGTATGATTTATTCTTCATATAGGAGATCAAATCGCTAAATTTTCTGCAATCCCATGCTGCTTCTATTAGTTTGTTAGTAGCTACCTATTTTATTTCATTTTTTGGTAAGCATAAAATATTCCTGCACCCTTAGACAAAGGGCGTATTTAAGTGAGCGTACTGACGCTCGCTTATGGAATATAAAAACCAATGTATGGGAGTGACATAATATTCCCCCCCGCGGAGCGCGTCGCGATGTCAATCCCATACATTGCTCTTTCTATTCCATAAGTGAGCGACAGTACGCTCACTAAAATACGCCTCTTGTCTGAGGGGGCTGGCTATCTATACGACAAGTAGGTATATATTCCTTGCAGTATTTCCCCTTCTGCATCCGCCATCTTTGCCCACAAGGGCACTGCTACGTTATAAAACATTCATGCTATATTACTGCGGATGCCGTTGCGTTCTTTTTTTACATTACACCAGTTTTTTACACTTTAAACTTTATAAATGAGGCCATAAGGATTACTTTTCTTTAAGCCAGTGTAATGTAAAGCAAACATTCTATAAAGGATTGCGGTTAAGTGTTTTAAGGATATTAACATAATCCTTTTAAGTTAAAAGTCACACTAGGGAGCGATGGCATAGTTTTATACATTTTCTACTAAATAGCGATATCTCTATAGCAAATAACGATATATATGTATAAATAAAAAAGAGATACGGAGTGTTCAGTGTTTCAAGGCTACATCCATTTCGGTAAAGGAAGGGGGTCAGTATAAAAAGTTATAAAAATTATCCAACTTCACAAACTTTGTTTACAATACTAATAAAAAAAAAACATTAGAAAGTACTAAACATATTTCTTGTGACTAAATCAAAATAATTCATATTACTAGGGGCATAGGGCGCTTGAAATAATCTTGAGTAAAGCCTAAATGTAATAATGATGATCTAAGTGCTTCAGCCTACTACCAGAGGGCAGCGTGCCCAGCATACTGGCCGCATTACCACGCTGGATGGCAATGCTGATCTTATTCTACTAAACAGTAAATTTATAGAGAAATAAATCCTTATAGGACTATAGAAATAAAATACTATTTATGAATAAGTTTGAAATAATAAATAAATAATAAATAAATATTCTGGGACATTGCACACAGCGCCATCTAGCCATAAATATAAGTATAACTATGTTACCTTGTATTCTAAACGCCCACAAACCCGCATCGCATATTCAGCACCAGCCGAAAAAGTTGCCAGACCAATAAATAACATTGAAAATACGTGTTTACCACAGTTGCCATATCAATAAGCAAAACTTCCCGATAAGGTACTTATTCTCCATTAAACACAATCTTTCAGTTCGCACGCACGAATGCCCGATCCTCTACGAATTTGGCCATTTTTTTCCTCAATATTATATTTTTCTTTCATCGTCTCTCTTCGTACAGAATTATTGAGTGTTGTTGTCAGTTTCGAAGAATTCGGTGTGTGGACTGACTATTTTTATGTTGTTGAAGTAAGAGAATTATTTTCTTTTTTTTTATCGTTCTAAAACTTTATTTAAAATAATAAGAAACAATATTAACACTAATAGAACTAAAAAAGAGTATTTACATCTAAACTAAATTTAAACAATCTACATGTGGTATGGAGCCAAGAACGCTGGCTGCATTCCCACGCTGGATTGCTATAGAAATCCTTTGCGCAAGGAACCAGCCAGCGTTCTTGTCTCTAGTATGTCAATCAATATTTTATTTAATTTTTTTATAAAAGACTTCGTGTTTTTACCCCACGGACCAAAAGTTTCGAAGCCAAGCGGTACGAAAATATAATCAGTCGATAATGCTGTATATTATATATTATTATATTATATTATTTCTGTATATTTTTCTCAAAAAACAGGTATAAGCCACCGCATATAGCTTTCTGAGTCATTTAATGTTAAATTTGTCAATATAATCTATATTTATATATGTATTTTATAATAAAGCTGAAGAGGGTCGAAAGTTTGAACATTGAAAATAAAAAGAATAAAATTTTGTTTGGAGATACTTTGTATTGATTGCAAAACACTTTGGGAAATTTTGTCTGTTTATCTGTGTCTCTGTTTGTCTATATTTAAACACTCATCATGCAACAACGGCTGAACGAATCATCATGATTTTTGGTATGTAGGTAAGTAGTAAGAGGCGATAGGAGTGTTATAGGCTACTTTTTAACCTGAAACAATGCGAGCAAAGCTGCGGGCATCCGCTAGTGAATAACAAATAAAATAAAATATACTTATACATATTTTATGAATATTTAACAAGAATAACAATACGAGTATATATACAATTAAAATGAAGACAGCAGATCATTATGCTAAAGCCGATTAGCGTAATTCCTTTTTAATAAGTTTTGTTCCTAATTTTGCTAATGTATGGATTTAGGCACAAAATTATCTAAAGCTTAAATCTACCTAGTTACCTAAGAGTACCCTTATTTCGAGGTTCAGATTTTATGAATACCTGAATACCTTTTCAGAATACAATAGACTACAGGATGTGGGTTTGGCACGTTTTTCTCAAAAGAATTTATTTGGTGAGCTGTTAAAGATTGGGCAAAAAATATACATTTTATTATTATATTTGTTAGAATTCTTCCACGTGTTTCTTATCTTGTTTATTATTTTAGTATAACTATGTACACAACAAGAAACAATTCACTTGGAGTGAGTGACGTCACCGCCAGCCGCAACAGAATATCAGCGCTGGTGGCCCTGTGCCGCCAGCATTAGGCCGAGTTGCGGCTGCGTTGGGGCAACACATTCTTAACATGTAAGTTTAGTAAGTAAATAAGTTTAAGTTTGTGTTTGTCTCAATAATTATATTTATTTATTTCTTTCTTTCAATTATGTCTATTCAACACGGGAAAACTGGGCCTTATAACTGGACAAACACTTAAAACTTGGTGAAATAGGGGTATTTCACCCCTTTAAAAGTGTCGTTTCCAAAAATATTTTCTAAGCGGATGCCTACGTCATAACATCTACCTGCATGCCAAATTTCAGCCCGAATCGTCTACTGGTTTAGGCTGTGCGTTGATAAATCACTATATCAGTCACCTTTGAGTTTTATATAAGGTAGATATTGAAATCTCAAAACAGTTTTTGATATTATTTATTCAGACGAACTACAAAAATAGACTTAGAAGTTCATAAAATATAGCCGATAGATTTCGAAGTCATGTTTTCATTTCATAACTATGAAATGTAGCTTCATTTTCTGCACTGAATAACGCTTTTTATCTCGCTTAGATGCAAATTTATCGAAGTAAATACAGAACTTAAGCTAAACACTCCTGCTTCAAAGTATTCATAAAACCAGTAAGGAATTTCATCATTAATACTATTTTGTAATCACTTGCTTGTTAAACTTAAAAAAATAACATGAAACCCATGCTAAATTTTTTCGAAGATAATAACATGAAATTTTCAACATAGAAAGTTAGTATGAGTAGTGGCTAACTCTGGTGTCGGTCACGAACACAGTCAAAAAAGTTTAAAAATGCGCTGAAATGAAACTTTTTACTTAACCACATTTTATAGACAATCATGTCAAGAGAAATTATTCCATTGTGTAAAATTAAAAGGGTAATTATTAGTTTGTGTTGCGTCGTAACAGAGTGACAGATTATTCTATATTTTAGTGTGTAACAAACTTACATACGAGTACATATTATATTATATAGAGATTACATAATATGTTACTTTCATGCCAAACATTCGAACGGAGCCGCAAGCATCCGTTAGTATACAATTAAATTAAACATTCACCTAATAGGGAAGTTCTTTTACTAAAATTTATCTAGTTATTCCCCACTCATGCAAACTCGATTTAAAAAATAACTCGCAGTAATTCCGTAACTAGGTACAGCTCAACTCGAGTTAAAAGTTTTCTCGCAGGTGGTTGGTAGAACGCTTTACAATTAGGTTATTTTCTATGCTTATAATTTTGATTTTTGAACGCATGTATTTTAGAATCGCTCAAAAATTTCACCATCATATCAAAGCTATGAAGCCCTATAGTTTCGCTTTCTTAAGTATTGTTTGATGGTGTAATCATTTTTAAAAACAGTGATTGATTTTAAGAATCAGGATATCTAGTATCTTAAAATAAAATGTAAGTTTAATGACTTACCAAACTTTGATTGATATATTAATTATTTATTAAGGTGTATTGAAAATATATTCAAATGAGTTTCTGATGATTTCCGACTCAACTAACCGAAAAAAAATATATCAGTTCAATGGATTACCTTTTTTCGGGCACCATTTAATAGCAAAGCGTAAACAACTTTAACTTTCGTTGAAGTAGAAAAATAGGTGAAGAAAATCTCTTACTGGTAGTAAGATGCCGCTACCGTCCCGGGTAATCTCAACCAACATGGCTTTAACTCAAACTATTTATTTATTATAAAAAGACCTTTGTCCAACGCTTCGTTAGTTCGTTTAAAAGAGTTTTAAATTTTTAAACTAGCTTTGAAGTTAGCTACTAGCGATTAGTTCACCTTAGGATAAAGGAAACTTTTAATTAAATAAATAGGGAAATTTGTATTTTAATATGCACAGGAAAATTGTAAGATATTGTGTAAGAACTTATACAGTTAGTACAAGTAATTATGAAACTTTTACCTTCTTATTATAATTTTTTTCATTAATTACGGACTAATTAGACCATTTCGTGCATTAATGCTATCTAGAACTGTGTATTACATTCTTCTCGATATTTTCCTTCTACGCTAAGCGAGTGCCAGTCTAACAGAGTTTCAAGAACAACTCAGTGACCGGTATCATTTTGACCGAAGCTATCATATCAAATGTCTGCAGCCGCGGTTTCAGACCGCACGTTCTGAAGATAGGTGTCATCACACCCAAAATGCATACATAAACAACATACGCAAATTAAACGTGAGACAAACCGTTTATATGTTTAATGTCGTCAGATCAGTGTAGGATGTGGAATGCCTGCGCCACACACAGCGATTATCTTATATAGGTATCTTAGCCTGCAACATAAGTACATGATCTCTTTCTTGGCGCCTACCAGTCATAAACACACGAAAAACTGATCTTATTATGTTTTAACTATATAAATCAAAGTATTACCCTAAGGAAGAGCCTACACTCCACAATACAGGTTCATTACATCCTAGTGTGGAGTGTAGTGATCAAATTGTATTAGAACCTAAGTTTTTGACCAATAAAGTTATCTTATCTTATCTTATCTTATCAAAAGGGCAGCCTACTAGGCCTAGCAACTACCAAAAGCAAACACAGTCTTTGCTGAGCTATTAATAAATCTGTTTAGCCCATCTCAAACGGAATTCGATAGAGCGAAATGCATTAAATTATTATCGCCGGAAACTTACTACAAGTTTTAATGTTCTAGTTGATAAAAATAGTAAATTTATCCAGCACTTTTAAAGTAATGGCTATATTGTTATTTTTATCTAGTGACCCAAGCGTTTGCTTTGGATGAGTTTGAGTTTAAGTTTGAGTGCAATGAGAACATAGTTTTACAAAACTTATTTATAAAGACAATTGTTTTTTGTACATAACACTCAACGGCTAATATTATTGTTTTCTCGTACTCATGACATGACTTACTTAATATGAGGCTAGGTGGCGTTGTGTGCAATGAAACAATAATATTCATTAATTTATTAATTCGTGATAGTTTTAAATATATATTTTTTTTAATTCATATTATTGTACTTTGTGCGTGGCACTCTTTTGGAACTACATATATCGTAAATATATAAAGTGACTTATTGATCAAATGTCAGAATGTCATGTTTTTTTTTTTTAACTTCAACGGCTTTGCACTTGACCATAGTTTACCTGATAGCAAGCAAAGGCTATGGCCTAAGATGGAGCGTGCTTACCCGATAAGAACCTATTCACTCTCGCTTTGAAGATCGCTGGATTATAGTGCGTGGGGAACAGAGTCAGGCAGGGAGTATAAAATATAAACTTTAAACAAACCTTAATTTAGATTTGAAGTACTATTCACAGCGATGCATTTTTAATGATAAAGCGGTGTCAGTGGCGACACTTAGTGTCGTGTTCAAATTACTAAGAGAACTATACTTAGAAATTCTATTTCTGTGGCCTGCAATAGAATATTTAAACTCCTGTTGTAGCTTTAAATCTTATTATACTTATTCTAGGAAACCAAAAGTAACTTTGTTTGTTTTTTTTTATTTTATTAATGTGTTTTCTTCCTTAACGCAGCTATAATGAGACAGATGGCCGTGATTTAAAAAAAAATATGATTTTCGATACACATGCTTTTTATCACAGGTAAAGCCGCGAGCATCAACTAGTTATACTCAAATTATGCTAATCTAAGGATTGTCACGTACATATACCTTCATGCCTTTGTGACTAATTTTGTCCTGACTGGATAAGCTGTTTTTCCTTTACAAGGTGTACATACAGACAAACACAGAGAATAAGTTAGTATTGTGTGAGACTTGTCTTGACCCCCATTCCTTTGTTGGAATCTAAATATTCTATAACTAAGCATATACAGTTAAGTTTTACTTAGTTATGCGTTATATTACGAATAAACGATATAAAAGATTTTCTAAGTGCTCCTTTTTATGTTGTAGTTAAAGTAGTATGTTTAGTTTTTCATCCATTGTTTTTATGTATTATTATTATTTTATATATAATAAAAAAATATATGAAATACAAAAATACATATAAAAAAACATATTAATATATAAAATCATATTATCGTGAGTGAAAATATGATAGTTGGTCTGGGTGTTCCACTTTTACGTTAAAATGGAAGAATGGATTATAACGGGTTTAATTATGGTTTACACAAAGATTGTCAAACATATTACGGTCGTAGTCACAACAAAATTTAATTTCAAATTATGTAAACAGTTAAGGCGGTAGTATAGATGTAGCCCCTTTGTAACCGACCACGAAAAAAGCAGGTTATCGAGTGTTCTGAAAGTTTTTTTTATATCTTTGGTGGTACTTGACATAACGCGGAAAAAACCACGGGGACCACTAGTAAAGAAAGTTTCTTATCCAATATTCAGGACTAAAAAAACGGACTCGAGACGAGAAAAGGAATCAACTCAAAACTAAACCGCCTTCGAACATTACCTATGTAAATGGCATCCTCACATGTACAAACTGTCCTAGAACATTCACCACTAAAATAGGGTAAATATTAATCTTGTGAGGTTTATTAGCCTTCTTATATATTATTATTATATTATATATTATATTTCAGAAAGCGTACTGACGATTGTCATCATAATGCGTTCCGTCATTCTTATACATTGGTCTATCTATTCCATAAGGTTCCGTCAGTACGCTAACTGAAATACGCATCTTGTCTAAGGGGCCTGTAACCTTCCCGTAGGAAATACGTTTGAAATCGGTTTGGAAGCATCATATTCTGACTTACATATAGAAAGAACCATTTCATCATATTTCGCTACCTGGTTTGAAACTGGTCTGTACTCTGAGCTATATAACAACAATGACTTCAAACGTCAGTCCGGCGTTGGAATCGACCAAATAAAGGCTTTCAATCCAATTGTAGGCTCGCTTTTGTTTGAAAGCACACGGACCTTTGCTTTTTGTGCCATATCGATTTCCAACGCTTTGTTGTATGCAATGGGAAAACAGAAGGTAATAAATGTTTTATCGAATTTCCGTCATCATTATCTTTAGCTTTATACAACTGATTTGATAGAGTTTCGTATTTATTATCCCCTACGAAGGCTTAGTGAAAAAAATACATGGACGTAAGACGTAGCATTTTTCTGTGCATTTACGTTAGGGCTGTTTAAAAAACTCTCGAGACCAGAGATGGTCACTATCAAATGAAATTCCAGTTTTTCTGACTTTTTTACATAGAATAAGTTCTTGTTTGACTGCAGCTGAAACCTTATATTCGATTCGATTGATTAGTAATTATATTGTTGGAAATACGGCTTTAGTTTGTAGTGACCTCTAATATATATGACCTCTCGTGGAAAATGTATATACCTACATATTTTATATAGATAAAATATAAAAACAAGGGAAAAAAACTAAACATACTACTACTAACTACTACAAAAAAGGGGCACTTAGAAGATCTTTAGAAAAGCCTAAAGTTAATCTAAGTGCTCCAGCCCACTACCAGAGGGCAGCGTGCCCACCATACTGGCCGCATTACCACGCTGGATGGCAATGCTTATACGTTGAGCCAGAATAAGGCCAGCATTTTGGTCACGCGTCGCGTCAACTAAGCGCTCCGAGAAGTTTTGGAAAATAGTATGGGCTCCCGGACTTTAAATATAGATGCTTTTCGAATATATTTTGGTTTGGTTTAAATAAAATTAGTTTTATAAATACATACAATACAATAACACTTCCCTTAAAATCGTTCTCCATTCAGAATGAGAACATTTTATTCATACTAAAATATTATAAAAATAGCTCACTACTAACCATAAAAGCATTCTCTTCGAACTTTATTTGAAATTCTGTGTGTAACAAATAGTTTTTATAATCACCAGTTCACTCATTGCCAGTATTATGCAGTTACTTAACTGTTTATTCTTGTTTCGGTGTCGCATTGCAGTTGTTGCGAACAACTTTGTGTTTATTTACTGTGACAATTAGAGATCGTGAGCTAATTTGCATATTTTGAATATTATCTGAGCCGTATGAATATTGCTGTTTGTTTAGTAGATTTAGATTAAAATGTAATTCAATAAAATGCTATTTTTACAAGTATCTATATAACAAGAATGAATTAACCCTAATATGTGCCTACATAAATTAAGTTATAATGGAGTTTTATTTTACCAGTTATTTATTAAGATATTTTGACCGTATTACACAAAAAATATATATATACCTGAATAGTAGGTACGTCCTGATATAAGTGATAAGTTATTTTTTAGTTATTGTACTACATTTTGGTACACGTATTTAGTTTAGTTAGTTGAAATTTGTGGAAAAAATCTAACCAGTATTTTCCTTATATACCTAATACCTATGAATGATAATAATGTGTTCTTACCAAGAACGGCTAGATGGGAAGCGTCTATCTTATAATCTAAGTAAACACGGTTCAAGCCCAGTCCTGCACCAATCACATGTTTTTCAGGTTGTGCTTGATTTTGCAGGAAACACGCCATGAAGAATATTTGGTAGGACCAAGACGGATAAAAAAAACTAGTGTCATTTGTGGAAAGGAGTAATTACGATGTATATGCCCAAAAGAACTCTCCAAACGAATTAATTCCGAGGAATAATCAGGGCACCTCTAACAAGCTAGTTACTTTACTAATTTAATGTACAATAGACGTTTTTATGTTGATCTGTACTATAGATTAATAAGCGAGTGTGGTTCAGCGGTTTCATTGTCTGCTTTTCATCCAGACGCACCCTGGTTCGAGTCCGGCCCTACACCAATGATTTGCATTTTCAAGTTATGTGTGGAATTGCACTCGCTTAGCGGTGAAGGAAAACATCGTGAGGAAACAGACATGTTTGAGGACCACAATATTCGAGGACATGTGCCTTCCGTGGAAGGATCTGGGCGCCCTCCACGGTGTATCTACCCAAGAGAACTCCCCTAACGAATTAATTCTGCGGGGGAGTCACGACCCTCAGTCATGAGGAAATACGACTCAAGAGAGAGAGACTATAGATTAATTACCAGAACAGCACATAGTAATTCATTCTTCTAGTTCAAAGTTCCTATTCTTCTGTAGTAAGATTAACACCCCTAGTTCCCGCAAGACTGCTCAGTATGTAGCGAGAGCATTCGATGCAATGTTGCTGCTAAACTTAACTTGAGAACTTGCTTTATGGGTGCATGGAAGTGGCACTGATCATATAAAAAAGTTTCTGTCCACAAAAAAAATACTCGGGGTAAACTTAAATCTAAAAAAAAAACGGTATATTACACACAGCGCCATCTAGCCCCATACTCAGCAAATACTTGTGTTTTGGTAGTAGGCTTTCTGAATTTTATCAATTGAGATGATTTGAATTAGATTACTAGCTAATATTGTCATTAAAGTAGACAAAAATATTAAAAATACACATGCTAAATTAGCGTTGTAGTTTTTAAATTGGTTTTATAGCATGACAGCCATAAAGCCATGTCAGAGGTACTTAGGTCGGTGTAAAAACTCCGACATCAGAGTTGGCCACTCTCTTACTTACCTAAGAATTGACTTGTCCAAAGTTTTACTAAATATATACTGGTAAATCCAGCGAGATAATCTCTGTCATTGAAGTTGTCTCGAAAACTTTTAGTTTTTGAACTATCGCGTTGGCCATATTGAAGCAGTTTCAAAGTGCAATGTGACGTGCTTGCCATAAACAAGTTCTTTGCTTCTGTTTTAACTATCTTGAAACAAATGTTAAATCGACCTACTGTTGTCTTTTTTCACACCGAATGCGTTTGAGCTTGACCATAATTCGCTAGATGGTAAGTGATCATTATAAAAATAAATAACTTGATATACAAAACTGTTTAGATCATTTTATCTATACTATATACTATAATATAATAAAGCTGAAGAGTTTGTTTGTTTGTTTGAACGCGCTAATCTCAGGAACTACTGGTGCGAATTGAAAAAATCTTTCTGTGTTGAATAGACTATTTATTAAGAAAGGCTTAAGGCTATATTACATCACGCTGCAACTAATAGGAGCGAAGAAACAATGGAAAATGTGGAAAAAAAACGGGGGAAAAAATATTTTTTTCTACGCGGACGAAGTCGCAGGCACAGCTAGTGAGTTATATGGCTTTGTTATTATTCAATAAACCTTATGTTCCAAACATATCACTCATTTTCGCTTTTAAAAATGGTTTGATTGTCGTGAAGGCGTACTCACATAACATAAATATGTATGTACCTTACCGTTAATAAACCAACCAAAATAAAAAAAATAGTAACAGAAAAAAATACAATATCGCATATCAGTTACCGAAGCGAAATAGTTTAAAAACTATACATTTAAAAGTGGATATTCGTATTCAAAGTAAATTCGCGACCATCGAACCCTCCGGCGTACAAACTGCGA
Source organism: Macaria notata (assembly GCA_927399415.1). Taxonomy (NCBI): domain Eukaryota; kingdom Metazoa; phylum Arthropoda; class Insecta; order Lepidoptera; family Geometridae; genus Macaria; species Macaria notata. The sequence continues at coordinate 11,921,341 of OV656738.1, read as the reverse complement.
TGGACGTTTGAAATCTGCAGGGAAATTGGGCACAGGTTCTTTAGTTTAGATTGTTTACTGACGCGAAATGGATAGATGGTGTCTATATCAAGTGAAATAACTAGAACTTCGTGTGATAGACGAATATTTAAAAATGATCATGAACCAAGTATTCACAACTAGGTACCTATTGCCTGCGTAAAATAACTTTTTTGCTTTCCACAAGATAGAGACAAGTTCGCTAAGCTATAGCTATAAAATAGTATCCAGCAAGCAAGTAGTTAGTAAGTAGTATCCAGCTATATAAAAATAATATCAACTAGGGAATTTATTAAAATAATAAGAAACAATATTTACACATATTAACACTAATAGAACTAAAAAAGAGTATTTACATCTAAACTAAATTTAAACAATCTACATGTGGTATGGAGCCAAGAACGCTGGCTGCATTCCCACGCTGGATTGCTATAGAAATCCTTTGCGCAAGGAACCAGCCAGCGTTCTTGTCTCTAGTGATGTCAATCAACATTTTATTTAATTTTTTTTATAAAAGACTTCGTGCTTTTTCCCCACGGACCAAAAGTTTCGAAGCCAAGCGGTACGAAAATATAATCAGTCGATAATGATGTATATTATCGCCGCTTGGCTTCTTCTGCTGCGTCCGCCGCGGCTCCTGCCGCTTGTACTGTTCCACTGAGGCGAGAAGGAGCTAGTGTATCGACGCAAGTTGCGTCCCATACAAGAGCTTTTCCCCGCTCCCAGGGAATCAGTGTGAGGCCATCGGGGCGCTTACCATCGTCACGGACCATGCCAATCGGTTCAAGAACTGATGGTACGTTGACAGTGGCAAGTGCCCGTCTCACTATATCATTCAGCGAGCCGTGGCGGGAGAATCTGCCTGCACTGCGAAGGCATGAAAGTCCGTGGAGGCCCTTCCTATCGACATCGCTACCACATGTGCAACTGTGTTGTTCGACAATAGCAGCTCCAATTCGCAAGCCGATAGCGATTCTGAAACTGCCATTGTCGAAAAGTGTACCGAGGTTGGCAGAAGGGAGGGCATGTAGCCATTGGCCAGATTCGTGTTGAGACACTGCTTGAAGCCTTGCGCGATCGTTGTCACCTATTAAATTTTGTTTTAAAGAGTTAAATTGCTTCTGTACCAATGGAGCATCCCAAAGTTTTTGGCAGAATGGTTCCTTAGGGATGTCAACATTGGTACAGAGAGATGTCCACTCTCTCACTGCCTCTGCCGCACAATTTATCTCAACTGACGATGATTTCAAAATAGATGAACAAAGTTGAGATACGCCATGCACAGAAGACAGAAATATAAAAATAAATATAAATATCAACTTGTATTTGGCTAAAAAAAATACTCATTTTCATTTGATTTACAATAAATCACTTTCCGTGGGAGGGCCTGGTCGCCCACCACGATGTATCTGGTCAAGAGAACTCCCCTTCGAATTAATTCTGCAGGGGAATCAAGACCCTCAGTCATGAGGAAATACGACTTGAAGAGAGAGACAACACTTTCATTAAGTAACTACCGAAACAAATGCCAGCCATTGTGATTTGGATCTCAACTTTTACTGTATTTTAAAATTAAAATCAAAGCAATTCCCTCAGTTTGGGATCTACAAGGCTAAAGTTAAATATGTAAGTATAAGTTCGGTCTCAACGGAAGACCAGCGCTGACAGTTCGCAGTCAGCACAAGCTGAGTTGAGGCCGGCTTGTGACAGGAAAGCGTGTATGTGCAAAATGTGTTTGACTTACTTTCTTTAATGTGTTCATTCGTAATTTCTTGTCGCAAAATAAGTAATTTTCATTCCAATATGTATAGACAAAAAACAGACAAAAAACCTTCTTTTTATCAGTGGTTAAATATGAAGAACAAACAAAACAATGTCTTCCCTAGATTATTTTCGCCGCTTTAGTTGCGTTGCGTTCGTCAGACGTACCCCAAACTCAAGGCGTTTCTTATCTCTCTCACTGAAATAAAAAGTAGTCAGACACAGTAAAAATAAACAGTGGGACTTTATATGGCTGTTTTGGATTTTCTTTAATGAAAAAGAAAAGCTTTTGTGACAACATTAGTGTGGACAATGAACAATGTCAAAATTGGCAAAAATTACAAGAAACGTTATCAAATACGGCAATTTCTGTTTTTATTTAGTGTCGTTTAAACAATTTCAATATGTCAGTAAATTAATTTAGCGGGGGTTACAGCGCTCAGTAATGAGAAATGCGATTAAGGGAAAAGGACACTTCAGTTCGTGAAATAAAATACATAAAAAATCTAATTCTATCTATCTTTCGGTTTTTAGTTTAGTCGGGAGGCTTTGGACTCCAATATCATTATGTTAAACAAAATTATGCAAAATACACATATTTTTTTATCAGTAGCAAGATTTGTTAATCTATGACATTGATCCAGCTAGTCCGTATTCTTTTGCGGAGTAATTTTTTTTTCACGGCGTCTAATCCAGCCTTCAGAAAGGAGTATTTTACAAAACTCTTTCACGAAACTTCGCTTTACGAAAGTATATAAATATAAATTCTGTTCTAGAAGGCATATTAAAAATTTTTTTTAAAAAGTCATATATACTCTGATAAAAACGATTGAAAACTTTATCAGAAGGTTCGCAACCAAGAAAATATTACCCATACGAGATATAAGCTATAATAATCTAACCTTACGCGAAATTTATACGAAATGAAATCATTAATTTATAATAGTTTTGCTTTACTTAACACAATTAATAACAAGTAATACCTAACTAAATCTCGGATTAACTTGATAAACGTACATTCAAATACAATAAATCTAATTATTAATTCCTCAAGACTTAAAATAGTCACAAAACCTATTGTACGAAAATACAATTAAGTACTATTTCAATTATTAAGTACAGAGATTCGTATTTAATTTATACCAAAACAATTATATTTTGACAAATTGCCAAAATAGTCCGTTAAGTTTTGACAAAGGTCTAAATATTGTCAAAGAAGTAAAAGGAAAACTTACAATAGATGTGGTCGGTCAAAGGGATTACAATAAAACATGGTGGTTTCAATGCTATTTTCCTAGTGTTATTTCGGCTGTAATGTAGCTGTCCGTGCATTGCATTCTATACGTACTGCACGATGATCTGCTGGCCTCGCAAAGTTGCGCCCTCAAACAGCTATACCCCTTATTGCCCCCTAAGAAAGAGGCGTATTTTAGTGAGCGTACTAACGCATACTTATGGAATAGAAATACCGATGTATGGGATTGGCATCATGATGCGCTCCGAGGGGGGCCTTTTTACGTCAATCCCATACATTGTTTTTTTTTATTCCATTAGTATGTGTCAATACGCTCACTGTAATACGCCTCTTGTCTAAGGGGTAGTCTGTGATGGCGCGACTCCTAACCTAACGCAGTTACAAAAACAGTACGGACAGTATAGTAAATCAAGCGATGTGCCATAGGTATGTATATCGTAGATTAAGGAGGCTTAGGGCTCCAATATCATTTTGATAAGCAAAATTATGCAATAAACAAATTTAATTTCATTATATTTTATTAAAAAAACTAAGTAAAGGATTAAAATACCTCATTCCACAAACCAATTCAAAATCAATTAAATCAAAAAGCATTATTAATATATAAATACAATTAAACAAGGACCGTAGTAACCGCCACAAGCCGCGAAGCCGGATAATTTCTCTGTATTGTTTCTAAAAACATTACAAAATATTGAAAGAGAATAATTGTTCTTTTGAAAACCTTCTCCTTAAGAAATATTTCTTTTGGGCCTAATTTATTCGCAGTTTTCCATATTCCTTACTAAATTAATTCTAGGAAACCTATTACAAATTTATTCATTAATTTATTTTTTCTATTATCCTTGTCTACTTTTTTATTATAATAAAAAACAATTCTTTTATCAGCGTATAAGATTTAAAAAACTGTTCTCGTTACTAAACAGATACACGATATAGTACTAAACTTTTAACATACCTACCTATTTCTAATTCCTTGAGGCTTAAAACTACTTAACAGTTCAACCTTTTCCTAATTATATCTAAACCACGTGAATATACATGTATTTTTTTATATATACATACAATTAAATATATAAATACTCAAGATATCTTTGCTAGCAGTTTTATGATCGTTATAAAACTTGACGGGAAAGCGGTTCGCAGTTTAAAAAAAGTGTCTACAAAACCAGAGCTTGCCAACTTTAATGCCCTGACTTTGCCTACATTTTAACTAAAGCCCCGACCCCACTTTGGGTAAAAAAACGACCACCTCACTTAGCTGAGCCGCGAAAATACTAAACTTCATGAATAAGTAATGAGTACGCTTCATTTTTTTATAGACATATTTTTAGCGTTAAAGAAAATATAAAAAGATTTTTAGGGATCAATTTCGAATATCGTATGCAATGCATGCAACAGAAATGTAGACTGAAATAACGAATACGTGATTTATTTTCGTATATGTTTTTGTGATAAAACTTAAAAGATTGCTGAATGTACTGAATTTTAAATTATTTCATTTTTTTGTAAGTTTAGTCGAGCTGAATAAAATATTGCTCGTACACTTTCGATCGCAAGATTGAGCTTATTTTATATGTTCGGACTTTCAAATAAAATAAATATACCAACTGTTTGACTGGCTCTTAAATAAGTTAATGTCACAAACTTTTCTAGCGACAGTTATATTTTGTCTTTAGTACAACTAAATAATGTGTAAACATACGAGCATCAAACTATTTAGTCGTAAAAATAGCTAAAGAACAAAAAATAGTATTTATAACTTTTAATTTACACGAAGTTACTGGTAAGCGTAACTAGCTAGCTTTAAAGAAAAAATACATAAGTATTGACCAGAACACATAAATCCAGACTCAACCAGCACTTGACCAGTTTTCCGCCGAATTTGGGTCACGCGTCAACCTGGCCGCGAGAATTATTGTGCACTCGCAATTAATTATATTTAAAACACCACGCGAAATATGGCGAAACGCGGCCGTTATAATATTTATGAAGTTAATTTTAAACTTTATTATTTGGTGTAAGTTTAGTCAGAGGTTGGGTGGAAAGGCGTTTACTTTTTAATTGAAAGGAAACCGTTTCAATACGAGACTTAAAACAATGAATTATCTTTTCAGTTAGAAATTACACTAAATCAAAAGAAATCATAGTTGAAAAACGATCTGTGAGTTGACCATAAACCCTGAAGATGATGTCACCCGAAAGACTGAAAGACATGAGCGTCTACCACGATGCATTTACTTGCTCTATAGAACTTCCCTAATTATTTATTTTTTATTTATTTATTTAATAATAATTAAAACGGTCGCAACCAATTACATTAACTATTTCATACGCACTCAATCTCTTAACTATGTCATATAATAATTAAAATATATATAATTTAAAAGTTGTCAAAAGTAAAATAATAATCAGTCCATTCAAAATAAAGTATGTAGGTACATTACAATTCATATTTACAATTTCTTAATTTTACTTAAATAACAATCACTTAATCTTACATCGTGAAATCAATCTATTTCTAAGTATACTAACTTAGTCATTTATACAATCATTAAATCATCTGCTCGCAAAATCTCAAACACGCTAACATAATAACCGGCCAACCGTCCGTAAACAAATCACACGTTGGGTTGGCGGCGAGCAGCGCGTTGAGTGCGGCGAGAGTGCGCGGGAGTGGGGAGGCGGCCCGAGCCACCGTGCGGCAGTGGGGCTCAATAAATTTATTATGTGAAGAACACGACTCTCAATAATGACAACAAATGACGAACCAATGTAATACCCGAACGATCCAACAATCTTTAAAAGCGAGAGTGAACCGGTACTTATTGGATAAGCACGATCCATCTTAGACCATAGCTATTGCTCACCATCAAGCCAATCATGTTCAAGTGAAAACCTGTTTTAGTTAAATAAATATATAACTTAACATTTATTTATGTTTTTTAAATAGATGGACCAAACTGACCTGTCCGCATCTAAAAGCGCAGAAAATTTTGCCAATTGACCTCCAAACTTCTATATATGAAGATGATGATGATGAAATAGATGGAAATGATCAAAAAAATTTTCGAAATATATAACTTAAAGTCTAATTGAAAATAAAATAAACTTATTACATAAGTAGTAAAAGCAACAATAATTCACGTCCATTAAAGCGGTACAATAATTCAGTTCCGGTATCATGTTTGTAAAATCCACGCGTCGTTTACATAATTTCATTTGAGGTGAATCGTAAATCAATTTGTGGGCCGGATATCAATCTGATACTGACCCGCTTTTCAACTTTTATATGTTAAAACAAATAGTTCTGCTAAAAGAGAATATACCTATGTATTATTATTAGGTATTTACCTATGAAATTGCCGATTTGTTTGATGAAATTAAGAAAAATGATATTTCCATACAAACATTTTTAATGTTTGTATGGAAATATCAAAGTAGTGAAACCGACGACACATTGAAAGAGGTGTTTTCAATGACTTCCCTATAAGTAATATGCACTAGTACTTAATACATTTTTTTATCTAAAAGGTACATAATTCAACAATTGATACAATAAAAATTGTATTTGGAAAAAATATAGCTGTACGTAAAAGTTACAAACAGATTAATATGTAAGAAAAAACGGCAATTTTATAGGTAAAGACCTATTACGAGTATATCCGTTATCTAGTACCCATGATACAATCTAAGCTTAGTAGGCTGGCTAGACGGCGCTGAGTGATATGTCCAGATATAATTATTTATTAATTATGGTTTTTTTATAGTGGTTATGATTTTGGTAACTGATATGTATTGGTGATAAATATATAAATGAACATTGAAATTATTCGTAACTTCACGTCACGAGTCACGACCCTCAGTCATGAGGAATACAGCGCGTGGAGGAGGAACGTAACTCTTGTATATTAGAGAAATAAAAAGTGATATCAAATGCTTCAATTTCATTTGATTGATTTTTTTTATTTGATTTTAAAAATAAACTTACTAACATACTTATAACATTTTATTGCATAAGTGGAAAGGTACCTTTCTTGATTACCTCTCGACACCAGAGTTGGCCACTCTTATGCAATAAGAAGTCGAAAGGTAAGATTAGATCTGTTTTCTATATAACATAATATAAGGTCAACTTGCTCAATTATTATGCATATAGCCCCAAAACAACGGAGGGAAATAATTACTAAACGAGTTTAAGAGTCGCTGAGCAAGTGAACCTCATACTTAAGTAAAAATGTATTTATATGACGTCGATTTGGGAATTATCATTAAAGATATAGACATAAAATAAGACATTGACTTGTATGTACTACTAACATATTTTTATAGCAGACAGTGATGTTCTAACATCACTTGAGTTAGACATCAAATAACATTTCTTTCATAAACGTCCTATTCTTCTCTATTGTCTTAGTTCGCGACCGAAATAGCTTCACCGATGTGAAACAAGTGTTACGCTAACCGAAGATCAGGATATTATGTTTTGCAGTAGGGATAGATTATACATTAGGGATATATATATGACATAAAATGAGTTTGGATTATGTTTGTTATGATATAGTAATTGTTGATGTATTTAAATAAAATATAAAAACAAGGGAAGAAAAACTATACATACTACTACTAACTACTACAAAAAGGGGCACTTAGAAAATCTTTTTAAAAGCCTAAACATAATCTAAGTGCTCCAGCCCACTACCAGAGGGCAGCGTGCCCAGCATACTGGCCGCATTACCACGCTAGATGGCAATGCTGATACGTTGAGCCAGAAAAAGGCCAGCATTTTGGTCACGCGTCGCGTCAACCAAGCGCTCCGAGAGGTTTTGGAAAATAGTATGGGCTCCCGGAGCCCACGGCCCCAAAGTCTCGACTCCAAAAGGCTCAAATATGTAGATAGGCTTTAACTTGACTACCTACATATTGTGTGTTGGCTTATCACAAAAATACGAATAAAATGTTTTTTTTGCGTAACTTATCTCAACTTAGTTATGGTTAACTAGCTCATAAACTTTTAAAGGTGGCTTACCTACATCAACTCTCGTTATGTGGCTTTTGTTAATATACTAAAAACCAACAGTATTTTTAGTACAAAAAAATTAATATTAGAACATTACGTAACGAACGCGGGGCTGGGATCGTGACAGTGGGAATCACAAGGGCGACGTGGTAGAGGATGGCCCAAGCTAGCGCCAGGATCTTGACCGGTTTCAGGGTGCCTGGCGTGAGGAAGCCTTCGACCGGGACGCATGAAGAGAGTTGGAGGAGACCCAGGAGTGGGACATTTTTGGTTAGTAAAAAAAATACGTTAAATCTGTAGGTTAAGCAAATGAATGAGTGAAGTGTCTTAATATTGGCTTATGTCCAGAAGGGGACGACTTTAGGCTGATGATGATGTTGACTTTCTTATCTCCACAAGATAAGAAGCAACCCATACTGCTAAGAAAGCCTCGCATTGGAAATAAAACATCAAATGAAGAAAGCGTAATACGGCCGCGGTCGGAGACTTTCATATCTCGAGAATAAAGTTCTCGCGACGAATTGTGTTGCTTCGATACACACAGATACCAAGATATTAATTAAAAGATAAAAAATAAGAATTGTAATTGGAAAGTGCAGGAATTCGTGCAGATAATGACACATACTCAACCGACAAGAGCCGTGCTCTTAAATTTTGAATTAAAGATAAAAATAATTAGATTTTTTTTAGGATAAAACACTTTATCAAATATATATCTACTTTGACTTTAGCTTTACTTAAAGTTTACCTTTAAACTGTATTCAGAGACTGCATAATTTCAAGAGCGTACCTGAAACAAATTAGGATATTTTTATAAATCGCATAAAAAAGTAAGATCATATGAGAGTGACCAACTCTGGTGTCAGTTTTCAAATCTTCCTAGGGGCCTTGGCATGGTTTCACGTCTGTCGTACTATGACAAAAAGGCAGACACATTTCTCTATAAATTTTATGTGTTTTTAATGTACTTAATAGAAAAAACTGTACTGTATTGTACTGATGCTTCTTTTTATCCCGGGTTAATACGAAAAATCGCGGGACGCTGCCAGTAATAGGTAGGCTGCGATATAGGGGTACCTAGTGCAGTAGCCACTGGTAACTCTACATTAAGGTCAATTAAATTAAAAAATTTAAAACTCTGTTAGTTAAGTTATCTTTAAGGTAAGAAATAAATAAATTCTAAATATTCTTGGTAAAACAAATCAGCTTCGCGAATTAAGGAAAAATTAAATAATTTTGGTTTTTTAGTACAGCATACCCACCAGATAAGGCTTTTTTTACGTGGCATAGGTTTGTGTTTAACTACAACCTGCCTGATGTTAAGCATAATAAAAATGACGAGGTAAATTTTTCGTTTATTTATCTAATTACAACAAAAAAACGTCAATATCGTATTCTTAAAAAAGCAGTATGTCCCCTGACATCATTACAGGGATAACTCCAGTTATGGAGCCTCTTCCCCGACTCGAGCCTCTAAGCCCAGCAGAAATACAACCTTCTGATCTGTTTGCAAATCGGAACGTCTACAAAATCTTGTAACAAGATGAGATCTAGTATTGAGATAATAATGTCTTATTTTTTCGTTCCCTTTTGAGCTGGATTTAATAAAGGTCTTCTTTGGTTGAGTGAGTAAGTATTGTTAGAGTTTGGATGGTGGATTTTATTCGGATGGTGTAAAAATAATTAGTAAGTGTGTATTAAATTACATTTTTAATAATCTTGATTTATTTGTGTCGGATGTCGGAAACCTTTTTAAATTTGTAGTTTTTTTAGTTTTCTCTCAGACCGCCTTTTAGTGCTTTAGAACATGCTTAAAGATTTAAGATTTTTTATAATTACTTAATAAGTAAGAAGTAAATAAATAATATAATCTTCTTCTTATGGTGCCTCTCCAACTAGTGAAGGCTGGCAGTCAGCTCTGCATACTTTATTTTGTTCATTGCCAAGCGAAACAATTCTGCGGCACTTCTGATCCCGGTCAATAATATGAACAAACTAAATATGAGTTATTTTGCTTAGAAGTCTCATTCACTCAATTTTACAACTATTAAATTTGCATTTCAAAATAGAAAAACTTAAACGTTTATGTTAGCCTAAGAGCCCACGACGGCCAGACCTTCGTTATTTAATAAAAGCTGAAAATTCTTCTGTGCGTTTCCCCTATACAGGTAAGAACGACCAGGGACTATAAAGTTTGAGTAGTGGTTACTTGGGCAGGTAATAGGTATGTAGGTACACGACCAAGAATGAATTACATTAAATTCAAGTTTCTGTGTTAGAAGAATGAGTAGGACGACTACAAAACTACACCGTTACATAACGTGAACAAAGAGCATAACTTATTAAAATGATATATGTATAACAAAACTATTAACTCGGAACTAGATAAACTAAATCCATTTAACCTTTCAACTGGTATTGGTTTCCTGAATGAACCCATTTCGTAGTACTTAGTGGATCATTAGTTGTTCTACGCCCAGTTGTGGGTGATACCGAGCGATGATTACTTAGATAAGATATCGGATTATACAATTTACGAATAATATAGAACAAAATAGTATCGTTTCGAACCATATCTGCACATTCTAAAAAAGATAGACATATAAACATATTTGTATGTAAATGTCGAAATAAAAGTATAATATAAATAAAGCATAAACGAAAACCATATACACATATTATAATAAACATGTGGCTGCTACTTTCATGCAAATCAAAAATTATTGTGAATTCTTTAATTTAAGTGTAAGGTGCATAAAAAATATCAATGAACCAAAAAATTAAGTTTTTCATTCAAAAATTGTGGGATTTGCCATTTCTTGTTTATATGAATAACTGATAAAAAAAATGTTATTTTTTAAATGTATTTAAAAGATAAATTTATGATATATCTGTAGCTAGTAATCGATGACTCCCAGTGGGTGATTTACCCCGCAGGGTGGTTCTCAATAAATCATAACCTGCTTAAGAACACTGGAATACTTGTTAATCCAAATAATTGTTAATCCAAAAAAGCGCGTCTGGCAATTCAATCAGTTTAGGTTAACTACAAAAATGACAGCAGTTGTTATCTATAAAACTCAAAGGTGTCTGACTGACTGATACAGTGATCTATCAACGCACAGCCCAAACCACTGGATGGATTGGGCTGAAATTCGGAATAAAGGTAGATGTTACGACGTAGGCTAAGAAAGGATTTTTGGAAATGCCAAACGGGTGAAATAGGGGATGCAAGTTTTACTTCTAAATGCGAGCGAAGCCGCAAGCACCTACAAGTTAGTAAATAAAAACAGTAATTAATGGCTACTTGTGGGTGTAAAAAATTATATAACTTAGAGAATTGAGCAACTGATAACGAGATCTTGATACCAAAAAGTAAATCAGAGCACTGCATTCCTTTGTAAATAATCATTTTACTTTTGATCTCCTCCATTCAACGTTTGCATGGAAGAGATTGATCCTAAATATAAAGCCACTTGTAACACAAGAATATGTTGTTTTTGGTTTGAGCCTTTTTGTTTGTTTATTACAAAAGAGAATGAACTTATTTTTTTCAGTGCCAAATTTTGCACAGTATATGATTTCCATAATAATTGAGATTTCAAATGAGATTCTTGTTAGATGGTGTAAAACTCTCACTAATAAAGTGTTTAACTCTGATACGATCTGATAATAAACTTAAGACGTTAACATGAATGACCACCGCACACATATTTAAGGTACATACCTACATATCTATGTATATACCTACCTAAGGGAGATCAAGGTCATAACCAGGCATCACTCACGCGCTGAAAGAAACAGCAAGTCACTCCTATACGTAGACTATATTATAAATAGACGGCTTATTATATAACACTTAAAAGTATTCAAATTTTAATTCGTTTTGTCTACATCAAAATTTAATTCTATATTAATGATTCCCAAATTTACATCTTACGCCAGTAAATTAAAAAAGCGTGTTAATAATATTATTACTGTTCCAAAGCATATCGTCATCAATCATCAGACAAATCAACTTGCAGAATTTCATATTTGTAATCAACTGTGGATTTATTTGCCAGTAATAAGATAGCGATAAACGACTCACGTCGTTCCGATGCGGGACCAACCAGAAATAAAAACATAATAAAAATGATGTTTTAAATAAATTATGTACATAATAAAATAAATAAAAGACATTTATTTCAGGCTTAACCCATAGTTACTTAAACTAATTTGGTCACTGTAAATGCCAAGTTTAATAAAATTACGTAAAAATTAGTAAAAATAAAAATTACATTGCGTTTTAACTTTAATATCAATGTCATAATACATATGCGAGTACTGTTTACCGTAAGTAGGCATCTAAAGAATGTGACGTCGATGTCCCAAACATATTGACTTGTACACACGCAGTTTGGCTTGATTTATAGTGTTGACCTTCGCGAGCGAAAGTGCGAACTAGTTTTTATATGCTTCTAGGGATCAGACTTGAAGAAAACTTCGATCAAGTTATTCGAATAAATTTACTGAATAAATATATACAGGGAAATAGGTGAATAGTTAGATACAAGAAGCTTAACATGTTCTATGGACAGAACGGTTTTGATTGATGTTTACCTATTAAAGCTATCAGAGTTTCTTTTCAGAATTGGAACACACGAATCAAAGTCAACAGAAAACATAATTCTTTAACAAGTTTGTTCTTGTCAGCTACCATGCCTGCATCGCTTTGTCAATGACACTAAATTTAGTAAAAATCTATTTTAAAAAATGTTTTCAAGTTCTGCTTAAATATCGAATAGCTTTACCTACCTACATCTATTCGAATAAAATTGACTATTCCCATCACTACTTACCCTTTCGCCTGCCATAAAAACGACCGTAAAATATTTTTCGATATATGTAGCTAAACAAAATGTCCGCGCGGTATGCAATATAGTGAAAGGGTAACGAACATTACCCTAAGTGTATGCCACTTTATGAGGCCTATGCCTAGGCCTTCAAATGTCGAAGTGGCCTATAGTGGAATTGATAGGCTTTAACAACGTCTAAGTTAGTTTTTTTACCGTGCGATGGAAAGGTTAGGTCTAAGGTTTTTTCGTGAAAGTCTGTTTCTTTTCTAGAAAGGTTTTGAGACAGAATACGTTTTTGTAACAGCTATATTTACGAATCCGTAGGATGGTGTCACTTAGCGGAGAATTTGGATGCCCACAACAATTTATTTAATGATTTTTAAATTATTTTTACTAAATAACTAATACTAGTAATATAATTTATAGCTAGTATCATCGTTGCTATAAAATAATACTTATAGAACTATGAAAATAACACTAGTTTCATTACCAAAGCCACTACTACTTATAGCACAACTCAAATGTGCTATACATCTCAAACTGTGTGTTTATTTAGATGTTTTCCACATCTAAAAAAACACAAAATCCTCCATCGTTTGTTTACCATACTTAACCTAGATTCTTCACACATCATATCTATAAAATCATGTGAAAATAAAACAAATTCGATAACCCACAATAAAATAATGTAACGTGCACTCTTCAGTGTAATACTCCCGAATATAAAACGCTTTTGTCTTTTATTTACAAAGGAAAAGATAAAGATATGACATCTGAATAAAAGAATCCAGAATGGCCGAGGCGGAATGAATCTGTGAAGAATTTCAGGGGTTACTTCGGACTGTTATACATAATATTGGTTTGAAATCACCAATGTTTTACTAATAAAATAAAACCAAAACTCTGTGCTTACGCTTGACTACAACTTGCCTGATGGTAAGCAACGCTATAGTCTACGATCTAGCGCGCTTGCCTAGAAGAAACCGGTTTACTCTCGACTTGAAGACCGACAAATTATTGCCTAATTGCATTATTAGTGCCTGATTGGGTGTGTTTGTTACTTTTTTACGCTTTTACGGCTGATCAAAATTAGATGAAATTTGATATAGATGTTTATTGGACATATTATTATGCTAATTGAAATCCCGGATTAAAGCGAACAACACCGCAGAACGCTGCTAGTATTATTATTAAAATGGAAATGTTTTTTTTTTCTGTTTTTTTTTTATTATTTTCATCTATTTATGTATAAATGACGATGTACAACGTAGATCAGGCAATATTTACACTCAAATATTTGATTACTTAGTTTATGATTTAGCACTGACACATATGTAAATAGATGTTTTTTGACTAAGCAAAACCTTTATTTATGGATTAGAAGATCATTGAATCGTAATTCTTCAGAAAGAGGGTCATTAGTATTAATTTTTTATAGTTTTAAATCGAAACCTGCCACAACAATAAATGTGTAAGATCAAAGATGTAAGATTACTTACAAGACTATTAGTAACCTCTTCAAGATTACAGATTGCGATGACTTTTCTCCGTTCTTATAAGAGAGCTGGTAAGATGTTTTTTTTTGTGATAATACAAAAATGCTGGATATGATCTTACATCAAGAATTACTAGAAATTGGTAGGAAATGATATGAAAAATAATAGGATTAGCAAAATATCTGTTTACCCATGCCTATATACCTGTATACATGGTTTAGTGGATTAAGAAAGCAAAGTTTTAGGGCAACTGTGTGTTCTCATTTGCTATACCTGTTTCTTTTTATTAAGGTCAATAAACGTTATTATTATTTTCTTTAATTCCTTCACAGACTCTCGGGCCTTACGCCCAGTATTTTCTAAGGCATCAGTGGGGCCGGAGCCAACACTGAGAGGCCTTTTACAATATTATAGGTACTTAAAATTAAGTAAAAATTACAGATAGGGGATTTTAGGTAAATAAAGTAAATTATTATTATTAACTTATGATATATTGATGATAGTAAAAAAAATATCGGTGTATATCAGATAATGCGAAAAAAAATATTCTATAACTTTTTATCATCATCATGGTCCACCGCCCTTGGGATCCCACTGCTGGGTATAGGCCTCCCTTTGTATGTGCCATCTGCGTCTATCCTGTGCAGACCTCATCCAAGTCGGACTCTCGACTTTGACGATATCGTAGGCCCAAATAATTATGTAAATTAATTTCTAGTGGTCGTTAACCTAATTATCGTATTTTGTGTCAAGTAAGTAATAAAGACAGCAAACAAAAAAAAAATAAAAAATATTTAGGATCATAATTGATTACAAAACATAAACAAAGTACCGCTCATTAAAATTGCGCAGATTTTTTTTTACCAACCGTACATATTATATTTCAGCAACCTCACATTTTTGTGCCAACCGTACATTCCCACATAGCTTACTACGCACGTACAAACTGCGTACAAACCCACAAATTCACATTTTGTGGTAATGAAAATATTTACCCCATTTCCCCACATTGCGGTAAAGCCTTGTCGACACTGGCAAGTTTGTGCTTTCAGAGTACTATTTACGTATTTGTTTTCAAATCATCAAAACAAACGCTAAACAATTAGTTAACACGTATTAAAACACAATCAAAATGAGATACATTTAGTAGTATTTTTTTTTTGTATATGTAGACAACTTTTTAACAGCATTATGGATGTAAACCTGAATGAAAGATATTTTAATTTAATTATTTTTATTTTATTTTCAAATTTAATTAGCAACATAATAGCAGTCTTGCCTAAACTAATCGTAGCAGAATAAATAAATCCGTGCCTGGTGAAACTTGTTATGTTTATTAAAAGACTCTACACTTTAGAAATTGTGAACACAGGTTTAAGCAGATTTTTTTCACGGCCCATTTTAATTATAATAAAAATTTCAGACTCTTGGCGGAGGATTCCATTGCCCGTCGGGACGAGTCTGAAATTCTGGGGGGGTACTAGCTACTTGTTAATTAGAAAGACTGTTGCTTCATACACAAAAGCACTAGATTTAGGGTACTAAAGCTCTCGTAAGGCTTATGAAATTCGACATAATGTAACCGTTTCTTTTTAAACATAAGAGAATAAGAGATTAAAATAAAATACCTTAAAACATTGTACTAACGTTTGCAGTCATTGATCTTATAAATAATGTAAGTACCTATTATTTTCTTTGCGACAATTTATTGCCTCGAAAATGATTATGGCAATTTTATAAACACAAACAACTTTTATCTTATCACATTGTAACCGTCTGAAAAGGTTTTGAAATTGATTCCTGTAAAGGATTGGGTTGTTCCTTGAGAAAAGCAATTTATATTATAGAAATGGTGGAACTTCAATTTGAAGAAGCCTCAATACACTAATATACACAACCAAACACCCGACCTGATTTAGAGATTAATTACACAAAATTATATTATACAAAATGGAGATTAATTGAACAAAATTGTACAATATTTTGTACACAGAATGGGGTCATGCCTGTGTGTTTGTGTCTTGCTTTATTCTTGTTATCAAATACGCGAAGCTAACTCTAGTATTAAGAAATTTCAAATCACATTCGTCCTTTACGGGCACTAACATGGATTTAAGACATTATTTTACACACACCCGAACCCTATAATTTAGCTTATCATTCGATCCACGTAATTGTATTGATGGTAAACGGGTTGACTGGCAATCCAGGGACTGACCGTATCCACAGTTTCTTAATATTAGTATACTAGGGTACGACCGCGGCTTCGCTTGAATTATTTTGAAATAAAAAGTGCATATGATACTAAACTTGTAAGATTTCATACTACCTACATACCAAAACCCAAGATGATCCGTTTATTCGTTTTTGCGTTATGAGCGTTTAAATCAGCAGATAATCAGACAATAAATCAAGATAATAAAGTATACACAAACAATTGTTTTCTAATATCTTCTATGTTGAGATTTTCGACCCTCTTCAGCATTATTATATGTATAGATAGATAACTACATCTCATCGAATCATCATCATCGAATTTCTATTCCCCTTGAACTACAATTTATCGGTCTTCAAGTCGAGAGCTAACCGGTTTCTTCTAGGCAAGCGCGCTCGTAGAACAACGTTTATTAACATCATGCGAATTGTAGTCAAACGTGAGCCTATTAAATGTAAAAATTCATACGCACCGTTAGCTGATCTATACAAACTTTTTTGTTTTACATTGTCTGTGTAAAGTTGCCATGGAAACTGTTCCAAGCCAATTACATACCTAAGTAAGGAAATGAAACGGAATGTTCCGCGAAATCGTTCCGTTTTGCCGCGATTTTTGCCAAAATACACACGAAATTCGTAACTTCGCAAGTCTTGTTAAACATGGTTTTGAATTTCATTGTTTTTTTTTAACCTTTTGTTGCCAAGGGAAAATGTGTAGCCAATCTAACGGCGGTTTTTAAAATAAATTCAAATTTTCACTTACTTAACTGCCTATCATAGAAGCCTTTAAATTTCTTTTATTATTTTATCGAAGTAACAGAAGACAGTTATTTTTAACAAAAAATGTTTACTTTAAAAATACATTTTTTTAACCAGAATAGTCAATTGGAGACGCACATGTTGGTTTCTATTTAAGTTTGGTAATCTAAAAGGGCAATATAATTTGTACGATTTAGTAAAAAATAATAAGAAAAGCGACTGTGGCTCAGCGGTAACAGTGTTTGGTTTTCATCCAAACGCACCCTGGTTCGAATCTGGCCCTACACCAATGACATGTATTTTCAAGTTATGTGTGGATATGCATAATATGCACTCTCTTAACTCACGTAACTCTGAGGACATGTGTCTTCTGTAGGACCTGGGCACCCACCACGATGTATTTGCCCAAGAGAACTTTAATTCTGCGGGGGAGTCACGACCCTCAGTCATGAGGGAACACGACTCGAGAGAGAAAGTAACAACTAATAACATGTACATAACACATATACATTTATGTACCTACCTAGAATTTACCTAAACACATTGGACTAGCTCTAAGCATTAATCTATTTTCGTATTAAATACGGTAAAGCTATTCGGTCCGAATCTAGGTTTATTGTTAGTTAAGGCCCTGCTTGAAATGTTAACACTTTAGTAACAAGACTTTGAATAGGTTAGGCAACTCTCTGACTGCTTTATTTTGTACCGAGTTGTACTAATACGCAGACGAAATTATCCAGTTTTCTTTTAAAACACTAAATACTAGATTTTTCTACAAAAAATAAAAATATGAACAGAGACTGAAGTTAGTTTCTTTAAGGCAAACACACTATTGCTTTGCATCAGGTGTGCTGTAATCAAATGTGATCCTTTCTTTACAAAAATACAATAGAAACATCTCAAAATTGATTAAATAAAAAGATATAAAAATTTGAAAGAAAAATGAACGTATTTTTCACGCCTTTATAAAAAATGGATTCAGAATACCTTAAGTAATTAAAAAAACGCATACATGACCTTAAGTGACCTTCGAAGTCGGTTAAAATACAGCAATGAGCAACATTTTACGTACAAAATTGTTGTTTTGAATGTCAGTAAAAGTAAACTACATAATGTAGGTAGCAAACGAGTCAATTTTTCCGCAGGCGATAGATAGTGGCTCCACCTGAGTAAGTCCGTTAACACAGCGAAGTGACATTAATCTCTGAGTAAAACACTTGATCCTACTCCTTGGAACATATATCACTACCTACCCTCCATTACCTCTTACTGCAATATAAACATCCTTTGAGTGACATAGCATAGTCAAAGACTAGTCTTGCCAATGTTCGTCAGTCAGTAAGCCTGAGATTTTTTTTAATTTCTGACATTTAAACATAAATTATGGTCAAGCGAAAACCCATTCCATGTAAAAAATATTAACTCTACTGCTGATCAAAATGAGAGGTAATGAGAGAACTTTGAACTAAATATCGATGAAAACAATAATTACATCGAATAAATTAAAGAGTATTGAGTAAGAAAATGCATTTAAACTTGATTATCTGAGTTATTTTTTACATAGACGTGTAACCAAATTTACAGAATACATTTTTTGTACAAATCATAAAGCTAGAGATGAAAATGAAAAACAACAAATAAAAAAATACGAAGTAATTATTAGAAGTATTTATAGTAACTTCCGTATTTTTCCCGAAAATAGAGAACAAAAGTAGAACTAGTACATGACCATAATTCTTGTAGCTAAAACTAAAGCTTGATTTTAAATAGACTGCCGTAACTTCCACAAGCTTTTTGCTACAAAATAACGAACAGAAAAGACAATTTTTGTAGATAATGTGTAATAAGTTACGATGCGGTGTCGGCACCCAACACAATGCATTTTTCGGGCAGCTAAAATAGGTATAATAAAATAGGTATATAATATAATCTAGGCTAGATAGGCAACTAAGCGTATTAACCTTAGATTTATAATATCTTTTAGTATAAACTTAACTGAAGTGTTAAATGAAGAGTTTTTTCAGTAAAAATACATACAAAAACGCACTTGATTCGGTAACTAATTAAAAAAAATTCTAATAAGTACAGTCTGTGCAATGTCCCGAAATATTTATTATTTATTATTATTATTAGTTAAAAAGTATTACTAGAATGATTATAAAATACTTGGTTTTAATTATGTAAACATAAATTAAATTTATTTTCATATGTACTTAATAAAGTAAATATAAAAAAATATCTTCTAACTTCAATAACATTTTGTAATCTTATCTTTGTAAAAAAAATTTCAAAAGCAGATTCAACACGTTTTGAATTTGTCATCAAGTTAATAGGTTTGTAAGCTATATACCTCATATTTGCTGCCCAATTAAACACAAAGCATAATAAAGCACAGTCCACACTTGCCGACCGTTACTCTGCGAAATTCGCCCGATCGCGGAAAAAATAAATATTTTTAAATGGCTGCTATTTGGCAAAGCTTTGGTGCTTAACATTTGGCGCCATTTTAACGAGCTGCGAATTTCTTCTTTAATCTTTTGATCGTTCAGTTTGATGTGAATACTTCAGCGACTTTTAATGGTACCATATTAATTTTTGAATGGAAATTCCGAATGAAATGGACGCATAATTTTAAACTGCATATTATGGTGTTTATACGGCGGTAACACGTTAATTTTTGAGTTTAATATTTGTTTGTGAAATTGAGTAGGTGATGATAGTATGATACAAATGTTGGACTTGATGACGCGATCGCTAATTAAAACTCATAAGTTATGTTTTGAGTGATTGTTTAAATAATAAACATATGATATAATGATAATTTCATAACACACACAAAATGTACATATTCTAACTTTTTTGACCAATCGTCTTATCTTAGAAGCAAAAGGTTAATAATATATTGAACGAAGGAAATTGAGATGAAACAAGTTCGTGTCCTTATTTTTATGAATGTGAAGTTTCAGAATAAAATTACTTGTCATTCTTTGGTAAAACAAATTATTTTTGTTAGGAAATTACAGTTTAGTCAAGGCGTACATTCATTGCATTCACAAATGAATTGTTTTTATCCCCCTAAAATATATTTTAACCATTCATTTTTAAAGAAAAGTTGCTTACAGACATAACATTTTATCATGGCTGTATGATGCTTCGTATCATTTGTGTCACCAGAGGCATATCAAAGCAATGCTAACATAACTATAGAATTAAATTAAACACCCTTACGCCTTCAACAACGCCAATTATTTATTAATCCCAACCCTTATTAGACAATAATACACTACCCTTAGTGTTTTGGTATCATACAGCGATATAACAGTAAGCGATCGTTCTATATTACTCTTCCGCAGATTTTCTTGGGCAAGCTTTTTCCTTTTCCAGAAAGTGCCCGTTGCTCAGCTAGCGGAAGCAATCACGGATTACCAATGTAAACTATTGTCGACTTAAGGTTGACAAAAAACCACACGTAGTCGTCAGCTAGATGACAAGTTAAATTATAGGTTTTATCTGTTTGTTAAGCCACGTCAGAAGCCGTCAGAGCGGTTGAAAAACTCTCGCTACCAGAGCTGAGATTGCCACTCACATACGGTACTACTTAGTTACTAGTGAACGCCCGCGGTTTCGCTCGCATTATTTCAGAATAAAAAGTAGCCTGTGACACACATAAGACCTACATACCAAATATCATGATGATCCGTTCAGCCGTTTTTGCGTGATGAGCGCTTAAATAATCAGAGACAGATCAACAGAGAAATAGGTATGTAAGTACATAAATAGATAAAAAATAAAAAGTCCTAGAATATGTTTTATAATCGATGTATAGTTTATCAATTTTTTTTTTCTTTTTAATATTTATAGATTTTTTAGTAGTTTCCATACTGCCAAACACAAATATTACTAAGTGGCGTTCCGCTGTCCCTTCTCAACAGACAAATAATTAATTAATGCTCTCAGATCAGCTGACGAGGCGAGCTCTGACAGATGGCGCTGTAGTCAGATTTATCGTCCACTGGTTTTGTACACACTGATTATTGAAGTCCGTACCGTATATAATTTAAGCAAAGGGTAAATGAAGGCTTCTGGATATAGTTAATTAGGGTTACTTGCAAACGCATAACCCTTTAATGGTTCTCTTATTTGGAACTTCAAGAGTACCTCCGCACAGTTTTAGAAATTGACGAATACAAAAACCAATTCTCCGAAGATTTCGGAAAAAGGCGTTGAACGACTTTTTCCAACAATTTGCGAAAATCGTTAAAGAATTGCTGTTCATTTCGATGAACTGAATAAATAAAGTAAAAGGGTAGTCACCAGTAACCATGAACAAGATAATTACTCGATTAACTAGCATTAGTAATTAGTTTTAATTTGTTTAAAACTAGTGGTCGCCCGCATATATTTAGTTCGCGTAATTTCTAGATAAAAAAAATATTATGAAGCTGCTAAGAAAGACCTCATACTGCCTACATGCAAAAAATCATGATGATCCGTTCGGTCGGTTCGTTTAAATAAACAGACAAACAAAGATAGACAAAAACACAAATTACAATAAATTCGCAATATTATGTATCTCTAAACATTTTTTTTAATATCTCCAATGTTCAGTCTTTCGATCTTTTTCAGCTTTATTATATGTATTTAAATGTGGATAGTGTGTAAATACCAAAGCATCGTGCTTTGTACATACACCAAATTTACCCAATTCAAAATAATTACCTTGCAGTACCACTAGTACATAAGTATTTTATTGTTATAATACATTTTATTTAACATAAATACGACTTTTATATACATTTTAACTGCTTAAATCTGATAGAGAACACGTTATTGCGGCATCCATAAAGTATTATCTTTGATTTAACAATTAACCATGCCTCGACTACGATTTTGTTTCTTTGATTAACCATCAATTATTTTCATTAATTGTTACGGAACCTAGGTGATGAACTCTACATCACCTATTTGTGTCATCATAATTAATTACATAAAAAGTAAAATTCAAAATAAGTTAAATAATTCAATGATTATTTTTTTCTAATTTATTTAAAGTAATTACTCATTTATTACCAAAAACGAACAAAACTTTCAAGAAATAAAATCATTAGATGCTACTTTTTACACTCTTTAATTATTACTTAGTATAGTACTTAAAATCTTTTGCGAAATCTTAGTACAAAAAATCTTTTAGACTTAATAAATAATTTGAATTTCTTGTATATTTAGTTTTTTTTCCGAGATCAGAAAGTCATTAGAAAGCTTTTCCATTAATCATTAGCAAAACAAATAAATTCTTCACATTGCACTTTCAGACTAAATAATATAACTAACAAATTGTATCAACTGAAAGCAAAACTACCATATCATAAACCTTGAAATAATTTACTTCAATCCAGGGGTCTTCTTAGAGTTAATGGGTATCTTCTAGGGAAGCGTGTTACACCTTAGGCTGCAGCAATGCTTAACATCAGGCAGGCTGTAGTCAAACGTAAACCTATTCCACGTAAAAAAGAATTTCAGCACAATTTTAACCCTTCTTTTAACCCTACATGCTATGATTAGCCTTCTTTATACCTATTAACTATACCCAACTATAGTTACTGTATAATAGATTATAACTCCCCTGTTTTGAATACACAGTTGCGTGCTACTCCACTATGCATACCATGTGATTTATTTAGTACAGAGATGCTCAAAGTTTATGCGTATTCTTAAATTTAAGAAGGGGTGCAAAACAATCTTTAATTTAAATTTAAGGTCAAGTAATGTACGTACGAGTAAGAATAATTTTGAGGGGACTCACGACCACACTATTGAATATCATAGTCGATTTTGAATTGTAATTGAAAGTATTTTATTTTTGTTTTCTTATTTATTAATTATGTACAAAATATATTTCTCGCTAATTAATCAACTCTTAGAACAGGGCCCAAGATCCAAGTTTGAGAAGCGCCGTGATTTATACGGAGTGTAGAATGTCGTAACTTTTTTGCGTTTTATGAAGTTGCTATCGTGGATTTTATGTCATGTTTAGTTTATTTATAGGCCTATGTTGAGTAATCAATCATTATTTCTGTGTTATTTTTAGACATTTAGTTACGCTGGTCTACGGTTATTGATTTCCTGTCTAGTTGCTTCCCTCTTGACTGCGGGGGTTTATTTTTGGATAAAAGATATTGTTTGTATTGAAAGAATTTTGTTTGTTTATGTGACATCAGTATTATTTGCTTTTATTATCAAACCACCGCTTTTTACTGAGACTTATTATAATTCTAGCAAATCCCATCGGTGTTATCAATCGTAAAGAAGAAATAAATTCTCTTACTTTCGTATATTATAGCAAGAGGCGCAAGTTTGCTCTTTAGTTAATCATAATAAATAGTTATTTATATCTACCATCAGTTCTAGTTTAATCATCTAAATTTAATCCAAAGTTGGTTGCACTTCAGATTCGTAGAAAAAAGATCTTATCAAAGAAGTTCAGAGTTTACATAAACCGTTCCACACAATACGTCTGTTTCCGCCCAATTGAAGTAAAATCCGCCCTTGAACACTCCGACGCCGCGCCGGGCTCAACACAAATGTTTGGGTTAACAAAGGGTTGTTTAAATGGGAAACATACGTGGAATGTGCCATCTTTATACCTCTAATTTAAGGGAAATATTTGAGACTTGAGAGTTTTGAGATGCGGGATAATTTACGTAATTCGCACAAGTTTAAAATCTAGATTAATTCATTTATTTTTTTAGTATGGCAGGAACTTAACTAGTTAAACGGCAGTTTGTTGTTTAGATGGGGATTCTATGTGGAATGTGCCACATTTATACTTCTTATTAAAGGGATATATTTAAAGGTTATTGAGACGGGAATAATATACGTATTATACCTATATATTGTGGCTAGAAATTTAATTTTGGAATGTATGGATTTTTCACAGTTGTTTTTAAATGGGATACGTAGAAGCAGACTGTGTCACCTTTATATCTCTAATATTAAGGAAATATGATAATGGGACTTGAAAGTTTTGAAACGGACATTACTTACGTATTACTTGAGGCTAGAAATTGAAACATTTACGCTATGTTGCAGTTCCTGGTTTCGTTTTAAATCTATGCATGTACTTAATAAAGCTGAAGAGGGTCGAAAGTCTGAACATTGAAGATATTTAAAAAAAAATTTTTGGATATACTACGAATTGATATTAATATTTAGAAATTTTGGCTGTTTATCTGTTTCTCTGTTTATTTAAACGCTCAGCACTCTAACACGGCTGAACGGATCATTCACTGTCTTCCAAAGTTAGTAGTCCAAAGTAGTATATATCAAGTTAAACAGAGATAATGATCTCATACAGATCAAATTATGATAACCTTTAAGTGAGAGTTAGAACTCACACATAGAACCAACCTAACCCTGTTTCTCAGAAATACCCTGTGTCGTGTGATTAAGGTCGTATTACACGCCCTCAGGTAACTGGGTGACGTAATCATGGGGTATCCGACACGCACTAAGGACTAACACTATTGGTCAATATATTTATTAAAACCTGTCTACTTTTTTCATGCTCCATTGAAATGTTTGGAATGTAATGTTGTTGTATCGTATTTCACTCCAAGCGCTTTTTAATCGCCGCGAGCCTTTAACGTGAATGAGTCAATCTTCATTATCTATCCACGTTAATAACTAAGCGATTGGAACACGCGACGAAGTAAAGAAATTAAAAATAAAAACGTTCCTACATACTTATTTTACTTGTTCACTTCCTCCATAGAAAAAAACTCTCTCAAAATAATATAAAAACACACGATAAACACCAAAACTGTTTCACATGCAAAATGTAAACACTAAGTGCTCTGAAATAGCTGTTTGTATGCTCGCCAAATAACCTTACTCATACTAGTGGCAGCACTTTCGTACGTGCTCTATTTTCAAATAACACTTTTTTGTAAAATGTTAGTTCCAGTATCAACCGCATGCTAAGTTATGTTCAAACGCTTTCCCAAAGGCATGAGCACAGATAAAAAAGTACACGCTTTTCAACAATTCCAAACTCACATTTGCAACCCACTCCTATGAGATGAAGCTATAGATTACTGACCGAGGATTACATTTATAGATACTACTTTAAAACTAACGGCAAACTGCTCTAATGAACATAGGCCACTTTTATATGAACTTACTTACGAAACACCTGATATTGAGATCTAGTTTTCTTTTGGTAAACTAACACTGAACAAAAGGTTATTAGAGTTACTAAACTATTAATTACACTAAACATAATTGTTGACTTTAGAGATTAAGTTTGAGCACAGATACAAAAAAAAAAAAAACTTTCACATGTTTGATAACCTCTTTTTTTGGAAGTCGGTTAAAAAAGGGGTGCCACTTCCAGTGGGAGTTGGTTTTGAAACGACAAAACGCACACAATATTATTACAGGTGGAAGATGAACAAAAAAAACCCGTAAATTTTTACTCGGTTTTATAAAAGTGATGTTAAAAACGTAAGAAAAATGTAAGAAACATATTATCTTATAACTTACATTGTTACATCGTAACCTGCAACAATGCTTAACATCAGGCAGGCTGTAGTCAAACGTAAACCTATCCCCTTAAAAAAAACTTGTAACGCATTTTTCATCAAGTAATCTGTGTCACCGGTACAAGTATTTTGATAAAACATCTGTGCGCGGCGAAACAAAACTTGGACACAGCTGCGGTTCCTGTATCACGGGAAACTTTTTTACGCCGATCAATGTACGAGAGTGAGCGAGAAAAAAGATCAACGTAAAAACTGAAGAGAGCCGGCGAAATATGGAGTGCAAAGGAGACAATGCAAAATATGTCGGTCTTTTTTCTTCTTGTTTGAGAAAAGTTTCAGTTTTAGAGTTTCTCACATTTTCATTCGCTATTTTTTTGTAATTTCTGCTTCTTATATTCAGTAGTTTTTCTAGAATCCTTTTTGATGTTTGTTTTTCTCAGTTTGAAGTACTCTGGCATATCATTTTGATTAAGTACATTATATCATAGATATTTATGTTTTTATTTGTAACGGAATCGCCTTAACTCTAAACTTAATATAGATTGAGGAAAAAACTTATGTAGCTAGTAGGAAAGCCATAGCTGTTGTATCTATAGCACATGTTTGCCAATTATTTACAATATCAAATATTATAGATATTTATTTATTATTACACATCCTTAGTTAATATTTTAACTTTTTCTTTGCTGAAGTTTATGAAAATAAACTACTAATTTGGTTACTAACATCTTTAGTGTTAACAATAATTTGCCAAAGTATTATTTTCACCAAATCCTTTAAGAGTTAAAGCAACAAATCAGTTAAGTCCATGCCAAGCGACTGGGCCCGACTCGGCCCAGTCGGCTCGTCCCAGTCAGGCCCAGTCCAGTCTTAAATCCTAGGATTAGTCCAGACAGATGCTCTCGTCCCAGCACAACTGACGGCCAGATTTTAGACATCTTGAGATAATATTATATATGGAGCTGAATTCCCTTTGCAGGGATTTGCCCTACATTCCAAATGAAAGCTTTGACAGCGATGCGAAGATACTGCGTAACTGTGAAACATATACATATATAAATTTAGGTCATGTTCGCACAGACTACCTTAGCGCCTCGAGCTAAGCGAGCCACCTAGCGAGTAATGTAGTCAAACAGACTTGAACGTTTGCAACGGGTGTATAAAGGACTAGCTAATTGCTTAGCGTGTAGCTAACGAAAAAATCTTTGTTGCTTTTCGTCAGTCATGAGGCATTTCAGAAGACAGGTATGACATTTCCAATGTACCAAAACCTGTTTTTAATGAAAGCTAACTCTCAAACAACTCACGACGTGCGTTTAACACGTATCTATATAGGTAGCCAGATTACAAGCCACTAAGATCTCGGCTAAGTCTACGCACTAAGCAAGCTGCTTGTCTGTGTAGACGTAACCTTAGGGTTTTCGTCCTAATTATCACGAGCAGCACCGCAGAGCGTCGATAGAGTTAGTACTAGAATTGTACTGATAATATAAAAGCAAAAGTTTGTTAGGTGTATGTTAGTTACTAATAAATCAATAATATTATTTTCTATTTTTCTGCGTGGGATAGGTTTACGTTTTACTACAGCCCGCCTGATGTTAAGCATTGCTGCAGCCTACACCTGCCTGTTAGGGTGTAGGCTGCAACTTCGAGGGCGAAGCCAGTAGAAGAATACAGCTGGGTTGGGCGGCATTTGGAAAACTTCGTCAGGTTTTCTCGTCCTCCATACCGCAAAGCCTAAAGACGAAAGTCTTCAATCAGTGCGTCCTACCAGTAATGACTTACGCTGCTGAGACGTGGACACTAACAGCAGGATTGGTTCACCGTTTCAAAGTTGCTCAGCGTGCTATGGAAAGGGCTATGCTTGGAGTTTCTCTTAGGGATCGTATCCGAAACGAAGTAATTCGGCAGAGAACAAAAGTCACCGACATAGCTCAACGCATAAGCACGCTGAAGTGGCAATGGGCCGGTCATATATGTCGCAGAACCGACAACCGATGAGGTAGGCGAGTTCTGGAGTGGAGACCGCGGCTCGGCAAGCGTAGTGTAGGGCGCCCTGCCACAAGGTGGAGCGAGGACATCATGAAGATAGCAGGGAACAGGTGGAGACGAGAAGCACAAAGTCGGGCTGAGTGGCGTGCCTTGGGAGAGGCCTATGTCCAGAAGTGGACGACCGTGGGCTGATGATGATGATGATGATGATGACACCTGCCTGTTAGGGTGTAACACGCTTACCTACACTTAGCAACAACTTAAAACTTAAAACACACTTCTTCACACTAAAATACCTAATCTGATGTTTGTGAAATTCGGTATACATATGTATGTAGGTTGATTAGATTCTGGATTAAAACTGCTGTTTTTTATCCCAGACTATCGTGGATAGCACCACAAAACACTGTTAGCATAAGTCGTATAACATTGTAATAAACAAAACCCAGCATCCCAAACTTCCGCCAAATTTTTCCCTGTGAACATTATTATTACAGCCCTACTTAAATCTCTTCTGTTATGGCCCAAGAGTCTCGAAAGATACTCAAAGTTGACTCCCATTCATTACTTCAGAAAACATGTCCTTGTCTCGACCAACAGAACCGCAAAGACTTATGGCTGCAAACTTATGGCTTATGGCGCAACTTCAGTGATAAAGACTGCTATTGTCCTCCAAGATATGATTAAACAAAAGAGCTGGGTTTTGCATATACGTACGTAAAATATGGCTGAGAGAGTTGTTTTAAAACTTGAATAGGTAAAGCTTCGTACTTAGCGGAAACTTGAAAGTTATCGATTGAATTTGGATCAGTGAAATAACGATTAATTGACATAGGTATGAGTATAGTGATAGGTCAATTAATGACACTGATTCTTATTAATTTTAAGCATGTTATCATGGGTCACCGTAAACCGCAATGATCGTTTAGCATCGTACTAACTATGGTAAACTGCAAGCCCGTTTTACTTAGAGAAAAAATACCAAAAAAAACATAGAGCTTGGACTGTGACTGGATTAGTTTGATTTGTGTGAAAGTAGCAGTAAACGTGAAAAAACAGCCAAAAACTTTTAATGACCACCGTTTTTGTTTCGTTTTAAATATCGAACAACAAAGGCTCAAATTTCGTGCCTGATAGAACATATCACGTGGAAATATTACGAAGGAACAAGAGAGGTACTTCTGCTGTAGAACACAAAACGAACTTATTATTTACGAATTTACAACTTGTTTAAAATATTTCTTTTTACCTTTCTAAGACTGACAACATTCTACGAACATAATTATTTGATCTTACACCTACGTCGAAATACAAAGAAGACTTATGTAATTCCACATATACCTATATTATATTTTAACTCCGAAGAAAACATCATTCAAATTCAAATACAAAGCAGTGAAATGATAATGCTACTTTAACAAAGGATAATAATGCTACAACTAGATTTAGTACTGAGTTACTGGGAAGTATACATTGAATATAAATATATATATGACACAGAAGTGACTGACTAGCTGACATTTTTTAACTAGAACGGGTTGCACTAATATGTAAAATATTAGTAACCCTGTAAATCAAAAGCATGTGTAGGCGTGAATTGATGAAGATTTACCTTCACCATTTGAACATTCAGATAAGAACTACAATCGTACTATATATATATATATATATATATATATATATATATATATATATATATATATATCTCTTCTCTTCTTAGTCGTGTCCCTTACGTATTAGAAGGACTCACGATCCTCAGCAGAGGATCGTGAGTCCTTCTCATACTGTTGACTAGTTGTCGCCATCGGTTTCGTTCAGTTGCTTGGTGTATTGCAACATTTATTGGCATCTCCAGCTCTTTAGTTATTTGGTCAGACCACCGTATGTGACTCCGGCCTCTCGGTCTCTTTCCTTCAACTTTCCCGGTCACTATAAGGCGCTCCAAATTATTAGGTACTCTGCGAGCAATGTGGCCAAAATACTGTACGATCCTTTTCAAACAGATAGTGGACAGGCGCTGAGTTTTATTTATTTTAAGCTCTTTCAGTATAGAAACAAAACTATATATATCTCTATACATATAATAAAGCTGGAGAGGGACAAAAGCCTGTACATTGACGAATTTTTTTAATAAAAAAATGTTTGGAGATAGTTCGAATTGATAGCACAACAATTTCTAGAAACTGTCTCTGTTATAAAACATGCTTATTATACTCGTATATAGAAACCACCAGACTCAATACAAGTAAACGTAATATTCATGATTACTTGTGTTATACGGGAATCGAACCCGCACCCCTAGATTAGAAGGCTACTACCAACTAAGCTAACAGGAAGAAAACATTTACTGTATAGAGATTAAAGATTGTATCGTTGGGTATTTTGTCTTCTAAATAATTTAAGTATTAGTTCAAGTATTATGTAAACAGATTTCCAGGAACCCACGCGCCATTGTATTGTAGTTCTGAAATGTAACTAGAATTCTTGAGAAAAGATACAAATTACCCAAAATTTAGATTATTATGTTCATTTACAGGGAAAGTGCTGAGTAATTCAAAATTGTGGTGAATTCTTCAATTACATCTGATTGCTTCAATTACCTTTGAGTAAGTAGGTATATATAATTCAATTAATTAAGTCTCATGTAGTTTTAGTATTCAGTTTCAGGCCCGCTAGCATAAAGACACTAAACCTAGTGCAAGTGGACCTAAATCTCATAATGTAATTAACAACACAAATATTGTTGTATACCTGGTATTTGTCTAGTACCTACCGAGTATATTTATAAAAGAAATAAATATTCCGGGTCATTGCATAGCCCCACACTAAGCAAACGCTTGTATCATGGGTGCTAAATAACGGATATAATACTTATATACTTTATTATACATAAACTAATTATACATAGAAACGATCAGACTCGACACAAATAATATAAATACAATTACACTATTATATAATACATAGTCAATTTAAATATTATATATATATTTACATAAATTCTTTTGTTCCTTTCTCTTAATTAAGTTTCATAAACACTTCCCATTTAATAGTGGTAGTGGTCCAAAGTCGATATAATATTTAACAATCTTGTGCGACAAATTCATGTAATTTTGTATGGAATTTAACGTTTTAATCCAAGCCATTACACGAGAGAGCTGTAAGATTGTATTTTACTCTTTACTATTTCTCTCTATTTAGTAAGATCTTATGAGTGTGGCAACCTCTAGTGTCAGCTTTTTGAAACCAACTTTTACGTAAATGATTTTAGTGTGCAATTTGTAAAAGTTAATGTAAAGAGCTATGGAATTTTTACTTTTTAAATCATATATAAGTATAAATTGAGAAGATGATGAGCTTGTTGGTTTGATGACGTTTATGTTTGTGTGTGATGTTTGTTTTACACTTTTAGTGACAAAAGATAAATCTTTGTGATTTTTATTATATACGGTCTTGATAATGACATAGACTACCATAACACAATAAAAGCAAACTTGCGGACACCCGCTGGTAATTGTTAATTAGTGGTCAATGTCATCAAATGAACCATCTCAGAGGTTCAAGCTTTGGTTTCCTAGGAAAGCGGTGCCATCGTATAGCGGCCGTGATATTACGGACGCAAAAATAATTAAAGTAAATTACGGTGCATGTTACCGCTCTCCAGGAAACCGCGCCATTTCGTTTACATAGACAACGTTTTAGTGACGTCATTCACTGCTGTATTACGGCTGCTATATGAAGGCACCGCTTTCCTAGAAAATCAAAGCTTTACACCCTCAGTAATGAGGTATACAAAGCAAGAAGGAAAAAATATAGCAATAAAATGTGACATACACTATGTTATTTAAAATAAAAAAATACACAGTTGCAGAAGTATTTACTAGGTTTAAGAACCAATTCCAAATTAACTTTCAACGGTCTAAAGATCAAATAAAATAAGTCAGTAAATAGTGGAGCTGCCTAAAACTAGAGTAAGTTTATCAAATTACATTTAGGCCTATTTAATATGATGAAGCTGACTCAAAGAAGATTAAAATTTGATAAGTGTAAGGTCTGGGATGCTACAACAAGTAAACGTGACTTCTAAGTTGTATTCATGAATGTATGGTTTTGAAAAGATATTAGGATAGTTATTAGAAATATATATAGAATTATTTAGAATTCTTCTCTAACCTTGAATTGTTTAACATATTTTGTAGTTTAAATTAGCTGAGATGCAATTTTATAAACAAATTTTATCGGCAATACCAACGGGAAAGTTTTAAGATTCAGATTTAGATATTTATTTGCATGTAAATGGGTACATTAAGATCACATTAAATATAAGTATATCCGCCATTACAACCTCACATGAGGTACGCAAACGTTAAAAATTATTATTTGAATTTAAATAAATGGATTACAAACGCACTCATTGATTAATAATATTGATATACATGTCAAATACTTACACATTATTATTATCTGATTTCAATTATTTCTATATTTTAAGACATGTTTTCTTATATACATAGTTCTTTTCCTTGAGACGTATTATTTATTTAATTATTTTTTAAATCTCTACTTCATAGACTAAGTGTATTCTTTATTGCTGAGTGTTAGGATTTTTTTGCCTAAATTAGTTAACTGGTAAGTTTTCTTGGGAAATACATCGTGTTAGGCGCCCAGACCCTTCCACGGGTAGTATTTTTTAACAGGTAATATGCCAAAGTGCCAATTACAACCTGCATGATGTTAGTTTTGTAAAGAGTACCGAAGGTGTTAATAACTGAACACTGAACACAGTATTCTAATTATGTATGTCATACAATGTTGGTATTAACAATTTACATTAATACGATTTAATTTAGGCTGCACAGAATATTTACATTGTGTGTCCTGACTACTGCTGTAGGATTCCCTGTGTTGCAGTAGCCAGGGTTCTTCCTAACTAACTAAAACTAAAATAACTATTTTGCAAATTGAATCTTTTCATTTTTGTACTAGATAATTACGTGCTAATCTTTATTTTCATAGTTTCCTCCAAAACCTCGCAGCTCAAACAACACTGAGCCCAAAAACAAGTTTAATCAGCTTACCCATGAGAGAAGTTCGTATGGTCGTAACTTGTTTATTACTCCTCTCTTCTGCGGGATTTTGTAATGTAATTCCAAGGTTTACCAACCGGACAGTAAACTGGGAATTATGTAGAATGAAGGCACGGACAATGAGGTCTGGATATCGCGTTTTTATTCAAGAGAAATGGTTGAGGAGTGCGTGGGAGGTGGAATAATGTGGTGTGGGATGTGGATCTTAGTACTAGCTTGTAATAGGTGGCCAAATTTATAAAGAACGTTTACTTTTGATATGAGTTCATTAAAACATTTGTTGTAGCATGATAAGTTTATTTTATTTTTGGCAAAGTCTGGTGTTGAGAGTTTATCAAGCCGCACCAAGTGCCTTTGACATGCCTTATGACTTTTTCTACTGAAATAACTCGAACATAGTTTTTTTATTAGTCAGTCAGGGGAGTCACAACCCTCAGTCATGACTAAATACGACTCAAGAGAGAGAGAGAGAGAGAGAGACAGAGATTGTTTGCACCTAAATTACTATCAGCACAATATATATCGTATGTAAAAAGTATATAATATATATCTTTATTCGTGTCCTTAACCACATATATCGCCGCGCCGGTCTACCTTTTTTATACTCTCGGTATTTGCAAGTAAGTCAGCTAAGGCCTGATGAAAAGTGGCTTTCGTCCACTAAAGTAGAAGCCTCATGTGTTCTTACACACTTGTGTATAAATTGAACTAGATGGCGTTTTTATTAAGGAAACTCGTCAAATACATCTTGTCTTTGCAGATTGAGATGGGTCAGAATATGATGAAAGGTTTTGCTACTGTAAGGTGAAAGACATCATGGAATGGGTATTACTTTTTTCCCAAATATTTTTATTAAGAGTTTATTTTTTGTTATTTCTTTATACGTTTTTGCCTTGAAGTCAACTTTTCCGGTAAAATTACTGACACAATTTTTTTCCAAATCTATCTTAATGTCATAAAACGCTGAATTTGAAATTCAAACTTTATATACATATTCATCTTACATAGTTTCAAAAATAAGCAACGGTTACAGCAATTTACGCATTGTTATTGGCGTAGTTATTGTTACTAAGTAATTTCAAGCAATCGTGGCTTAGGTTCTAATACATTTTTCAGTGAATTAACAAGTCGCACTACAAAATTTAATGCAAAGCCGTTTTTAAAAGCTCAATGTCATGTTGTACATACATTAGTGACTAGCTGTGCTTGTAACTTCGTACGCGTGGAGTAGTTATATTTTTTTGATATCTTGAACCATTTTCGCAGCGCACGCAACGGAAGCCCTCAAAGACGAATAATTTTCCCCGTTTTTTCCACATTTTCCATCGTTTCTTCGCTCCTTTTAGTTGCAGCGTGATGGTATAGCCTTCCTCGATAAATAGTCTATTCAACACAAAAATAATTTTCAATTCGCACCAGTAGTTCCTGAGATTAGCGCGTTCAAACAAACAATCAAACAAACTCTTCAGCTTTATAATATTAGTATAGATTTTAATGAAGTGCTACGTGATACTTACCAATAACCCAGTACATTAGTGTCTATATCTACTAAATCATTAAATTTTTGTTAGAAATCTGAAATTTTTACTCATAATTACATATGATTGATGCCAACTCTCGTTATTGATATAATAAGTTTGTTGTAATTCTTTATGATAATTAATGATATATATCTAGGTATCTATCTATGTGACCAAACACACGAGGTGTAGTTTTCTGGCAAGTAATGCCGCAACCTATTAAGGAGAGTTTTTTTCCCAACCACATGTCACTCCGGAAATAGGGTCGCGGCGGAATCGAGCCTTTACTTATTTATGTGAAAGGAGTCTCAGCGATAGTATGGTATTTGAATATGGTGGTCAAACTTACGTTATTCAAATCGACTTCTTAAAAAAAAGCTTTCAGAAGACTTGATAACCTCCTTTTTTTGGAAGTCGGTTAAAACCCTTATTAACCGACTTCCAAAAAAAGGAGGTTAGTTTTTTCAACACGG
This sequence comes from Macaria notata, assembly GCA_927399415.1. NCBI lineage: Eukaryota > Metazoa > Arthropoda > Insecta > Lepidoptera > Geometridae > Macaria > Macaria notata. The sequence goes on along the minus strand of OV656738.1, from coordinate 11,886,368 downwards.
AATAGCATTTCGTTTGACTACAGCCAGCCTGATGGTATGCACTGCTATGGTCTGTGATGTACCACGCTTCCTAAACACCTATTCATGACTTAACTTCCTACTAATATTATAAAAGCGAAAATCTACGCGTATAATGTGTAATTGGTTATGTAAGTATGTATATATGTATTTTTATTCCTACACGCTCATAAACTCAACCAATTTGGATGAAACTTGGTATGAAAATAGAATAAGAAGCTGGTATAAACGTACGTACACAACATTTATCCCGGATTATCGCGGGTGAAACTGCGGGCGCCGGTAGTTCATAATAATATGTGAATAATTTCTTCAAACTCAATCTTCTAATAAATTAACTTTTTATTGGAAAATGATTGAAAACAATTACGACCGGCAGAACTCGAACCGGCGTATTTCTAATTTACCAGCTAGAATGCTTTAACCGCTAGGCTACGGTCTACTAACTGTCAGGCGCAAAAACTACACTCATTTCCAAAAACATAGTATGCGGCTGATGGTTCCACTTGTTCTGTCAGAATATGTCTAACAATCACTCATATAGATGGACAAATGTACAACTGATATGACGAGAAATGGGCCTTTCGCGTTTTTTGACTGTCCTTGGGCTCTTAATCTTTTTAAAATAAATTGTAAAATCTTATTTAGGAGTGTTACGTATGTCGCTTTATCAGGTTCCGGAGCAGGTGAGCCTGCTCCGGAACCTGATAAAGCGCATACATAAAACGAGACACTCTTAGATCTCTAGTCAATGAATAAAATGCTTTAGTGCTTAGAATCTAGAGTATTTACTGAGTGTTGGAAATACGTAAAGCAAAGATAATACCTTATCCAGCGTTTCTCAAAGTATAGCGATGAGCTAGGGTGAAATATGTACCTGAAAAAAACCACGCGAATTAAAATAAATGTAAACATCCAATTAGGGTCAATTTTCCGGGAGCGATCCGGGGTGGGCTCTTTGATTAATTTTTGTTTGTTTTATTTTACTTCATATTTTATTTTAGGTAAGTACTTATATTGTATATTTTAATATTATGTTTAGGACTTGTAAATATATGTATACCTAAGTTAGTTACTTCATGTATTGTAAATTAGTGTCATTCAATTCATGTTTCATGCGTTAACTTATAAATGGTATAAATAAAACCACAATTGCATAATTTGTGTAAAAAACCTACATAAAGTTTAGTTAGTTTTTTAAATATTTTTACACTAGCAATAAGTTGGAGGAACGACTTTTCATTATAATAATCAATCATAAGAAATATTTGTTTAATGTCGCGATTTCCATAAAGTTTCTGACAGTAAAATAGGGCGCATTTTCCTTTTATGGCGGTATTCAAATAAATTCAAAATTAATAGAAACGAATTATACTTAATGACACTTTGAGATCGACCGGTACGTCGTCTTGTAGAACAAGAAATATATCTGATATTTCCAAGATGGCAAATTTTGACTTATAATTTAAACGTACCGGTCGATCTCAAAGTGTCATTAAGTATAATTCGTTTCTATTAATTCATTCACTTATGCATTTGCATTTTCCTGCACTTGTATGTAAGTAAACTTCCCACCAAAGCCCTCTCTCACTTTGACAACCACTGTCCTAGAAAGCGTTAAATACCTTGAAAAGCTGGAGGAAGCTAATGCTCATCCCATTCGGTTTCCAGTTTATACAGAAGTGCGCTATAAAAGTGAAATCCGCTAATGGAGGCAGACGGCTCTCTCCGCTGGGTCGTCCAGTTAATGGCTTATAGCTTATGGCTTTTCCGTTTCCGATAGATTAGCTCGGAATCTATCCAACGATGTCGATTGTAAGAAATGTTGTGTTTAGTATGTGTAAGGTTTCAAGGCATGTATTTGGTAAGATATAACTGTGTAGTTCGACGGTTACAGCATCTGCTTTTTAACCTGACGCACCCTGGTTCGAAGCCGGCCCTACGACAATGACTTGTTTGTATGGATTTTCACTCGCTTGAAGGAAAATAGCGTGAGGATAACGATATGTTTGAAGATTACAAAATCTGAGAAGATGTGTCTTTTGAGGATCTGGGCGTCCACGGTGTACTTGTCAAAGAAAACTTTCCCAGTGAGTAAAAGAGAGAGACAACTCTCGATGAGAAACGCAACGCGAGGAGGAGGAAGAAAGTTTAAGTCTTATTCTTCTTATCGAATGAGAGTGGCCAACTCTGGTGTCGTGAGTTTTCAAACCGCCCTAAGGGCCTCTGACATGGCTTGACGACTGCTGTACTAAACAAACTACCGGAACCTACAATTTAACGTATCATCCGACCCTCGGAAGCGCCCAAAATGGAATCCCACTTTTCGGTCACCCATCCAAGGACTGACCAAAGCTTAAGTAAGGAGCTTACACTAGTTACGCTACGAAAATATTAAAAAAACTTTCCATAGGCCATATTACTTTGCTAAAATTCCATCATCATCATCATCATCATCATCAGCCTAATGGGACCCACTGCAGGGCATAGGCCTCCACCCTCCTACGCCAATACTCCCTGTCTTGCGCTGTTCTTGCCCAGATGTTTCCTTCTAACTTTCTTACATCATCCAGCCACCGTTGCACAGGTCTTCCTACACTTCGCTTACCTAGCCGTGGGTACCATTCAGTTATTGCTTTGCTCCATCTGCCGTCAGTACGTCTCGCCAAGTGTCCAGCCCATCGCCACTTGAGTTTCGTAATACGAGACCCGACGTCTTCCACCTTCGTACGTTTTCGGATCTCAGTATTACGAACCCTGTCGCGTAACGCAATGCCTAACATGGACCGTTCCATTGCTCTTTGTGCGACTCTCATCTTTTCGATGGTTTCCTTGGTGAGCGTCCATGTTTCGGCAGCATACGTCATTGTGGGCAGAACACATTGGTTGTAGAGTCTTGTCTTCAAGCATTGAGGCATTTTACGGTCTTTAAAAATATCGCTTAGTTTGCTAAATGCCGCCCATCCGAGTTGGATTCGTCTTTTGATCTCCTTGTGTTTATGCTCTCTGCCAAAGGACAAACAGTGTCCAAGGTAAGTGTATTGTTCCACTACTTCTAACTTTTCACCACCAATCTGGATAATTGGTTGTGAATCTCCAGAAGCGTTGGTCATCACCTTAGTTTTGGACATGTTCATCTTAAGGCCCACTCCAAGAGAGACATGGTGAAGGTCTTCTAACATCGTTCGGAGATCAGACTCAGTTTCACTAATAAGAATCAGGTCATCGGCAAAACGAAGATGGGATAAGTGAACACCATTTATTGAGACGCCTCTATTCTCCCAGTCGAGAAGCTTCAAGACGTCCTCCAAGACAGCTGTAAATAGCTTGGGAGAAATGGTGTCCCCTTGGCGTACACCTCTTTTAATCACAATGCGATCTGTAAGAGCATGTAACCGTACTTGCATCGACGCTGATTCGTACAGATTGCGGAGGATGTTAACGTATCGTGCATCTATGCGGCAGCGATGGAGTGAGTGAAAAACAGCCCAATGTTCAACGCTATCGAAGGCTTTTTCATAGTCCACGAAAGCGAAAAACAAAGGTCGGTTGTACTCTTCACACTTTTCCATCAACTGTTTCACAGTGTGAATGTGGTCTATGGTAGAAAATCCGGTCCTAAAACCAGCTTGCTCGATGGGCTGGCATTCATCAAGTTGGCGAGTAAGTCGGTGGGTAAGAATTTTGGCAAAGAGTTTATAAATCTGAGGAAGAAGACTTATGGGACGGTAATTACTAAGTTTGGAGTTATCTCCTTTTTTATGCAGTATTGTAACTATTGCGTTGTGCCATGAACTAGGTGTGTTGTTTTGTGAAAGAACGTAATTAAATAATTTTACAAGAACTGCGACTACAGGTTTCCCTCCAGCTTTTAAAAGCTCGATTGTAATGCCGTCTTCCCCTGGCGATTTATCAGATTTCATTTTATGAAGTGCCCAACAAACTTCGGATGGTAAGATAGGTGGTAGTTCTTCATTATTTGGACATTCTACTGGGTCTGCTCTGGGATCATTTGAGTTCTGTGGAACTGTTGTGGTCGACGAGTACAAAGATTCATAGAATTCTTTGACAATTTCTAGTATTTCGTCCCGATTGTTAGTTTTTACACCATTGGGTTTAGTTAAACTATTTATTTGCGATGTTCCTTGATTTAACTTTCTTCTAAAAACTTTTGGGCCTCTGCTTTCTTCGATAGTTTTAGTTATTGTTTGGGTAGTATGTATCCTTAAATCTTTTCTTATTGCTTTGCGTATTATTTTGTTTGTCTTGTCCAATTCCTTCTTGTCGTTAATATTGTTTAGAGTTAGCTCACGGCGTTTTTCTATTAATTCTAAAGTGTTTTGTGACAATTTTGACTGTTTTTTTGGTCTAGCTCCTATTTGTTTATCTGCAGTTTCTAAAATAATATGTGTAATGTTTTGATTAAGACTGTCAATATCCAAATTCACCTCTTCTAGTAATTCGAACTTATTCTTTAATTCTACTTGATATTTGTCTTGTAGTAGGCTAATTTCTTGTCTATTGTATCTCTTCGATGTTTTTACTAATTTTGTTCTTTCTCTGGTTAAATTAAATATTAATTCTGCTCTGACTAATCTATGGTCGCTTCCTGCTTTGAAATACTGCAGTACTGATACATCATTTACCGTGTGGCGTTGTGAGGAAATGATGTAATCATATTCACTTTTTGTTTGTCCGTCAGGACTGATCCATGTCCATTTTCTTGAGGCTCTTTTCTGAAAGAAAGTATTCATGGCATACAACTTGTTTTTCTCTAGAAAATCCACTAGCATCTGTCCGCGTTCATTTCTATTTCCTAGTCCAAAATCCCCTATTGATGTTTCATTTGAAAGTTTCGAGCCGATTCTGGCATTGAAGTCTCCCATTATTGTAGTGAAGTAGCAAGGTTTTGTAGTAATGGCTTTTTCTATATCTTCGTAGAATTCTTCTACTTCTTCGTCGTCATGGGTAGATGTTGGAGCGTAAACTTGAATAACTTTGATTGAATAACGTTTATTTAGTTTTATGATCAGAAAGCAGACCCGTGCAGATATGCTGTTAAATTCTTGTACCGATGAAGCTATTTTCTTATTGACTAAAAAGCCTACTCCGCCGTATGATGAGTCTGTGAGACCTTTGTAGAAGAGTAAATTTCCGGATGGTAATTTTAATAGATCTGTGTCTTTTCTACGGACCTCGGATAAGCCGATTAAGTCCCATCTAATTTTGTGCGCCTCCACTTCTAGTTGGCAAAGTCGTTCTTCTGTTCGTAACGTCCTGGCGTTGTAACACGCCAGGGTCAAGGTCGTCGTCTGGTGGCGAGATCTCTTCCAGGGATTCTTCGCACCCTCTGCCCCGCCGCTTCCCCGACCGCCACCGTAGCCGGGACTAACGGGGCCGCTGGGGACTAAGGGCCGTTTTGTATTGGCGTATTTCATGAGGGAGGGTTATAGCCTTAAAACGCCACGCTGGCTAGTGCGTCTTGGCGAGTCTTCCTGACACGTTGGCCTTCGGTGTGCAACAGTAAATGTAAAAATTTTACTGTTGCACACCGAAGTTTCCAGGGGGCACCACGATGGAGGTGTGCCTCGGAATTGAAACTATTCATTCTACGCAGAATATATAACAATATAGCAATGCTATTATTATCAAGTATTCCGAGCATTACGAATAATTCCCATCGCCCCCCATAAAATTCCATATCCACACCGAAAACATTCGTGCCAGCTCGCAATCTCTAGGCGATTCCTTTACCCAGAAATTATAATTAAAAACTGAATAATTCTCATCAAGTTCGGTGTAATTACCGCCGCTGCGTCGCCAAAACATTCCACGTTAATACTAAATGCTGTTTACAGTAACACAAGGATAAAACTGAAGCGCCCGTAGCTCAACCGAGTAGGGTGTTCTTTTGTAATTAAATACTAGTGTGATAAACAAAAATTGGCGATAACTATTTTTACTTTTAGTGTCAGTTGAAGATAAAGTCAATAAAAGCCTCCTAGTTGTTACAAACAACTGGGAGGCTTTATACAGCATTTTCTTTTTAATTTAATTAATATCTTTTTATCAGATTAAGAGCTCTTATGAGTCACGAATGAGGAAGTTTTGCGGCGAGTTGGTCAAAAACGCAAACTTTTGCAGACCGTCAAACAACGCAAAGTTGCGTACTTGGGTCATGTGCTCAGGCACGATAGATACGAACTTTTGCAACTTATAATGATGGGAAAAATTGCGGGGAGAAGACGAGTCGGTCGCAGAAAGAAGTCCTGGTTGCGGAACATTCGAGAATGGACCGGGATCAGAAGTGCCGCAGAATTGTTTCGTTTGGCAATGAACAAAATAAAGTATGCAGAGCTGACTGCCAGCCTTCACTAGTTGGAGAGGCACCATAAGAAGAAGAAGAAGAGCTCTTATAAAACTGAAACATGCTGTGAGCACCTGCAATGCTTATCTCGAACCTGGTGCAGGGTTCGAAAGAGCATGAATTACTTTCATGCTCTTTCATGGTATGAATTCTAATTAATTTCACTATACAGTTTGCATGCTATGTGACGTAGAATAATAACAATGTACCATCTTTTGTACCACTATCACTCATGTTCATGAGAATAAATGAATTTCATTTGAAAGACCGTTTATTAAAAAAAAATACTGTAGAATACGTTACGTTAAAGTTATATTAATGTGTTCGCAAAACAAGCGATTTTGTACGTTGTAGTACAAAAATAAACACAGCTGGAAGCTATTTTCGTTGTTTAGTATTAAATATTCAGTACGATAAATCCTAATTTAAGTGCGGCTGAGCGGTTGACCAAACTATTGTTAATCGCATCTCATTGTCATTTGTTTGGATTAATGTATGCAAACGTTTATTTAATGTAATCATTTACTTGTTGTTTTTCAATAAAAAATACAGCAAAATAACATGTGTGAAAATTTGTTTCCAGGACATTTCACAAAGCCCCATACTACGCGAGGACAAACTCCCAAAAAACATTTTAAAAGTATAGATTCGGAGTCGAACCATAGACTATCAGATCAATTCTCGCACGGAGCCATAATTATCAATAGAACTATCATATTATAGCCATTACTATTTTTTCATTTATTTAAAATAATATCCAAACCTTGAAAATCACAAGTACTTGTCAAATTCTGCTCATAAAAACGGAATAATATCAAAAGCTTTATAATTCTGTTATAAATGAGGTAAATAACAGACGGCGATAATATTTTCTAATTGAAGTTGTCAGGTTAACACAAAACGGCACTTCAGGAACCTTCGACGCAGAATATGGAATGAACAGAAGGACATATTATATTAAGCCAATATTTTTTACACGACAACCATGTATTTCATTGTTAGGGTGGAAAGAATTCGAAAAAACACTCAGAAACGAAACGTCAATCATAAAATCTATCGAAACGTAGTGAAAAACACAGTCAATGCTGATGAAATTCAGTTTTTGCCGTTCTTATTGGTCCATCCACTATGCCCAAGCCAAAGTAAATAACCGTTTAAAATTAATCTGTGACTTAATTACGAATTAGTTTAATACGATTTGTTTTTATTCTCATAATGATAAATATTGACAGCAAGAACAAATAAAAAAAATGTTGTACTTTCTTGTAGAAAAATATGTAATGTTAGGTCTCTTTTATTTCATATTTTCTTACAGATTAAAGTAGATTAAGAAAAATCTCATTAGTTAAGCTGCTTAGAATAACGGCACCGGCTTTGACGGTGGTTCTCTGCATTAAGGTGAGTGGTGGTACCAGGGGGACTCTACACAACAGCCGTTTACGTAACTGAGCTAGGGAAGGCACTTACTAGGAAAAATTTCAAGGTATATTTATTGGTAAATAACAATATTCGAAAACATAACAATTATAATCAAAGCAAATGACGACGCGGTCAGTCTTTGGATGAGTGAGCAAAAAGTGCACTTCCGTTGGTCGGATGACACTTTAAAATGTAGGTACGGGCACTCTTTGAGTTTAAATATTCGCAGACAAACTTATTTAACAAATTCAAGGTAAATTTCTCCATATTTTGTCATATCTATTTAGGTATCCCTACAACTATAAAATGTTTGAAAGAGACAATACGAAGAACAGAGTAGCTAAGTTCGTTTTAATAGTAAACTCTGGTGTCACAGTTTTCATACTGCCCTAGACGCCTCTAATATGAACAATCGTCTGAAAGTTAATGAATAAAATTAATCACTCTTACACTCAGGTTTCTAAATAGCACAGTAAGAAAGCTAAAGTCATCCGTTTGAGTGCTGCAGAAGCTCCGAAACTAATAACAAAGATGAAGTTTGTTTACGAGAACTATCGCCGGTCGATTTTAATAAAAGCGGCGAATCTCCGAGCAAATACCTCCGAGAACGGGTAAATAACACAATGATGGGGTTTTGATGAAGATCTATAAAACTGGAGTCTTTCTGAGATTACTGCATTGGATTCGGATTTGCATTGAAATATTTGAAAGCAGTGGATGCACGTCAAAATAAAAAGTAGGTACCTTATATTAGATGGGTAAAAGATTATGTTACTTTTTTATCCTGATTATTATGATTTTATTTTAATGTCATATTACATATTGTGAAGTGTTTGGAAATTATGATAGAAAGTTTTTTTTTTTAAACTATAATAATAAATGTAATTGACCACAGCTGTTTTGATTATTAATACATAAATGAATTATGTAGCTTAATGATAAATCACAAAGAGTCGTTGCTTTGTTGAGTCGTGAAGGATGAACAAACCAACAAGCTTACTAACGTTTCTATGTATGTAATGAAAAATTATATGAAGGTGTTTTCTAGTAGTTTGGATTTGTTCCTTAGTGGATGTTTTCCAAATACCAATAATTTGTTTTTTTTTTAAAATAAATAATAAATATTCCGGGACATTGCACACAGCGCCATCTAGCCCCACACTAAGCAAACGCTTGTGTCGTGGGTACTAGGTAACGGATTTATTACTTATATACTTTTCTTTTGTAAATACATACTTATTATACATATAAACGACCAGACTCAACACAAGTAATTATAAATTTTTAAAATGCATAAATACTTGTGTCACGCGGGCATCGAACCCGCAACCCTCAGATTAGAAGGCAGAGCCACTACCAACTAAGCTAACAGGCCAGTCAAGTTTTAGTTATATATTGTGGATTTACAACTCGTTTTACAAATGAAAGAGGATGACCGAAGAAGAGACGCCCAATAAAGAGAGCTTGTGAGTCACATCACTAGACATAAATTTTATAATACTGACAGCACCCAATAAAATTCTTCATGGTTCGCACCCGGACACTGAAACTAAATTTTAAACAAGCTATACAAACTTTTCAACATTTCATAATAATTATCCAGGTTTTATCGTCAGGCCTTCAAAGTTACGGTCAACAGCTAGCTACTAAAATACATAATTAGTTGAAAATAATGTCGGAACCTCACGAAAATACTTATCTAGCTGTATATTAACCTTCTTATATCGAGGTTAAACTTAGGGTTGCTAAAGTTTAGTGATAGGACATGAACATTACATATCTATACTAATATTATAAAGCTAAAGAGTTTGTTTGTTGGTTTGAACGCGCCAATCGCAGGAACTACTGGTGCGATTTGAAAAAATATTTTTTTGTGTTGAATAGACCATTTATCGAGGAAGGCTTTAGGCTATATAACATCACGTTGCAACTAATAGGAGCGAAGAAACAATGGAAAATGTGGAAAAAATGGGGAAAATCATTCATCTTTGAGGGCTTCCGTTAATAACTATTCCACGCGGACGAAGTCGCTGGCACAGCTAGTAAATAATAAATGTGCTTGACTCCTTTTCTACTGCATTAGGTATTATCATACTATTATGTGTTTTTGGTTTATCGGTTTAAGACTGTTTGTTCTTCTTTTCTTTGGATCTTTAGATCATTATGATTTTTTCCATAAAGATAGTTTATGGTCCCTAGAGTGACAAAGGCTAATTTTTGCACAAGAACCGGATTTTATAAATAGCAAGCAAGTAGGCAAGCGTAATCATAAATAACCTACCGTTAAAAACCAATCTCTACGTGGAAGAGTAATAAAAGTTCTAAAAAATCATCACCAAAAATAATACAGCAAACAGTGCCTGCCAAACATTATTTTCAAAAACAAATGATAAATTTAAAACATTAAACTTTCTGATGAAACATAATTATGTTCATCCTATTCGGTGTATCGATTTTCATTGCAATTTCATGAATCATACATAAACACATAAATAAAGTTATTATTTTATTATACACATTGTTTTACTAGCGCTTTTAAATATTATATAATAAAGTCTTAGTAGACAAGTAGACAAGAACATGTTGAATAGATATTCAATGTTTATATAAATCACAACATTTAGTCGAACATGGAAACTTCACCTTTCAAGTAGGTCAAAACTAGAAAAATATTACGTCTCAGGTTACGTAAATCTAGTAAAACTACTAAGACGTTTTAAGTAGGTAACCTAGCCTAGTTAGAAACCTCTTAACCTGAAGGTCAGGTCGGAACTTAGGTATGACATAATTAACCCTGACTTTAATAACTAAACTTTTCGGCATAATCAACTAGTAATTAAGTTTTTAGGCCAAAGACGACCTTCAGTTATTATTTTGGGCTATTGTTGATAGGTAACTTTATTATATTAATTGTAGTAATTATGATAATGATGTGGCTATAACTTTGTATATACTATACTAGTGTATGGTCGCGGCTTTGCTCGAATTAAGAAGTAATTTCTAACATTTCATTCCCCATTTCACCCCTTTAAAAGTGGCATTTCTAAAAATCCTTTCGTAGCGATTGCTTACGTCATAACATTTACCTGCGTGTGCCTGCGTGCTGAATTTCAGCCCGATCCGTCCAATTGTTTGGGCTGTGCGTTGATAGATCACTAAGTCGATCAGTCAGACAGTTTAAGTTTATATATTTAGATTATACTATGTTGTTAACGGTAATTTGTATGAGGAGGCAACTGTTGAGTCGGTAGTTTACGAACAGCCGAAGGGGCTTTGATATGTTTTAATGGCTGTAGCGCTCTGACGCAAAGTCGTCTTATCAAGCCTAATAAAAGGCATATAAATCAAGACTAAAAATAAAATATTTTGACCTGGAATCAAATTAATGAGATCGATATATTCACCACGAATATCAAAAGCAGTAGTTTATCATATATTGACTAAAGCTCGTAATAATTATATTCTTAAACCAGTTAGAAACGGTTTTACTAGTAATCTAAATGCATACTGAAAAGGGGTGAAATATGGGATCCATGTTTTACTTGTTAATGCGAGTTAAACCGC